>CM070503.1:59051008-59646008 GCA_036346375.1 Guadua angustifolia | reverse complement strand
GCCTGTGACAACCAAGCCCAAAATGTTCAAGATCGCAATGGCCAAGGTATTCCGCCAAATGATCATTATTACTGCTCCATCATGCATCTGAGACACGACCGTAATTATGGGACACAGGGCATTCCACATGGAAAAAGTTCTACAATGGCAAGGGTCCATACTTACGCTCCTAGAGAAGGGTGAGGCAGCAAGAGTGAGGATAAAGCCCCTGAGATGGCGACAAGGACATGGAGTGCAGGCCCGCAAATCATATTGTAGTAATATTTGAGGCTCCTCGGCCTATAAATCCACGAGGATCGAGAAGGAGGCAACCGCAGGAGGTCCATGGGTCCTCGGACGGGTTAGCCCAGTCGTGGGCAAAGATTCGGCGGAACGGTCCCTTGCACGAGGCAATGTTGGCGAGGTGGTCGGCCTCGCTGTTATGGCGTCGGTAGCTATGATGGAGCTCGAAACCCTTGAATTTTTCTTGAGCTTGCGCACCTCGCGGCGATATGCTGCCATGCGTGGAGTCTCGAGGCTCCGGAGTCTTCATGACACAGTGGACCACGACTTAGGTGCAAGTATATATAAAGCGTCGTCTGTGGTCGGCGGCGATCCGGGAACCATTGATGAGGGCTTACTCGGTGGCGTTGTTGGTGGCGTCGAAGCGATCGGACAACATCTTGGAACTGTTGCAGTGGGGAGGCGATGGCGATCGGCGCCGCTCCGTTCTTTGTGTAGGACCCATCGAAGTACATTGTCGATGTTAGGTCTTGATCTGCGATGGCGCTGGAAGCCGGTCCGCTCGGCAGCGAAGTCGGCAAGGGCTTGGGACTTGATTCTTTGTCTTGGGAGCGACGAGATGTCGTGGCGTTGAGCTCGGCGCCCATGGCTATTCTCCTGAGCGTCGCGGTTGCGGATGATCTCACCTAGCGGCGAAGAAGTCGCACGAGAAGATGGGTCTTTGCTGAAGTAGTGAGTCGATTTCTCTTCGCGATTAACACGCGAGCAACTTTGCACTTGCGGATAACGGGCTTTGGATTCGAGAGTACTTCAGCGATAAGTAGACCAGCCGCGCTGCCAACCGAGACCGCCCTCCCGCCCGCTTCGGCAGCAGCGCCCGCCTCCGACACTGCATGTGGCGGCGATGTAGAAGGCGAGGCTCGCAGGCGATAAGCGCGTCAAGGCGAGGTGATGTCGGGAAGGCCTTCAATCGATCGAGGCCTCTGAGCCGTGCATCAAGCTGAAGTGGTGGACTTCACGGCGGCTTGTAAGCGACATTCGCTTTCGCGGCGAAGACAAAGCGGCTCGAGGCTGCAAGCACCCGTCGGCTTCTGAGCGCCTTTAAGTCGATGTCGGCCCCATCTTCATGATTGCGGAGACCTTCACGGGTTGGCCCGATGCGGCTTCGGATATTATGAATCGAGGCTTCCGAACCAGCGCATTTATCGGGTTGAGTTTTATCTTGGAACCAGGAGGTTCGCAAAAGGTTTCCTCGGTCGGCGGCGAGTCGGCGCTCTGATTTGATGGCGATGTCGTCCGTATACCGATGTTACGGCCGTCTGGTCTTGACGGTGTACATCTGCGTTGGTATGTTGCTTTGCGTTCTTGACCGAAGGGCATAGTTCGTAACAAAGCGGCGAGCGGGTGATGAAAGAGGTTCGCGGTGGTCGGACTCTTTCGCCGGAATCAGTAGTAGCGAGTGGCGTCTAGAGCAGGCGACTACGCACAGATGGAATCAATGACTTGGTCAATCCGAGGCAAAATGGTCTTTGGACATGCCTTGTTGAACTGTGATGGCGCATCCTCCATTGCCCGATTTCTTTTTACAGGGCGAGTTGGCAAGCCACTCGGGTGGCGTACCTCTTTATGAGCCTCCAAAAAGCTTGCTTCTTCCCCTATGAGCTTTCTTTTCTTAGTAAACGGCAGGCGTTAGGCTGGCCCAACTTTGCGCCCGGGCGGATGTTCGAGGTGTGCTCGGCGACCTCCTTGGATGCGGCATGTCGGAGGTCTTCGGCGAACATCGGGTTGCAGGAGAAATCGGCCGGCGCCTTCCTGCGGGAGGCGGACCCTACCCCACGTCTTGGCAAGGTCGGGATCGTCGCGATCGCCGTGTCCTCCATGTTCGAAGAAGAACAGATCTGACTTGCTAGAGCCGAGATGGACTCGAGGCTGCCTCACGATGAGTTCTTGAGCTCGTGAGGCCGATGACCGCTGAGCTAGCATAGCTACGCGCTCACGATTGAACAAAATTTGGAAGGATGAGGACACGGTAATGATGCCCGTGGCCGGATCTTCGGCTTCAAATGCAATGTAGTTAGGGACGCCATGAACTTGGCGTAGCATGGCCTCCCAAAATAGCGTGGTAGGAACATAAAACCCCACCACCTCAAAGCGAGGATCTCGGTCGGAAGTTTTGGTCCTCCAAGGTGAGCGATCGACTGCCCCAAGACAGGCTTGATGGCGGGATGGCCAGGTGGAAGGCGCTTGCCGATCGTGGGGTCGGGGGTGGGCGTCTCTATCTGAGGATGTTGAGACCCGTGCCTAATCCATGAGGACTTTGGTGGCGCTTGACCCTCGATAAATTCGACGGCGTGTCAGTGTACCTTCACGGAGTGCGGGCAGCGGTGGGTTAGTCCGTCTGATCAAAAGGTGATGGGTCTCCAGGCAGTGAGGAGGTAGTTTGGGACATGAGGTCACCGTGTGCACCTGCATGATGGCGAAAACCTGCCGGCGTTTGTCGTAGTAGCTATCTGGTCGCGAAAATCATAAGGCATTTGTTGGGTTACGAGAACGAAGTCGGCCTTGTCTGTTAGGCCTCTAGCGTCGGTCGCGCTTCTTTCCTTTGCCCGTAGCTGCGTGGGGTTTCGGGAGCGTCTCGGGACCTCGCGATCTGGTATTTGTGCTGACTGAAGGTACCCGTGGTTAACCGCAGGCTATCCATCGATTTTGAAGTGGTGGGATGGTTTGCCGCGCTGCTTGCTTGCCGGGCGTTGGCTGCCCGGCAACCGTGTGGTCCGGGACCTGCTTTCCTCTGCTCCGCGTAAGTGCGGTGGGCCTTGGCGGCTCGAGGCTGGACTCTCGCAGCGCCGCTTTGTCGGAATGGCGCCTCTCGCTTGGGCGTGGTTGAGTGGCGATGTCCAGCAGGTCCTTAGTAGTCTGGGTTTAAAACAACCAGTTTGTGGACCAAGGCTCGCATGTGGTGCGTAAATGAATGCCCCAATAGCGTCGGCGTCGCTAATGTCGGGAGTTCATTGCCTTTGTTGGGAAAGCGCGGATGTAGTCGGGCGTTTCTCGGCTAACTGCTCGACTCTTGAGTCCCAAAGTTCCCAGGCGCTTATCGTGCCTAAGAAGTTTACGACAAAGATGCTCTTCAAGTCGGCCCAGCTCTGATAGTCGTGAGGCGGTACTCGAGCGAGCTCGGCCGAGTCCGCCAAATAGAGAAGTCTTGAATGATGAAGAGGTCATTGGTAGCCCCGGCATGGCAGTCGATAATCTTCTAACCAAACACGGGTTCGTTGCCCCGTGTACTTAGTGATGTTGGCGGTGCGGAAGCGGGCGAAATCCGCCGGCGGATCTCCGTGAGAATGCACAGGGCCCGGGCCCTCTGAGGTCGAGCTGCGATAGCAATGGCGGCCTTTCGGCGACCCTGGAGCGAGCTGACGTCGGCCGCTCTTCTTGCGTCGAGAGTGTCGCGGCGGTCGTAGTGTTGCCCAAAGGCGATGTGCCAGGGGTGTAGGAGGCTGGGGCGCTCAGTTGGTGACTTTCTCCGACTTCATGGCGAGTTTAGCTTTGGGCGAATGAGACCCCCGAGGTGCGGGCGGTACATCTTGTCTGTGGCGTGCTCTACCAGCTCCGGAGTCTTGGTGGCTGACCACAACCTCGAGCTCGTTAGGCTGGATGCCGCTGAGCAACATCGCACCACAAGGTTTTGGCTTGAAGAGGGAAGACAGTATGCTCACCGCTTTTCCGCTAATCGTTGTTGTATTTCGCGCCAAGATGCAGGCGCCGACTTTATGCCGCGGGCACGTGGTTGGCTCGCCCTGCTGGTCGACCCGCGTTTTGCCGAAGTCTCTGCCGCCGCAGCTTCAGCCTCAGCCGCCATGGTTGGTCGGGCGACTTTGGGATGATCCGCTCGTCAGTAGCCGGGCCGCCGCCTGCCGGATCACGGTATGTCCTCTTGACTCGGCGAAGAAGGGTTTGCTGATCGCTTCACACCGCCACGCATTCGTGTATGGTCTCTTCGAGGCTTGCTCCGCCTAACCGAGTCGCCGCTTGCGGAGTTTCAAAATCTGCGGATGGAAGTCGCCAGAGCCACCATTGCTACAAAACGCAGCCTTCGGAGACGAGGCGCCGCAAGATGAGCGCCATTCCGGGTGGTATAACATGACCTAGGAATGCAACTTCCTTCATCCAAAACTCACATTTGCTAAACTTAGCATAGAGTTGATGTTCTCTTAGCTTTGTCAATACTTTCCGCAAGTGATCCTCATGTTCTCGCCACTCTTGAATAGACCGAATGTCATCGATAAAGACAACGACAAACTTGTCTAGATACTCCATGAATACTTTATTCATCGTGGTCATGAAATAGGCAGGGCATTGGTCAAACCAAAAGACATCACAAGATACTCATACCGTCCATATCGAGTCACAAAAGCGCTTTTGGGTATATCCTCTCTACGGATCTTCAATCGATGGTAACCTCGACCTTAGGTCAATTTTTGAGAACACTCGCTTCCTTGAAGCTGGTCAAACAAATCATCAATCCTCAAGCAGAGGGTACTTATTCTTAATGGTGACCCCATTTAGAGCACGATAATCTACACATCCTCCTCTCGAAGTTCCATCCTTCTTTTCAACTAGAAGAACTGGGCTCCCCATGGTGAAGAACTTGGTCTAACAAAACCCGATCTTGCAACTCTTGATCTGCTTTTTACTTCGCTAACTCATTAGCGGCATCCTATACGTGCTCTTGAAATGGGTATGCCCAGAACTAGCTCAATAAAGAACTCTATATCTCTATCCGGTGGCATTCCGCAACTCATCCGAAACACATCAGAAACTCTAGCAATTGGTACATCTTCTAAACTTATTCCTTTGGCACTACAAACTTTTATTCCTTCGACCGATCTACTAGCAGCCTTGAAACTTTAGCTTTGTTCCATCTCGACCGTTAATGTGATCTCTATTTCCACAATCCAAAATCGCTTGGTTCTTAGAGAGCCAATCCATTCCTAGGATTATATCTAAGGATTTGGTGTCTAGGACAATGAGGTTGGTTAGAATTCTACCCTCTCGATTAATATCTTAACTTCGGGCGCCTTGGTTCAGACTCAACCAACCGTGATTGCACCAATAAAATGCTTTTCAAAGGCCTTGTCTTTAAGTGATGATTTGCAGAAAATTTCGAGAAACAAACGATGCGTAGCTCCGTAATCAAATAAAACCATGGCAGATGCTAAGTTGACTAGAGCTTACCTAGTATGACGCCCTGCAACTGGCATCTTCAAGGTTGACATGATTCACACGACTCTTCCAATAGGCGGTGGAGTCCTCGTAGCTTGATTTGGAGTCCGAGACGTTCCACGCCCCGCCTCAAAAGTGGGTCTTGGTGGTGTCGATCCCAAGTTGAAACGAATCAAGGCCAATTTTTTCGGGCAATTGTTGGCATAGTGACCACGCCATTGCAATTGAAGCATGTCACTCCCCGCACTGGATTATCGGGTCCTCCGAGGCGGATTGTTGTTGGCTGATGTTAGGATTGCCCAAGGAGCCGGGCGGTGCCGTGCAGTGTTCACGTCGATGGAGGAGTAGTGAAACGAAAGCAGTCGTTGAGCATTGGACCGCTCTTCATGGGTGATTCCGATGAGCTCCATGTTGCATCATCTTCTCTATGATTCTTCCAACTCACGACGGACTCTCAATGAGCATAGCTTTGTCTACCAAGTGCTGGAAATCGTGATAGTCGCTACAATCACTTGTACCTTTAAACCTCGTTGAGCCCACGCTTGAACCTTTTCTCGCAGCATCATCTCGTGGCTACATCTTCGGTGCATAGCGAGCAAGCCGAGTGAACTTATTGAGATATTCACCACCGACATCCCTTCTTGCTTTAGCTCCTCGAACTCATTCTTCTTCATCTCTACCTTTCCATCGTGATATGGGAATGGCAAAAGCAATGAAAACTCGCCCAAGTGATGGTTTGAGGGTCATCATGGGCGGCAATGTAGTTCTCCCACCATTCAGCGGTGGTGCTTCAAACCGATGAGCGATAAAGAACCTTCTCATGATCTCGGTAATCGAGCAATAGCGAGCTTTTTTCAATGGAGCGAATCCAATCATCCTGATCCAATGGTTCTCGAGGAGTTGAGAAGGTAGGCGACGAGTCCTCATGAATTTCGCTAGCTTGGACCGAGGGCGAAGCCGAGGAGGAAAAGTGCAAGAATAAAGAAGAAGCAGCCTAGATTTTGTTGGTTCAACAAGTTTGCTAGGGCAATCAGCATTCGATTCTCGCTGATTCATCATATTGTTCATATTCGTGATCATTGTATTCATAAGCCAGTCTCGAGCCGCCAAGAAATGTCCTAAGTTCTCGTCCGCTACTACAGGAGGTGGTGGCGGGTGGCACCGGCGCCGCATTAGCATTGGCATCCATCGCTAATCGCGACTCGCTCCGTAATCTAGTGTCAACCATTCATGCGCAAAGACAAGGGTTTAATAGGTAAGAGGGAAAAGCAATAGGAAGTGGTAAGGTCATCTAGGGAGAAGGTAATACCCAAGAACAAAGGTCAACTAAAGACATAGCCTAAAAGGCTACAAAATAAAGAACCAAATAAAGCTTTCAACTTAAGGTACAGCTAACACCGCGGCCGAGGCAAGTGTACAACATACCCTACACAAGCAACAAAAATCCTAGTATACGCAAACTAAACGTAGCTAAACCATAAGAGAATAGCATGCTCAACCACCATAGAGCACCACAAACCTATCTTATGTGGTAGTCTTCTGATATACTCTCGACTCGCTTGATCATCATCCCCTTGATTTGGTTCCTTGCGTAAAATCCATGGCTTTCAAGAAGTTTAATGATAAGATCAATTTAAATTTCAAAGCAATGTTTCAAAAAAGGAGAGGAATAAGAACCTAAGAATAAGATGAGAAGAGACAAACTATTAAATACCAATTTGTTGGTTTGACTTAGAAAATAATTTTGAAGACCATGCTAACTAAGAAAACGACCTCATACCGATATGGCTCGATACTATCTCTGCGGACCCGGATATGCAATCCAAAACCCTCTCGTATACAAGACTAGTCCAGATCACGCTTAGTGCACACAAAGGAAACATAGATGACATATCATTCCATACATTGAAATAACTAAGAAGAAGCAAATTATTATTGAATAAAGCAAACGACCTTATAGTCAAGGTTCATACACCAATGCCTCTTGCTTAAGAAAAAAATAAATCAAGGTGCATGAAATAAAATAACTTGGGCTATTCGACATGCCACAGTAATCGTCTGGGAACGCTTCCTAGTCGACATTTAGTCTTCATAGTACTCTCCTCTTGATACTCATTACCGTCCTTCCTCAGAATTGAACAACAAGCATAAAGCCGTGAGTACAAAACGACTCAACAAGCCGAGGGAAATGATGCAATATATTCATGCACGGCTTGACAAAGGATAGTTATATGGTTCATTTGCGTAAAGCAATAACTTGAATTTAAATACAATAAATAGATTGAAGGCGATTGATAAAACAATAATAAATAATCGTAAATCAATGGTAGACAACATGAAATGTAATGACGAGGCATCACCCTACATCACTCAAACAAGTATCAACCACACAATTCAACAAGATAGCTTGAGACAACAAAACAACAAAGGAACTCCCCTGCTCACATCCCAACCATTCCACATTTCAAGAAAATACTCTATACCCCGTGAAATTCCCTGCTTGTCCATGACCGCGACACGCTTATTCAATAGTTTACACTCTCGCAGAGGTTGTACAGCTTACCCACAAGACATGATCATCCCTTAATGCCAAGCGCTAAGAACACACTTCCTTTGGTGTGTCGGCAGAGAGATCACTACAAAGCCTTTACAAAGCGCATGTCTAAACCCAAGACGCCTTCTAAGGTTTCGCCTCGGGCCCCTCTGAGCCATGTGGGTCTACCCGCCCATCTTGGACCCCACACCAACAACTGGCAATACTCAAGTCTCGACATTGCAAATTAATCACTAGGTCCGCCCCATACCGACTTGTGGTTGCACGGTTAGGCCCAATTCAATGGCGCACAAGATTAAGTCCTTAAATTGTCTCAGCAAGATACCACATTCCAATGTGCTAAACAAGACCCCTTTATCGCAGACGATCAATTGCCCGAGGGAAACATTTTGTTCAACCTAAAACCAATGGCATCCCTCGCCATGGTACAACAAGTTTTACAACAAAGGGTCAACACCACAATTCAATATCTCATTAAGTCAAGATTAACATTAGCTCACAGTGATATGAATCCCATCTGACAACTAAGCATGGCTAACATAGCTACGATAACCCAATGCTGGTACTATGATTATGTCCAACTAATAAATGTCCCAACCTATGGTTAACAATGGATACATGGCATTCCAATAATCAAAGGCATACTCAAACAGTAAATAGCTACTCCCATAAACTAGCATTGTTACACAAATAGCATGCAATTGTATAAAACAAAGTACTTTTGCAAACATGGGTTCAATATGATCAAAGGTCTACGACTTGCCTTCAACCTCAAGTCCGCTGCTGCTCTCGCCGGATGCCTCCGTTGCTCAACCGATGTCGCGTTGCCTACACGCTAAACACGCAAATCGAGACAACAATAAATAAAAAATAAATAAAATCCAAAAAATTCAGAAAAATACACCAACAGATAGATCTTGATTTTATATGAATTTATAAATTTGAATCGCTCAATCGGAGTTCAAACGGAGGAGAACGGGCTTCCAAGTTTAAATGGGAGAGAAAATCAGAAATTAAATAGAGTTGACACGGTTTGATAGCTTATTGGTTGAATATTATGAAATTCGGTTTAAATCGAATAATAGCCGTGGCTGACCGGTGGGGTCCTTGTAAGTCATTGGATCGGCGTCTATGGTGGACCGGTGCATGGTTTATGGGTGACAAGGCATACACATATGACTATGGCTCACGGGCAGCTGCGCGGGCGGCATATTACGGCACACACGCCGCGTGAGGTGGCATTACAGGAACATGTGGCCGCACGGGCTCACACGCCGCGCATATGTGATGACATGCATACTATAGCGGTGAGTTGGTCATCACGCGGCGTGACATGGCTTTCGCAGTGCATGATATGCAACTACGCAGCGAAGCTGGAGACGACGCGGGCGCACACATGGCGCCACGCCGCACAACACGTAAGGGTTAGGGTTTCAGATTCACCGCAGACACGCGGCGCGCGACCTAGCCGGCGGATGAGGATCCGACGGCGATGCGCTGAAGATGAGCGCGAACGGCGGGCGCAGATCTAGCCGCAATTGGACGATCCGACGGCCGAGGATGACGGGAGGAAGAGCGACGGGCGAAGGCGCGGCAGCCCACCGGCGCCGAGAAGACGAGACGATCCCGTAATGAACAATGGGAGGAGCGAAGAGTTAGGGTTTCCTGAAGAGCATGAAGAGGTGAACTCACCGTACCAAAAGGGCGGCGTGAGACTCACCGTGAGGGCGTATGAATACGGCGGAGAAACTTATGCACGAAGAAGAACTCCGACGAGATCACACGGCCACTTACACCGCTTCCGGCGATGAGAGAGAAGGGAAAGAGGCGGCGGAGAGGCAAACCCTGCAACAGGAGGCGCTCGGGCTAAATAGCCTCGAGGCGGGAAAACTCCTGAGACCAGCGGGCATGCAAGGCATAAGAAACCGGAGGCGTAGGGTTTGTGAGGCGGCGGGCGCAGGGGCGACAGGCAAAGATGTACGCTTATCGGGCGCGGACGGACGGGCGGCACGAAGCAATGGCCGAAAGTAGCCCAAGCCTAACACGAAGGGTCAAGTGAACAGAACGGGCCAAGAGAAAAGGTTTCAGCCCGAAAGGGAAAAAGGGAATTAAAATTAATTTCTGAATTTAAGAAAATTACAAAAATCCGAATAAGAGCCAATAAATTCAAATAAATAGCAAATAAATTCAGAAAAATATCCAAAAATACAGAAAAATTCCTTGAAGCACAAGGAACCCAATAAAAACTGGAAACCTTTAATTTGATGCATAGATTAATCAAATTAAATCTTATAATTATTAGAAAATTCAATTTAAGCTTCGGTTAATTAAAGAAATTGCAAATGATTCATTTTTGATTTTAAACATACCAAAACTCAAATTTTGGGATGTTACAGTTCCTCCCAAATTTCTGCTCTAGTAAGAGTGCTCGTCGAGCACTTATACAAGCCCTCCACTCTCTCTGTAGAGGAGGCATTAAAGACGTGTGGTAACGTCTCTCTTCTCGAGCATGGTGCAAATTGGATGATGCCATTCATTCAATATCTTGCATATGGGACATTGCCCGAGGAAGAAGCCGAGCTGCCTCTTAGCTTATAAGGCGCATCCTCTCCTTACAAGTTGATCGGGGCGCCTTTGTACCACAAAGGAGCACTAGGAGTCCTCTCCAAGTGCATATCTCAAGAAGAGGATGATATCTTTTAGAGATATCATGTGTAAAAAATTTGTCGAGTAATGAAATTGGCATTGCAAAGTGATTTTGGTTATGGCATGTGTAGTGCTTGTGTATGTGTTGTTTCAGTTGATTTTTTTGATATGCTTGTGACAGCATGATGATGATTTTGCTTGATGCAATGTGCTCGTGTGAGTGGTTGTATGGATTAACTTTGAGTCAAGTTGTGGACTTGTACTCGGATCTATTTCTTATTTATTCATGTGCAAGAGTTGCTCGAGGGCGAACGTGGTCGATGACGGGACTAGAACTAGGTTCATGGAGGAACAGAGGTTCGGGACTAGATTCAGGGAGGAATCGAGGTCTTGGTGGTCGAGGATATCATGTGGGATGTTCGGGCTAGAGAATAGTGCATATGAAGGCTGGTTAGTCACGTGAGTATGGCATGTGGGCTGACTACACGCAAGTAACAGCTTGTATTCGCCATGTTTGGCTGTTGAGATGTATACAAACTCTTTCCATGTTGGAAGTGGAGTTGTATTCAATCTGTTTAGGATTGCTCTATATAAATAGGGGAAGGTGTCTCCTGTTTATGTGAGCTAGGTTTTAGAGTTTGTACTCTTTTGTTTTGGAGTACTGTATCCAGATAAATAAAATCCTTCTTGCAAATCCGAGCATCCTGTGCATCGCGGCGTGAAGAAGAAAATCCTTGCAACTAGAAGTTTTTAGCGCTTGATATTTATTCTATTGCAGCGTGAGGAAAAATCAAGGAAGTTTTTCTTTGTGGTTGTTCATCCCGTGCGGTGGCCGGAAAGACTAGAAGCGGGCAACTAGGTAATTCTTGCCTTCCTGGCCGGCCGGCGGAGCAAAATTGCCGCATGCATGCGAGATTTTCTTGATTGGCTTACCTTTAAAGAACCTTGGTCTGGCATAGTTGAAGCCAGCAAGGGAGTCAGGCGACTAAATGTTTAGTCCGGCGTAAGTGATTCTCATTTGGCTTGTCGCTGCTTCTGTAAATCAATTCCCGTCATTATCAATTCAGTCATCTTGCGAAGGTAATATCTTTAGATCCATAGGTCCGATTGAGTTGATTCTTTCTGGGTTAGCTTTGGAATTGAATCTAGTTTCTGCAGTTCAAATTTCACATCAATCCAACGGTTGGATCTTTAGTAATTACTATTTTTGTGAACTGATCGCTAGACTGCTCGCCGATTGCAGAAACTGGTCGCCCGACTGCTTTCCAACTACGAAAGTGGTCACCTGACTGCTCTCCAACTGCGAAAGCGGTCGCCCGACTACTCTTCGACTACATGAACTGGTCTCCCGACTGTTCGCCGACTGCGTGAACTGGTCTCCCGATTATTTACCGACTGTGTGAACTGGTCTCCCGACTGTTTGCCGACTGTGAAATGGTCTCCAATCAATTTGAGTTTAAATTGGGGTGTGTTAGAAAAAATCATCAAAAATTTGATATTAGCTTCCATGCAATCATTCACCCCCTCTGATTGCTACATTAGTATATTTTGATCCTACACCATTCAACTACACTTTGCTGTGACCAATAAAGCGGTAAAATATGAAGGCCTCTTGGCGTGGCTACGAGCATGCAAAGCGCTCGGAGTCCAGCAACTAACTGTGAAAGGCAATTCACAGTTGGTCGTCAACTAGGTCAATTAGGAGTATCAGTGTTCGGATAACTCAATGGCACTTTTCCTAGTTGATGTTAGGAAGATAGAAAAGTACTTTAAGAATTTCGAATTACTCTACATACACAGGAAGGATAATTCCTTGGCCGACCAACTTTTCGCTCCGGCAAGAGTGCTCGTCGAGCACTTATACAAGCCCTCCATTCCCTCTGTAGAGGAGGCATCAGAGACGTGCGGTAACGTCTCTCTTCTCGAGCATGGTGCAAATTGGATGATGCCATTCATTCAATATCTTGCACATGGGACACTGCCCGAGGAGGAAGCCGAGCGTTCACAGCTTATAAGGCGATCCTCTCCTTACAAGTTGATCGAGGGCGCCTTGTACCACAAAGGAGTACTAGGAGTCCTCTCCAAGTGCATATCTCAAGAAGAGGATAGATATCTTCTTAGAGATATCCATGAAGGAGTGTGCGGAGCTCACTTGTCTTTCAGAACGTTTGTGAGCAAGGCATTCCGATTGGGTTATTATTGGCCAACAACCTTAGCCGATGCTCGCTCGATCGTGCCAACTAGCAAAGCATGCCAGTTTCATGATCGCAAGGTTGTCGGGACCCGAATCTGCAAATCCGACTTCTCCGTATTCTCAGACTAGTCCAGATCACGCTTAGTACACACAGAATAACAAAGTTGAAGTACCACAATCATACACAGGGAATTAATAATAAAGTACTTCAAACATGAATATAAACGAGATACAAGACCTTATGGTCACCTTACAATAATCCACACGCAGGCGATAATATCAAAGTAGCACAAGTTCAATAGTGGAAGCAAAAGTACGGTAATGAGACCACCAGAGCCACGCAACCCGACGAGGCTTAATCCCTAATTCTCCCCGCTTCGATGAACTCCTCCTCCCAAGCCGCACTGCCTTCTTCTTCCGAGGTTTTTATCGATGCAAGGGTGAGTATACAACATACTCAACAAGTCATGCACAATGCGCTTCTATTACTACATGCATGGCTTAATCCAAAGGAAAGGCTTAAATGGTTATTTTGCATAAAGCAAAGATTTCTTTTTAACAGTAATCATATTAGATTAAAAGCGAAAACCAATATTATTAATAACTAATTTATCAATTCTTTTTCCGTGGTTGGCACACGTTCTCTAGTTTGATTCATCGCCTTTTGGCACACGTACCACCCCTTCCACGCTTTTAATTTGTGAAAGTCTAACCCTTGACTGTAATCACCGAGCATTGTCCAATACCGCGGACGTGGCTATTCGAATAGATTTAACACACACACTCTGCAGAGACTGTACACTTTACCCACAGGATACAGTCGCTCACCTGTAAGTTCAACCTTCATTAGTTATGGTTTTGGTATTAATGACAAATCTAATCTTGTGTTAATGACAAATCCAATATTGTGATTATCCATTAATGCGATATTGTTATTAATGACAAATCTTATATCGAGACTAACTTGTTTATTTAGAATATCTTTGATTAGTCTCATCGCATTGAAAAATGGAAAACCCGAGGTATGTTTGCATATTCATTCTAGTATTAGTTGCATACTTTGGAGTCAAGTTAAAGTATGAATGTCCCCATTACATTTACCACAAAATGTGCATTATGTTTCTCAATCCATACATTACATGGATGCACATACTTAGGGGGAGTTTGTAGTTTAACTTGAAAGTCTCTTTGTATTGATCGATTCGTTATTGACACACATAAGGATCAAGACAAAGAAACTAAATCCTTGAGTATATATTTGAATTGCCTAGTTATAAGTATACTCATGGAAATATAGGATATGCTCCAATACAATCAAATTGAATATGTGCATATTATATCCAAGTCAATCATACTTATGCACATATACATGTGAGTGTATTCTATAGTTGATGATTTAGAGTAATGATCATTTCCATACAATCTACAAATTATGGATCACTACTTCTCATCAACATGAGTATATGAAAACTTGTGTAGTTAATATATACTCATATCAATTTAAATGATAATTTAAATTGAGTTCATTTGTCTTGTTAATCATTAAAGAACATTTCATCATGTGTTGATGGTGTTCCTTGATTAATTAAGGACAATGAATAGCTCTTAAGTATAACGAAGCATGAGTTGCTTTATTATACTTAAGACACAATTAAATCATTTCAATTGATTTAGGTTGTGCTCAATTGATCTAAAGGCATCCATTATGTGTTAATGGAGTGCAAGAGATAATTGAGACAACCATGCATCTTGGACTAACTATTTTATGAGTTGTGATTAAGTTAGGTCCAAAGATGGATGAGATGATGAGAACGGGACAAGGACGACATCATGAGTTGATGGGCGTCAAGAATGGATCCCGAAGATAAAGAGGAGTCGAGTGATGATCCGGGGGGAGCAAATATGCGAAGATCATAAAGACCCCAAAGGGGATTGCTTGCGCGCGGCGGCGAAGGTATAATTAGATAGGCTAAGGACTTTATAGTCTTTGAGTCTAAGGTTTTATCGCCATGCTATTAAGAGGGGTCGTTCCCTTTGTTTGAGCTTCATCATGTGTTGGTGATCTCATTCCGCGTTCACTCAAATCTCAAACCATTTGGATTTGGTTTTTGCATGAGGTTTGACCATTTGGCATGTGTTGCGAATGGGTTAAACTTATGCGTTGGATTTTGCGTGAAGTTCACTTTTGCATGTGTTGCATTAGTTGAAGCTTCATGCTTTGGTTTCGCAAAACAATCTTTCTAAAACTCGTGTTTGCTTGGAGCCAAGTTTTGCATGTGTTGCAAAAGGTGAGAGCTCAAGCATGATTTTATGTTGTGAGTTTGTATGGAGCTAGAGGCTTGCATGTGTTGCGAGTAAAGAGCTCATACGTGTGATTGGGTTTAGTTGAAGTTTGGTTTTGGTGTTGCATGGAACTAGAGAATTGCATGTGTTGCAAATTAGATAGTTCATGCATATTGATTTAATGTTGCTTGGAGCTAGACTTTTGCATGTGTTGCAAAGAGTAGTGCTCAAGCATGAAATGTGTTTATTGCATTATTTGCAAGTTCACAGCGAATAAACTGAGGTTTATGAGTCCGAAATTCCGAGAGCATGTGAATAGGGCTTGCAACGGGTGTTGGCAAGTTGACTGGGTCTCGTGTTGACCTTCACATGGCTAGGGGAATTAATCTCATAAACTCGAGTTTGATTTGCTTAATACGATTTGCAAATAGTTCGTGATTCGGTTGCGATTCTTTGAGCGTGAGCTAAATTGGTGCAAATGTGTTTTGCACGTGTGTATGATCATGTGTTGATCATTTATGGGCTCAAGAAATGGTTTTTGATTTGTCGGAAAAGAGTTTGCGAAAATCCGAGTTGATCTGCTAGACGACGGTGCGACGTCGTCGTAAGGCGTCTTGGCGACCGCCTTTCGCGCAGGTGCGACCGGTGGTCCGGCCGAACCGGGCATGCGGTCGGACCGCCGGCCGTGCGGCTTGTTTTTTCCAGAGGCTGCGATTTCCGATTTTGTGTGGCCGGACCGGACCGGGTCTGGGCGGGCGGTGCGACCGCCATACTCGAAGTTAAAATCCGACTGCTGTTCTGTGAGGGCTTGGCCGGACCGGTTTTCCGATTTACTTATTTTGCCCCCAAACGGCTAGTTTTCTTGTGGGTTATAAATACACCCTTTGGGGGCTTGGGGCAGAGGTTGGTCGGTGTGGGAGTTGTGTGCATGTGTTGCTCTTCTCCATTTGCCTCTTGAGCTTAAGAGTGAGGCTAATTGCATGTGTTGCAATTAGTGAGTGGTTTGAGAAGCTCTTGTGCATGTGTTGCACTTGAGTGAGGTCCTTGTGCATGTGTTGCACTTGGTGATCACCGGAGCGATTCGCAGTGCTCGGTGAAGTTCAAGCAAGGAGCGGCTTGTTACTCTTGGAGGTTGCCGACTCCTAGACGGCAGAGGGCGTGCGCGCTGGAGCTCTCGAGGTGTGAGAAGCCCCTGAAGTTTGTGAAGGTTCGGGTTGAGCCTACACGCGAGCGTGAAAACCACGACTAGTGGAAAGAGGCGTGCTCGAGCGGAGCCGGTCCAAGTGTGGGCTAGCCTCAACGTGATAGGGAGACCGCAAGTCTCCTAACACCACGGAAAAATATCGGTTGTCTCTTTTACTTTCAAGTATTTACGCTTATTGTATGTTTATCAATTGCTTGATTGTGTTAGAATTGCTTAGTATTAATTGATTGATCAAATTAGTAATTTTGTATAGAGACATAATTTAGTTAGTGCACGAGTGAGCCTAGTTGATTTAGGCCTTAATTGTCAAAACCGAGTTTATCGCTTCCGCATTATAATTGATTAGGTTTTGACATAGGGGTTGATTAGAGCTATTGTTTAGTGAGCGATCGAATTTCGTAAAACACCTATTCACCCCCCCTCTAGGCGCATCCTCGACCCTACATCACCACACAGGCGATTGATTGCAACAAAGTCTTTCAGAGACAAACACTTAACCAGTGAACCTCTCCAGTATTGCCTTTCTAATACTTCCCTCACACAGAGCCAAAGTTTAGAACAGGCGAATACAATTGGATGGGTACCAAGCCGCAGCACAGGTACGCTCCCCCATACGGTTACATTTTTGGTGTAACTGTCGCCCCGAGGTGTCAAAGGAAAGATATTAGAACCCTACTAAACTAGGTCCGTCCCATTCCAGACAAGTGGTTGTACGAGAAACTCAGCCAAAGCCTCGCAAGGTGAAGTCCTTAACTGTCCCTGCAAGACATCCATTTATATTTCACAGACACAGCCTTAACCATCACAATACCTCCCATTGCCACACAGCCCACCGCACGAAGCCTTCTTGCCACTTGCCCCGTCCAAAACATTTCCCATCCCGGCTTGCATTTATGCAACACATGCCAATGCCCACGTTATTGTATGAGTAGGACCACACAGCCGCTACTCCCAATTCCATCTCATGACATCATCGCATTATTCTAAAATGCATTTCATAATTGTTTAGTCAATATTATTTTGCAAATTTGAAAGTCATTTCACGATACAAGCATACTAAGCAAATTTAATCACGGCCTAGCCTCCCGTGTTGGCTTTATAATAGCAACCAACTCTAATTAATATCTTAAGTTGACAAGGATTGCAGGGCATACAGCTAATATTACAAGGTGGTATTAACAAGGTAGGGTATTATCTAAACTACCCAAGATTTATCAATGTCATTTTCTTAATGAATATAGCATGCATAGTTTAAATGGAAATACATTTTAAAAGTCTAGGGCAATATGGTCAAAGCATGACTTGCCTTCTAATAGCAGTTGATTCTGGTCCTGCTCTTGTGACGGTCTTCAAATTCTTCCCAAGAACTTCCTAAGAATCCTGAGTCTATTCGCACCAAGCAAACATATAATAAATACACAATACAGATAGCAAGATAAATTTTAAAATAAAATAAAATTCACTATTAAATAGCTCACATTTTACAAATTTTAGAGACTGAATCACCCAAATCCAAGTTGAAATGCAAAAGTTATAGCAATTACAAGTTTCAAATTCAAATAAAAAGAAAAACCGAATTATTCTATTTATTTTCCTACTAAAAATCTGGTTAAATCCTCTCGGCGACACGTGTCAGCACAGAGTGAGCCACGCCGACATCGACATCGACATGTGGGCCTAGATGACGCCATGTCGACGTCAAGATACCCACGGTCATCACACCGACAAGCGGGCCCGCCGTAAAAAGGTTTCACCCACTCACGACGACACGCTCGCAAGCAAGCATCAACCCACGCCAAGACATTAATGCCTACCGCTGATTCAAATCCAACGGTCAGAGATAGCGTAACGGCCACGCCCGCACGGCCACGCGGCAAAATCTCACCCACGGGTCCAAAATCCGGCGGCTATTATCAACCGAGTCGACGATGGCTACGCGGATGCATCGCTATCGCGGATGAAGATCCCGCATTGCATTACCCGAAGCGATACATCGCCGCCAAGCCTACGCGGGCGCAATCCTAATCGGACATCACAGATCGAACGGTCATTTTCAAAGGAAGCCACCTGTATAGCGCCACAGGAAAGATACGTGGCGCTACTCGACGGGATGCAGATCCGACGGCCGAGGTTGCTCGCGATTGTCGACGGTTAGCAACAAGGCCGGTCGCCGGACTTGGAGAAGACGACGCACCGGTGGCGCTTCCGGTCATCTCCGGCGGAAGAAGTGGCCCTCTCGACGCTGCTTGGCACGAGGAACTCGGCGAGGTTCTCGGCGTGAAGAGCGGCGACGACGGCGAAGACGGCGAAGAACCGAGAGGAAGGGTATGGCTACTACGGCGAGCTTCGGCAAGACGCTATGGTGGGTGGCGAGCACGAGAGAAGGGCAAAAGGAGCGAAGGAAGTGCCGCGACGGAGGACTATATCTCCGCCGGACAAGCCTCAAACGGGCGCAAAATCCTCGACAAGATCCACGGCGACCTCACGGCGACGGTGGCAGGTACGCGCCCTCCCGAGACGCTGATCACATCCCGCCGCTCGATCGCGATCCAACGGCGCCGATTGAATAACGGTTCATGAGTCGTGCACGCGCCGACATCCTAATCAAGCATTTACTAAGATCCGACGATTCAAGTGATTAAACAACGCTTATTCATGATTGTCCGATCAAGATCGCACGCGCCAAATCAGCGGGCGCTTAGGGTTTTCGGCGCGAGCACGTTGTTGGGCCTTGCTCGACATCGTAGCTAGCGATTTTCTCGGTTTTATCAATAAAAATAAATCCAGAAATTCAAAAGAATTATTTAAGGCACTAAAAATATTCTAAAAATTCTAGAAAAATTCCGAAAAATATTTCAGAGCATTTTGAGCCTAAATAAAATATTTTTATTTATTTTTGATAATTTTTTTCTGATATTTAGTTTTTTTCAAGAGAAGAATAATCTAAACCAATTTCAATTAAATCCAATAAATCCCAAAAATTTAGATAAATTCAATTAGATGCAAATAAATTTTAATTAATTCATAAAATTTAAATAACTCCAAAATTTAAAATTGGGTCAAATTTTGGGACGCTATAAACCTACCCCTTAATGTAATCTTGTCCCCGAGATTCAAGTCTAACTAGAGAATAGATTTGGAAACTCCTTTTCAAATCTTCCTCTCGCTCCCATGTGGCCTCGCTTTACGTGGTGGTTGCTCCAATCGAACTCGCAGAAACGGGTTGTCTTGCTCCTTGTTTTCCGATCCATCAGATCCAAAGATCTTTATCTGCTGTCCTTGTAAGTAAAGTCTTCCTCAGCTCAATTGTTTAGGGTGTTTCTCGTCGTGCACTCCTGAGACACTTCTTGAGTTGCGATACATGAAAAACATTGTGTACTCTCGCTAATGATCATGTAACTCCAGCTTGATATGCGATCATTTCTTACGGCTTATGATCTTAAACGCCCCACATATCTCTTGCAAGTTTTCCTTTTAGAAACCTCTGACTCCTTAAGAGTCGTGAACTCGAGATACACATAATCTTGCTCGGCTCAAATCCTCGCGCGATTGTCCGCATAACTCTTCTCGCTTTGATCGCGATTTTCAACCTCTCCTTATCAAGGCTATTTGCTCTTCGCTTCTTGGAGTATGTCAGTTCAAGACACGATGCTCACCACCTCATTCCATTTAACTGGCCCTACAAGGCCGACTCATACAATGCTTCGAAGGTGACATCTCAAGAGTAGCCCGATAGTCGTTGTTGTAACTAAACTCCGTGATACGGCAAACATTTATCCCAAGTCGATGTATATGCCAACGCATGTGCTCTTAACATATCTTCTAATATTTGATTGACCCTTTCACCGCCCATCCGTCATGATGATATGTCAGATCAAGTTCAAGCGGTGCCCATCATTATATGCAATTTATCCCAAAATCTTGAGGTAAATTGGGTACCGTCCGATACTATCTTCTTTGGCACTCCATGCAAGCAAACGATTCTTGCCATGTACAGCTCTGCCAATTTATCTCCCAAATAGGTTGTCTTTACCGTTATGAAATGCACGACCTTGGTTAAGCGATCCACTATGACCCATATGGAGTCATAACCCCCTTGCGCCCTTGGTAATCCGAATGAAATCCATTCCATTTCTTCCCATTTCCACTCGTATTTTTAATGGTCTGCAAATATCCCGCTGTCTCTCGATGCATAGCTTTGACTCACCGCATACATCACATAGTGCTACGTGCTCACCTACCTCCTCTTCATATTTAGCCACCAGAACCTTTCTTTCAAGTCTTGATATACATTTTTGCACTTCCTGGGTGAATCGAATACTTGGAGTCGTGGGCTTCCTCCAGTATTAACTACTTTAACTCCTTTTTATTAGGCACACAAATGCGCTCTTTCATCCACAACGTGCCTTGTTCGTCTAGCTTGAATTCTTTTGCTTGCCCTTCCTCCATCTTGGCTTTGATTCGCTCGATCTTCTCATCATTTTTCTGACCTTCTCTAATCTGGTCTTCCAGGATAGGCTTCACCTCTAAAACGGCTACGAATCCTTCCGGAACGACTTCCAATTTCAACCTCTAAAGATCCTTGCACAATTCTCCCTGGCTTTCTCCCACTATCATATTTAGACCATGACTTTTCCGACTCAAGGCATCAGCCACTACATTGGCCTTGCCTAGATGATAATGAATACCCATGTTGTAATCCTTGATCAGTTCTAACCATCTCCTTTGTCTCATGTTCAGGTCAGATTGGGTGAAAATGTATTTAAGGCTTTTATGGTCTCAGATACACCTCACACTGCTACTAATAAGATAGTGACGCCATATCTTCGTGGCATGCACTACGCATCGCTAATTCTAGATCATGCGCGGGTAATTCCTTCATGTGGCCTTAATTGCCTTGATGCGAGGGTTACTACCTTCCGCTTTGCATTAATACGCATCCAAGCCCTTGGCGTGATGCATCGCAGTAAATATCAAAACTCGTGCACATCCGTTGCACTAACATCGGCGCCGATGTCACCGCTTCTTCAATTCTTGAAAACTCTTCTCACAATCTTGTGTCCACACAAATTTCTTCTCCTTCTTTAGCGCTATGAATTGGCACGGCAATTATCGAAAATCCTTCTATAAATCGGGGTAATAACCACCATTCCAAGAAAACTTCAACTCGTAACCGTGTTTGGCGATTCCCAATGTAGTATCGCTTCCACCTTGCTTGGGTCCACCTGCAATTCCTCCGCCATCATTACATGCTCTAGGAAATCTACCTTACTCTTCCGTAAATCGCACTTCATCAATTTTGCATATAACTGTGTTCCTCAATTTTTCCAATACTAACCTCAAATGTTGGGCGTTTTTCGTCTGCCCTCTAATAAACCGTAATATCGCTCTATGAACATGACCACAAATTTATCTAAATATTCCATGAATACTTTATTCATCAAGTTCATGAAGTATGCTGGTACATTCGTCAATCCAAACGACATAACTGTGAACTCATAGTGCCCATATCTTGAAGAAAATGTAGTCTTGGGTATGTCCTCGGTCTTGATTTTCAACTAGTGGTATCCTGACCTAAGGTCGATCTTGGAGAATACTCCCGCTCCTCTTAATTGATCAAAAGATCATCTATCCGGGTAACGGGTATTTATTCTTTATCGCTACTTTTAAGCGCATTTATAATCTACACACATCCTAAAAACTCCCATCCTTTTTCTTAACGATAGAACCGGTGCTCCCCAAGGTGACGAGCCTTGATCGATGAATCCTTTTTCCAAGAACCTTCAACTGCTTTCTTCATCTCAACCAGTTCTTCGTGGACATTCGATATGGTCTCTTTGCTATTGGTGCGGTTCCGGTACTAAATCAATTACTGAACTCTATGTCCCTCGCTCGTGGCATTCCCTGTAATTCTCGAAAAACATCCGGTATTCACCGACCATCGGGTACATCTCTTATATCGACGGTCTCTGCATTGTTTACTAACATCCGCCCTTCTCGAACCGCCATCGCTTTAAATTCCACTTTTCTACCTTCGGTTCTCAATAGACACAACTCTTCACCCAGCCTAATCAAATTTTATGCTTAGTCAACTAATCCATTCCTGTGATAACATCCAGGTTTGGGTACCTAATATAATAAGGTTCGCTAGGAACTCTACCCCTTTTATTAATAACCTAATCCCAGAACAACCGACCTTAGAGCGGAGTTCTGATCCAGGGGATTGAACTAGAAGTGTATTTTTAAGGTTAACAATATCCAGATCATTTGTCACAGCAAAATATCGGGAAATGAATGAATGTGAAGCTCCTGAATCGAATAATACTGTAGCTGGCACTAAGTTGACTAGGAACTTACCGAGCACGACGTCCGTGGCATTCTGGACTCCGTCTGTGGAAATGTTATTAATCCCGCCACAGAATGCTCGCAGCAGTAGCTCCACCATGGTCCTCGGCTTCCTCCCTGGTAGGAGTTTTAGTGTGTGTTACCTGTTGAAGCGCATCAAGGCCACACCTCCTTCTTTGGGCACATATTGGCTAAATGCCCGCCTCATATAACTTTAGCGCCGCCTTCCGCATCCGCCGATTTCTCCGCTCGATTGATAGTTCGATCGGGTTTGAGGAGTTTGTCCCGCCGGTCTTGGCATTGGCGGTGTCCTCGACATTACTTCCTGCTGGAATCGTGAACTGCCGGGTATCATTCTCATTTTTCGCTGACCTTGGCGCCCTCCTTGCCGAGCCATGCGATGTTTTATGACTTTAAATCGCTTCCTTGCGCTTTGTCTTCTAGTATAAGTGCCTTATTTACCACTCTTGGAAATCGGGAAAGTGTGGGTAATCAATCCCACCAGAAACCAGTTGTTAAGTCCTTCATGAAACGGGATTGCCTAGTTTTATCCGCTATTCGCCTTCCGAACGAGCGCAAGTTGAGTGAATTTATTCGATAATCACCACCGTCTGCCTCCTTGCTTAAGCGCTCTGAATTCCTCCTTTTTCAACTCCATGATACCCTCCGGCACATGGTATTGACGAAAAGCTACGGTGAATTCTTCCCAAGTAATTTCCTGGGGGTTTTCCTGTGATGCGCAGTAGTTTTCCCACCATTCAACGCATAGCCTCAAGTCGGTGAGAGGCGAAGCACCTCTTATTTCCATCACATCGAAGTTATATGCGCTTTCTCTATGGTTCTCAACCAATCATCTGCCTCTAACGGGCTAGCATTGCCTAAGAAAGTAGGCGGACGTGTCCTCATAAATTCGGACAATCTCGAGTAAGGACATGGCACATTGTTAATAAATTTTGGTTGTTGGCGATCGCTGGGTGTTGATTTGTTGCACAAAGGGCCATCATTGTTCCGTGATCAATTGGGTTTGTGCCGCGAGAAAAGCTCCCAGATTCTCGAGATGTCAATCGGCAAGGTGTCGCCTGTGGTGGTGGTGTATCGCTCGATCGCCTCCCGGACGTGAACCATCGCCTCCGGCCCATTGTTATGTAGTGTTCACCATCTGCTGATTGCTTCGATGGTTTTAGAGATGAGAGGGAAGGAATAGGCAAGTAGAAGAACTTATAAGGGGAAACAGGTGTAACTTAAAAACCCTTTAAACATTAAAGCATAGATAATAGATAGGTATGGTTTCTTACATAGTCTAAGGACTATGCAACCATAATAACAGTCACAAACATCACATCAAATAGTTCATTACAACATCGCACATCTAAGCTCGAAATTTAAAGACGCGACTTCAAAACAGGTGAGTCTCGATGCAAAAGTCGACTACCACGACTCAAGGAGCTCACTCGAGCCAACCCGCCACGGCTCACGATCACGTACACAAAGTGTGGGTCGGCATCGGGCAACCGATCCCCATGCCCTCCCACAGTGCCGGGGCACCACCGGCCGGTCCTCAGCGGGCTCGCCTCCTCTAGCTCCTCCTCGCCCTCGCTGCCGAGCTCCATGATGGCCTCAGCTCCCGTGACTGTGAGAGAGCCTCCTCCACCTCGGCGATCCTCTCGAACGGCGTGCTTCTCTCGTCTCTCGCAGGCCACCTCGGCCTCCTCCAAGACGCGGTACACACTGCAGCCCGTGAGTCGAAGGCCCATGACCTCCTCCCGAGCCATGCAAACCGACCTGTGCACGACGGCAAGATCGCCCTCCAGCTCCAAGCGCGCCTCGAGGGTCCTCCCGCATGTGGGTGCACACGAAAGCAAAGTGTCCCACAGCTCAGAGTCAGAGTCCCCGCTAACACGACGTAGCGCTACCCGGGCACACTTCTGTATGCCCGCCTCGTAGCTGGCTCGCTTCACCACGAGGTGGAGCGGATGGCTAGCACGCGCGTGCTCCCGCGCGTACAAGGTGAGGGTCTTCTCCCAGCCGCGGTTGATCCCGTTGACCATCCAGGTGCGAGATCGGTAGAGAGGGCGGTCGAAACCTCCCAGCACTTGGAGCATCCTCCAAAGCTCACGGCCATGAGCCTCCGTGAACGCCGAAAGAGTGAACCATCCGTGATCCGCCAAAGCAACGCGTCAAGATTAAAATTTTAAAAGAATACAAAAGTAATAGCAAAATACAAAATAGGTATGAAGTAAGGAAGAAAAGATGAGTCGAGATTTCATTGATTATTCTTGCCCAAATTTTATTCTTTAGAAATTAATTTGTATTCTCTAAGACGGCCGCCTAACTAGGGTTAAGTCCTACAACAAGATGGCTCGACACCAACCTCGCTGGACCCGAATCTGCAAATCCGACCCTCTCAGGTATTCTCAGACTAGTCCAGATCACGCTTAGTACACACAGAATAACAGTTGAAGTACCACAATCATACACATGCTGAATTAATAATAAAGTACTTCAAACATGAATATAAACGAAGTTACAAGACCTTATGGTCACCTTACAATAATCGACACGCAGGCTTATAATATCAAAGTAGCACAAGTTTAATAGCGAAGCAAAAGTACGGTAATGAGACAACTCAGAGCCACAGCAATTGATGAGGCTTGTCGACGATCGATCGCCAACCGCAAGAAATGTGATGGGGTCAAGATGATGCGGGATCTGATCCGCGCTTCGCTTCGGACGGAGGAAAAGAGTAGATGCGGTGATGGTCGGTTGCAAGACGACAACGGGCGTGAGACCAGATTTATATCGTTCGAGCCCTCGTGGAGGTAATAGCTCTCATCGCCGCCTTCCCAGCTTTTCTTAGCTATTTCTCGAGTACAAGGTGTGTTATACCAAGTTTAATAATGGCTATGTCTAAGCTCGAGCTATGGCGTGTTGTGTGTTGTCTTCGTGTGCCCCAAAAGATCGCAAGATCCTTGGTCTTTATACTCCATCGCACGCAACGGATGGGAGAGATTCCCAGAAGTGGCCTTCATGCACGCTGAGGGTCGCAATAATCGCCTCGAACTTGTCAGACGACTGCTTCCTACCCCACGACTCCACGCTTGGCAACCACGATCAAATACTTGATCCGAATCCAAGGGTGGACTACGGCCCGAACAAGGGCCGCCCGAGCTCAAGGTCGAAGGGGCGTGCTCGGGTCCAGCCAAGACTTAGGTCGAAGCGCCAAGACACACCTGTGTCATGGTCGGGGCCTCCTGAGCTTGGGGGATCCGCTGACCATGCGCGGCGGTTAAGGGACGCCAACTTCATCACTAGCCCTCGAGGCTTAAGGTCGTGGGTCAAAAATGGGCCGAATTTTGAGTCTCTATAATTGGGACCGATTCTGCACTTCTTGAGGTCGAGGCTCATGGAAACGTAATGCCGTGCCGTGAGTGTTTACACCGGCGCTTGATCTCCGTAACCCCAGACGGATGCAAACGGTTATGACACTGCAATGCTCAAATCGCAGCCCAAAGTTTAATCGCTTCCCTCACAATCGTGGCCGGCGGTCCTTCAAGCACCGTGGATCGGATTTGACGACGGCGCCCTATAAACTCAAGACCGCAGCTACCGCTGAGGAACCTCCCGACTCAGCGCCTCTCCTAAGCCTCCGAGCCCAAGCAAAAACTCCCTCGACCAAATCGCGCGATTGCCATGGCTGCTTAGGGAGGAGTATGCTATCGCCTGCAAGGATGAAGGAGCTCGAGACCCTGGGGCTGCTTGACCCATTCACGTGGCGGCTGCCGGGCAACGAGACCGAGCCACGCCCCAGGGATGACGAGATCGTCTGCACCGAAAGCACTATGTCCTCTTCGGCTCAAGGACCCCAGAGAGCGAAGTTCTTTCCGTGGTCCTCACCAGCCAAGAGATCGAGCTCATAAACCCGTGCCAACTCCATTCTTACTCTCGCCATCTTCTCCCACTTGTGCGAGGGGTTCTGGGAATCCTTCCCAATCCTCGCTTTTCTTTGGATTTCAAATTTCTTCCGCCTCGGGAAGGATCCGTGGTTGGATGTCTCTACTTCCAGCAGGACAGGCTCAAGTGGTCCTTCCCAAGATCCAAGCTCGACTCCCTCGCCATGGTCCGAGCGATGGTTCTACTCAAGAAAGGGGAGCTCCAGACGCCTGTCAGACAAGGGAAAGCCCGCTTGAAGAAGGAGACCCCAGAGGCGAACGATCCCGAGGCCGACGGTAGCCATCGCCGCCATCCATCTCGCTACGGAAGCTGCCTCACCGGCAAAGCGACGCCGCCGACTTCTAAACCGTGTCCCTTCATGGAGGCGACGCACCTGTTCTACAAGATCCAAGGGCGACGACTTGACCCGCGAGGGTACGCCCCAGATGCCCCTCGCCTCGTGGTCTTGCCCAAGTCCACCCTCGCACTTTTTGAGAATCGCTCTTCGCATACCAAGGAGTCTTGGGTTGCCGCCAGATGAATGAGATGTTCGAAACCGGCGATAATTATTCCATGGACGACTCGTCAAAGAACGTGCTTCGCCGAAAGGTCGAGGTGAGCCATGCCGACCAACGGCTCGACCTGAGCGACCCTAAGGCCCCCCTGCGGGCCCTTTCATGCACGCAGACCACCAAGAGCCGCCGACACGGCCAGTGGATGCTCCTGCTGTCTGTGCAAAGAGCAAAAAGGGAAGAAGAGACCTTCCCCAGCCGATGCGGACCGCCAGGAGGCGAAGAGAACTCATGTCGAGTGGGGCGACCATGCCATGGTGAGGATCCCGCTTGGTCGAGCCCCCGAGCCCATGCTCGTGTGCCTTGGCCGGTTTGACGCTGCTCTCCTTTTTTGGCAAAGAAGAAGCGCGCCGTCCGCCAGTCTTCGAGCCCTCTCTCGCCCGGACCTCAAGTTCGAGCCCCACTGCAGCGGATGACGGAGCCGCACGGCACCGAGGCCCCTGGTCGCGACGTCAAGAAGCGGGTGCCCCTCGGCCTCAGGCAACAAGACCTTCGCCGACCTCAACGAGGCGAGGCCGCATCCTGTAGATTCTCGCTTCTTGACTTCGCCTTCCTCGTGATCTTTCCCGCTTAGTGTATGTTTTTGATCGCAGACCTCGAGCACCCGAGCTCGAAACTTGCCCATTTTGACGATGGCTATTGTCCAGGGCGAGTCCGAGTCAGAGGAAGAAAATGCCTTCGAGTTGGTCCCGCGCCGCTCCTCGAGCCAGACGCGCACCCCTCCCGAACTCCCGAGCTAGCCCCTGGTCGGCGAATTCGACCAAGGGCTCGACGACTTGCTCTGGAGGAGAACGAGCCTCATGACCAAAGCGAGGACTCATTACACCGGCGAGGCCCACAACGCTGCCGCCGCATCGACTTTCCCGAGGCCACCGCGAGGGGACACTCAGAGTTTCGTGGCTCATACCGAGGTGATCAATAGTGATATGCCCTAGAGGCGATCATGTGAGATGATTGTATCATACGCCTATGTTCATGTACTTATCACCCCATGAATAAATGTCACCCTTTGTTTATTGAGTATGACTTAATTGTGAAACACATTGGTTATATGATATTATTCTAAACGATCCCTTGTCACATATCATTATGTGGGACAATAGTGATTTGACCAAACATGTATTGATTGATGGTAATGTTTCACATACCATAGATATGGAGATATCAAATCAATAATGTGGGCACATGTTAGAGAACATGGGGTTGATAGACCCGCCCAGAGACAACGATGAGATTGTTATCTTAGAAGTGCCATCGAGTGTAGTCTCGAGTGGTATACCTATACGATCCTTTGACACGAGATTCTTATTGATTCTCGGCATGTGTAATTGTATACTTTGGGGCTATCAAACGCTTCTCCGTAGCGTGAGAGTTATAAAGGTAGCTTACGAGTATGCCATGAAACATGACGTGAGATATAAGAGATCAAGATGGAATTTGCCCTCCTTGATAACGGAGAGATATCTCTGGGCCCCTCGGTGTGGATGGATAAGGAAAGTGCATGGTTATGCCAAAGTGATTAAAGTGTTAATCACGAATTATATCCATTACATTGACGAGTGAATGGGTCGAGCTATCACAAGGATGGCATGCATCTTGCCTTGAGCTTGACCGGTATCGCGTGGCAAAAGGATTGGTATATGAGTATATCATGGTTCACCGACACGATCATTCTGCATTTCGGGGACAACATGTCCCGCTAGGAACCATCAAGTCGATGGTCCGGAAAAGAGGTTTCAGGGCCATGGCCGCTTCTGCATGAACCTAACGGGTCACACACTTAACGGGTTGGATCATGTCCGATGGATTGGATCCATTAGTGGGTTTACACGATTTGGATCCTCTCCGCGTCTTAATGGATTTCTCAGAGAAGATCCATTAGTGAGTCCTAGTGGGCTTCTATCGTAGAAGGCCCGTTAGTGCACTCTATATAAAGGGGCGTGGGGGTGTGCAGCCATTAGGTTCTCCCCACCACGAAACCCTAGCCGTCGACTCCTACCCCTACCAGAAACCCTAGCCGTCACAGCGTGGTGCTAGCACACGGCGCACGCGCGTTCCACCTCGACGTGTGGATACCGTAGGCGCCGTTGATCGTCCTCGGCGCGATCGGCGATCGGTTTCACCCTCTCCAACTGCGCGTGCACATCTTCACCACGCCGTGCAGGAGACGCGTCAAGGACTCAGCGATCACTTGGCGAGCACTCGGGCGGTCCGGAGACCACTCGGCGAGCACTCGGTGATCTTGCAAGCACTCGGCGAGCGATCGGAGTACGCTCGACTCGTCTGATGCTTGAGCACGCGGAGGCTTCACCCACTCTACTTCCACGCTAACGTGCTCCAAGGGTAATGCTCCATGATCTTTGACTCGCATGTATCCCGATTGAATGCGAGAAAATTTTGTTTTCGCCAGTGTAGCATACGCTGCTTCTCCTTCAAGGGTATCGAGCCAATCTTGCGTTGTCTTGATCTCGATGTTTGCATATGTTGATATGTCGTTTGATTAGTCACGGGTTGATGTGATCAATCGGTATAGGGTTCATGAGGTACGAGTTGGTAGTGCAATGAGGCCAAAAAGATTAGTTCGTGCTTTATCTAAATCATGTTGCGACTGGTCCATACCGGCTGGAAACACCATCTGGACCTTCGTCATGTGCCATCTATGATATTAAGCCAACAGATCGAGGCCGCATGTGTGCAATCTTCTCGAGGGGCCTCACGCATTTGATGTATGAGTTGATGGTTCTACACGATCAAAAGATTAGTTCGTGCTCGTTCTATTTCATGCCGCATTACCCCTACCTACCGGGTAACACCATCGGGTAGTAGCTAGTCTGAATAGATCGTGCAACAGACGAGATCGGTGTGGTCGCCGCCTTCTCAAGAATCTTATGGAAATTGAGGCATTTTGATGGCTCGAATCGGTATGATTTGTTCAATCCGATTGAATTTCCATAAGCGTTTTTAGAGATGTGATAGTCACGAGAGCGGCCGTTAAATAAAACTTGATTCCCATCGCAGGTAGAATACGATTCTGCGCTTAACTTGTTTTTGCAGGAATGATGTGAATAGTATGGCTCCCATGTGTGTATGTGATGCATTAATGTAATTTTCATAGCTCAAGTGTTATGGTTAATTGCGACTTAGGCTGCCATGTTATTGTATAACGTCTGCGTGTCGGTTTGTGATGCTTGAAATCCTCATGTAAGTTGTTTACTAGCTATTAGACGAGTAGCGTGGTACTCGATCATGGAGGCCGGCTTCAAGCATGATGGCTCGGTGGACAGGAAGCGCGACAATGGAGATTGGAGTGCTTTGGGCCATACTATTTCACAAGTTAATGTGATTATCTGTGATGATTCCTGTCATGCTATTCTATCATGTTTAGTGGATATGATTGTCATGTTAGAATGGTTTCCCTCGAAAAATTAAGAGTTTCATGCCCTTCCAATAGCTGCACCTATAGAGATCTTGTACGTTGAATGGTAGTTTCTGCCAAAGCAGGGTGCCATCAACTTCCTTGATCAATAGGGTGGATGTCCGACATCCGCATGCATAGTATTGGTTTACTTATCGGAGCTATCAAAACGGTTTTGGGCTTCAGGGCATGGATGTTGGGAGCCGGGGCATTGGATGCCACCCAACAAACAAGAATCACATATGATGTGATTGGCAATGTTATGCCTACCTATGTTACTGGGTTCTAGCGGTGATGCCAAAGCTCACTAGGACTTTAGTGAATATGGATCTTGTCCTCTTGAAAGTCGCCGAGGGAAAGTGACTTTAGTGGGAGTATCTTTTATTAAAATGTTTAATAGAAGATTTACATGAACATTGTGCTAAGACTTTATGTATTTATTTCATTGTAGATGGCACCTAATCTTGCCACTCAAAACACCGGTTTTAATTTGCGATCGATTACGGAGAAAGAGAAACTCTGGAACAAACTTTATTGATTGGTACGAAACTTGAGAATTGTTCTCAAGCAAGAGAAAAAGAATATGTCATTGAGGAGCCATATCCCGAGGAACTAGCCGAGATGCTATCTGTCAGCCGAACGCAGCGTGCTTATGAGAAGCATGTCAATGATGAGGTTGATGTTGGTCGTCTCATGCTTGCTACAATGAACTCGAGCTTCAAAAGCAATATGAGAACACGAATGCCTATGCTATGATCACAGCCTTCGTAGCATGTTTGAGAACCAAGCTAGGGCCGAGAGATACTCGATCTCAAAAGCTCTGCTTATGCGTGCAAGCTAACTCAAGGTAGTTCGGTGAGTCCTCATGTGATCAAGATGATTGGTTACATTGAGAACTTGGAGAAACTGAACTCCCCTTAAGCCAAGAGTTGGCCATCGATGTGATTCTCCGATCGCTTCAAGAAGCTTCGAGCCTTTCATCATGAATTTTCATATGAATGGCATGGAGAAAAACATGTCTGAATCGCATGGGATGCTTAAGACAGAGAGGAAAGCATCAAGAAAAGCAATAATCATGTGATGATGGTCCAAAAGGATGGTGGTAAGAAAAGGAAGCGTGGAGCAAAAGGCAAGGGTGTGGATACGATCCCCAACCCTAAACCTAAGACCAAAAGTGGTCCTACTGCTGCTGATGCATGTCACTACTGCCATAAGAAAGGTCATTGGCGTAGGAACTGCAAGAAATACTTGGAGGATAAGAAGAATGGAACTCTAGCTTCCACTTCAGGTATTAATGTTATAGAAGTTAATCTTGCTACTTGTCCTAATGAGTCATGGGTATTTGATACCGGATCGATGATTCATGTTTGCAAATCGTTGCAGGGACTAAGAAAGACTAGAAGTTGTGCAAGTGGTGAGGTGGACATTCGCGTCGGCAATGGCGCAAAGGTTGCTGCAATGGCCGTTGGCGTTTATCCCTTATCGCTACCTTCGTGATTAGTTTTGGAATTAAATAATTGTTATTATGTTCCAGCCTTGAGCAGAAACATTATCTCTTCTTTATGTTTGGAAGAAGATGGTTTTGATTTTGTAATAAAGAACAAATGTTGTTCAATTTATTTCAATGGTATGCTCTATGGTCATTGTCCATCATTGAATGGGCTATATGTGCTAAATCTTGAAGATAATTTTGTCTATAATGTTATAATTAAAAGACTCAAAACAAATGATTTGAATTCGCTTATCTCGTGGCATTGTCGCTAGGCCATATAAATAAGAAGCGCGGAGAAGCTCCATAAAGATGGTCTTCTTGATTCATTTGATTTTGAATCATTTGACACGCATGAGCCTTGTTTACTTGGCAAGATGACTAAAACGCCTTTCACCGGTTCAAGTGAGAGGGCGAGTGACTTATTGGCCTTAGTACATCTTGATGTATGTGGACCGATGAGCGCTGGGGCGGAGGTGGATTTCAAGATTTCATTACCTTTACCGATGACTTTAGTAGGTATGGCTATATCTATCTAATGAGGCATAAGTCTGAATCTTTGAAAAGTTCAAAGAGTTTCAGAATGAAGTGCAAAATCATTTGGGCAAAACAATTAAATTTCTGCGATCTGATCGTGGAGGTGAGTATTTGAGCCATGAGTTTAATGATCATCTTAAGAATTGTGGAATAGTTCCTCAATTGACTCCGCCTGGAACGCCTCAATGGAATGGGGTATCCGAACGGAGGAATCGAACTTTGTTGGACATGGTTCGGTCTATGATGAGTCAAACTGATCTTCCATTGTCATTTTGGGGATTTGCTCTAGAAACAGCTACGTTCACACTAAATAGGGTTCCATCAAAATCGGTAGAGAAGACGCCATATGAGATATGGACCGAGAAGCGTCCCTCGTTGTCTTTTCTAAAGATTTGGGGCTGTGAAGCCTATGTAAAACGTATGACGTCTGATAAGCTTCACGCCAAGTCTGATAAGTGCTTCTTTGTGGGGTACCCTAGGGAAACTAAAGGGTATTATTTTTATAACCGAGAAGAGGGCAAAGTGTTTGTCGCTCGACATGGTGTCTTTTTGGAAAAGGAGTTTTTCAAAAGGGCTAGTGGGAGCAAGGTGCAACTTGAAGAAATTCGGGAAACATCTGAAAATGTTTCAGCTCCTACTAACCCTGAACGGGAAATGCAAAATGTTGCAGAACCCGTGGTAGAGGCACCACCCCCACGCAGGTCTACGAGGACTAGCCGTGCACCCGAGAGGTACATGTTCCTCACGACGGACAATATGACGTGTTGTTGTTGGACAACGATGAGCCCAAAGACTATGAGGAAGCAATGGTGGGACCGGACTCGGGAAATGGTTGGAAGCCATGAGATCTGAAATAAAGTCCATGTATGATAATCGGGTTTGGAACTTGGTTGATCCGCCTCGATGGGGTAAAACCTATCGAGTGCAAATGGGTCTTTAAGAAAAGATAGATATGGATGGAAATGTTCACATCTATAAGGCACGATTGGTGGCTAAAGGTTTCGTGCAAATTCAAGGTGTTGATTATGATGAAACTTTTTCACCCGCCGCTATGCTTAAATCTATTCGGATCATGCTAGCAATTGCCGATTCTATGATTGGGAATTGTGGCAAATGGATGTCAAAACGGCTTTCCTAAATGGAAACCTAAGTGAGGATGTGTACATGACACACCCTAAAGGTTTTGTCGATCCAAACGATGTCGGCAAGGTATGCAAGCTTCAAGTCTATTTATGGGCTGAAGCAAGCATCTCGAGTTGGAATCTTCGCTTTGATGAAGCAAAGAAGAGTTTGGCTTCATCAAGAATGAAGAAGAACCTTGTATTTACAAGAAGGCTAGTGGGAGCGCACTTGTGTTTCGATCTTATATGTAGATGACATATTGTTGATCGAAACGATATTCCAATGCTTGAAGTCGTCCAATCTTATTTGAGAAAATGTTTCTCGATGAAGGATTTAGGAGAAGCACTTTACATATCGGGCATAAAGATCTATAGAGATAGATCGAGAAGGCTAATTGGATTAAGCTAAAGTACATACATTGATAAAATATTGAAACGGTTCAATATGTGAGATTCCAAGAAGGGTTTCTTGCCAATGTCGCATGGTATTCATCTAAGCAAGACTCAGCAGTGCTTCACACCGATGAGCAAAAGAAAATGAGTGTGATTCCATATGCCTCCGCTTATTGATCCATCATGTATGCTATGTTATGTACACGCCCAGATGTATCATATGCTCTAAGTGCTACGAGCGGTATCAATCAAACCCGGTGAAAGTCATCAAGTACCGTGAAGAACATCCTCAAATACTTACGAGGATCGAGGACATGTTCTTGGTCTTTGGAGGAGAGGAAGAGCTAGTTGTAAAGGGTTACATCGACGCAAGCTTCCAAACCGATAAAGATGATTCACGATCGCAATCCGGTTTTGTATTCTGCCTCAATGGTGGGGCAAAGGAGTCGGAAAAGTTCCAAGCAAGAGACAATGGCTGATTCCACGATCGAGGTCGAGTATATTGCGCTTCGAAGCCGCAAAGGAGGTCGTTTGGATCGTAAAATTTGTTTCGAGTTGGGAGTTGTCGCTAGTGCATCCTGCCTAGTGGACCTCTATTGTGACAATAGTGGTGCCATTGCACAAGTTTAAGGAGCCTAGGTCTCACCAAAAATCCAAACACATACTCAGCGTTATCACCTCATCCGAGAGATCATCGATAGAGGAGATGTGAAGATTTGCAAAGTGCACACGGATCTGAATGTCGCCGATCCGCCGACAAAACCTCTTCCACAAATGGAAGCATGAGGCACACACAAGAGCCATGGGTATTAGATACTTGCATGATGCACTCTAGTGCAAGTGGGAGATTGTTAGTGATATGCCCTAGAGGCGATCATGTGAGATGATTGTATCATACGCCTATGTTCATGTACTTATCGGCCCATGAATAAATGTCACTCCTTTGTTTATTGAGTATGACTTAATTGTGAAACACATTGGTTATATGATATTATTCTAAACGATCCTCGGTCACATATCATTATGTGGGACAATAGTGATTTGACCAAAGACATGTATTGATTGATGGTAATGTTTCACATACCATAGATATGGAGATATCAAATCAATAATGTGGGCACATGTTAGAGAACATGGGGTTGATAGACCCGCCCGAGACACCGAAGAGATTGTTATCTTAGAAGTGCCATCGTGGTGTAGTCTTGAGTGGTATACCTATACGATCCTTTGACCTGAGATTCTTATTGATTCTCGGCATGTGTAATTGTATACTTGGGCTATCAAACGCTTCTCCGTGAGCAGGAGAGTTATAAAGGTAGCTTACTTAGTATGCCATGAAACATGACGGAGATATAAGAGATCAAGATGGAATTTGCCCTCCTTGATAACGGAGAGATATCTCTAGGCCCTCGGTGTGGATGGATAAGGAAAGTGCATGGCCATGCCAAAGTGATTAAAGTGTTAATCACTTAATTATATCCATTACATTGACGAGTGAATGGGTCGAGCTATCACAAGGATGGCACGATCTTGCCTTGAGCTTGACCGGTATCGCGTGGCAAAAGGATTGGTATATGAGTATATCATGGTTCAGCCGATACGATCATTCTCAGGTATTCGGGGACAACATGTCCTGCTAGGAACCATCGTTGTCCGATGGTCTCGAAAAGAGGTTTCAGGCTATGGCCGCTATGCATGAACCTAACGGTCACACACTTAACGGGTTGGATCATGTCCGATGGATTGGATCCATTAGTGGGTTTACACGGATTTGGATCCTCTGGCGTCTTAATGGATTTCTCTTGAGAAGATCCATTAGTGAGTCCTAGTGGGCTTCTATCGAGAAGGCTCATTAGTGCACTCTATATAAAGGCGTGGGGTGTGCACCATTAGGTTCTCCCCACCACGTAAACCCTAGCCGCCGACTCCTACCCTCGCAAGAAACCCTAGCCGTCGCGCTGTGGTGCTAGCACACCGGCGCACGTGTTCCACCCTCGGACGGTGGATATCAGAGAGGCGCCACAGATCTGTCCTCGCCACGATCGGAGATCGGTTTCACCTCTCCAACTCGTGATCGCGGCACCGCATGCGCGAGGAGACGCTAAGGACTCGAGCGATCACTTGGCGAGCACTCGGGCGGTCTCGAGACCACTGCGAGCACTCGGGTGATCTCGCAAGCACTCTGGCGAGCGATGGAGTACGCTCGACCACGTCTGATGCTTCGAGCACGCGGAGGCTTCGCCCACTCTACTTCCGCTGCTAACGTGCTCCAAGGGTAATGCTCCATGATCTTTGACTCGCATGTATCCTGATTGAATGCGTAGAAAATTTTGTTTTCGGCTAGTGTAGGATACGCGTTCTCCTTCAGTGACACCCCAAGCTCCCCCGACCACGGCTGCTCCGGGCGCCGAGGCCGTGATACCGCCGGCCACCGAAGGTGATCAGGCCGTAGGAGCTCCGCAGACCTTCCCAGATGCGGCTGCGTTGGGTGCTGAGGCCATGGCATCCCAGGCCACGGAGGTCGAGAATGCCGCGGCGGATCCGGCCGTGGGGGTCGGGACTAACACTGCTGCCACGCCCTCCCCCGTCGATGGGTTGAACCCACCGGAGAAGGCAGCGGATGACCAGGCCGCCCCTGGGGTGGGGACCCAAGGTCCTGGCCCAAGCGCGCCAGCGGTGGCCGAGGTCGACCTCGACACTGCACGGCGGTCGACGAGGAGGTGGAGATCCCTCGCGATCGCATTGATGACCGCGTGGAATTCACCCGTGCGGGCCTTGAGAACCGTCTTCGCGAGGTAAGGACCCCTCTGCGCACCTTTCTGCATGTTTCCCTGAGTTCCACGTTTCCCTTCTTATTTTTTGGGTCACTCTCTATCGTGTAGGCAACCGACAACATCTCCCTAGGCCTGGAAGGCCTTCGAGGGCATGCCGACGTGCTGAGAGACCTTATGAATGTGGTTGAGGCGCGAGAGGCGGAGCGCTCCAAACTCATCAGGACCATCGAGGTCGAGCAGGAGGAGCTCGAGCAGAAAACCTTGGAGCTCAACGATCTACGCGCGGACGATGAGGGCGCAGGAGGTAGCTCACGCGTCCAAGCTTGAGCAAGCCAGGGCCTCCGAGCGAAGTTCAGCTTTAAAGTCGTGGAGCAAGAGCGCACTGCTTCGCCAAGGCGCTTGAGGCCGAGCGGGCTAAAGTCGGCTCGAGAAGGCCGCCGCATGAGCGGACGCCTCCCGCCAAGGCGCCGAGCTCGAGACCAAGGTCTTGGAGCTCGAAAGAAGCTTGAGCGCTTAGCAAGGCGGCGAGAACGAGCGGGCTAAAGTCGAGGCGCTGAGAAGGCCGCCATGAGCGCTCATCCTCCTCGTGGCGCCCCGAGCTCGAGGCCAAGATCTCGAGCTCAAGGGAGGCTCGAAGGCCAAAAGGCGGCGATGAGCGCCATGGCCCAACTCCAAGACGAACGGCGCCGGGCTACGGATGCCTCCACGGTAGCCCTCCAGAACTAGAGTGAGCTGTCAGCCCTGAGGGCCAAAGTCACCGAGCTTGAGTAGGAGAAGCTTGCCAACGAGATGGCCGAGCTGTAAAAACACTGAAGATGTTTTGAGCTTATAGTCGAGGATATTTTGGTGTCCATCCCTTTCGCTCCTAGCCTTGCGCCGTAGGTCGTATGCCAACAGGATACCCTTATCCAGCCCCCCGTTGGGTCCGAGGTCGAGCAACGCCGGCCTTGGGCGCAAAATTTGTACGCTAGCAAACGAACATAACCTGCAGAATAGTGAAAAGGCCCGCATGGGACATAGACGTGACGAAAACGAGATCGATAGAGAGACGGTTTCACCGGATTATCATTCGATTACGATCAGGATCAGGCGCGACCGCTTCCATACCAAAGTGGCGAGGCTCTGGTCCGGCCTAGGTGCGGAGAGAGAGCTAGATTGCGAAGAGATTCGCTTACGCTTTTAGCTCGTCCTGGGGAGGACGCCGAGCTCGCGACGCTTTAGACCAAGAGGAAATGTGCGGCGCACGAAGGTCGTGAAAGAAAGAGTCCCGGACAAAAAGAACTGTACCGACACAAGTGACAACAGACATAAAGAGCGAGAATAAACGAACAGCTTTATTGAAACTTAAGGTATAGAGGTTACACATAAAACTTTCGGAGCTGATCTATGTTCCACGAGCTAGAGAGCTCTCGCATCATCGCTAGCTTCAGAAGCCCCCGCGATCCGCTGAAACGACTCAGAGGGGCCTCCCACTGTGGGGATAACTTGTTGGTGTTAGACGAGCCCTGAATCTGTCTCAGGGCTAGGTCCCCAACAAGGAGCTTCCTAGGTCGTACCGACCGAGACGCATGTCTGCGAAGAGCATGCAGGTAGTGCGTTGATCGTAGCAGTGCACGGCATCTTAAGGTCGAGAGACCGTTCATGCTCGGTTGACTTGGTCGACTGTCGACCTGGCAGAGCCCAACAGAATCTTGGGAGGCAGGATTTGCGCTTCAAGATCAACACGAGCCGAAGGGTGTGGACCCTGGCTCGGCTTGTCGGGTACTAATAGACCATCGGACGGAAGTTCGCCCACCCTGTGTCTTGCCGTAGCGCTCGAGCTCATCTCGCAACTTGCTTCTTGACGCCTCGACGACGGTTCGCGGTGCGCTGTTCCGCTGCTCCGCTGTTCGGGGTGAGCCACCGGCGGGGCATATTTTGATGCCGAAGTTCTCGCAAAACTCCCCGAACAACTCAACCGTAAACCGAGTACCGCTTGTCGCGATAATATTGCATGGAACCCCGTGCACTGTGACCACGAACAAGCGAAGAAACGAACGGCCACCCGAGCAAAGGATGGCCGAGACAGTTCACCGATCCACTTGGTGAAGGTGTCTATGGCCACGAACAAAATTTTTTCTCCGATCGCTCGAGGAAAGGGCCGAGGATATCCAAATTTCTGTGTCGAGAAAGGCCAGCGAAAGGGATGGTCTGAAGGGCGAGGGTCGGCCGGTGCGATTTCGGCATGGAACCGCATGCTCGGCAAGTGCGGACGATATCACGAGCATCTCAAGCGCCGCCGCCAAGAGTACCCCATGCGGAAGGCCTTGCCACCATCGCCTGTATGAAGAGTGCGCCCACAGAGGCCCGAGTGAATGTCGCTTAATAGGTACTTACCTCCTCCGCAAATACACCGAGTCAGACGCGGAAACGTTCCGCCAGAGAGCATGCCGCCCACGAGTGTGTACAAGCCCGTCCGTCCACTTGATCCTCGCTTCCTCTCGGCAGGTCGAGTGGCGTGTCGCCCTAGCAAGGAAATTGTGGATGGGCTCGCCCAGAGGGGATACTCGACCACGCCGAAAGGTGACCGCCGATCGCAGATCGGCGGGCCGCCAGCGCTCTGTGATGACGCTTGGGGATATCATCATCGGAGGAGCCGAGCTTGAGAGGAAGTCCGCTACTGGTTGTCCCGCCTGGGATGTGCTTGAGCTCCAAGTTCTCGAACCACTTCTCCATCTTGCGCACTCGGCGAGGCATTTTGCCATTGAGTCCCCCGAGCATTGGTAGTCCTTGTTGAATCGTTGATGACGAGCCGAGTCGCCTTCACGACCAAATGGCCAAGACGCCTAATACCTTGCAAGCTCGTAAGTCGCCAGAGGGCCTCATACTCGCCACATTGTTGGTCGCTGAAACCGAAACGAACCACGATTTTAATCGTCGCCGCTGGGTAAGGATAAGGATCCCACCCAAGCGCTTGAAAGACCTTGAGCCGTGGAAGAACATGACCTAGGGCTTTCCTCCTCGACTGAAGCTCGAGCTGGCTGCGACGCTTGTTCGACCAATAAGTCGGCGAAAGCACTTGCGACTTTATGGTCGTCTCGAGCCACGACACTGACGCCGAATGCCGCCCGGCTCCATGGCCCATTTGGCGATTCGCCCGCCACTGGGTTCTCAGATGTCCCCGAGCGAAAGTTGCTCGACGACCACAATGTGCGCTTGGAAATAGTGCCGAGCTTGCGCTGGCCATGAGGAGAGCATACAACAACTCTCAGACTGCGGGTAGCGCCCTTTGGGCGTGTAAGACTCACGACGAGTAGATCGGGTGTCGCTTTGTGCCCCGCCACCACCAGTGACGGCACCTTGACGGCTTGGGTGGTGGCCATGAGGTAGAGCAAAGAACTCTCGCCAAAGTTGTGGCGTAGTAAGGAGGGGTGGGGACGACAGTATACCTTCAGCTGTCAAGGATCGCCACGCCCGAGTCCACTGGCCCCCGTGCTTGCGCAGAGTTTGGAAGAATGGGAGCCCGCCACCGAGCCTCAAATGAACTCCGCCGAGGGCGGCTATGTGGCAGGTGAGGCTCAGACCGCTTGATCGAGGTCGGGCGCCATCTTCTCGATCGCCTCGATCTTCTCGGGTTCGGCCGACCTCGAGCCCCGACATGTAGCCGAGCACCTTCCCCGACGCCACCAACACGCACTTCTCGGGTTGAGCTTGATCTTGTGCCCGCTCAGTTGGTGAAGGTTTCTCGAGGTCGCGAACGTGGTCGCCGAGGGGCTCTTGACGATGATGTCGCCCACGAGACCTCAAGGTTCCGCCCGACCGGGCTCGAACGCCTTGGTCATCGACGCTGAACGTGGCCCCGCGATTATGCGCAGTACTAAACGACATGGTCGATAGCAATAGGTGCCAAATGGCGGATGAAGGCCGCCCCGCTCTCATCATCAATCGCCACCTTGATCCGTGGTATCCCGAATAAGCATCCAAAAGCTCAAGATTTTGGCGTCATGCGGAGTCGACGATCCGTCGATGCACGGAGAGGAAGTTGTCTTCGCAGGCCGAGTTCAACCCCGTATGGTCGACGACAATCTCCACTTTCCGCCTCTTCTTTGGACGATGACCGGGTTGGCTACCACTGGAGTAGTCAACCTCACGGATGAAACCGCCTTCGTGAGCTTGCCAAGGTTCTCTTGATGACCGCGACCTTTCTCCGGAGAAGCGACGCAGCTTCGCGCGTCTGTGTCGAGCCGGATCTCACCTCGCAACTTGTGCTCGATCACCTCCCTAACGCCGCATGTCCGCGGGTTCCTGCTTAATATACCCTTGTTGGTGCGAAGGAAGGTGACGAGCTCGAGTTCCTATTTGGAACTCACCGCCGAGACGTGGATGCACTTGGCCGGTCGCTATCGCCGAGCACGGCACGGCCTTCGCCACCCCACTAGGCCGGATTGCCGCCTTTTGGCGGGTTGTTCGCCGCCGCCACCGGGCAAAGATGTTCGCGAGGGCCAAGGCCTTAGTCTCACATCCATGTGCCGCCGCAGACGCTTCAAGACGTGATGATGCCATTGGGGCCAGGTAGCTACATACATCGATGGCCATAATGGTTGGCCGCCATAAACTTGACCAGTATGGGCCGCCGAGGATGGCATTGTACGGAGGTCACCCTCGACCACCTCAAGGTGACCACCAGCGGAAGTTATTCGAGTCGCCAAGGTAACGGGCAAGACTACCTGCCCCAGGGGAATGGTCGAGCTTCCGGGTACGATCCCGAAGAAGGGGATGGCGATGCTCTTAACCTTCGACCGGGGAATTTGCATCCGTTCAAGTGCTTCTGCCTGCAACAAGTTAAGAGAGCTGCCGCTGTCGACCATGACGCGTCCGACCGCGGTATTGCTAATGGTTGGGGTCACGACCAAGGCGGTCTTTAGGTCTCGGGCCATACCTGGGAGAGCGTCCTCTGGAGTGAAGGCGATGGTGGCCCCAGCCCATTTGCAGGGGTGCTCGTCGGGCTTCCCAAATGCGCGACCGGTAGATAGTCCGTGACGGCGGCCTTAACTCGCTACCGATCGTAAGCCGATGAGCCAAGATGACGCCGATTCGGCGCCGCTCGCCGAACTCCAAGTCGAGGTCGCCATGCTCGCCACGCTGCTCAACCCGTCTCGTTGGTCGCCATCCTTCAGAGCACGGTATCTCACTCGCCCATCATAGAAGGCCTCCACTTTGTTTTGCCAAGCCCCCGCAGTTCGTGAGGTCATGGCCGCCGCCGGCGAAACGGATGTAACTTTGCTCGCCATATTCTCGGCGCCTCGCCGCCAGGGCCGAGCATCGGCCCCAGGCCCGGTCGCCGCCCTCCCGCTAGGGCCGGTTTCTGCGCCCTAGCGAGGTCGAGGCCGACCTTGGCGAGATTTGGATCCTCCCGAGCATGATCTCGCACCTCAAGGACTCGCTATTATCCGCCAAACGATCACCCATGGCGCACTCCGCCGCCTCGTGATCACGCCCTTCTTGGTGGTGCCGTGGTTTGAGCCCTTGGAGTTGGACGGCCCGCCTGCTTGGTTTAGACCAAGCTTACCTTGGTCGAGTCGCCCAAATGACAGGTCATTCAAGTCTCACAGCATCGCTTCCGCCATGCGGAAAAGCTTGTTGACACCGAGCCTCGAGGTGATCTCCAAGTCTTCGTATATACCGATAGCGACGCCAACTTGAAGGCTTTAATTACGGCCGCCAGAGATGCTTGGAATCAGTTCTTGTGCGATGAATCGCCGCACGAAATCATGCAATGCTCGTTTGCCCCGATGACACGATCCAGTCCTTCTCCTCCCCGCGCCAGAATAACTCGAAAGTTGGAGCGAAGGGCGCTCGATTTGGCGCCACGACCAAGGAACCGTGTTTCGTTGAAAAACAAGTTCGCGCGCACCGCCCAGATTTGCCGGAGGTAATTGGCCATGACAAGCTCGTTACCCCCGCCGCCAAGATAGCGGTCGAGTAGATAGACAAGAATTCATCGGGTTCTTGGTCCCGCTAAAACGCTCGATCAAGGGCTTGAACCGAGTCCGCCATCAGACGCGACGCAGCCGCCGAGACGCCATGCACCATAGGTCGACAAAGGCCGGTGTGATCATCACCGACAAGGTCTCTGTTGCTGCCGGATTCAGAGTCGAGGCTACCTCGGCACCGACCTTCGGGGAATGCCCACGGTGCCGCACGGAATCACCCAGAGGTAACGCAGCATAGCCCCGACCTCGCGACGCCGCGTAACATCTGGGAGAGGTCCGCAGCCGCCGGCCGACTCGAGTTTGTGTGGCTTGGCTCGCCGGCCCTGCGCAGGTAGTGCCCGAGACGCCGCGCTCTCAAGTCCAAAGCCTCATCCCGAGCCCGCCGCCGGGGCTAGCCTCGCGCAGAGGCGCTCGATGGGTGCGCGGGCGATGACGCGACGTGTTGTCATCGCTCGGGAGCGGGTCCCCGAGTGCCGACTTCGGTCTGCGGAGGGACGACCTCGCCGCACCGATCGAGCTCTTTCGCCGGGGCTCGCCAAAAGCTCGACCTCGCTCTATCGGGTCACCATGACCCGGCGATAGCGGAGGTGCTCCCGCGAGAGGGAGCCCGGGCAGCCCGAAGACGTCTTGGCCCTCTCTGGGCCTTCACGAGGGCGGTTATGGCTTGGTTAATGGCGACATGCACCATCCGGCGAAGCGCTTTCAGGGTCTGCGGATCACGGCCATCCGTGATTTCCCTCTGGTTTGTGATACCACCATCGTAACATGATGCTCGAGTGGCGGCGATAAGGCGAAAATAGGGACACGGAGTCGAGTCCATGCCCGAATCCACGCTTGAGGAAAGTCCACAATGAAGTGCGCCATGCTCTTGGTCCTTGAGGCGCTCGCGAAGAGCGGCAAACGGGCCCACGGTGGCGCCAATTGCCGACGATCGGGATCGCCAATCGCAAGAAATGTGATGGGGGTCAGTATGATGTGGGACCCGATCCGCGCTTCGCCGACGGAGGAAAAGAGTAGACACGGTGATGGTCGGTGCAAGACGACAACGGGCGTGAGACCGAGATTTATATCGTTCGAGCCCTCGGGAGGTAATAGTTGATTCCGGCCATTTTCCCAGCTTTTCTTGGCTATTTCGAGTACAAGGGTGTGTTACTGTACCAAGTTTAACAATGGCTATGTCTAAGCTCGAGCTATGGCGTGTTGTGTGTTGTCTTCAGATGCCCCAAAAGACTACGATCCTTGGTCTTTATACCTCCATCGACGCAACTGACGGAGAGATTCCTGAAGTGGCCTTCATGCACGTTGAGGGCGGGCAATAATCGCTCAACTTGTTGCACGCACTGCTCCTACCCCACGACCCGCGTTTTGGGCAATCACGGCCAAATGCTTGATCCGAATCCAGGGTGGACTACGGCCCAACAAGGGCCCGCCTGTGCTCGAGGTCCAGCGGGCCGTGCTTCAGTCCAAAGACGCTTAGGTCGAAGCGCCAAGACGCACCTGTGTCGTGGTGGGGGCTTCCCGAGCTTGGGGGATCCGTTGACCGTGCGCCGGCCGGTCAAGGGACGCCCAGCCCTCGTCAAGGCTTAATCCCTAATTCTCCTGGCCTTCGATGAACTCCTCCTCCCAAGCCGGCACAGCTTCTTCTTCTGAGGTTTTTGTCGATGCAAGGGTGAGTATACAACATACTCAACAAGTCATGTACAATGCAGTTCTATTACTACATGCATGGCTTAATGTCGTGCCCCGAATTTACAAATTCGGACACTCTGTGTATCCTGCACTAGTCCAGGATCGCGCTAGTGCACACAGACTAAACAGGGTATAATATCACATCATACACAGCAGAATATTAATAAAGTACTTCAATCATTTATATAAACGAGTGTACGACCTTATGGTCATCATTACAATAGTTATGCCACGCAGGGCTTACAATATTCAGAGTAGCATAGTTCGACAGCGGAATTTAAAATAATCTTCGTGATGCTCCATCTTTTCCACAGACGCTCCGACTTAGGCTTGCTTCCCTTAGTTTTCCGGCTCCTCAACAAACTCTTCTTCATAGGCTGTTGTAGTCCCTTCTTCTGGTAAGTTTGTTCGCAAGGGTGAGTACACACCGTACTCAACAAGTTATGCACAAAATGCAGATCTATTTACTATATGCATGGCTTATTTCAAAGGAAAGGCTCGATTGGTTAATTTGCTTTTGCAACATTATTTAAATCAATATTTAGCTAGATTGAAAGCATTAAAACCATATAATCACTATATTTCTCAAATTGTATTTCACATCTTTTTGGACACACAGTCTCTAGTCTCATTACTTTGGCACATAGCCCCACCCCATTTTATTTTCAAACACTACCCCTTGACTGTAATCCCCGAGCATTGTCCAAGACTATGGACTCGGCTATTCAATGCTTTTAACACTGCAGAGGTTGTACACTTTACCCACAAGATACCGCCGACACCACAAAGGCAATTGACCGTAATAAAGCTTTTCAGAGACTTCTATCTTAGCCTAAGAACCTCTCCGTGTTGTTTTCACTACCACTTCCCTCACAGAGCCAAGTGTAGGACCGATTTAACACTGCTGGATAGGGTACCAAGTCAGAGCACGTGCATGCTCCCGCATAGCTACCCCCTGTAATCGCCACCCCGAGGTCTCAAAGGTAAGACATCAAAATCCTACTAAACTAGGTCATCCCATTCAGACATGTGGTTGTACGAGAGACTCAGGTCAAAGGCTTGCAAGGTGATGTCCCTAACTAACCAAGGCAAGACTTCCTTCTCTCAAATTGGCACACAGCTCTCACAACACTCAACCCACCCCCAATTGCCACACAGGCCCACCTGGCACAAAGCCTCGGTCCACTTGCCCCAGTCTAAATCAATTCCATCCCAAGTTCTTTACCGGTGCAACACATGCTCAGAATCATCCTTCATGTAGAACCACAGTCTCTACATTCCAGATCAAAACCAACATCATTCCACCTTTATAAAAATGCATTCACTATTCATTAGTCGTTGTTGATTTTGTAATCCAAATAGAATGGTTCACGACATGCATGGCTACAACTATTCACTTGCCTAGCCTCCCGTGTTGGCACAATATCATCAACCAACTAAATTTACCCAACTTATGTTACCAAGGAATCATGGCATACAAATGATATCAAGGTGGCATAAACAATTTGGTTAACTAGCTAATTCACCCAAAATATTTAAACCATTTTTAGTTGAATTAGCATGCATAGTTTGAAACAAAATACATTTCGAAATATAGGAGGAACATGGTCAAGCACAACTTGCCTTCAAAAATCTACTGATCTTGCTCCGAAGTCAAGTCTTGTACTGGAAATTCCCCCTCACAACCCTCCGGCAAATCAACGTCTATTTAAAATTAACATAAACACAATAAATATATTTTACAGAGAGTAAACTCAACTCTAAAAATTCCACAAAATTCACCATTAAATATATCTCGATTTTACAAATTTTTAGAAATTGGAATCACTCAAATCGGAGTTAAAACGCAAAAGTTACAAGTGTTTGAAGTTTAAAAAAAAATAAATCCAAAAAGAATAAACCAAAGTTCTCCATATATTTTTATACAGAAAATCCAGAAATTATGACGTCAGCATGGTTAATTATGACGTCAGCACTGAGTAAATTTTCTATTGGAAAATATATATTTAAAAATAATTATGACGTCATCATCACTATTTATGTCGCCAAGATTCACCGTGCTATGTCCGATATGCGGCCCCATCGATGACGCCAAGACGACACGGTCGATCATCCAAGTGTGACACGCGTCAACGCATTATCACCCGAGAGTTTTACTAACTCTCAGCCGTCCGATCAAAAATGAACGGTCGGATCAAACCCGACGCTTCGGCTCGGTTACTGCGGAGTCGACACGTGGCGCATTCTCATTCCTCGGATCAAAATCCAACGGCGATAATTAAACCGAATAACAATTCAATTACTCCGGTCATGCGTCAAGATTCGTGCGATGCGATCAAAGGTCAAGATCGCACCGACACTTTGATCCGCAACTACGGTGTTGACGTGTGGCTCTATTGTGACCCTCGGATTTAAATCGAACGGCGATCAAAATCCGGGTGACGTTGACCGCAGCGACGGCCGCCGCCGATTTCGCACACGCTGCTGCCCTCGAATCGCCCGATCGCGGCAGAATCCGGCCCGTTCAATTCGAAATCGACGGCTCGGATAACTTTGAATTTCACGTTTAATATCTCCGATTTAATATCTACAGTCAATTGAACTATGTGGCACATTATCAACCTTACGATTCGGATCCAACGGCTAGCTTTTGAAGATGGGGTTTACTGTTGCTAGAACTACGTGGCTTAATACAGATCATCCGATATGAATCCGACGGCTAGCATCTAACACAAGTTCTAAGCACACGTGGGCAGTCCCATCCTTGGGCACGTGGCACTAATCCTAACCATGCATTTCGAATCCTACGGCTGAGATCTAAAGCGCTACTGTTCTGGTCTCTAGCACAGAGGGATACGTGGACTCACCTCCACCGTTGGATGCTGATCGGGCGGTCGACGTTGATCGCAAACTCGGTGAAGGTGCGGCGAGAAGATGCTGCCGGAGAGGAAGAAGATGACCTCGTGCACGGTATTCCGACGATGCTCCGACGGGAAGATGTAGTCCTTCGGTTGCGGCTCGACGCGGGCTTTACTCCGATGGTCACGGCGACGACGGGGAGTCACCGGAGTTGGCGCAAAGCACGGCGGAAGGTCACGAAACTTCGGCGAGGTCGTGTGGTGTCTACGGTGAACCTTGGGACGTGTGAAAGGGCTCTACATGTGCGGAAGGAAGTGACTTATACGCCGGGCTAGAAGATGAAGCAGAAGAGTTAGTGCTCCGGCGAGTAAATGCGGCGGTTACGAGTCGGGACGCACAGCGGCGGCGGCGTTGCGCTCTCGGAGACGAAGCGACGTGGCGCTCATCCTACCGTTCACGCGAAATCCAACGGCGAGAACAAAGAACCGACGCGGTTGAATCACGACCGTCGGATCAAGATCGCACGGTCAACGATTCGGTGGCTTTAGGGTTTCTGCGGTGCGCACAGCAATGGGCTCGGCCTGTTACTGTTCATCCAAGTTTTCAAATGATTTTCGAATAAAAACAATTCTGGAAATTCATTTAAATTGTTTAAGGCATTAAAAATATCAGGAAAATTCTAGAAAAATTCCATAAAATATTTTAAGACATTTTAAACTCAAATAAAATATTTCCATTTAAATTTTCAAAAACTTGATCATTATTTAATTAATTTTTAATTAAGAGTTAAATTCCAATAATTCAAATATTCGCAAATAAATTCTAGAAAATCTCCAAAAATTCAAAATAAATTATAAAATTCAAAAATAGCTAAATTTGAGGATGTTACACTTAATCCAAAGGAAAGGCTTAAATGGTTATTTTGCATAAAGCATCATTTCTTTTTAATAGGTAATCATATTAGATTAAAAGCGGTAAAACCAATATTATTAATAACTAATTTATCAATTCTTTTTCCAGAGGTTGGCACACAGCCCTAGTTTGATTCATCAGCATTTGGTACACAGCCACCCCCTTCCACGTTTTTAATTTGTGAAAGTCTAACCCTTGACTGTAATCACCGAGCATTGTCCAATATCATGACGCGCTTATTCAATAGATTTAACACACACACTCGCAGAGGTCAGACACTTTACCCACAGATACAACACCACCACACAAAGCGATTGATTGCAACAAAGTCTTTCAGAGGCTAACACTTAACCAGTGAACCTCTCCAGTATTGCCTTTCTAATACTTCCCTCACACAGAGCCAAAGTTTAGAACAGGCGAATACAGTTGGATGGGTACCAAGCCGCAGCACAGGTACGCTCCCCCATACGGTTACATTTTTGGTGTAACTGTCGCCCCGAGGTGTCAAAGGAAAGATATTAGAACCCTACTAAACTAGGTCCGTCCCATTCCAGACAAGTGGTTGTACGAGAAACTCAGTTCAAAGGCTCGCAAGGTGAAGTCCTTAACTGTCTTGGGCAAGACATCCATTTATATTTCACGGCACACAGCCTTAACCATCACAATACCTCCCATTGCCACACAGGCCCACCTGGCACAAAGCCTTCTTGCCACTTGCCCCGGTCCAAAATATTTCCCAACCCGATTTGCATTTATGCAACACATGCCAATGCCCACGTCATTGTATGAGTAGGACCACACAGTCCGCTACTCCCAATTCCATCTCATGACATCATCGCATTATTCTAAAATACGTTTCATAATTGTTTAGTCAATATTCTTTTGCAAATTTGAAAGTCATTTCACGCATACAAGCATACTAAGCAGCTAATCACGGTCTAGCCTCTCGTGTTGGCTTTATAATAGCAACCAACTCTAATTAATATCTTAAGTTGACAAGGATTGCAGGGCATACAGTTAATATTACAAGGTGGTATTAACAAGGTAGGGTATTATCTAAACTACCCAAGATTTATCAATGTCATTTTCTTAATGAATATAGCATGCATAGTTTAAATGGAAATACATTTTGAAAGTCTAGGGGCAATATGGTCAAAGCATACTTGCCTTTGAATAGCAGTTGATTCTAGTCTGGCTCTTGTGACGGGTCTTCAAATTCTTCCCCGGCAACTTCCGGCAACTCGGAGTCTATTCGTACTAAGCAAACATATAATAAATACACAATACAGACAATAATATAAATTTTAAAAATAAAATAAAATTTACTATTAAATAGCTCACATTTTTACAAATTTTTAGGGACTGGAATCACCCAAATCCGAGTTGAAATGCAAAAGTTATAGCAATTACAAGTTTTTGAAATTCAAATAAAAAGAAAAACCGAATTATTCTATTTATTTTCCTACTGAAAATCCGGTTAAATCCTCTCGGCGACACGTGTCAGCACAGGAGTGAGCCACATCAACACTGATACTGACATGTGGGCCCAGATGACGCTATGTCGACGTCAAGATACCCATGTCATCACACCGACAAGTGGGCCCGCCGTATCAAAGGTTTCACCCACTCAACGATCGACACGCGCGCAAGAAGCATCAACCCACACGCACACAAATCTTCTCGGCCGTTGGATAATCCAATGGTCGGTATGCGGCAACGGCTACGCCTCCGCACGGCTACGTGGCAAAATCTCAGCCACGGGTCCAAAATCCGATGGCCATTATCAACCGAGTCAACGATGGCTACGTGGATGCACTACTATCACCGGATGAAGATCCTACGGCTGCTGCTACCCGAGCGATACACTGCTGCCAAGCCTACGTGGCGCAATCCTAATCGGACATCACAGATCAAACGGTCATTTTCAAAGGAAGCCACCCAGGTATAGCGCTATAGGGAAAGATACGTGGCGTTACCCTGGACGTGGGATGCAGATCCGACGGCTAAGGTTGCTCGCGATTTGTTCTCTACACTCCATGGTGTATTCCTCAGATTTGTGCCGCATCTCCTCGCGAGAAGCTTCAAGATCCTTCTCATATGAAGCTTTGAGGTCGACCAGCGCTTGCTCGAGCTCCGCTATCTTAGTGTCTTGCTCGACGCATTGCTTGGCCATGACCTTAGGAGGAATGGTCGCCGCTTTAAAGTCTACCATGGTTGCCCAGAGCACCTGCGAGCAGGAAGGTCTAAATTTTTGGGTCGCTACCTAAGAAGAAAGCTTTAAAAAGCAAGCACCCTTACCCAGCGGAGGCGATCACTCAGGTTTTCCTGGAAGACCTTGATGACATCTTTCGGCCGAAGGTCCACGAGATCTCCCATGATAGATTCCGGCTGGGAGCCTTCATCTTCATCCCGAGCATGGTCTTCACTTGAGGGATCCTTATTTCCATCCCGAGCAAGCGTTTCGCTCGGGAGCCCCTTCTCTTCCTCTCGAGCATGGTCTTCACTCGGGATTCCCGGTTTTCTCCCCGAGCTAACATTTCGCTCAGAGTCTTCATTCTTTCTTCCCAAGCTGGTGTTTCGCTCGGTGGCGCAGGGTTTACTTCTTGGTCCCGAGCATCTGATGTGCTCGGGGGTGCCGCATACTCCTCCCGGGGAAGTTCTTCCTCCCGAGGAAATTGGCCTTCCTGGAGAGTTGGTCCCTCCAGGTCTTAAAGCTCCACGGCTGGTTGGTCATGGTAGGCCTCAGCCGTGATCCTTGTGGTTTTTGTCACTGCCGCGACCACATGCTCGGACCTCTCCGCAGCAGCGCTGTTGGCCCTCGCCATCAAAGGGTCGACCTCGTCCATGTCGACCGCTTCCAAAGTTTTTCTCGGGCGCTTTGGCTGTGCGCTCGGTGACTTCCGGCGCCTCAAGATGAGGGGCGCCGGATCTTCATCCTCTTCCTCTCTCTCTCTGCTCTCTTGCCGAAGAACCCGAGGTTACTAGCGCCAGCTTGTTTTTGAGGTTAGCGATTTTCCCCTCCAGCTCTTGGCACACAGAGTCTTTCGCCGCCTTAGCTTGCCTCACCCACTCCGCGAGCTGGTGCAAGCAAGCCATCAAATCCGGATGTTGCTCAGCATATTCTTTCAACTATTTCTTCAAATCCCTTACCTCCATTTTATTGGCGTACTCCAAATGTCACCAGGGAGGGTTCTTGTTCGAAGTTGCCCGTCTCTTAAGGAGTCGGGTGGTCGGCGGTGGCGCTTGTCGTTTGCCCCTCTCCTTCTTGGTCTTGGCGGCAAGGATGACTCCTCCTTGATCGTGCGACAACGGCTTAAGCTCGACCACTGCGGCCTCAAGGGCAATCTTCTCCTGTCAAAAGTAGCAAAAATGTCAGAGACGCTCGGGATGTTTTTCCCTCGAGCATGGATCACAAAGCATATAACCGCCTCACCCTGCTCGAGCACATTCTTTGGAACTTGGCGCCCGTGCTCAAGGCTGCATTTGACCAAGAATAAACGTCAACACAAGCAAAAATTGCACATGAGGAGCAGAAATTGCCTACGCAGTTTCGGAGGCTCACCAGAGTCAGCTTCCCGGGTGAGGTCTTGCCACCCGGAGATCTCGAAGAAAGGGTGTTTCCTCCTCCTCAGTGGAGACACCCGGTTCATGAGATAGTCTCGAGCAATGTCGCAACCAGTGAGCCCCATATTGGGGAGCTCACTGATCGTCATCAGCGTCCGCTCCTCCTCAGATTGCACGGGCAGGCGCGGAGTCTCAACGCTCGAAATCGCCGCTCCGGTGTAGCGGAGAGAGCTTCCCTCAGCCTTCTTTAAGTAAAACGAGAAATCCGCCCAGCCAGACATCGAGTCCTTGAGCGTGAAGGTTGGGTACTCATATGGTCGGTTGGACTGAAGGTGGAAGTAGATGCAGCTAGTGGAAGAAGTTCCCTCGGTATGGAACAAGGAATAGAAATGAAAGAAAAGGTTCGCCGTGGGCAAGGTGCCCACATATCCCTTGCAAAGATGCGAGAAGATGGCCAGAACAAGGATGGAGTTAGGGTTAAGATTAGAAATCTCACACTCACATTGGGCGAGCACAGATTCGAGGAATTCACTCTCGGGCATCCTTAACCCATTGACGGTGTAGAGGTCGCAGGAGACGATCTCGTCATTGCGCGGCACCAGAGCACTCTCGCCCTCAGGAACTCACCAAGAGCCCACATCAAGGTAGCCCAGATCCCCCAACACTTGCAGCCTTTCGTTGCTGATTTTGCTTGCTCCGAACTTCATCATGGAATGGATCAGGGAAGAGAATGCAAGAGTGGAAGGGTTTGGGACTTAGGGAATTCTGAGGGCTTGATTGCGAAATGCGGAGGAAGTGTTTCTCATCACTGTTCCCACCTATATATATAGGCGGAGAAGTCGAATAGACGCATCCGTTCGGAGACCAAAAACCACTCTCACCAATTCACAAACCGTCGTGCGGTAGCGCAATCTTTGAAACTGTTCAATAAAGGCACGGTTTCCCAAAAACTGTCTGAACTACTCCTGCAAGGCTTCACGTAGAAGGAACCATTGCAACCTTCGATTCTCTTTTGCTCGAGCTCCCTCTGGTCAGAGGTCGAGCCAGTTGCTCGGTCCTTGTCAATCATGCTCATCTGCGGGCAAGTGTTGCTCGGATGTTGCAGCAGTGTTCCGCTGCAAGGTTCCAATCCCTTCTTTGAGTCTGTAGGCTTAAGGGGAAGGCCCCGCCAAGTATATTTCCACTTGAGCCTCGAGGGCTAGCTGTCGGGGATTGGATAATTTCCATAAAGACTATTATACCCTAGCAACCAGTTTTGGCCAACCATACATGCCCTTGGACGGTGTTCCAAGGAGTATCCTCAGATTACCCAGCTGGTGGGTCCGCCTCGACTATGCTTAGGCTAGTCCCCAAGCATGTGCTATAAATCCCCGAGCATGCTTGCTCCGAGGTGCGTAACGGACGGTCAGAGTTGAGGGAAAATCTTGAGCATGACCAAAAGATCGTGCTCGGCCCATAAAGACGACGTGGCGATAATCACGCTGCGGTTTAAGACCAATATGCCATGATCTGAGTCCATCATGTCCATGACATGACATGGCAAAAATCAAGGATGCAGTTACAGTCACGACCGAGTGCAATAATGGCACATTTTTTGGCTGTAGTTAATTCGATCGCCTATAAAAACCCCATGGACAGATCGGCATAAGGACACGCGACATCAAGAGGCATAGCACACAAGCTTTTCTGTAAGAATTCAAGCAATAGCAAGATCACTGGACGTAGGGTTGTTATATCCACCAAGAGAGGCCCGAACCAGTATAAAATTCCTTGTCCATTGTCCTTTCGAGCATAGCGCCCTAATAGCATTCTTCGGACACAAACCCTTCACGGAAAAGGGGTCTTGGTTGATCCCTCAATCAACAAGTAAGCTCAGCGGGGAACCGGTTTTCCAAACGTCGACACTAGGGTTTATGGCAACACGCATTACTGTGTTGCTCTTAGGAAAAAAGGTGTTACTAGAGTCTATGGCAACACATTTGATATATGTTGCCATACTATGGTTGCAACACCTTTTCTTATATTCATGAACACTTGTACTCAGTAACTCTTTTTTTGAGCTATAGTAGAACATAAGCATGTTACTCTAGGCCCATCCAGATGTAGTGTTCTTTTTATGCAAAAAAATTTAGGTTTTATGCTTTGTATACTTATGCATGACTTAGAAAAGGTCAAATAGAGTTAAAAATATGAAATAATACTAAAGATTGCATGTAGCCCCTAATACCTTTGAAATAAAGCACGACTTATTGAAAAATCATAAAATGTGGATCTGTAACAGTATCTTAATCCTATGTTTAAAATGCTTTAGTAGGTTCCTTATGCTTAACCCATGAGAAATACTTCACACACGCACACACACCTCTTCATGTTAATTTGATATTATGTCTCAATGAACCCAAATAATTTTATCCTCTTGAAACTAGAAACAACATATCTATAAGAATCAAGAAGTCATGCCTTAGAATGAGCCTCAAATTTGTCTTACGACCAAATGCTATGTATGAACCGAACTACGAACAAAGGACTAAAGGAACTATTATGTATAAAATAGTAGTTACAGAACCTTAAAGGTACCCTCAACTCCTTCAGTAGATTCCAATTTAGTTTTACACCTAATTTCTTTTCGCCCTTAATAACTTGTTGTTTGCTATTTGCTGTACTTCTTGTTGGGCAATGAGTAGACACTGGTGATTCAGGACACGTTGATGATGACAACACTTGCGATCAAGATTACATACTAGACAATGATCAGCAAGGGAAGCATGCTCCTTTGATCATGTTGATCCCACTAATTTATGGATTTTATGTTGTTTTATCAAATGATATATGCATGTGTGTATGTTTATATTAAACTTGCTATGTTCTGGGTATCGGTAGATACCTCCTATTTGTATGCATCACTGTTATCTTTTCACTTGTTTACCTACCATTGTAACCTTAGTTTTATGGTTTAGATATTATATAATGTCACTATGGGTGTTGATAGCGAAATACGTCACGTATAAACTTAGCCATACTTACTTAGAACATCATTTAAATGTTGAGCTACACTATTATTCACACTTGAGCAAATTTTTAAAGGTATTGGATCGAGCTATGGTCATGGGTATTTTAATAAAAATCCAACCTAAAATCTTATGGTTTAGACGCAGGTGAGTTACTATTTAAACTTGAGGCATGAGGAGGGACCTGACGCGTAGAAAGGGAGAGATTCTCACTTGGGTCGATTAAGGACCAAACTTGATGCTATCACTTAAGTGAAATAGTACAACCACATGAGCTAGTATGGGGTAGCCTTAGCTTAGTAGGTTAGATAGAGCTTAGCCTTGGATTTTGGTAGGCCGAAGTAGTAAGGACGAACTGGGCTACGGTACGTGTCACTTGTAGGTGCTCTCTTTACCAAGGTGTTGGGGTTAAAGCATTGCAATATTACAGTGTATGCCTTGCTATGGGGGAAGGACATGATGGGGAGTAAACCATCGTTAGTACTATGTGTACGGGTCTAGATTATCGGTGCCATAGTAAGTGTCGGGGGCCGGGCAACCCTTGGTCGGTCAAGATACCAACCAGCCCTCTAGCCCGTGGGTCCTCAACCAAAGACTCAGATCAAGCCCGAGGCCACTCGAGGGGCACAATATCACCGAGCTCGTGGGCCCTCACGACCGCTGCTCGATGATTCAAGGTCGTAGCGGTCTCTTGATCCCGCACGTTATCACTTGGCGTTACAGAACGTGGGATCATGGAGTAATCGCGCGGCGCGACGGGATCGAACGGTTACCACCGCAATCAATATGCATAAAGGCCACGATCCGAGGGTTACTCCCTAACGCTGCAAGAAGAATGGGTATAAGATGAAGCTTTGTAAACACCGAAGGACCAACCCAACACACGTACAATCGGAGTTCAAGTCTAGACTTAGCATCGCCAAGATTGAGTCAGAATCCTCCTTTGTATCCACAAAGGCAAGAAACACCGCCACAAGGCGCATCGAGTAGAGTCATTACCTTCTCGTGGGCTCGAACCAGATAAATCTCTATCTCGTCCGTTGTCTCCTTGTTCACCATAGACCTCCTCGACCTCATTCCCTGCTCGAGCAAAGCGCAGCTTGTGGTCCGCTTTCATTAACCCCTACCTCATTTTTTGCGGTTGGCGATCCCGATCGCCGACAAATTGGGCGCCCACCGTGGGGCCGATTGCTTTGTTCATTCACAGAAAAAACTCCGAGATCTTAGGAGCATGGCGTTTCCATCAACGAACACTCTCTGAAGCGCAGATCGACGCGGAGTCCTCTCGCATCCTTGTTCTCGCCTTCCCCACCTCCGTGTGAGCAAGACGCCTTCATGGCGACGCCTCCGGTGGGAACGCAGCAACGGCGGATCGCGACCCACAAACTCCCGAGGATGCTCGCCGAATGGTCCACGCTATGCGATCAATCAAAGCATTATCTGGCGCCCGACGGAGGACCAGAGAGGCTCTCCCTCGGGAGCGCCTTGCGCTATTGCGGGATCATGGCTGATCCCGATAGGGCAAAATCGGAGCTCTTTGGCGGGCCTTGGCCGAAGAACTCGACATGGCCAGAATCGAGGCCATTCCTCCGCAAAGACCGGTCACCGCTCAGGACCCCTTCTCCGAGAAGCAGCGACAATTCATCACGCCGTCAGAGGGCGCACCCATCGGCCGTCGCCGAGGCGAGAAGCGCTTGTCTCAGCAACACCCTCGGCAAGATCCCGACGGCCGGACGTGAGGTGAGCCACGCAAGCTCCACTCCACCGTGGCAGCAGTCACGGACTTTCCCGACATTCCGCCAGACGCCGCCGCGCCGCAGACCGCTGCAATACCTCAGCGACTCCGAGCTCAAGATCATGACCGATCTCGCCAAGATCGGTCGCCAAGGAGCCCGCTCGGATTCGTGACAGATGAAGATCTCGTTAGCGCGATGGCTCGGCGCGCACCCGACCCGCCCTACGGTTGCGTGGCGTACTCACGACGACCACGACGCCGTCTGTTGACGCTCGCTTCGGTTTAAACCCGCTTTGATCGAGCGCCGACGGAACCAAGAATCCCGACGAGTTCTGTCCATCTACTCGACCGCCATTTTAGCGGCGGAGGCGACGAGTTGGTCATGGCCAACTATCTCCGACGGTTACGACGGCGCGCCGAACTTGGCTCTTCAACCGAAGCCGGTTCTTCAGTCGTGGCGCCAAATCAGAGCGCCCGCCCAACTTCGGAGTCATACGAGCGGCGGAGGGAGAAGGACTGATCGCGTCATCGTGGCAAGAGCGAGCCTCTTCGGACTTTGTGCGGCGGTTTATCCGCACGAGGAACCTAATTCCAAGTATCTCTGATGAAGCGATCATCAAGGCCTTCAAGTTCGGCGTTACGATCGGCGCCATCAAGACCTCGAGATCACGACAAGGCTCGGCGTCAACAAATTGTTTCGCATGGCGGAGCAGACGCTGACGCCTTGACGACGCCCGTCCATTGGAAGCGCGATTCGACCAAGGTAAGCTTGGTTTGAGCCACTCTGGCCGCCCGGCCCAACTCCAAGGGTGCCGACCAAGACACCCGCACCAAGAAGCGTGGACCGTAGGACCCATGGAGGTCACCATGGGTCATCGCTCGGCGGACGGCCAGTGAGGTCCTTGAGGTCCGGATCGACTCGGGATGGGACCCGACCTCGTCAAGGTCGGCCTCGACCCGTCCAGAAACAGAGGCTAGCCCCGTAAAGAGGGCCGTGGCACGGACCTCGAGGACCGATGCTCGATCGCAGGAGCCAAGGGCGGTCGGGTACGACGAGGAGAAATTTTGCTGTTTCACTGTGGCAAATAGCCACGACCGCGGTCTTGCAGGGCTTGGCAGGAAAGCTTGAAGCCTTCTATGACGGACGTGGTGAGATGCCCGTGTTCTCGAAGGATGACGACCAGCCGAAAGGGTGAATGCGGGTCGAGCACGGCGACCTCGACCTAGAATTCCAACAGTATGAAAAGCCGGATTGACGTTATCTTCGGTGGCTCGGCGACCTACCACCTGCGAGATCAAGGCTTTGCTCGACCATCTATCGTCAGCATCAGAAAGCCCGTCGAGCAAAGATTGCAAGTGGGCCGGGCCACCATCATCTTTTCTCCGGAGGATGCCTTACAAGGTATGGCCCGAGACTTAAAGACCGCTTGGTCGTGACCCCCACCATCGGCAACAAGGGTTTCGGGCGTGTCATGGTCGACGGCGGCTCTCTTAATTTGTCAGAGGCGGAAGCACTCGGCCGGATGCAAGATTCCCGGTCAAAAATCAAAAGCATCACCATTCCTTCTTCGAATCGCCACGAGCTCGACTACTCCTTGGGGCGGTGGTCTTGCCCGTCACCTTGGGGCTTCGGACAACTTCCGCACCGAATTGATCACCTTTGAGGTGGTCGAGGGCGACCTCCGCATAACGCTATTCTCAAGGCCCGCCCTCATCAAGTTTATGGCAGCTAATCATTACGGCCATCGGTGCATGAAGCTCCCAGTGCCCCGGCATCGTTATCAGTCTTGTGACTGCAGCGGCACATGGTCTGAGACCAAGGCCTTGGCGCCACGATATACTGCCCCAAAGAAGGTCCAGAGGTGATGGAAAAGAACGCCCGGCGAAGGCGGCGATCCAACCCAATGGGCAACAAAGGCCGTCTTGCCGAGGAAGACGACACGACCGTGTGTGTCCACGTCTCGGCGGCTAAGTCCCAAATAGAACTCGAGCTCGCCACCTTCCTTCGCGCCAACAAGGGTATATTCGCTGGAGCTCGCGGATATGCTCGGCGCTCCAAGGAGGTGATCGAGCACAAATTACGTGTCGAACCGATTCTAGACCATGCGCCGAAGCTCGCCGCTTCTCCCGAGAGAAGGTTGTGGTCATCAAGGAAAACCTTGATAAGCTCCTCAAGGCGGCTTCATCCGCGAGATCGACCATCGAATGGCCGCCAACCCGGCCATCGTCTTGTAAGAAAGGTGGCAAGTGGAGGATGTGCGTCGACCATACGGGTTGAACTCGGCCGCCTAAAGGACAATTTTCCCTTCGGCAAGATCGACCGGATCGCCGACTCCACCGCCAACGCCAAAATGCTAAGCTTCTTGGATGCTTATCAGCTACCACCAGATCAAGTCAAGGATCGACGACGAAAGCAAGATCGCCTTCATCACCCGCTCGGCACTTATTGCTACACGACCATGTCGCTTTGGTTCCAAGCAATGCGGGGCAACATTCCAGCGCTTGATGACTAAGACCTTCGAGCCGCAGATTAGGCGAAACCTTGAGGTCTATGTAGATGACATCATCGCTGCCCCTCACGGGAGACCACGTCCGTGACCTTGAGGAAACATTTGCAAACCCGAACAGTACAAAATCAAGCTCAACCCCGAGAAGTGTGTGTTTGGCGCGCATCGGGAAGGTCCTGGATACATGATCGGGGCTCGGGGTTGGTCCAAACCCGGAGAAGATCGGGCCATCGAGAAGATGGAGCCCCGACCTCGATCAAGCAAGTACAAAGCCTCACCGTCGCATGGCCGCCTCTCAGATTCATTTCGAGGCTCGGCGAAGCGAGGTCTCCCATTCTTTAAGACCTGCAGAAGCACGGGCTTTGAATGGACGCCGGAAGCACAACGATCTTTCGACGAGTCAAGGTATATCATCTATCCCCACCCTCCTTACAACTCCGCACTGGCGAAGGTTGTTGCTCTACCTTGCAGCCACCACCTGCCGTAAGTCTTTGTCTGGTTGCCGAACAGGGCACAAAGAAGATCCGATTTACTATGTCGTGAGGTCTTACATGGCCCAAAGGAGCGGTACCATAAGTGCGTAAACCGCTTTGATGCTCTTCTTATGGCCTCGCGCAAGCTTCGACACTACTTCCAGCGCATTCCGTGGTCGCCCCGAGCAACTTCCCACTCGGTGACATCCTCGCGAATCCGTATATGCGGCGGACGGATAGCTAAATGGGCTATGGAACCGCGGCGTTTGACATCCGTGTCGTGGCAAGAACAACTATCAAGTCACGTGTGCTCGCCGACTTCGTGGTCGAACAGACGTCGCAGCCGCCCTCGGCTCGAGGTCGAAGAAGAGGAGCCTGGATCATGTTCTTCGACGGCTCGAGGTCCTTCAAACGCCGGGCCGATACTTATCCTTACCTGTGAAGGCTCAGCTTGAGGTATGTAGTTCGTTTTGGCTTTCCCCGACCAATAACATGGCGAATATGAAGCTCTCTTGGCGGGCTTACGAGCACCGCAAGTCCTGGGCGTCATGACGGTTGGTCGTGAAGGAGACTCCCACTCGTCATCAACCAAGACAACAAGGACTATCAATGCTCGAGGATGCAATGGCAAGGTATCTCACGAGGTCCGCAAGATGGAGAAATGGTTCCAAATTTGAGCTTAGGCATGTCCCTAGGAAGGACAACTCCGGTCAGACTTTCTCTCAAGCTCGGCTCTTCCGACGAAGAGATACCCCGACGCCATCCTCGAGACGCCGACGGCTGGCCGTCTATCTCCGATCAGAGGTCGTGACTTGCTATGGTGGAAGGTATTCCGCATGGGCCAAACCCATACACGCTTTCGCACGGGCGACTTCGCCCGACCCACCCTCGCCAATGTAAGGTGATTAAGCGCCGAGCAAGCTTGTATAAGCTCGTGGATGGCAAGCTCTACGCACGGAATGTCTCGCATCATGACTCGCATCATCTCACGAGGAGGGTAAGTACCTACTCAACGACATCCACTCAGTCTCTGTGGGCGACTCTTCAGACAGATTTATGGTCGGCAAGGCCTTCCGTCTCGATATTATCGCCGACGGCATTACAGATGCTCGATATTGTCCGGACCGCCGAGCATGTCGGTTTCCACGCGTAAAGGTACACCACCACCACCTCGCGCTTGGACCATTCCGCTTGCTCGCCTTTCTCGACTGGGGCTCGATATCCTCGCCCCTTTCCCGTGCAACCGGGGAGAAAGTTCTGATCAGAGCCATCGACACATTCACCAAATGGATTGAGGCTGAGCCGGTCTCGACCATCACTGCTCGGGCCGCTGTTCGTTTTTTCCGCTTGTCCGTGGTCACCAGGTATGGGGTTCCATGCAGAATTATCACTGACAATGGTACTCGCTTTACGCTGAATTATTCCAGAATTTCGCGAGGACATGGGCACCAAAGTGTGTTTCGCCTCGGTGGCTCATCCTCAGAGCAACGGAGCGGCAGAGCGCGCCAACGGACAGATCGTCCAAGGCGTCAAAAGGCGAGTTACAGATGAGCTCAAACGCTACGGCACGACCTGGGTGGACGAACTTCCCACCGTCTTATGGTCTATTCGCATTACGCGCAGTTAGCCCGAGCAACAGGTCCACACCCTTCACCGTGGTTTGGTATCGGGCCGCCCCGCCTCCGGAGGTAACGCCGGCTCCGCCAGGTCACTGTCGACCACGCCGACTTCGAGCAAGAACGGTCTCTTGACCTTGCCCTCGCGGAAGAAGTAAGATGCCGTGCCTTCGCTACGATCAACAAGATACCGCAAGCTCTTCGCAGACATGCGTCTCGATCGGTAACGACCTAGGAAGCTCCTTGTTGGGGACTTAGCCCCGAGACGGATTCGGTATTGTCCAAAGACCAACAAGTTATCCCCATGTGGAGGGCCCTATAGAGTCGTTTCAACAGATCGCACGGGGGCTTACCGGCTAGCGATGCCCGATGGCAGAGAGCTTTCTAGCTCGTGGAACATAGATCAACTTCGCAAGTTTTATGTGTAATCTCTATACCTTTAAAGCTTCAATAAAAGGATATTCTCCGATTTTTATCATTCATGTCTTTTCTTTATGAGTGTCTCTGAAATTTTTCTTCGGACACGACTTTCAGATTCGCTCCTTAGTCCGGGTATCATGAGCTTTACGCTCACCCCCGTTGGTCGAAGCTCAATGTAAGCCGAAACTCTTCGCAATCAGCTCACCCCCGGCCGTGGTTTGAACTACAAGCTCGGCAGCCTCGCTATTAAGTGCGTGCATGGTCGTGGTCGTGGAGTTGGTGATTTATTCACTAGGTTCGCTTGTCGCATTTCTTTTTCGCGAGTACTCCATTTCGATTCTCGCAGGTCATGGTCATTTGCTCGTTTTATACTTGTGTCCAAGGTCGGCGTTGTTCGACCTTAGACCCAACGGGGCTCAAGCTAGGATGTAACATCTCGCGAACGGCCTATGGATCTTGATCGCGAATAAGAAACGCACACTTCAAAAAAGGTAACCCAAACCAGCTTGATAACATCGAATGTTGTTTCAGATCAAGGATGTTTGAGCTACAAATCCTCCATCTCATGTGCCGAGCTTCTCTTCTTCGAGCTCGGTGACTCGGTCCGCAGCTGGCCGAGGCTTCGTTTGCCGCAGAGGGCCTCGTTAGTTGCGTCAGCGGGCTCAGCGACGTTCGCCGTTAAGTTGGGTCAAGGCGGTCTTCGCCGCCTATTTGGGCACGACCAAGCTTCTTCCAACCCGCGACTTTGGCCTCTAGCTCGAGAGACACCTTGGTTGAGGATGATAGCTCGGCAAGATCCTTCCAACGCCGACCTTGGCACGCTCGTCGGTGAGCACCGTGGTCATGGCGATGGTTTGCTCCTGCGACTTCCTCAAGTGCCACGACCTTGGCGCTTCGTCAAGCGCCGCTGGGCGGGCGCTTGTTCTCGGCGACCTTCTCGAGGGCCTCGATCCCGGCGCGAAGGGTCTCGAGCACCGAGTCAAGAAGTTCGCTCATGGCGGCTTTCTCCAGCGAGCTCGACCTTGGCGCGCCCGCATCAAGGGCCTCGACGCTTTGGTCGCCGGGCCTCGTACTCAAGGCTTTGAACCCATGCTTTCGCTCGGAGGATTTGGTCCTCTCGAGCTCGGCGGCATGGGACGCCCAGCGCCACCATCGCGGCGACGCAGATCGTTGAGCTCCGGCTGAGCCGCTCGATTTCTGCTGCGGGTTTCAATGGTCGCGCGAGCTCGAACGCCGGTCTCCCTCTCTTCCACGGCGTTCAAGATCTGGCGGAGCACGCCGGCATGCTCGTTGAGACCTTGAAGCCCTCGTCACGCCACAACCGCCTTGAAAACGAGGAACACGACGGTAAGTTGTCAAGAACACACAACGACAGGGCATATAAGGAAGGTTCCTACCACGGAGTTTCGGCCGTTGACGCGGCGCCGGAGAACTCCTCGTTCAGCCGCCGAGGCGAGCTGCGCTGATCTCAAAACCTTCGCCAGTCCCCGTGACCTAGGCCTTCTTCAATCACCGCCGACACCTTGTCCGGCCCACGGACGACGTGGTCGTGCGGCTCGAGATCCTTCCACATCGGTGTCATGTCGGACCCCACGACCCAGAGGTACGGCCGCGATAAGCGGGCCCGACCTCCGTAGTCAAGGTTCAGCCAGCTCATTGGCGGAGTTGTCGCGGCAGAAGAAGATCCCACCCACCTCCGGGGTGGAGGTTGTGTTCCCAGGCCGGAAGTTCGCAAGTCGGGTCATCGGAGTGCCTCCGTTGTCGTGGTCGCTCTCGTGGCCCGAAACCGCGATCTCGCCATCAAGCGCGGTCTTGGTCGGCGGGCCTCGGGGACTTCGGTGACACGGCCGCCAACGACGGCAGAAGTCGCGACTTGAGGGGCCCGGACGCCCATGTCTCCCTCGATCTCGGAGGATCGACGATCATGAGGGTACCTGCCTCGCCGAGTCAGTAATCCTCGTGATCGCAGGTTGGGGTCCCCTTCGTCCAAGGCTATCGGGGCCTTGGTCGAACCCTCCCACCAGGCCCAGCTGGCTTCCCGGCAGAGCGCGCCTTTGTCCAGAAGACCGGCGCGGCCAGTGTAGGCGTCACCCCCTCCTGACTCGGACTCATACTGAACAATGTGCATTGTCGGTGTGGGCAAGCTCGGTCTCGAGCGCCGAGATCTGCAATCAAGGATAAGCACTAAGAAAAACACGGAGATGGAGCAGGTTGCAAAGCCGGGGCTCTTACAGGTCGGCGGCCTCGCCTCGCCGATGACCGGCGATGGTCCTGCTGCCCGAGCTTGGAGGAGGAATCCACTTATTCCTCCGTGTCTGGGAGGCAAAGCTCGCGACGAGCCCGCACCGCCTGGCGGGGAGCTCGGTGGTCTGGCGGCGGCCCTGCGCTTTTGTTGCTGCCAAGTAAAGAAACTTTGTTAGGCCCTGAGAAGCCAAGGGCGCGAGCTCGGGAAATTGGCTATGATCGTCTTTACCATGGCGCGATCACCCCATTCGATGTGAGGCCTCTTCGTCCCCTGGCGGTCAGCTCTGGTTGAGGGGAGTCTTTTCTTTCCCTTTTTGCTCTTGCCCTCATCGGCAAGGGAGCGATCTCATGTTGTCTCCCACAACTCTTGATGATCCTACAAGTAAGCACGGTCGAGCAAAGACGCGATGTTCGGATGAAGTCAGAGGTCGTGGAAGGCTTACCTCGGGTTTTCGCCGCAAGACGTTCTTGAGACGGATCGTCGAGGGTGTATTCATACGCCAGCTTTCGAACATTTCTCGCATCTGGCCGTGACCGGGACTCCTTGCCTTCTACACGAGCAAGAGCCATCATAGGAGGAAGAAGTACGAAGTCAATCAAAAGCTTTGTGGTCAAGACCTTACCAGATGAACTCTCGGTCGAATCGTCGCGTCCACGATCTGGGAGAACGGATGTAACCTCTTCCGCAGGGGGACACCCGATTCCGCAGAAAAATCGTTCGCGATCGCTGGACGGTGAGACCGCTGTGGCGCAAATGTGGATGGCGGCGATGGCTTGCGTCGACGTTGAGGTCCTCGATCTCAGGGGTCTCTATCTTCCCATGATGGCGGCTCCTTCAGATCGCACCTCCGTTCTCCCCCTTCTTGAGGTAAAACCAACGCCCGACCATGGACCAAGAGAGTCCCGCCAGGATCTTGGGCGAGCCCACTTGAGCCGGCCGCCGCCGGAAGTAGAGGCACCCGACCACGGGTCCTTCCCGAGCGGAGAGGGAGAAGTAGCGGAAGAAGAGCGAGGGCGTGGGAAGAATCCCCAGGAACCCCTCGCATAGATGGGAGAAGACGGCTAAGGGGAGGACGGAGTTGGGTACCAGGTTGATCACTTCAATCTGGCAACTGTCGAGGATGTCGGCCAAGAATTCGCTCCCGGTCCGCAGCCAAGAGGGAATGCCGCTCGATCTGACGATCTCGTCATCTCGGGATGAGGTTCGGTCTCGCCACCGCAACCGCCAGTCACCCGATCCAACGGCCCCTGGCCTCGAGCTCCTTCATCCTCGTGGACCGATAAGGTGCTTTTCCCGGCTTAGCCATGGCAAAACGTCAAGTGAAGATGGAAAGGCGATGCCTTTCGGGCGAGAAGGCTTGGGGAGGGCAAAAACTTTCGGTGATTATCCAAAGCTCGGGTCTTCCACGGCGCTCTTAGGATTTAACCTCCTACTGGCGCCTCAAAAGACGCTCGGGCATGATTAGGCGGGCTCAATTAAGACTGAGCGCGGACTCAAAGCATTGCAGTGTCCGTCATTGTTGGCATCCGTATCATTTCGAAAAATCAAAGGTCGCTAGGTGTCTCGCTTTGGGGTTCACTTTGCGATCTCCGCCTCGACCTCGAGCAAGGTTCCAAGACCTTACAAGGGTTGCCGCCAACGACTGTTGGGTGAGGCTCGAGGCCATTCAGGTGCTACTTCTCGACCTTGAGCCTCGGGGCTAGCTGCCGGGGCGGGCAACCCTTGGTGGTCCAAAGATCAAACCAAACCCTCTAGCCCGTGGGTCCTCGACCAAAGACTCAGATCAAGCCCGAGGCCACTCGAGCCGGGGCCGCAAGATCACCGAGCTCGTGGCCCTCATGACCTCTTGTTCGGGATGATTCAAGGTCGATGGCGGTCTCTTGATCCCGCACGTTATCACTTGGCGATACAGAACGGGATCATGGAGTAATCTTGGCGTCGCGACGGATCGGAACGGTTACCACCGCAATCAATATGCATAAAGGCCACGATCCGAGGGTTACTCCGAACGCTGCAAGAAGAATGGGTATAAGATCAAGCTTTGTAAACACCGAAGGACCAACCCAACACACGTATAATCGGAGTTCAAGTCTAGACTTAGCATCGCCAAGATTGAGTCAGAATCCTCCTTTGTATCCACAAAGGTAAGAAACACCGCCACAAGGCGATCGGAGTAGAGTCAGTACCTTCTCGGGGGCTCGAACCAGATAAATCTCTGCCTCGTCTGTTGTCTCCTTGTTCACCATAGACCTCCTCGACCTCATTCCCTGTTCGAGCAAAGCGCAGCTTGTAGTCCCGCTTCTCATTAACCCCTACCTCATTTTCTGCGGTTGGCGATCCCGATCGCCGACAGTAAGGGTTTGTCATCACCGGACTGGTGCAAGGCTAGGCTCTAGCTAGTCGAACGGTATCGTAGGTATCGCGAGGCATGGTTCATATGAATGCTAGAATGTGTCATGTTGGTAGAGTGTACACTCTCTGCAGAGATTTTAATTTAATTAATTAGGCATGCTCACGGTTATGAATAACTCAGGGAAATAATGTCAAGTATAGCTTTGTTTTTGCAAAGGTTTTGAAAAAGGTGTTATGACGGGTTGGTATAATCGTAAGCCAAAGTTGGCTGTGATTTTCTCGCTGTTCATAGACATGGAGGACCGTGAGATGATATAATTAAACTTCATTTACTAATATTAGTTTCATATCATGTGCTCATTTCAAATTTTGATACCGCTTGATGTACTATTCTCCTGCAAATAAATTCTGCCTTATGCTGAAAATAAAACGTAGTGTACAAGCTTAATCCTTTGGACTAGTCTTACATGTACATTTATTTGCACACACTAAAGTCTTGTGAGTACGTACGTGTACTCATCGTTGCTTAATTTACAATATTTAGACGAATGTACAAACGATGCCCCTGATAACTCATACTTCGCACCAGGGTCCAACGACTACTTGGATGGATGAATTAGGGCTCTTCCTTATTGGTTGCCTATGGGTTATGGATGGGCATAATGATGTCCTACTTTTGCTTTGTGCTTAATTTCCACTGCAATCTAATTTTTGGTGTAATATTTAGCATGTCGGCTACATACTTCTAATATTAAGTCATTGTAATAGCTTTCTCGTCTATGTTTATGTTATGTCAAATATTTAGACATGTGTGTATGTGTAATGGTACATCTTGAATGCAGGATATGTGTGTGCTAGGCTTTGATCTTGTGAACTAGCTTCAACCACATATCTGGGTACCCGAGATTATTCTCAACCATCCCACACGTGGACTCGTGCGACCATCGTTCCTTGTTTATTGCAACGCATACCCCTCGAGGTATCGATGATACCAAGGTTCTGAAGCGGCTGGCGTGCGTCACACCTAGAAGGGCTGGTTTCAATCCTGAAATGGTTATTCAGTGTGTTCAGTAAGTGTGTACGGCGCAACCGAGTGGCTCATATTTGTTTGAGTGAGGGCCATTTGGTTAATACTCCGTGAACGGAACTATTGGTGGCAGTGAGCATACACTTGTACCTTTAATCCAACGCACGAGAGAGGTTCGATTCCTATTTTGAGGTACCTTATTAAATAAATTTTTCCAGATTTTATTCTTAAGTGCTTTTGGTCTTCACATTTTTGAAAGGGAGAATTCAACATTACAAATGGTTTTTCTTGAGGACAAAAATCCAAGAAAATCATGGAAAAGATGGAAAACCAGAATAAAATCATAACCACAACTGCAATTTATATTTTATTTATTTTTAAATAACTGGTTTATTACTGTCAAAAAGGAGGGTCATCACACTCAATCACATTCGTCAAGGCCACGCACTTCCTTAATCCAACCACATCAAAAGATCCGAAGATATCTCTCCCACTATATAGGTGGGGCAAATTCCATCTTGATCGCTCATATTCTTCATATGTTTTATAGTAGACTCGAAAGCTACTCTTATAGCTACCTAGCTATCACCACTATAGACATGTTCGTTCGCGACCCCTCGTCACTACCGGGGAGGCCCGAGCCTGTAGTGATAATCTTATCACTGCTAGTTCTAAGTTCAACAGGCAGTGATAAGAACAGTATATTTTCTCGCCAAACGGCTGCAATATCATTGCCGGATTTAGAGATAGAACCGGCAGTGATGTATTATTGCTGGTCCAAAAGCATAACTGGTAGTGATAATATATATCCCGCTTGATTTCCCGCGTGAACGGTAGCGATATCACTGTCGGATTTAGAGATAGAAGTGGTAGTGATATATTACTGCCAGTTCTAGAGCAAGAGCCGGCAGTGGTAATGTGGCACTATATATATCCCGGCTTCCTTCCCCAACCTGTCCAGAACATAGAGGAGCTCTGTTCTTGCTCGGTTGGGGTAGAGAGGGGGCGAATTTTTTGCTATCAAATTTGGTGGCATTCGTTTCTAATTCATGATCTAAGGTTCATATCTTGATGTACATTTCATTGGTAGTTTATTTAGTTGGATATTATGTTCTATATTATTGTAGGTTGTGAGAATTATTAATTGCATAGTGAGCACAATTAGAGCTCTAATCTAGAGACTAGATTTCAAATTACCAACTTTTATATGTATAGTGATTGGTGAGATTATGATGTAGGTTGAATTTAAGAATTTAGAGGACTAAATTAGTGATTGCATTTAATACGTAGATTGGATTTAAATGTGGTAACACTTCATAATTAACTGTTGTTTAATCTAATTACTTAAAATTGTTTCTTTATTTGGTGTATATTAATTTAATACTTTTGTAAGTAATGCAAATTTGCTAGACGGACCATTATAACTAATAGCAATTATTTAATTGATTTTACAATCAAGATTTGGATATAGATTTATAATTAATGAAAATTTCTAGATTAATTAGCACTACATAACAAATTAAATGAATAAAACAATTTGTGACCACTTATTGATTTACTGAGATTTTATTTGTTATAAATATTTGTAGATGGACCAAAGATGGATTTATGAAGTGGACCATCGTGACAGAGAGTACTTTAACGGTAGAAAATACACGCATATCCAAACGATTACATATTGTATCGCAATGTAACATCCCAAAATTTTGCCTTAATATTATTTTATTGTTATTTATGCATTTTTTGATTTTTATGAATTTATTGGATTTTTTTGGAATTTATTTGAATTATTTTAAATTAAGTATATTGGCCTTTTGTGGAAAACTAATTAATTATAGATATAATCTAAATGAAGTTTTCCCAAAAATATTTTATTTGGATCTGGAATGTCTCAAAATATTTTTGAGATTTTTATTGGATTTTTTCCTGGTGTTTTTGCTGCCTCAAATAAATCAAAATAACTTCTATAATTATCTTAATTGGAAAAATCCATGTAATTCATAATGAACGATGACGTCGAGCCCATTACTCTTCTTGTGAGGTCGATCACAAAGAACCCATTTGGCCCATCTTCCGTATATGAATGACCACTGTTGGATCGAGGATGGATGAATGCGATTTGAAGATGAGCTTGAGGTAACCCTAATGATTTGGAGATGTTGGATTGAGTCAATTGCACGGTTTGGATTCTTCCGTGTTGCACGTGATGGTGACCGTCCGTTGCGCAACACATAGAGGGCTGAGATTTCACCACACTACCACTGCCATTGGATGCTGTCATCGGCTCAGATTGCGCCACGCCTTGAGGAATCGCATCCATCGACCGCCGATCAGACGGCCGTGCGGAGTCCTTCCCCGAGTCATTGTCGGAGTCTAGGTCCAACCCGGGTGCACTGCCGTGTAGGTTAGGTTTCCGAGATTTGCGTGGACGCCGAGGATATTTAAGTGGAGCCGCACCCCTTTCGAAGTTCCTCGTCCCATGCCTCACCTTTGACCTAAAGCGCCATCGCTTGAGAAGTCGCCGCCGAAGCTCGCGAGCTCGCCGAAATTCGTGTTTGTGCCACCTCTTGTTTCTTCAATTTGTGTCACCGTCAAGACTTTCCTCGTCGCGTCGGAACCTAATCTGGACTCTACGTCTTGCGTCGGGTCTGAGCTACCACTTTTTCCTACCAAACCAGCACCAGAACGTCACCGGTGAGTCATCGTCTTCATCTCCGTTCATGGCGCCACCGCAAAACCTCATCGACGACTTCGCGAGCAACGTGGACCGTCGAATTAGCTCGGATGGTTTAGATTGGAACTCGTCATAGCCGTTCGATCTGTCGCGAACCGCAGAGATGCTGCGACGTGTCCTCCGCATAACGTGTGATTCGGACCATTGGATCCAAAGAGACGATTCAGATCGCACTGCAGCCACAACCAGTCAAACACCGGCACATGTCAAGCACGTGATGCAAGGCGTCATGGACCTCGTCCACGGTGGGCCAAAGGAGGTTTCGTGAACCAGGTCTATGCACCATGCCACGTGTCAACATGCGAATGGACCAGAGCGATGCTAACCAGGGCTATTTTGTTTTTACGATATTGCATGCTATTTCATACGTACAAATGATTTCAATCTAAATTGGAAATTAGCTAACATACCTATTGATCTACACCCTACCTTGTCAATTGTATGCCATGATCTACATGTCACCCTAGGATAGTTTTCTATAGTTGGTTAATAATAAAATCAACATGGGATGGTTAGATCGGATTAGATTGCTTAGCCATACCACATCATCACATGCACTTGAATCATTGATAATTAATGTTGACTAATGGATTATGGAACAATGATGTAAACTTGTGTGTCATGTGTGATCACACAAAGAGATTGAGTTGTTGTGGTGAGGAGGTCACGCAACGATGTTGATTTGTGGATAGCACGTGGTGCTTGGTAATTAACTGGGTTGGTAATCATTTAGATCGGAGCAAGTGGGAAGGGCAAGTGTACCAGGGTGGGCCCGATGGGCAGAGGGTATGTGCATGCAAGTCTTGCTTTGATCACCCTAAGGACTTAACCTTACAAGCCTTTGACCTGAATCAATCATGCAACCACATGTCTGTTATGGGGCAGCCTAGCCGATTAATTTGCAATGTCTTAGCTTTAGTACTGCTATGGTGGTGTGAGTACGGGTTCATGAATCAACTCACATGGCACAAGAGGGGGGCCCTGTTGTGGTGGCTCAACCCATCAGTGTTGAAACCTCAGTGGGTAGTACTGGATTAAGGCAAGGTATTGTAAAGGCTTTGTCATGATTTCTCTATCGGCATAACAAAGGAAGTGTGCCAATAGCTTGGCAATAAGAGATGATCATGTCATGTAGGCAAAGTGCATAACCTCTGCAGAGTGTACAATCTATTTGAATAGCCGTGCTCGCGGTATTGAGCAATGCTGGGGAATTACAGTTAAGGGTTAGACTTTCGCAAAATAAAACTTGGGATGGATGGTAGGTTGCCATGGGAGGTTGAATCCTGACTTAGGATTGGAAACTTGGTTTACTTGAGAAACACTGAATCTATCTATTATTGTTATTTGTTTTACCATCTTTTTCAATCTATTTATTGTATTTCTTCATAAATGCTGCATTACTGCAAAATAGTCATTGTTAGCCATTCCTTTGGAATAAGCCTAGCATATAGATATGTTCGAATTGCATTTTGTGCACAACTTGTTGAGAGCTTTATGTACTCACCCTTGCCTACAACACCACCAGTGCTGAATGAGGTGTACCTTGAAGGGACGAAGGTTTAGGGTACGAGCCTTATCAGTTGTCTGTGGTATACTGAGGGGTTATATACGTCTTCAATCTGTTGCAGTTCAATTTGTTATTCAACCTTGCGAGGCAAAGTCGTGTAAGTTGACCATAAGGTCATGGAACTAGTAATATTCAATATATGTTGTCTTTTATCTTATTACCGCAACGTATGATTCTGATATTTACTAGTGTCGAGCCTATGTGCACTAGCGTGATCCTGGACTAGTGCAGTATACACAGGCATGCTCAATTGCTACGATAGCACGATGAAGAGCATAAGAAGGATGGACTACTTAGACACCTTGCTGACTCCGCGCAGTGGAGGAACATCGATAGAAAATACAAGAAACACTTTGCATATGATATGAGGAATATAAGGTTCAGGCTTAGTATGGATGGGATGAATCCTTTCGGCAACGAGAGTAGTCATCATAGCACTTGGCCGGTGACTTTATGTATCTACAACCTTCCTCCTTGGCTTTGTATGAAGTGGAGGTACATTATGATGCCACTGCTGATCCAAGGGCCGAGGCAACCTGGCAACAATATTGATGTGTATCTCAAACCACTGGTTGAAGATCTTCTGGTATTTGTGGAACAACGGTCTACGGGTATGGGATGAATATAAAAGAGAAAACTTCATGCTATACTTGTTGTTGTTCGTAACCATCAACGATTACCCTACTCTTGGTAATCTTTCGGGCTAGACTATAAAAGAATTCAATGGATGCATCCATTGCATGCGTGATACAGGTAGCCAGTGGTTGAAATACTGTAGAAAAATGTGTTACATGCAGCATCGTAGGTTCCTTTGCAAGGACCACCCATATCACAACAACAAGAGAGCTTTTGACGGTACAAAGGAGACTGCTTCAGCTCCGCAACATCGCAACGACAAAGAGATATTTGCGGCCATAAAGGATATTAAAATTATCCATGGAAAGGGAGCCGGAAGTACATCAGTCCCGAGTTCCTGTGATACAGCTCCTTTGTGAAAAAAGAGATCAGTATTTATGGACCTACCTTATTGGTTGCACTTGCATGTTCGACATGTAATCGATGTCATGCATATAGAGAAGAATGTGTGACAGCTTGCTTGGTATTTTACTAGATATACCTACCAAAACAAAAGATACACTCAATGCACGGATGAACCTGAAAGATATGAAACTCAGGAAGGAGATGCATCATGAAGACCTAGGTAAAGGCAAAAAGTATCTTCTCGCAGCTTGCTACACTCTTAGCAAGAATGAGAAAATTAGTGTGTGTGAGTGCTTACACGGAGTCAAAGTTCCGTCCGGTTATTCTGCCAATATAAAGAGGCTAGTCTTAATGAAAGACTTGAAATTAATTGGCATGAAGTCTCATGATTGCCACATGATGATGACACAGATGTTTCCTATTGCAATTAGGGGTGTCCTGCTAGAGAAAGTGCGAGACGCAATTATAAAGTTGTGTTCATTCTTCAACGCGATTTCACATAAGGTCATCGATCCGTTGAAACTAGATAAGCTGCAGTAAAATGTGATCCACACTCTATGATGGCTTGAGATGTGCTTCCCTTCATCCTTCTTCGATATTACGATCCATCTCATTGTTCATATTGTGAAAGAGATATAGTTTCTTGGCCCTATGTTTCAACATCAGATGTACCCTTTGGAGAGGTTCATGGGGTTGTGAAGAAATATGTTCGTAATCAACATCGGGCGGAAGGGTGCATTGCTGAAGGTTGGGGAACCGATGAGGTCATCGAGTTCTGCATCGATTACATGATCTCAAACTGATTGGTGTGCTCATATCTCGCCATGAGGGGAGGCTACAAGGGAAAGGGACACTAGGTCAGAAATCAATCCGTACTAACGATCGTGCTTCATTCACGCAAGCACATTTTACAATTCTACACCAATCAGTTGTAGCGGCCCTGTATATCAACATGCACAAGAACATGCTACGAAGAAAAAACCCATTTAAGTTTGAGGTTTGGATCGCGAGAGAGCATAGAGATAACTACGGATTCATAGAAGAGACTTGGGAGCTTGACTATGGGCCTTTGAAGGTCCCCCTCTTTCGGTGCCAGTGGGTTAGGCTACCTAGGGGTGTGAACATTGATAAGTACGGTATCACCACCATGGACTTCAAACACGTTGGATATAGAGAAGAACCATTCATACTTGCTAATGCCATTACACAAATTTTCTTTGTAAGGGATTTGGCTGATAAGGAACGCTACATGGTTCTTCAAGGAAAAAGAAGGATTGTTAGAGTTGAGAATGTAGTCGACGAGAAAGACTATAACCAATTTGATGAGGTTCCTCCTTTCGGTGAGAACATCGACCTAGGTCTCATGGAACACATAGAAGAAAGCTACATACATACGCCAAGATCATAATGAAGGTCAAATCGTAACTTAGTTGTATAATTAAGGATATGCTTTACTTTTTATGAAGGTCAAGCTTCAATTTGTAATATAAACATTTTGTATGAAGGACATGCTTCAATTTGTAATGTATGGAGTATTGATTATTACTATACTATAGATATTTAACAAACAATATTAATATAAATATTTTGTACGAAGGACATGCTTCAATTTGTGTTGTATGGACTATTGATTATTAATATAAGCAATTGAATTTTGTAATAGAATCAATGTCAGAATTTTATAAAAATAATTAAGATAGGTATAGTTCTAAAAATTTTATAATGTCATGGTCATATCCCTATAATCATTTAGAAAAAATTTTAGAATATTTTGATATTGTTTGTTACCTTTAGAAAATCAATAACAGAGAAATCAATAGTTAATCAGTCAGCTTGTCAGAATTTTACAAACCTCCTCAGGTCAAATCTCAAGCCAAACATTTTACAAAAACATCATCAGCTCATCATATCCTCCTCAAAAAGTTTAAAAAAAATTCACCTCAGTTTGGATGTTCAATTAAATCCAAATCTGCATGGCTGTCCTGAAATTAAAAAACTCATTTTCTTTTACCCTCCTCCTCCCTCAGCCATGTGGGCCTGTTTTGTCAGCCCTTGACTTGTCCCTGACCTCCCTGGCCCGCTGACAGCCTCATAAAATCTTTGGCCCACCAGCCAGTGGCCCCTTCTCCCCTCTTCCTCGTCTTCGCACGTGTGCCCAAGCCGCTACCCAATCCTTGCTGCGGCAGCATTTTCCACTGCCATTTCTACCACAGCAGCACTTGGTATGCACAGGAGGGGGGAGGTACTATCACTGTCGGTTCCTTGGTAATGCGGCACAGATGGTGTACATCAGTGTTGGTTGACGTACGATAGCCGACACTAATATAACACATGAGTGCCACATCGTACCCCACCTAGCACTAATAGTGAGACATCAGTGCCGGTTGACGTAAAACAACTGGCACTAATGTAACACATCAGTGCCGAGTCGTACCTCACTCGGCTCGATGGTGAGACATCAGTGCCGAGTCGTACCTCAACCGGCACTGATAGTGTTATATTAGTGCCGGTTCATAAATAACCCGTCACTAATAGTCTTATATCACTGCCAGTTCTAAAATAAACTAATAGAGATAATGAATCAGTGCCGGCTTTATTTGGTTGAACTGGCAGTAATAATACTCTCTATATAAACATCCTCTTTCTCGCACTTAGCCATTTTGCCCGTTTTTCTAATTCCTGTCGTGCTTCGTCTGTTCCGCCCTAACCACCGCGACCACTCCGCGTCCCCGTGCCTGCCCTCCTCCGCACCAGCCCTCCACCACGTCGACCCTTCCAGCGACGGCCCTCCCCACATCGACCCCTCCCCACGTCGGTGTCTCCCCCCGATGTCGACCCCTCCCCGCGTTGACCCCTCCTCACGCCGGCGTCTCCCCCTGCGGCGGCTTCCCCCGGCCTCTCCCCCCGCGCGGTGCCTCCCCATCTCCGAAACAACCCCACGTGAGGTTAGGCCCACGCGTCATGCACATCTCGCTAGTGACAAGTTTGTGCATGAAGAACAACAACTTAGCATCCGATGTCTCCTATTTTATAATGTCTAGTGAAGATGCAAACCGTTTGACAAGGATGGTAATCCAGAAAGTGTAACATCCTGAAATTCAATAATGTAATAAAAATTTAGTAAAATATTTAAATAAGTTAAATTTGTGTTTTCTTGGTTTTTCCTAAATTTTCTCTGGATTTTCCTATTTTTCTTGAATATTTCTTAGAAGGGAAAACTCTTTTCTTAATTATTTAACAAAGGAATAAGTAATAAGAAAAGAATTGTAAAACATAAAAATAAGAAAAATTCCTGAAAAATCTTGTAATTATCCAAGAACTCGAAATATAAATTTTTAAAGTCATGTCTATGCATTAAAATTAAAATGAAAGGTGAATTAAGAAACTTTTGACTAGTAACAGTAATCATGTCAGAATTAATATGATGTGAAAAATTTTAAATTATCTTTTATCTGGCCGGTTCATCTACAGTAAAAATTTCAGTGGATAATCATTACATTTGGTATTTCTAAAAATTCAAAAATTGAAAAACTGAAATTCTAGAAATGCAAGTGTCAGAATTTTAATAAATAAACAATAATTAATTTGAATCTAAAATTTTTATAGTATACTCCTGTGATCAAAAGGAAATTTTACAAAAAGTGTCCAAAATTTCAACCAATATATGGACACTTAAATAAATCGGGAATAGAAAACGTAAAACTGAGCACAGTACATTGTCAGAATTTATATAAATTCTGTGATGAACAATATTGCCCGAAAATTTTACAGAGTGGATATAACTATTTATACATCACTCAGTTAAATCTCGATAAATTCTTGGACAAGACAGTGGATGAAACCATTGAACCAAACCAGCTCAGCTCGTAGAAAAATTTGAAATTCTCTTCCACTGTTGCTGCCGCGTGGGCCGATCCCTGTTCAAGGTCCCACCTGTCAGTGACGAAAGCTGTCATCTTCCTCCTCCTCTCGGCTGAGCCTCGCGCATGTGACTGTGATCATTTCGCCGCTATTGCTCGCACCACCGGTGCAACCTTTGCGTCGCCCGAGGTAACCACTCTGTCCTGAACTCGCCACGCCTTTGCCGCACATTGAATTCCTGCAGCGCCGGCCATCCTTTGCCTATTCTGAGCTCAGCAAGCCTCCCGCCAAATCTTTGCCAGATGTTAGCTTCTTCGCTGCCCATTCTCAATCTATAAATAGCCGTTCTGAACCACAGATGAATGCTCCTCGTGTCCCCTCTGGTTCTATGCATTGAGGTCTACTGATCATAGGAAACTCCTTTTGATTTGATCTCGATTGAACAACCCTAGCAAATCGAGAAAAGGTTCGAATTCAGTCGGTACGGTGCAATCAACCATTCTTCAATTCCTTTCCATATTAGCTTCTCTACTTGCTAAGGATCAAAAGCCCTATTCTGGTTTCAGGGATTAACCACCGGAACATCGCCGTCGCTGTGCACCCTTCTTCCCCATGTCCGACGATCGGTGGTAAGCATATCTGCTGAACCCTAGTAGCTCAAAATAGGAAAAATGGGATGCTTAGTGCTCACTGATGCTAAACCTGGAACCCATTCAGCCGGAGAAGTACTCTGCCGCCGACGAGGCTTGTAGCTCCCTCCGCCGCCACTCGGCCATGGTGGCGAGGTAGCTCCGGTCATTGCCGTGACGAATCGGTACCACCACTGGTTGCGGAATGACATGAGGAAGCCAGTGATGCTACCCATTCGGTCTCTCTGGTCGTAGATCGCCACCGGTGAGCCTGGGAACTCTGTGCCCTGTTCTGAGTCACTGTGCCGTGGGTCCTACTTGTCAATGACCGCGGCCAAGTTCTTTTGCACGCGCCGTGTGTCACTGAGGAGTGGGTCCCCAGTGTCAGTGGCTGCAACGCTTTTGAAAGAGCACTGTGGTGTGATGGAAAATACGCTTTCAGTACACTGAAGACGTATTTTGCTATTTTCTAGAATTTTCCAACTCGGTTTAAAACTTCAAACTTGAATATCTTTTGCATTTTTAATCCAAATGAAATGAAAGCAATTGATAAATTCATATAAAATCAAGATGCTTCAGAATATGCAAAAATATTTTTAAAACCTGCTCTGGAAAAATATTAAAATATAGAGCTAAAAGAAAGGAATAAAAGTAGACTAACACAAAAACTTTGTGATCAAATTCAAATTATACTAAAAATAATTTTTCTATAAACCTTATACTGCCAGCAACCTAAATATGTAAAAATATTTGAAAGTTCAATTTGTTTTCAATCTTTTCTACCCTTTCTATTAAGAATAGCATCAATATGATAGAAATTCAATAATAAGAAGATTATAAGAAAGAATTCAAAAATCTTCATTAATTTATATTCTAAAAAGTAGAATAATAGAGAGACTAAGAGGTGTAAAGATATTTATAAAATAATAATTTGAAGTTATGTTATGCATATGAATCATAAAAGAGCATGTGTATGTTAGTATATACACTTGTAGTAACGAGGTTATTCAAATATTTAATAACCAAGCACATAAAAATTTAAGGAGTAAGTCAAAAAAGTATGTATGATAGTAAGAAACTGAATTTATGAATTTTGAAATTTTTAGACATATTGCTTTGAATCTGAATCCAATTAAACCACTTGATGTGTCATAATCTTTTCTCTTTAAACAATTTTTGCATCTTGAATTTGATAAAATAAAAAGAATGATTCATATGAAGCATGAAGTGCTAGATGATGCTTAGAATAATGCTAATAATCACAAATAATAAAACAATATACACATCTAAACACCATTTATAATTCCGTTGTTGAATACCTATATGCCATCATTTGAGTTTCCATTTGAGTGTTCAAATTGTCTTTTATTTGTTCTTATTGGATCTATTGTTTCTTGTGAAATGTATGGAACAACGAATAGAGTGCGACGATCAAGAATTGGTAGACGAAGACATTGCCCTTGACCCGGATTTCTTACCAGACTACGATCAGCAAGGCAAGCACCTCCTTGACCATTTTGTTCCTAGTATTTTGATTAATTATCTTCCAATGCTTGCAAAACTATTATGCATGCGCATACTTTCCATAAAACTACTATATTGGGCTAATGGTAGATAAACCCGTTATTTCATGGAACTTCCCCAATAAATTCGAACATGTGATCCTTGTTTACCATAAGAAAAAGGGGTAGACAATATAAACTGTCAAGTGGGTGTATACGAATATTAACAATGCTTAGTCATGCTTAATTAGAAACGAAGTAGATGGTTAACTCAAAACTACTTCTTGGGAATTTGAAATTACTAGAAATGACATAACGTCAACTACTGGTATTTTAACTACAAATCTCAAAATAAAATTATGATTTCGATGCGGGCGATTATTGGCAATAGTTGGATGTAAAAAGGGATTGTACGTAGTGTAGGGTGGAGTATCGCCCGTGTCAAACTAAGGACCAAGCTATGGGATGCTTACAAGCCAAGATAATTGTACAACCATGAGTACTGGTATGGGACAGTCGTAATCTATTAAGTTACTTGAATCTGGCTTTGCACATTGGTAGGCAGGAGAAAATAGAAGCAGTCTAGTTAGGATTGCTTGTGAGGGGCTTCCATACTTCGGTATGGGTAAATGCATGTCAGTACAACAGTGTACACCTTATTATGGGAAGGAACTTATATTGTAGGGGTACTACTCATTTACTTTTATAAATGACAGCTGCCACTCTTATTTCTTCTCCATAATAAGGACTAACATCACTGGGCTGGTGCAAAGTTGGGTTTAAATAATGTAACGATTATGTTATGATCACCATGCTAATTGCTAACACACCCAAGGAAGTGTGTTAAATGGCTTAGCAAAAATGGTAGATCATTTTTTGTGGGTAAAGTTGTACATCTCTGTAGAGTGTGAATCTAATTAATTAGCCACACCTACGGTCAAAGGCACTTGGTGATGTCATCACATAGCTAGACTTTAATATTTCAAAAATGATTTGATGGAAAATGGGTGTTTTGAAATATATACATGTCAGGGGATGGCATAAGAATGGATTGAATCAGTCAGGGAGACTATGTTATGATGCTGGATATCTTGTTAATATTTTGCTATCATAGAAATTGCTCTTTTACAAAGTCTTGATTACAATCTACATATGTTATGATTTATTTGTGCAATTGCAAAATAACTGTAGAAACTTCTCCATTGATATAACCTACATTTTATTTATACCGCGTTTGTCAAACACTACAAGTCTTGCTGAGTACACAACGTATTCAATCTTGCTATCCACATGATTTTTAGGTGACGACTATGATTACCCCGACGATGTTTATGACGCTTCAGAATACGGGGATAATGATGACGCCTTTTTCTAAAGATTTTATCTTGTCTGTTGCCTGAGGGTTATGGGGGCAAACTACAAGATAAATAATGCTTTTCTTGTTGGTTTTAAGTTTTTGGACTATAATATGACTATGTGAACTTAAAACACTGCTACACTTGTAATAATATTGTGTATAGATGTGATGTCAATTTGTAAACTGTGCGTACTAGTTACTGATCTAGGGACTAGTACTATGGACACAGGGAACCCATTGTTGATAACTTATTATTAAAAAAATGGGGTGTCGGGACCCGGACATGCAAATCCAAAACCCTCTGTGTATACTGCATTAGTCCAAGATCACGCTAGTGCACACAGTGGAAACATAGATGACATATCATTCCATACATCGAAATAACTAAGAAGAAGCAAATTATTATTGAATAAAGTAAACGACCTTATGGTCAAGGTTCATACACCAATGCCTCTTGGCTTAAGAAACAAATGAAACTGTTGCAACGGAAATAAAATAACTTGGGCCATTCGACATGCTGTAACACCCCGGCACCCCGTGCCCTGAATGTTACACCCTCACGAACCCAACAGATAGCACAAGGCACTAGAAACAATTTAACCATACAACTAAATTGTTTAGCAACATACCAAGATTATTAGAAATTTCGGCAGCACCTCCCCTAAAACTAGGACATCCACTCAGCAGACAGAAGATAGCATTTAACATAACAATATCATAAGCAACTAAAGGAACCAACCAAGCACAAAATAACTCCTACAAATTAATTATTACAAACCATGAGCTCATTAAGTTTGAAAACACAAGGCTAAAATGAACTACGATGATAAGCCGTGATGTGCTACTACTCCCCATCCCAAAGATGCCGACTTCAGGAACCTACACACATTTACAAAAAAACGTGAGTCAAGACTCAAGCAAGTACAACAAAGTGGCAATATCAATATCAATTATCATGTGTAAACCATAAACATGTCCATATTTTGGAATACTACATTAACACGTATAACAAACAAAAAGAAGAAATCACTATTAGTTACCTCATCAACTACCTTATTCACGATTTTCACATACCTCATTAGGCAACATTGAACGAGTTCACGACCCGATCCATTCTTAACTCAGTAATTTACCCTCAACCCAAAGGTCATCTGCGCCATTCACCATTAGCTTTACCATGCAATGCTACCATGAAAATGAACACATATATATGATTAACACATTATTAGTTAATAACTCTCAATGAAATGAAACGCAAGTGGCAGTGCACGAGTTTTTATTTGTTTGCCCAGAACAACATTTCCAACATCAACATACAGTCACAAAATGCCAGTAAGGCTCAGTTACTTGAGCTGCACAATTCTCCCCCCACACCATGTAAAATTGCCAGCCAAAACGACGAAGGCGGGCCACAATAAAGAAGTGAAGAATCAAGAAATTACGGTCACATACTCCATCGATTGGTTCTAAATCGAACCACCAATACTCCCAAATGGTGAGACCATGTAAATTGTAAGATCTGGCTAAAACTGTTAAATAGCCCACAAAAGACCTAATGGCCTAATTACCAAGAGTCAGAACCCATTGCAACCTCATATTAGTCAGAGGCTTTTCTATATGACCAAACCTTGCCCCATATCTAAAAGATAAAAGCCACCCACCATTCCTCCTATAGAATCCCTTCATCTGATGTTCAGGGTTTGCTAAGTATCCTTCACATCTCTCTGATGATGGAACTACCAGAGAGTGACCACATTCCTGTTCCTCGAAAATTACTTGTGCCGAATATTCCATTCACGACCATTTCATCGCCTATTAGCAATAAACACTATTAAAAAACGGAAAGATGATATCTCCAAGGCCACATGAACGAGAGTTTAATCACATTTCGGATCCATTTGCTTCAAATAGTTTTTACCCATTAATTCTTGCCATAATGTACCAACAATTACAGCTTGAATAAATTGGTCGATTAGAACATAATCACCGCACAAAACCACGGTGCACAACTAAACATAGGAGGATCATAAATTAGATAAGAAAACCATATCAGCCCGAGTATAACCGCCCACTCTCAACCATAATTCATCTAAACTTTTGCAGAGCAATAAATGAAACAGGAAGCATCATTTATTATAAAACAAGAAGTATCACATATTATAAAACAGGAAGTATCACCTACTACTCACGCCCTATCCAACCCCACGATGTACTTGCCTTTAACCGGGAAGAATGGGTAGCAAGAGGTTGCGCCACCCTCCGAGGTCGTTGTCTCTTTTCTTCTTCTCCTGACAACTTTAGAAACAATGAAACCTCCTAATAAAAATTGCCAACAAGGCAAAGAGATCCAAAAGTATTAGCAATAGTCATGTCTCGTGCAATAGCTCCCATCATCCGAGAAAAGACCCAAGGCCATTTGATGTACAGAGAATAACAAAGAACATAAAGCAAAAGAATCATCAACGGTTGGTGTAAAGCCTCATCGTAGTAGACAAGACATGACCATACTACACTTCAACAAAAGAATATGAAATTCTTAGTATCCAATTGGGAAGTGAGAAAGCCCATGCAGGATGAAAGAAATTGTCTCTCTGCTTATAGAACACTGGAAGTCAAGAAATAGTAATGGGAAGCTCTGTAAAACCGTTAAACATCATATGCACAAGTCCAAAAGAATAGACAAGACACATAAAGATTCCCATTTTGCTCATCAACAGGATGTAATGTTGTATGAAGAAACAGGGTGCATGTAATGACCCCAACAAAAGCAACTTGGCATGTCCTAAAAGTGTAGAGGAACCGTGACGGCTTAATAGAATAAGCTCCTGGCAAAGCATGCTCTAACAAGGCTAAATTTTGATACTGCAAACTTTGAACTGGCAAGAGCTTGAGGAGAATTTGTATTACCAAAAGAATTACGTAAATTAGACTCTAGATATCTACAACATAACTGAAATCACATTTACAATCATGCACATATGAATATCTTTAGATGCCCACAAAAGTCTGAGATGTCATGGTTCTTTCAATCAAAATCCCATCACAAATCGGTTTCCCTAGCCGAAATCGTACTGAGCCTCAAAGTAAAATATCATGTCAAGCTTAGAATGCAGAGTGTCAAACGAGTACTCATATACCAATACTCAAAGGAAACAACGACACTATAGTGCAAGTCTTCTAGACATTTCATCAAACACTTGATATGCACAACAAACCAAACCCTCCTTTCAACTGCACTTGAGTACTCACCACAAGAGGGAAGGCAAGAGGGGAGGGGAGGGCTCGCTGGCCATGGGGAAGGAGGCGCCGGCCAGGGGGGAGGATGCGCCGGCAGGGCCTAGGGAGGCGACGGCAGGACTGCACTGCATCTGCAGTGGGGAGAGGACGCAGGTCAGGCTGCCGAGGAAGATGCTTGCTCAGGCGGAGAAGACCGAGCTGCGCACGGCCGGGATGGGGCGACAGCTGGGACGGGCACTTTCAGAGGAGAGCAACACGCATGGGCTGGGGAGGAAGGTCGAGGACGGCAGGATCGGGGACGCCAAGGGGTCTTGCTGGGCTGCCATGGGCTGGCTGCGGCGGCAGGGACCAAGAAGGGAGGCGCCACGAGGGGGCGCAAGTGATGCGGCAGGGCTGGCGCCTGGGAGACTTCGGGCAGCTCGGGATTTTTGTGTGTTGGGAAACAAAATGGCAGGCAACCCAATCCTTCTCAGCCACACACACAAGGGGAGATGGAGGATTAGGTGAAAAAGTGGGTGAGGAGGTGGGAAAATCCGAAAATACCCCTCCCACTTAACACCCTCAACCCAACCACTCCCAAAACAGGTCAAGAATCCCTGAAATTACCTGCCATACGGCCTGTGATCACCCGGCAAAAATTCCGAGACTTGGGATAAAGTGCCACAAGATACACTCTCCCTTAAAGGAATTCGACCCGAATTCGAACAACGCCAACTACAAAAGAAAGAAGTCCACAAGGAACTTAAACTCCTTCAGTAAACTCAAAGCACCACGTAAAGGACTCACGTGGATGCAAATGCCAAACAAGATCTTAGATGCATAACCTTTAATCTTTTCAACCATACACCGCTAACCCTCGAATGTTTAACTCCCACATCACACAAACCACTCCCAACAATTTCAAATCAAGGCAATAAAATTCGCATCGAAAAGAACTTCCAATTAAAAGAGGTGGCCCATAGAAATCTTTGACAGGAGCCCTCAGATCAAAATATTTCGACTTGCTTTTACCAAAGCAAAACCTCTCATTTTAACCAAAATCAACATTTTAGAAGAGAGAACTGATTCCCAGGTCAAACACCTGCACCCACAATCGCCACACAAACTCTCAAGGAGAAAAGGGAAACTCGTTCCCGCCAGAAACCGATTCACCATTGAGATCATTTACGATACATTTGTAAGGTTCACATTGTTACAACACTCACCAATGCCACCACACTTTCAATCATCAAGCCAACTCCATAACTTAACCAAAAGGCATGCACTCCCAAAGAGTCATGCAATCAATTTAATCCATAGATCCTTAAGAGTAGATTCAACTCGAACCTCAAGATTTCTAGTGTTCCAATATGCTCTCTATTACAGATTTTCCTATTCACCACAGTATCCTAAAAGCCCAACAGTTCGAACATAAAACACGCATCAACATTTTCCTTTGGTCCACTAATTATAACAACCATTTACAACCATTCCAAATTTTAAAACCCGTCTTTTGAATGATGATTTTTTTGGCATGATCACCAATTAACTTTCATGCAACCCTATTGAATTCCACAAATTACGCCGGCCATATGTCTTGATAGCCAACCAACCTGTTTCCACACAATTTAGTAGTCTAATGATAGCAATGCAATGCAATGCAATGATGAATGCAAACATGCTCATATACTTCCTCACCACATTCTCATTTATGCAATGCAATGCAATGCATCATGCCTCTTTACTTAGCACATACCGGTATTGCCGAGCACCACCCGTCGATCGTGCCCTCAAACCCAACCATCCTGTGGAAGGGCCTCGCGAAACAGACTTGCCTACATAATGCATTATGCATGTCTCATCTCTTCCTTAGCACATACCGGTATTGCCGAGCACCACCCGCCGATGTGCCCTCAAACCCAACCATCCTGTGGAAGGGCCTCGCCGAACAGACTTGCCCGCTACCCAGAGCGGTCCTCGCTATCACCGCTCCCATCCACGTGGATGGGACTACGGGTAGGATCTCTCGAGACTCGGATTAGTCATATTCCATATGACTTTCTCACCGACTGCTCGATGCACTTTCATGAATGCACTTATGCAAATGCCATTCCCAACATTCTTATGCATATTCTCCACATTTATATCTTTATGATCACAATTAATTTCTATACTCTTGTAAATACCATACTGTAAACTATGGCCACAAACAAGCCATTCTCATGATTTCAACATCCATATTAGCCTAACCATGACGAATCATATCTATACAATTGTCTAATCCCACTTAAAACACATCTCTCCAACATTGACTTCACTTAATCAACAAACACCTTTCGTAAACTCCAAAGTGGGTTCATTCAACCAATAAATACTTTTTAACAACTCAATGTGGTACTCACCACCATATTCCCTAACAATCTCCCAAATAGACATTTGTCGAGACAAAACCCATCATTCAACCGACTCATAAGCAACATAAATCAACAACTCTCATGCCTTGGCGCTAATATACTCCGGTACTTTACATCAACATCTTACTAAAATAAATTCATCCATAGAAGATTCTAGACCCTCTCAATCTTGATCAATACTAGATTTACCGGAACACAAATTTCGAACCTCCAATCAATTTTATGACCCACAACCATTGTAATAACTCTAGTCAACTTTTTCACTTTCAAATCACCTACCATTCCAATTAGTCATTATGTACCATACAATAAATTTGGGTGCCTTTATATAATCAACAACTACTTTTATATAATCAACAACTCACGTTAACAGAATCAGCAACCCACATCATCTAAAATCTCTAACAACTCATTATACACTTAGCATCTTAAACGTCCCCGTGTCACGTACTCAACCTTTGAGGAAATCCGCGATTTTTAAGTATGAGCAACAACCAAAAACCATCTCTTTTTTTTCCAGAAAATCCCAATTATAAATCAATAGAGAATTCGACTCTCGAATTCCCAAACTCCGGTGGGAAACAACTCCTCAAACAAATCTCAAGATTTACAACTTCTAGGAAGGAAAAGGAATGCATGGGAAAAACCAAATGATTAACCAAATCCTTCTCGATAAGACCTTAACACCGAAGATCCACATGATTTATGTTTTGCACCAAAAAATTTAAATATGTTCCTTAAATGGAGAGAACAACAACTACAATAGTTTTCTTCGCAAGGGGCAACAAGAAACCGAACCAAAGAATCCAACGAAGCCGAACACAGCAGCAAAAGCAATCCAAAAGGGTTCATCACTAAGCTTTTCTCTTTAAATCCAAACATCGAAGGCACAAGAAACCAACCTTCCCTCCTTACCCTCTAAACTGTTCCACGAGAACAACGACTCAAAAACGAGAGGTTCCCCAAACAGCCACAAGCAAAATCCACAACTCGGCCAAATGAACAAGGTCGAAACCTTTCGGTTTAACCAACAACATGAACATAAGCGTACTGATTCCAACAATCCTTTCATGGTCAAAGCAATATACAACAATAAATTTAGCACTCAACATTTAGGCGCAATGCAATGTACCCATACCCATCCCATCAGCATCAAAGTGGGTCAAGTTTTAAATTAGTTAACCACTCTAATTCAGATTTTTAATATTATTGCCAAGGCCAAATTCTTAAAGGAGTAGAAACCTATGCAATGTTTCTAGCATCAAACAAAGAAAATTTTAGTTTACTCTAGAGTTACTTACTACATTCAAACACTACGGACTCTAAGCCCGCTCGATACTAATCAGAATAATTCTAAGACCCTGCGTCTCAATGTTACACCCTCACTAACCCAACAGAAAGCACAAGGCACTAGAAACAATTTAACCATACAACTAAATTGTTTAGCAACATACCAAGATTATTAGAAATTTCGGCAAGACTCTCCCTAAAACTAGGACATCCACTCACAGATGTAAGATAGCATGTAACATAACAATATCATAAGCAACTAAAGGAACCAACCAAGCGTAAAATAACTCCTACAAATTAATTATTACAAACCATGAGCTCATTAAGTTTGAAAACACAAGGCTAAAATGAACTACGATGATAAGCCGTGATGTGCTACTACTCCCCATCCCAAAGATGCCGACTTCAGGAACCTACACACATTTACAAAGAAACGTGAGTCAAGACTCAAAAAGTACAACAAAGTGGCAATATCAATATCAATTATCATGTGTAAACCATAAACATGTCCATATTTTGGAGTACTACATTAACACGATATAACAAACAAAAAGAAGAAATCACTATTAGTTACCTCATCAACTACCTTATTCACGATTTTCACATACCTCATTAGGCAACATTGAACGAGTTCACGACCGATCCATTCTTAACCTGTAATTTACCCTCAACCCAAAGGTCATCTCACGCCATTCACCATTAGCTTTACCATGCAATGCTACCATGAAAATGAACACATATATATGATTAACACATTATTAGTTAATAACTCTCAATGAAATGAAACACAAGTGGCAGTGCACGAGTTTTTATTTGTTTGCCCAGAACAACATTTCCAACATCAACATACAGTCGCAAAATGCCAGTAAGGCTTAGTTACTTGAGCTGCACAATTCTCCCCCACGCCATGTAAAATTGCCACCAAAACGATTTAAGGCGGGCCACAATAAAGAAGTGAAGAATCGAAGAAATTACCGTGTCACATACTCCAATCGATTGGTTCTAAATCGAACCACCTAATACTCCCAAATGGTGAGACCATGTAAATTGTAAGATCTGCTAAAACCGCTAAATGTACCCCACAAAAGACCTAATGGCCTAATTACCAAGAGTCAGAACCCATTGCAACCTCATATTAGTCAGAGGCTTTTCTATATGACCAAACCTTGCCCCATATCTAAAAGATAAAAGCCACCCACCATTCCTCCTATAGAATCCCTTCATCTGATGTTCAGAGTTTGCTAAGTATCCTTCACATCTCTCTGATGATGGAACTACCAGAGAGTGACCACATTCCTGCTCCTCAAAATTACTTGTGCCGAATATTCCATTCACGTACCATTTCATCGCCTATTAGCAATAAACACTATTAAAAAACGGAAAGATGATATCTCCAAGGCCACATGAACGTAGAGTTTAATCACATTTCGGATCCATTTGCTTCAAATAGTTTTTACCCATTAATTCTTGCCATAATGTACCAACAATTACAGCTTGAATAAATTGGTCGATTAGAACATAATCACCGCACAAAACCACGGTGCACAACTAAACATAGGAGGATCATAAATTAGATAAGAAAACCATATCAGCCCGAGTATAACCGCCCACTCTCAACCATAATTCATCTAAACTTTTGCAGAGCAATAAATGAAACAGGAAGCATCATTTATTATAAAACAAGAAGTATCACATATTATAAAACAGGAAGTATCACCTACTACTCACGCCCCTATCCAACCCCACGATGTACTTGCCTTTAACCGCGGGAAGAATGGGTAGCGAGAGGTTGCGGCCACCCTCTGAGGTCGTTGTCTCTTTTCTTCTTCTCCTGACAACTTTAGAAACAATGAAACCTCCTAATAAAAATTGCCAACAAGGCAAGCAGATCCAAAAGTATTAGCAATAGTCATGTCTCGCAATAGCTCCCATCATCCGTAAAAGACCCAAGGCCATTTGATGTACAGAGAATAACAAAGAACATAAAGCAAAAGAATCATTAACGGTTGGTGTAAAGCCTCATCGTAGTAGACAAGACATGACCATACTACTGCTTCAACAAAAGAATATGAAATTTTAGTATCCAATTGGGAAGTGAGAAAGCCCATGCAGGATGAAAGAAATTGTCTCTCGCTTATAGAACACCGAAGTCAAGAAATAGTAATGGGAAGCTCAGTAAAACCGTTAAACATCATATGCACAAGTCCAAAAGAATAGACAAGACACATAAAGATTCCCATTTTGCTCATCAATAGGATGTAATGTTGTATGAAGAAACAGGGTGCATGTAATGACCCCAACAAAAGCAACTTGGCATGTCCTAAAAGTGTAGAGGAACCGTGACGGCTTAATAGAATAAGCTCCCTGGCAAAGCATGCTCTAACAAGGCTAAATTTTGATACTGCAAACTTTGAACTGGCAAGAGCTTGAGGAGAATTTGTATTACCAAAAGAATTACGTAAATTAGACTCTAGATATCTACAACATAACTGAAATCACATTTACAATCATGCACATATGAATATCTTTAGATGCCCACAAAAGTCTGAGATGTCATGTGTAACGTCCCAAAATTTGGTCGAATTTTAAATTTTGGAGTTATTCGAATTTTTATGAATTACCCAACCTTTATTTTCATTTAATTGCATTTTATTGAATTTATCTGAATTTTTGGGGATTTATTGGATTTAATTAACATTTATTTAAACTACCCTTCTCTTAATTATTCAATATCGTAAAAAGTATTTATCAAAAATAAATGAAAATATTTTATTCAAGCTCTAAATATCTTAAAATATTTTCCGAATTTTTCTACAATTTTTCGGTATTTTAGAGCCCTAAATAATTACTTTTATTTTCTCGAATTATTTTTATTGAGAAAATCCGAGTAATTCCTACCACAAGATTCGCCGAGCCCAACACCGTCGCCGGCGCCGAACCCTAATCGCCGCCGCTGCATTGTTGATCTTGATCGGACGGACGCGATTAAATACCGCTTTCACCGAATTGAGGATTAATCGTCACCATTGATCGCGACGGACGGCGCGATGGGACCGATCGGCCTCGGACGAGGCGATCACACGCCAAATCCGCCATTGGCCGCAGATCGTGTTTCGGGATTTCTTCGCCTCGAGGTCGTCTCGAAAGCGAGTGAAATAGGCCTGCGTGTGCAGACTTCACCCCGCCATTTCTCTCGCCGTTAGCTCGGCCCACCCTAGCCCTCTCGAGCTCGCCAGTTCACCCTCTTCCCTGCTTTCGGTTTGCCAGCCTCCGCCAGGTTCGCTGCTCCTCGCCGCAGCTCGAGACCTTCCCGAAGTTCCTCGTGACGAGCCGCATCTTCGCGCCACTTCTTCCGACCGGAGACACACGGAACGCCGTCGCCGTGTCATCTTCTCCAAGTCCGGTGACCAACGCCGCTTCTTCTTCGAGTTGCGACCACCACCGCCGGATTCCATCGGACGCCTAAGGTAACGCCACGAGGCCTGCTAATCAAAGAACCGCTTTGGTTAGTCTTGGCGCCGTTAGATTCAATCTCTACGATCGGAAACGCGCGTGAGACGTGGCCGGATGCTTCGCGACGCGTGTCCGCCGCCGACATGTGGGGCCGGGCGCCGCTCATGGGCTCGCTTTGTCGGCGTAGACCGGGTTCACGACGCCACCGACGTCACCCGAGGGCCCGCTTGCGTCGCTGACCAAGGCGACGTGGTTAACTCCGTGTTGACACGTGTCGCCATGAGAATTATTCCGATTTTCAGTAGGAAATTAAATAGAATAATTCGGTTATTATTTATTTGAATTTCAGCAAACTTAAAATGCTATAACTTTTATGCTTTAACTCGGATTTGGGTGATTCCAGTGCCCAAAAATTTGTAAAAATGTGAACTATTTAATGGTGATTTTTATTTTATTTTTAGAATTTATCTTGCTGTCTGTATTATATATTTATTGTGTGTTTGCTTGTACCGAGTAGACTCCGAGTTGCCGGAATTCGTCGAGGGAGAGTTTGAGGACCCGTCGCAGAACCTCGACCAGAACCAACTCCTCTTCAAGGCAAGTCGTGCTTTGACCATGTTGCGCCTAGTTTTAAAAGTATATTTTGATTTCCATATTGCATGCTATGTTAAGTACAACCACTATTGATTAAATTGGGAAATGGTAGTTAAAAGCCAAACTTGTTATGCCACCTTGATTATAAATGTTTATATGCCCTCAAACCTTGTCCACCCTAAGATGCTTAAATATGTTGGATGCTAATATGATGCCAACACGGGAGGCTAGACCGTGATCACCGCTTAGCCCGCTTGTATGCGTGGAATGACTTTCAAATATCAAATGAATATTGACTAAACAATTATGGAACGATTTTGGAGAATGCGATGATGTCATGAATTGAACCGGGATAGCGACTGTGGTGCTATTCATGAACCGATGTGGAAAATGGCATGTGTTGCTTAAGTATAAAGTGGGGTGGGAAAATGATTTGAACCGGGCAAGTGGCAAGAAGGCTTCGTGCTGTGGGCCTGTGTGGCAATGGGATGTATGAAAAGATTGTGAAGGTCAGGTGCCGAGATGTATAAAATGGTTGTCTTGCCCGACAATTAAGGACTTAACCTTGCGAGCCTTTTGAGCTGAGTTCCGTACAACCACTTGTCCGGAATGGGACGGACCTAGTTAAGTAGGTTTCTAATATCTTTCCTTTGATACTCGGGGTGACAAGCTTACACCAAAAATGTAATCAGACGGGGAGCGCATCTGGCCGCGCTTGGTACCCATCTAACGGTATGTGCCTGTCTCAACTCGCTCTGTGTGAGGGGAGTGTTAGGAAGGCACATCGAGAGGATCATCGCTAAGTGTTAGTCTCAAAGACTTTGTTACAATCAATCGCTTGGTGGTGAACGATCAGATCTCGTGGGTAAAGTGTACACCTCTGCAGAGTGTGTGTGTGAATCTATTCAATAGCCGTGTCTCATGTATTGACATTGCTCGTGATTACAAATAAGGGTTAGATTTTAAAAATAAAAGATGTGGATGGGTGGTCGTGTGCTAGAAACCGATGAATGAAATTAGGGCAGGTGCCAAAACTCTTGAGAAAGAATTGAAAAATTAGTTATTAATAATATCGATTTTATCGCTTTTAATCTAATAGGATTACCCGATTAAAAGAAATGTCGCTTTATGCAAAATAACCAATTAGGCCTTTCCTTTGGAATAAGCCATGCATGTAGTAATAGATCTCATTGTGCATGACTTGTTGAGTATGTTGTATACTCACCCTTGCATCGACAAAAACCTCGTAAGATGAAGCCGCATCAGCTTGGGAGGAGGAGTTCATTGAAGGCCGGAGGACTAAGGGTTGGGCCGCACTCAAGAGCTCGTGATTAAGAAGGGTCCCGCTTATCGTATTTTGCTTCCGCCAATGAACTTGATATCGATGATATTTATCGCTCATGCTGCGGAAGTATTGTAAGGTGGCCATAAGGCCATGTAACTCGTTACTATTAATGCTTGAAGTACTTATTATTTATTTCACTGTATGATTGTGGTACTTCAACCTGCTTATCCTGTGTACTAGCGTGATCCTCGACTAGTATGTAATACACAGAGTGTCCGAATCCGTGGGAATTCGGGGCACGACATCATGGTTCTTTCAATCAAAATCCCATCACAAATCGGTTTCCCTAGCCGAAATCGTACTGAGCCTCAAAGTAAAATATCATGTCAAGCTTAGAATGCAGAGTGTCAAACGAGTACTCATATACCAATACTCAAAGGAAACAACGACACTATAGTGCAAGTCTTCTAGACATTTCATCAAACACTTGATATGCACAACAAACCAAACCCTCCTTTCAACTACACTTGAGTACTCACCACAAGAGGGAAGGCAAGAGGGAGGGAGGGCTCACGGCCATGGGGAAGGAGGCGCCTGCCTGGAGGATCTTGCACGGCAGGCCTAGGGAGGCGACGGTGGACTGCACTGCATCTGCAGTGGGGGAGAGGACGCAGGTCAGGCTGCTGGGAAGATGCTTGCCAGGCGAGAAGACCGAGCTGCACGGCCGGGATGGGGGCGACACTGGCCGACGGGCACTTCAGGCGGAGCAACAGCCAAGGGCTGGGGAGGAAGGTCGAGGACGGCAGGATCGGGGACGCCGGGCCGGCGGCCGGGGCTGGGCGGCTGCTGGCGGCGGCAGGACCAGCAAGGGAGGCGCCACGGGAGGGGCGCAAGTGATGCGGGCAGGTGGCGCCGGGAGACTTCGGCACTGGGATTTTGTGTGTTGGGAAACAAAATGGCAGTGCAACCCAATCCTTCTCACCACACACACAAGGAGATGGAGGATTAGGTGAAAAGTGGGTGAGGAGGTGGGAAAATCCAAAATACCCCTCCCACTTAACACCCTCAACCCAACCACTCCCAAAACAGTCAAGAATCCTCGAAATTACTCGCCATACTACTGTGATCACCCGCCAAAAATTCCGAGACTTGGGATAAAGTGCCACAGTATTACACATGCCATAGGCAATCATCTGGGGAACGCCTTCCTAGTTCACGTAGTCTTCATAGTACTCTTCCTCTTGATATTCATGACCTGGTCCTTCCTCAGCAACTGAACAACAGGGGCATAAAGCCGTGAGTACAAAACGTACTCAACAAGCTGTAGGGAAATGATGCAATATATTCATGCACAGCTTGATAAAGGATAGTCATATGGTTCATTTGCAGAAAGCAATAACTTGAATTTAAATACAATAAATAGATTGAAGGTAGATTGATAAAACAATAATAAATAATTGATAAATCAATGGTAGACAACATGAACAGAATGGCGAGGCATCACCCTACATCATTCGAAACAAGTATCAACCATCGAATTCAACAAAATAGCTTGAGACATTAAAACAACAGTGAACTCCCCGTTCACATCCCAACAATTCCATATTTCAAGAAACACTCTATACCCCGTGTGAAATTCCCGGGCTTGTCCATGACCGCGGACACGGCTATTTGAATAGTTTTACACTCTACAGAGGTTGTATAGCTTTACCCACAAGACATGAACATCTCTTAGTGCAATCGATATTAACACACTTCCTTTGGTGTCACAGAGATATCATGACAAAGCCTTTACAATGCACGTCCAAACTCGGTACTGCCCTCTAAGGTTTCGCCCCTCGGGGCCCCCTCGTGAGCCATGTGAATCTACCCGTCCATCCTAGAAACCACACATCCAGTTGGTAGTACTCAAGAGTAAACAATGCAGATTAATCAGCTAGGTCTGTCCCATACCAGACTTGTGGTTGCACGGTTAGGCCCAGTTCAATGGCGCACAAGATTAAGTCCTTAAATTATATCAGGCAAGACAACCACATCCCAATGTGCTAGATAGCACCCCCTTTACTGTATGATCACTTGCCCGAGGGAAAATATTTTGTTCAACCATGACCAATGGCATCCCCTGCCATGGTACAACAATTTTTACAACAGTGGTCAACAGCCACAATTCAATATCTCATTAAGTCAAGATTAACATTAGTTCACAAGTGAAATGAATCCCATCGTACGACTAAGCAGGTCTAAGCATTAGCTACGTTAACCCAATGTTGGTATTATGATTATGTCCAACTAGTAATGTTCCAACCTAAGGTTAACAATGGATACATGGCATTTCAATAATCAAGGTGGCATACTGGCAATCAGGTGAATAGCTACTCCCATGAACTAGCATTGATACACAAATAGCATGCATTTGTATGAAACAAAATAACTTTGCAAGCTTAGGTTCAACATGAACAAAGGACTACGACTTGCCTTGCTGATCAAACGCTAAATCCTGGTCTTCAAAGTCTCTGTTCGCTCCTGTGGGGTTCGCGTCTACCGGAAAATAAAGCAACAAAACCAAATAATTACAAAACAGAGAAACAAACAAGTTCAAAACTGAAAATAAATGATTCTGGAGGATAGATCTTGATTTTACAAAAATTTAGAAATTTGAATCGGCTCAATCGGAGTTCGGACGAAGGAGAACGGGCTCCCGGAAGATTTAATTCAGAGAAAAATCCATGGGGTGACACGTGGCAGGCTTTGATTGGCTGAGATTTTTGGGTTTTTCGGAAAATCGGAAAAGGGAAAATGAATTTCTGGCTGACAAGTGGGACCCACGAGTCAGAGACTCGGTTCACCGTAGACCGGGATCACCGAGGGGCTCAAAGGGTGATGCGGCAGACCATGCTAACGTGGCAGCTGACCCGGCGGCTAGGGCTAAGGTGGCATGCCACAGGGCTGGCGACGAGGCGATTGACGAGGACAATCCACGCGGCGAGATCCGGGACGACGGCTGGCGATCGAACGGTGGAGAGGTGAGGGCGCGGGGCTGGTGACGTGGCCTGATCTGGAGCACCCGATCTTGATCGGATGGACAAGGGCTTGCGAGGTCGGACGACGGCGAGTGGCGGCGGCACACTTACCAGATGCGAGGAAGACGATGAGGCAAATGGCGGAGAATGGCCGAATCAGGCGGAAGAGAATGCGGATCCGGTAGAGGGCGACGCGACGAGTCCGATCGTGCAAGCATCGACGGCGGAGGATAACCGGAGAGCCCAGGAGACGGCGGAGAAGGTGTTCGGGTGGCGCAACTTCGGCGAGCTCTCAGGAGAAGACGGCGCGCGTCTCGGGCGATGGGAGAGGTGGCAACGGATGCAGCGTGAAGAGGGGAACCTCGGGACGAGGTCGGCGTCGGCTTAAATAGGCCTAGGGAGGCAGAACGGCAAGGACGCCGAAACGGCGATGCGGTTGGGAACAGGAACGGGCGGCGGCGCTCGGGCGACGTCGTGGCATCATCTGGGCCATCCACGTGGCGGCGATCGGTCGGTCGAGCGCGCGCGGCTGACACGGTGGTCAAGACCGTTGGATCGAGATCCCATGGGCGGGACGCTAGGGTTTGGGGCGAACTGGGCCGAAGCGGAAATTGGGTTGGGCCAAGCCAGCAATAGGAGATGGGCCAGTGAAGGATTCGGCCCGAAAGCCATTTTGATTTTAGAAAATCATTCTTGATTTAAATAAATCACAGAAATCCAAATAAATCTGAATAAATTCAAATAAATACCAAATAAATTAATAAAAATATCAAAAATACAGAAAAATTCCTTGGAGCACAAGGAACCCAACAAAAACTGAAAACCTTTCATTTGATGCATAGATTAATCAAATTAAATCTTCTCATTATTAGAAAATTCAAATTAGGCTTCGATTAATTCCAAGAAAATGCAAATGGTTCATTTTTTATTTTAAACATTCCAAAACTCCAAATTTTGGGATGTTACATGGGGTCACTACAGAAAGTTTGACCAGTCAATGTAGTGCATGCGATGGTGCTGGACAATGCTCACTTTGCTTCCGTGATTGAGATTCTAAGACTTTTAATTGGACTGCCATTTGTGTTCATAAAATTTTGTGCAAGATCTGGAGGAAATATTTGTCATTCTATATAAATTTTAGAGTATTATATGACATGTGTGATTTAAAAAAATTCTGTTAATGATACTGTATCAATTTTCAGTTTGCTGATTTTTAATTTTCTGGAGTTTCAAATTAACTGCAATTCTTTTTACAACTTTTTATGAGTGATCCTATAGGTATTTAGGGGTTTTATTAAGATTTTTAGGTGATGATCTCTCTCTCTCTCACACACACACACATATATATATATAATTCTGGCATTGATCTGTTCAGTTATTTGCATTTTCAGTCTTTGATTTTGCAAATGCATCAAATGAGCTTTTAATTTTTATGAAAATTTTTATGTCAATTACCTAGGTATTTTCAGTGCTGTCATAAAATATTTAACAGGTTATCTCATTTGTAAATTTTTATTAAATTCCTACATTGCTATTGTACTCAGCCGCCTATCACGGTTTATGATTTTACATTTGTAATAATTTTGTTCAAATACCTTTGAAAAATTTTATGCTAGTTTATTAGAGGCTATGTAAGGTTCCATAAAAATCTTAGAGAGTAATCATGCATATATATTTTAAGGAAAATGAGGAAAGTGATGAAAGTTTCAACTTCCTTGAGAATATTATGCCTTTGGCATATTTTTCTCACTAATTTATGTCCTGCTTCTTGAATAGCTTGGATTCTAAGTGTGTTATAATGCTTCGCATGATGGTACAATGCGTGCTCTCTAATTTTTGTGAGTGCATGAGCTCGAACTTTAAAACCATGGGATGTTTGTCTAATATCAAAAATAGGTTGATTTCTCCTTTGACCTATATTTTCTGCTAACTCTCTAACAGCTTCTGCCCAATTAATGGGATTAGCCATCTGACTCGTAGTGGAGTTATTATTGCGATGTTCGAGATGCCCCGAAGATCAAAGTACTGGCTGCTTGCGAAGGGAGCTACTCTGTCTGATGAAGGTAGCTTAAGCTTCAGAAGTGAGAAAGACGAGGAAATGAAGAAGATCGCAGGTACCCACTCCCAAGCTACTCAGGGCTCCTTCCAGCCTAGAAGGGAGAACGACGAGTGAACACGCGTCTTGGGTAATAAAGAGCACCCTGGTCGCACTAGAGGGTTCGGCTTGGTGCCCTGGAAAGCAGCATTCCCAAAAGATGCCGAAATTTATAGGCATCCAAAGAAATCTAGACAAGAATAATTGGATGCACGTGTACGAGAAATAGAAGACTGGATGCACGAAAGGGAAATCAAATTAGAAGAAAAGATGCAAAGGATGCAAGAAATGCTAGCACACGTCCTTAGAGAACGTCAGTCACATGACGTCGGCCACCAGCTCTAGAGTCCCGCCGGTGCTCGTAAAAGCAGCCAAGTATCCGCGGGCCCTCCTGAAGAGGACTCAGCCTGTAGTTTTTCTATGGATAAAATCGTAGAGCCGACATGTTGCAGTCTGCACCTGCCCGTAGCGAACATTACCATCAAGGTGGCTGAAGGGGTGGCTTGGCCATGCATCGAGGGGCAGATGTTGCATAACCGACCAATTCCTCAGGGAAACGCCAGAGTATCAGTGGATAGAGTGGTTGACAGATACCACAAAGTTGAGGTTGAGATCCTGGGCGAGGAGGGGAAAAATAATCTCGGACAAAGCCTAGACACATTCATCGCATGCCGCAAGCGCTACATAAAGTTTGTCTCAGATGATGACGACGATGATGATCATAATAATGGTGACGAGGCGGACTCTCCACCCAGGAAAAGTCTTCCTCCTCTGGCGTCACCCAAAAAAGGTCCTTCTGTTCTAGCTCCACAAAACGGTAATCAAAGAGCACTGTGATCTCAAAATTCTATATAGTCCGGGGGAAAAGTTTGTCATCTGTGAAGCCAGCACAATCTCGTAAGAAACGAGCATATGACTTGACCGAAGAAGAAACTAGAAAAGAAGTAGACGCCAGTGTAACAGCTCACTTTAAAAAGACGCCACGACCTGATAAGGTTGTAATCGAAGCTGCTAAAAGGGATTTCTTCATGGGCTTAGCGATGGTTAAACAGAAAGGACGGGCAACTGAATCTCCTCAACTTAACCAACGATCAGACTATGAGCGCATCTTTAGGAAGAAACCTAAAGGAGATGGTAGTAAAGGAGCTGTTGCTGGAGACCAAGGGGGTGCTAAAGGGCAGGAGTCCCCTCTAAGGTGGCCATTCATTAACGGGGGAGCTTTGGTGGATCCAAATAAGGAGCCTAGACTGACAACACAGTTACAGCGTCTAGATCAATGGTACCGGTAGTATGTCAAAGAGACAAAGAACGATGTGTTCCCCGTCAGATAAAAAGATGTGGATTTTCACAACATGAACGGCATTTTCTGGGTAGAACACAAAGAAATATACCAGTTATACCAACGAGATGCCTTGGACATGTCTATATTAAGAATGTGGACTCTGTAAGTCTCTTATATAATTCATGTTGTACATTCACGTACCCTCAAACTGAGAGTCTGACTTCTTTTTTTATGTAGAATGGAGGTAATGACACTCAGAGCGGATTTAAATGAAAGGGTAGGATTCCTTGACCCGGGTCTTGTCAACTGCAAACTTATTCTAGATCCAAACACGATAAAAGATATTGAGGAGTACGTACTCAAGGCGCTGCTAAAGCTACAAGACAAGACCTATGTCCTTTTACCCTACAACTTTCAATATGTGTTTCACTACCTACCAATCTCGCACATTTGATGCGCATCACAATGTGACGACTAATTGGCTTCTACAGCTTTCACTGGATCCTCCTCATCATCTTGTTAGAGGAAAGCAACATCACTATTTTGGACTCAATGAGGAAACCGACAAACGATTACAAAGAAGTAATAGAGTTGTTAGATAGGTAAACTCGGTTGTTGCGTTATTGCTCCAGTAATCTTCCATTCCATTTTACTTAATTAAGTTTAATGACTACTCAAAACCATGCACAGGGTGTACGCAAAATACCGCAAGAAGAGCCAACGGTATCGTCCATTCACGAAGAAATTCAGAATAAAAACTGATTTTCCATGCCTGAAATAGCCCCATGGGAACAATTTATGTGGATACTATGCAATAACACATATGCACGCATTCATCACTGACAGTACGGACTACAACGACGAGATGGTATTTCATTACATGTTAATGCCTACTTTTCTTCATAAAGACGATGACACTAATTAATGCTTCAATTTCTTCCATGATAGTGCGTGAAGCTGGGCACCAGCAGCCTGCTCGACAACGAAATTGAAGCCCTTCGAGAGCATATGGCTGGGTTCATCGTTTGAGAAGTTAACAACCCGAAGGGCGAGTTTTACGAGTGTGTGTAGCTTAAGTGAGATGTGAACGATTGTGGATGAACAATGTAATAATTAAATATTATGATGCTTCAATGTATTTGAAGTACGCTTTACTGATATTTCGTTAATATTATGCATAACATATACCGTACAAAATACATCTATTGCACAATATATATGCTACAAGATTATGTAATACATATACTGCAAAAATATATATATAAAAAAGGTTTAAAAACCCATCACTACCAGTTTTGGAGGAAGATAGGGCAATGATTAGGAGTTATCATTGCCGGTTGCTGAGGGAATGTGGTAGTGATAACTACTTATCACTGCCGGTTGGTTATTGATAAAAATATGATAGTGATAATTACTTATCACTGCCGGCTGTAAAACATAAACCGGTGGTGATAGTGATTACCACTGCCAGTTTATATCTGGCAATAATATTTATTGACTATCATTGCCACTTAGGTAGTGCTAGGTCCACATGAGCAATGATGCCGATGTGGGCCCGGTAGTAAAGACGTATTCTGTAGCGGTATATAATAGTTCATATTGAGAGTTGTATGAGTAATATATCCTAAGGTGATTTTACAAATATTGCCATTAAGGAAAGCAAGCAATCATTTGCAAGGTGCCACTGCTTTTTTTTATATAAAAAGAGCGCTGTTTATTGTACGACAAATTAATTGCCATTAAGAATACGTCAACCCAACTTTGCTTCCTGAACACCACCAATGGGATCGACGGGGCTTGCATGTACAGTGTAGTTACATGCTGCATGCACCGCATGCATGCCTGTGCTGCAACCGTGACGATCGAAATCATATCTACCTGTGCGTGATCAAATCAACGGACGGCATTAATTCGCGACCTGCAAATTCGGCGCCAACAGTTAGCTGACACCTCAGATTATATCAGGCACTCCTTATTTTCATCGTCTTCATCGAGCTGTACGATCAATACAGACGCCTATATAAACCATGCATGGCCTCTCGCTCTCCATCCACCTGCACTACCACTCCACAGAAGCCATATATAGCTATCTAGGGTTGCACAATGGGGGCTGGACCAAGAGGCCTAATCTATGGTGTTTGCGCCATCTTGATGGTGATGTCCGTTTCGAAAGCTGCAGACGACGAGGCGACTTCGACCGTCGTCGGCTTGGCTAAGTGTGCTGACTGCACGAGGAAGAACATGAAAGCTGAGGATGCTTTCAAGGGTAAATAGATTTATAAGCCAACTAGCTAGCTAGTCATGCATCTCCTTCACTTGCTAGTTGGTGACGTTCTGGTGATCCTACTGAGTACTGATCAAGCTAATTAACTGTTGCCATGTTCAGGCCTTCAAGTAGCCATCAAGTGCAGGAACGACAACGGCGAGTACGAAAGCAAGGCCGTCGGCGAGCTCGACCGCTCCGGCACCTTCAGCATCCCCCTCTCTGCCGACTTCCACAGCACCGACTGCTTCGCGCAGCTCCACAGTGCAGCGAGCACGCCGTGCCCTGGGCAGGAGCCGTCCAAGATCGTTCCGGTATCCGAGGACAACGTCGACGGCAAGAACACCTTCGTTGCCGTCGCCGGCAAGATGCACTACTCATCTGCCGAATGCACCTCGGCGTTCCTCTGTGACCACCCTATCATGAAGCACTTCTTCGACTATTTCCACAAGAAGCCCGTGCCACCGAAGCCCGACCCAAAGCCGGTGCCCAAGCCGGACCCCAAGCCGAAGAAGCACTTCTTCGACTATTTCCACAAGAAACCCGTGCCTCCGAAGCCCGACCCCAAGCCGGTGCCCAAGCCGGACCCCAAGCCGATGAAGCATTTCTTCGACTATTTCCATAAGAAGCCCGTGCCTCCGAAGCCCGACTCCAAGCCGGTGCCCAAGCCGTCGCCGGAGCACGGTAATGCATCACCATCCCCGAGTTCTCCGATCTACCACTGAATATCCGTTTCATCCACCCGTACTCCTTAGCTTGCAAAACTTAAGGAAGGTCACTGATGTTGCAATCGTACGTCAGTCGCGCGCATGGATCGTTTGGTCTTTGCATTATTTCCAGCCTTCTTTATCCCTGCGGAATAAAGGTTGCGATTTGTAACAAGTGTGAGACATACATGTACCTACAGCAGTGAGTGCGTGCGTGTTCTCGATCGTGATGTGTCTATTTATTGGATCGACATAGTGCATACGCTTTGTTCTACTGAAGTGTGTGCGCGTGTGTGTTTTGTATCTACTTAATTATTGGGATATGAAAGTTCTGCAAGTTTCTTTTGTTCAATTTGTCCGTAAAGTACACTACTACAGAATTGGGCATCACAACCGGCCTATTAGAAGCAGTTTGGTGTGAACACGTTGTGATGTTCGCACCAGAAGCGGTTCGTAGGCAACGGTCCGGAGACGGCTTTTAGAAACGGTTTGAGACACGAACCGCTTCAGGATCTTGCGTTCTAGAAGCGGTTCGTGTCTCAAACCGCTTCTAGAAGCCCTCCCGCGCAGCGCATTTAAACCCTTCTTCCTCCACGAGCTAGCAAAGGTGATCGAACAGAGAAGGGTCAGCCCAGCGCTGTTCTTGGGGAGGTGCTGTTATTTTTAATTGGGGGTGATTAGCTCCAAATTAAGTGTTTCAAGGTTAGTAATATCATGTGAACATCCTTCTCACCTAGATATTGCTATTTTTTTCAATGGATGTGGAGAAATCTTGAACTTTTTAGGCAAGACCATGATCAAAAATTTGTTTTCTAATCTTGTTTTTGTTGTTGTATGAAGATGTAGGGTGGAGATCTAGTTCAAAATATGACATTACAAGGTAAAGGTGATTGGAAGCTTTAGATCTAGGTGGTTGTTAGCTTTAGAATCTTAAATATCACAATAAGTTGGGGAGATCTAGGTACAATATTGCAAGGAAGTAATTATTGGTGTATGAAATAAACTAGAAAAACATGTAGAAGGATAAAAAATAATTACAAAGGTAGGAAGGGATAAAAAATAATTAGAAAGGTAGGTCTTTAATTGGATGACGGTGTAGGTAGAACTTTTTTTGTTGGATTTAAGTGGTTGTGAGTTTTAGATTTTTAAATGTAACTATAAGTTAGGTTATAATTTTTGTAACGCAATTTGTTATAATTTTTAATGAAATTATAACTTGGTGTAGATGAATCGGCAATGGATGTACAATGCGGACTGTCGCTCGAGAGAGTTCATTGATGGCGTGCAGGCTTTTCTCGATGCGGCCGTTGCATTCTTGCCTCTAGGCAGCTTCATATGTTGTCCGTGTGTAGATTGCAAGAACAAGAAGGAGCACTCCCAGCGATGGCAAATTATGAATCACTTGATCATGAGAGGTTTCATACCAAACTATACCTATTGGACCAACCATGGCGAAATAGAGACGATTAACCAGGAAGACGATGAAGAAGGCGAGGAAGAGGAAGATGGATTCAACAGTATCCCAGACGGCACGCAATACTGTTCCGTGGAAGAAACACTTGGTGACTTTGGTGATGATGAGCTAGACTAGATGCTGTGTGACGGAGAGGGAGACTACAGAGATGAAAGACAATTCGAGAAGTTCCAGCGCATGTTAGAGGACCACAGAACTCCTTTGTACCCAAACTGTGGGCAGGCCACAAAAAGCTGCGTACCACACTAGAACTCATGCAATGGAAGGCTACAAATGGTGTGTCAAATAAGGGATTCGATGAGTTGTTATCACTCGTAAAGAAGTTGCTTCCAGAAGATAACACTCTGCCCGAATCTACATATGAAGCCAAGCAAGTCGTCTGTTCTTTGGGATTAGAAGTACAGAAGATACACGCATGTCCTAATGATTGTATCCTATATCGTAATGAGTATGCCGATTTGGATGTTTGTCCAGTGTGCAAAGAATCATGGTATAAGGTGAAGCGTGACGATTCAGGTGAAATAGATGGGGAGTGTAAGAAGAAGAGACCTCCAGCTAAAGTGTTGTAGTATTTCTCTGTGATCCCCCGATTGAAATGTATGTTTTCTAACAAAGCGCATGCCCAGAGGATGCGTTGGCACAAAGAAGAGCGTAAGGACGACGGGATGCTTAGACACCCTACAAATGGTTCACAGTGGAGAAAAGTCGACCGGACGTACCCGGACTTCGCAGATGAGGTGAGAAACATAAGGTTTGGGTTGAGTACCGATGGGATGAATCCTTTCGGAGAATTGAGCAGCAGCCATAGCACTTGGCCTGTTACACTATGTATCTATAATATTCATCCATGGTTGTGCATGAAGCGAAAATACATCATGATGCCGTTGATCCAAGGCCACAAGCAACCTGGAAATGACATCGATGTCTACCTAAAACCATTGGTTGAAGATCTTGTGACGTTGTAGGAGGATGGTGCAAGGGTATGGGATGAGTACAAAAGGGAGTATTTCACCCTACGTGCATTGTTATTTGTAACAATCAACGATCGGCTCGCTTCTCGGAACTCGTCCTACTAACTATCAAAGGATATAGAGCCTGCATCCAGTGCTTAGATGAAACGGACGGCATGTACTTGAAAAACTCTCAGAAGGTTGTGTACATGGGTCACCATAGGTTTCTTCTTACGAGTCACCCATTGCGGAAGAAAGGCAGGAAATTTAACGGGCAACCAGACCTTCGTGCAAGGCCTCAGCATCGTAGTGGGCCACGTGTGTTTGCTATGGTAAAGGATTTGAATGTAGTATTTGGAAAGGGTCCTGGAAGCAAACATGTGCAGAATGAGGATAGTTAGGCACCCATGTGGAAGAAGTCAATATTTTGGGACTTTCTTTATTGGAAAGTCATGGAGGTTCGTCACTCACTTGACTTCATGCACATCATGAAGAATGTCTTCTTGAACCTGCTAGGCTACATAGATATGTACAGAAAATCGAAAGCTACACTGCAAGCTCGGAAGGACCTTAAACTCTTGGAACTGAGGAACAACCTACATCCGGAAAAAAGAGGGAAAGGACAATATTATCTACATCCTGCGAGCTACACTCTAAGCAAAGAAGAGAAAAAAAGCATGATAGAGTTCCTGATCAGTGTGAAGGTCACTTTCGGATACTCCTCGAATGTAACGAGACTCATAAACACGAAAGAGAATAAAATCGTACACATGAAATCCCATGACTGTCTTGTGTTAATAACACAGTTGCTCCTAGTGGCTATGAGAGGCATACTGCCCGAGTGGGTATGGGGGACAATCACAAAGCTGTGTTCTTTTTTCAACGTGGTTTCGCAGAAGGTCATCGACCCAGGTAAACTAAGTAAGCTGCAGGATAACGTGGTACAAAGTGTGGTTAGTCTTGAGATGATCTTTCCTCCTGCATTCTTTGATATTATGGTTCATCTCACGGTTCACCTTGTCAAAGAGATAGGTATTCTCGGACCCGTGTATCTGCACAACATGTTCCCTTTCGAAAGGTACATGAGTGTGCTAAAGAAGTATGTCCGTAACCGTTCTTATCCGGAAGGATGCATTGCCGAGGGTTATGGGACACAGGAGGTGATTGAGTTTTGTGTGGATTACATTAATGATCTAAACCCGATCGACGTCCCTATATCACGCCATGAGGGGAGGCTACGGGGAAAAGGGACACTAGGAAGGAAGCAATTGCATGCAATGATCTTCTTACATTTAAGCAAGCACATTTCACGGTTTTGAAACAATCAACTGTAGTGGCCCCGTATGTCCTTGAGCACAAGAGTATTCTACGCCGTGATTTCCCGGGGAGGTCTGAGGATTGGATAACACTGAAGCATATGGATTCTTTCGGTGCTTGGTTACAAAACTACATCCTTTTGAAAGGGTCAGACAATGAACAGTTGCAACGCTTGGCTCGGGGACCATTTAGTGAAATCATGACATTCAAGGGATACGAGATAAATGGTTACACATTCTACACCAGATCCCAGGATAACAAGAGCACCAACCAGAATAGCGGTGTCCGTATAGACGCCGAAGATAACAAAGGCAAGGTGGATACATATTATGGTTTCAAAGTAATGTGATATTTATGTCAATATTTTTTCGGAATTAGGATAGATGGCGCAACCAGGACTGGTGACCCTAATTTTGACGATGGAGAACAGTTCTTGCTAGACTCCATTGCACTGGGTAACCTCGAAGGTGATGCTAATGCTGCTGCCGCTGAGGCTAACCATGGTTCCGGTGAGGCCGTTGAGGCTGCAGCCGATTAGGCCATTGATGCTGGAGCCGCTGAGTCCGGTAACACTGGTTTCGGTGAGGATGAGGTATAGCCAGAAGAATATAATCCCCGTGGACATGTTAATTAATCGTAATTCATTAATATAATACACTCTAACACGTTTATACATATGTTTGTGTATTTCAAGCCTGGTACATCGAGCAACCAATCCAAGCATCGGGGACGTAACAAGAAGCCATCCACAAAGCATGTGTTTACCGATGTTAGCAACGAAGGATGTTTGGTTGCCCTCTTTCAGCAGCTTGGGCCGCATAACAACGCTATGTTACCATGTGAGGATCACATCCCAATTAGCATCGAAAATGGGCGAAGTTCCTCAAGCTACCAAGGACCTGCTTTGGCAAGATATTAAGTAAAATTTCACATTTCCTCAAGGGTCCAAATACAAGGCCAAGAAATTCACTTTGAAGAAGATGGCAACCTCGTTTCAGGCGTGGAAGACGTCTCTCAGCCGCAAGTATGTGCAGAAGGGAGAAAGACCCGACTTCAACCAATTTCCTAAGCTGGCGGATCACTAGGAAGCATTCGAGGAGTACAAGCTGTACCGAAATCTTGGCACCGGTGGTTACCTCAAGGCTTTACCGAAATGGGAGAAGCGGGAAGAAGAATTAATGGCGAAGGATGTCACACCGGCTACCACTTTGTGGGAAGAGCACCTGCGCAATTGGTTCATGGGTCACGGGGGGAGCCTTGCAGATGACGGCAGCTTGGTGATGGCACTAGGAGTGCAAGAGGCTGGTCAAAGGATTGTACAAGCTGTCGAGCAGTCTCAGGCAGGTATGTTGGTGACAGACAGGGAGAATGACGAGCTAACATATGCCCTTCAAAACCCTGAGCACCCGGGATGGACATGGGTATGGGCAAGCTAACGCCGTGGAAGTACTGTTTCGCCAAGGATGCACATACATACAGGAGCCAACATAGAAGCAAAACAAGAGAATCATATAAAATGTACCAATTGGAACAAGAGCTCAGAGCAACCCAGGCTAGCATCGGTGACATAGTTGCGCAACAAGTACAAATTGCCCTGAGCAAGCTTTAGGGACTAGGTCCGAGCAATCAGCGGGACGCCGTGATCAGCCCCTCCGCGTGACGGAGTAGCTGCGATCCACTGGGGCCCCTGAAGTGGACAACTTGCTAGCCCGTTATCCAGTGGATGACATAAGGGTTCACCGCCAGTGTGAGCTACACGTTGATGCGCGTAACCTCTCCATCAAGGTGGCTTACGGCATGGCATATCCGGTGGAGCCGGGCCAGATGTTCCACTGCAACGACATACCCCCGGGTTACTCGAAGGTCGCGGTGGAGGAGGTGCTGAGTGGATTTGAAGAACTTCACCTCGATATTACTGGAGGTCACAATGTGACCAAGCTTGGAGACGCCCTCCACAATATCATCCTCTGGCGCAAATGGTACATCACATTTCCAGATGGTGTGGAGGCTACGCCTCCTCCAACGTCATCTCCACGAAATGCCTCGCCGGCAAAACAGAGCACGCCTCCTCCACCACCCGCTCCATGCAGAAGCCCTACTCCACCACCAGCATCTCAATCAAAAAAGAACCCCCCTAGGAAAACTACGCCTCCACCATCTCCTCCGAGGAAGAAGCTCGATACCAGAAGGGCTCCTCCGCCCGCTCCCAAGAAGGTGGAGTCCAGCCGATCGAAAAAGATAAAGGAACCTCCAAAGAGGGTATATGATAGGACTAAGGAGGAGAATGATGTGGTCATCAAAGCAGAATTGGCTGCACACTTCGCAAAAAAGAAGCCTGAGCCAAAGGTACCAATTGATCCAAAAGCTATGGAACACTTCGCGACATGCCATGCAGAGCCACAGCCTGTGCCGTCCAACTATGAACGAACAATAATAAAGGCTACACGGAAGAATAGACGTGATCAGGCGGTGGCGGCAACAAAGAAGAGAGACCAAGATCAGGAGAACCTCAAGAGATTTATGAAGGAGGCAGGACTCAGTTCCACAGCTGCAGCTCTTGGATTAGCAGATGATCTCCCAATGGTAGAAGTCAGATGGCAATATCAGTTGGGCCGGGAGCTGATTGACCCTAAGGATATAAAGGATCTACCAACCAAGATGCGGCAATTTCATGAATGGTACATGATAGAGTTTGCTCAAGGAAGAACAATGTTCCCCCTCCGTATCACACAAGAAGATTTTTATCACGGGGACAACAATATATGGCTCGAATTCGAAGACTTCTACCATTTTTACCATGCCGACGCCATCAACGTGTCTCTCATGAGCTGCTAGTGCCTGTAAGTGTCAAGCTCATACCTTTACCGTGTGCTTCCTCATACCATGAAATTGCAACTCTAATAACTTATCCCTTTCTATGTAGAATGGAGATACAACGATGTAGAAAACAGAACATCTTCAACGTGGGCTTCATTGACCCAGAGATTGTTAACGAGTTTGTCTTTTGATGCAACCCAAAGGATCTTGAGGATTACATTCTAGATGCATTCTTGGGACAACACTACAAACCGTACATACTTCTGCCGTTCAACTTCGAGTACATATATATACAACCTCTCGTTCTTATCTTTTCCAAGGCATTGATAATATTACTAGCTAGTTACATATATGTTACAATACATGAATAGGTTTCACTGGATCCTTCTTGTCATCAAGCTTGATAGTAGTCAGATCATTGTTCAAGACCCAAAAAGGACTCCGGTGGAAAAATATCAATATATCATTGACAGCTTAAACAGGTATATAGCACATATATATACGATAGTTTCCTTATTATATTGAAATACCTTACTAATTCAAACTCTGATAATTACTATTCATAATAACGCATCACACAGGGCATTCGCAAGGTTCTGAAAGAAGCAACAAGGAGCTTTCGAGAACGAATTGCACGTCCAAATAAGCACTCGAGTACGTATTAAAGAATATTAATATGTCGTAACAGTTTTTCATCCCAATAATTGTTTTCTATTCAAATTTCATCGCAGGTTCTACAACAGACGGTTGGAAACAACTAATGTGGCTATTATGTGTGCCACTATGTGCAAAATATTACCCACAGCGATGTGCCGACAAGCAATGCCGAGGTAGTGTGCACATGCCAATTTCTTAGTACTTACACTTTAATTACATGTCCAGAGATTTATTTATTTCCTGCTTTGTCAGCCCAACATTGATGTGCAAGGTGTGATCCCGCCGCACCGGGTTGCAGCAATCCAAGAACAACTCATCGGCTTTATTGTCGACGAGATTGTATATACCAAAGGCGAGTTCCACACAGGGGGTTGGAGAGATTGTCCTTCTATAAGGACAGGTGAACTGACGTTAACATCGACCAAGGATATAAAGTGCAACGCACGCAAGAAATATGCTCAAGATTCGCCCTTTTATTCTTTGAAACTTGTAAAAGTGGATTATTATTTCATGTGTTCATCAACATGTCCATTTTTTAGTCTATTAAGTTTGTATTTTTCTGTAAATGAACCTGTAATTATCTAAATGAGTACAAATGAATAATATATATTTAATTGTTTCAAAAAAACTCCTGTAGTTCTATTTATTTTAATTGTCAAAATCTATATCGAAAACCCCTCTCAAAATACTGTGCTGTTAGCCTCTTCACAAGCGGTTGGTAACTCCAACCGTTGTTACCAACCGCTTGTAGAGAGAGCACACGTGGTACCTCCATATCGTTGGCTGACTGCCTATCCATAAGCGGTTGGTAACACCAACTGTTTGTGGAAGACCCCCACGTGGCTACTTGAGCCTGCCTAGACACCTTCCCAACCGCTTGTGGTGTCGAACCACAAGCGGTTGAAACTGCCAGATACCCGACGGGTATCACTCATGTTGTTTACAAGCGGTTCTAAAACCGCTTCTGAAAGCGGTTTCAAACCGCTTGTGGATGCCTGATCCGCAGTAGTGGTAAGTTCTCTATGAGAATGATTTTCCCACATGTCTGTCAAATTGAAACCGTCTATAATGAGGCACTCATGCCAGATGGTTGCAAACTAGAACCGTCTATTGATCTTCTATTTTTTCTAAATTTTAATTTATTGGATAGCCTCAGGAAATGCTCTTCATCACAAACGGTTTGTCGCTAAAACCGTCTATGATAACCTCATCATAGACAGTTTTAGCCATAAACCGTCTGTGATGTCTGCAAGACCTTTCGTGTTACAGGCACACGGTTCCAAGGAATTTCACTGTAACGACCTTTCATCTTCCAGACGCGATGTTACTATATCACTGACAGTTTGAAACATCATAGGTGGTTTCTAATTAGAATCATCTGTGATAATTTTTCTTATAGATGGACCTTTTTGTGTTTATTGGCTAGCCTCAAGAAATGCTAGCCATGCTATTTGAAAACAGCATATTACAGATCATCACAAGCATTAAATCCATTTTAGTAATCAAGTCAGATTATATCACAGTGCAACCAGATTACATACAGATTACTGCATGACACATCTATTTCAGAAATGAACTCAAATATATTAACCAATGATACATCCATTTCATGCATGCATGTATAAAAGGGGAGAAAATGTCTTCTTGATGTCTATATTGTCAAAAGGGGGAGAAATTCTAGAAAAGACATCTTTAAAAGATAAAAATGTGAATGTATCTTGGTTCTTATGATCTTGGTGAAAACTTGTTAACTCTTAAGGATCATAAGTATATTTAAACTTTTTTGTGTTTTTATTGGATTTTAGAGTTTTTGTGGAAAACTTTCCCTTTCTTTGGTTTTGCTCTAAAATCCTTCTCATCAACTTGGTCATGATTTTATTCTCTCTTTCTCTGGAGCAAGTTTGGTTTTGCAATCAAATTGCTTTCCTCATCTCTTATTCAAACTCAAATTTATGTCTTTTATGTTGTTGGTCAATATAATCATCAAGGGGGAGATTAAAAGACCAAGCGGAGGTCTACCCATGTTGATGATGAGTGTTTGACTAAATTTGAGATTGGTATGCTTTGATTTGTGTTTGATTTGAATTGGATTTTTAATTTAAAGTAATTTAAGTTGTGTCTGCCAGGAGCAACACTACCGGCCTCAGGATGGTGGTACTGTTGACCAGGGGGTGTCACTATCGGCCTGGGAGCGGTAGTTATATTTCAGAGAAGGTCTTTGCTATGTTTGAGCTGAGTGACACTACTGGCTCTAGGGAGCGGTAGTGCCGGTCTTGCGGCACTACCAACCCCCAATAGGCAGTTGTACCGACCTCATGAGCAAATTTTGAGATATGCATTTTGAATTTGCAGAGACTTATTGTACATTATTTTAGGCAATGCTATAGCCATTTAGAAGATATGATCAATTATGTGCTTGCTGTCCAGATTTGCTTCATGCTAGCAGTAGCTATGATGTTTGTGCTGTTTAGGGCGATTTAGGGGCTGAATTAAATTATTCATATAACTAGAGAAAGTTAAGAAATTTCTTGTAGGTTCCAAAAATATCTCTGTTTTCTAAATTTGAAGTTGTAGGTTAGAGGTTATGCTAGTTTGAAGGTGGTTGTCCTGTGTGGTAGTTTGTTAAAAATCTGGGGGCGGCTTGGATAGGAGTTTTGGTTTGGGGCGTATGGAAATGTTGCAATGTTGTGAGTGTATGGTATTGAAATGTAATGCATTTTTTGGTTTCAGGTGGAGTACCTTCAGGAGTGACCTCATCCTCACACCACTTTGCTCCTCACGGTTATGTAACAGCCCGAAAATTCTAGAGCGGTAAAATTATGATATTTAAATTTGATTGTGAATATTTCTGAGATTTTTTAATATTGTTTTCTTTATTTGGATTTTCTTAGATTTTTGTGTTGTGAGAAAAATTAAATAAATGAGCAATGAAGAATGAAAAAGAGAAAAAGGCAGAAAAGTAAAAAGTAAAAATTTAGAAAATTTGTCAAGAGAACCCTGAGTATGTAAGTAAATCATTTTAGCCAGAAAATAATAATTTATACATAGAATAGTGAAGAAATAAAATAAAGAGACAACCTTTTAAATCAAAATAATGAATTGTTAGAATTTATACAACATTTATAAAACTTATCTGGAGCTATAAAAAATATCATGAGAACATCAATGCCATGTCTACCTCTGGTAAAAATATCATAAATTAATAATCTGGTTTAAGACTTCTTCAAATTTAAAAAGCAAAATTCTGAAAAAGAGGAAATTGCAATGTCAGAATTCCTATTAAATAATGGAGTAATGTATTGAGCTAAAAATTTTACAGCAGCATTCTTAGCTCAAATATATATGAAAAAAAGTTTCAAAAATAATAAACTTTATTTATTCACAAAGAAAAATTAAAATCAGAAATCAGAAATTGGAGCAATCACTGTTGTAGGAATATTAATAATTTTTCGGTAACTTAGTTTAACTTTGAAATTTTACTAGGCGATAAGCTCTATCCAGTGACCCCGGTCAAAAAGCTTGGAAATTTTCTACTTTAATTTGGTAGCCCAATAAAATCAGTGATTGAATGGATTGAGCCGGAGCCGTTCTTTTTCTCTTGACCATCTCGCTGACAGGTGGGCCATCCTCCTTTCCGTCCCGTTTTGCTGGCATGCAATGGCAAAGCTTCGTGGTCACTACCAATGGCCCCAGGCCCACTCGTCAGACCCTTCTTCCTCCCTGTTCTCCCGACTGAAGCGAGTCTTCTCAAGCCAACGCAATTGATCAAGCTCCGTTCCATTGAATCGCCTCGCCGAGTCATCGTGTCACTCCAGCTTGCTGCTGCCACGGCATTTTTGGACTGCCCACGCCATATCACCCCCATTACAGCTTCCGCAGCTCACCATTTTCCTTGTCACGCTCGGTGAAGCCTCCATCCGAGACCAGTTCATCCGGCCAGGGCTCATCTCCATCTATTCTCCGGCTATAAATAGTTTCCTATGAATACTTTGAGACCGTGATCGTTTCCCCTTATCTTCCTCTTCCTCTCATCCACCGAAGTTGTTGTCGCGTCCCAATTTTCACGGATTCGGACACTCAGGTATTCCGTACTAGTCCAGGATCACGCTAGTACACACAGATAAACGAGTTGAAGTACCACAATCATACACAATGAATTAAGTAAATAAAGTACTTCAAGCATTAATAATAACGAGTTACATGGCCTTATGGCCACCTTACAAGATTTCACACGCAGGCGATAAATATCAAGTAAACAGTTTATCAATGAAGCAAAAGTAAAGCGATGAACTCTTCATGACCACAAGCTACTTGAGTGCGGCTCAACCCCTTAATCCTCCCGCCTTCGATTTAACTCTTCATTCCAAGTCGCACGGCTTCTTCTTCTTCCGAGTTTTTGTCGATGCAAGGGTGAGTATACAACATACTCAACAAGTCATGCACAATGCGACTATTACTATATGCAAGGCTTATTCCAAGGAAAGGCTTAATTGGTTATTTTGCATAAAGCAAGATTTCTTTTGATAGGTAATCCTATTAGATTAAAAGCAAGAAGATCATTAATATTTAATAATTAATTTCTCAATTCTTTTCCAAGAGTTTGGCACACAGCCTAATTTCATTCACATGACTTTTTGGCACACACCACCCATTCCTCATTTTCATTTTGAAAATCTAACCCTTGATCAGTAATCACCGAGCAATGTCCAAGACATGGATACGGCTATTCAATAGATTCACACACACACTCGCAGAGGTCAGACACTTTACCCACAGGATACAATGCTCACCACACAAAGCGATTGATTGTAACAAAGTCTTTCAGAGACTAACACTTAGCCGATGATCCTCTCCATGATTGCCTTCCTAACACTTCCCACACAGAGCCAAAGTTTAGAACAGCACATACCGTTAGATGGGTACCAAGCCACAAGACAGTACGCCCCCGTCTGACTGTTACATTTTTGGTGTAATCACACCCCGAGGTATCAAAGGAAAGATATTAGAAACCTACTTAACTAGGTCCGTCCCATTCCGCATAAGTGGTTGTACACTTTAACTCAGCTCAAAGGCTCGCAAGGTTAAGTCCTTAATTGTCCTGCAAGACAACCATTTTATACATCTCGCACACAGCCTTCACAATCTTTTCATACATCCCATTGCCACACAGCCCACCTCGCACGAAGCCTTCTTGCCACTTGCCCCTTCTCAAATCATTTTCCCACCCCACTTTATACTTAAGCAACACATGCCATTTTCCACATCGGTTCATGAATAGCACCACACGTGTCACTATCCCAGCCCAATTCATGACATCATCGCATTTTCCAAAATCGCTCCATAATTGTTTAGTCAATATTCATTTGATATTTGAAAGTCATTCCACGATACAAGCGGGCTAAGCGACTAATCACGGTCTAGCCTCCGTGTTGGCATCATATTAGCATCCAACATATTTAAGCATCTTAGGGTGGACAAGGTTTCAGGGCATATAAACATTTATAATCAAGGTGGCATAACAAGTTTGGCTTTTAACCACCATTTCCCAATTTAATCAATAGTGGTTGTACTTAACATAGCATGCAATATGGAAATCAAAATATACTTTTAAAACTAGGCGCGAAATGATCAAAGCATGACTTGCCTTCGAAGAGGAGTTGGTTCTGGTCGAGGTCCTGCGACGGGTCTTCAAACTCTCCCTCGACGAAACCCGGCGACTCGGAGTCTACTCGGTACAAGCAAACACATAATAAATATATAATACAGACAGCAAACAATTCACTAAAATTAAATAAAAATCACCAATAAATAGTTCACATTTTTACAAATTTTTGGGCACTGGAATCACTCAAATCCGAGTTAAAATGCGAAAGTTATAGCCTTTACAATATTCTGAAAATTCATAAAAGAATAAACCGAATTAATCCTCTATTTTCCACCGATTTTTCCGGCTATTTTCTCTCGGCTCGACATGTGTCGGCACCAGAGCGAGCCACGCCGCCTCGCCATCGACAGTGGGCCCGGATGACGCCACGCCGCGCCAAGACGATCGGGCGTCCACCCATCGACGTGTGGGCCCTGTGAACAGCGCCCGGCCCCACATGTCGGTGACTGACACGCGTCGAGGAATTATCCGCCACGCATGCATCGATTTCCGACCGCCGGATTCGGATCGACGGCGCAAGAACTAATCGAGCGGTTCATCGTTAACGGACTACGTGGCCTCACCTCGGCGCTTGATGATGATCGACACGGTGGGGGAGCTCGCGAAGAGTCGAAGAAGAGGCGGCGGCGCTCGTTGCCGGAGTTGGAGAAGATGACACGGGCGACGGCGTTTCTGGGCTTCTCCGGTCGGAAGAAGTAACCACACGGATGCGTCTCGGCTTGGTGAACTTCGGAGGTGGTCTTGACGGCGGCGGGAACGACGAATACTGGCGAAGCACGCAAAAACCGAAGCGGGAAGAGTGTGAACTACTGGCGAGCTAGTACGCTGCGTGCTACGGGGATGGTTGAGCGAGAGATGAGGGAAATGAGCGGAAGGAAGTGCTGAGCTCGGGGTGTACTTTTTCGCCGACATGCCTCGGTAGCCTGCAAGCAAAATCTCTAACAAGATCTCCGCACCCAACGGCGGGCGGCGGTGCAATCGCTCCCTCCAGAGGTCGTCCGCCACATCGACCGTCCGACGGAATCAACTACATGGAGTGACGTCGATTAGGGTTTCAGGCCAAGACAAGAGTTGGGCCGCCCAACATCAGAAGCGAAATTCGGTTTTACTGAATAAAAATAAAGACAGAAATTCAAAGTAATTATTTGGGGCACTAAAAATACTAGAAAAATTCTAGAAAATATTTCAGAGCATTTTGAGCCTAAATAAAATATTAGTTTTAATTTTTGATAATTATAGTTTCTGGTATTTAATTTATCAAAGAAAAAATGATATAAATAAAATCCAATTAAATCCAATAAATCCCAGAATAATTAGATAAATTCCATTAAATGCAATTAAATGCAATTAAAGGTTGATTAATTCATAAAAATTCAAATAACTCCAAAATTTAAAATCTGGCCAAAATTCGGGACGTTACAAACCTACCCCCCTTAACAGAATCTCGTCCTCGAGATTCGAGGCTTAACTATAGAATAGGTTTGGGAATTCCTTTTTCAGATCTTCCTCTCGCTCCTGTGTGGCTTCACTTTACGTGTGATTGCTCCAATCGAACTCGCAGAAACGGGTTGTCTTGTTTCTTGTTTTCCGATCCATTGTGTCCAGAATTTTTATCGGTTGCTCTTTGTAAGTCAAGTCTTCCTGTAGTTCAACTTCTTCTAGTGACGTTTGTTCCTCAGGCACTCGGAGACACTTATTGAGTTGCGATACATGAAAAACATTGTGCACTCCTGTTAGTGACTGTGGTAACTCCAGCTGGTATGCGACTTCGCCCTTACGCTTATGATCTTAAATGGCCCTACATATCTTGGCGCTGAAGTTTACCCTTTTGTGAAACCTCTGGACTCCCTTAAGCGGCGTAACTCGAGATACACGTAATCCTCCTGCTCAAAACTCAAATCTCTACTATGGTTGTCTGCGAGCTCTTCCGTCTTGATCAGCAATCTTTAACCTTTCTCGATCGGTGCTATTTGCTCTTCGACTTCTTGAAGTATGTCCGGTCCAAGACACGACGCCTCCGGTCTCATTCCAATTTAACGGCGCCCTACAAGGTCGACCATACAAGGCTTCAAAAGGTGACATCTCAAGACTTGCTTGATAGCTATTGTTGTAACTAAACTCGTGATATGGCAAACATTTGTCCTAAGTCGACGATATGCTAACGCACAAGCTCTCAACATATCTTCCAATATCCGTTGACTCTTTTCATTCATCCATCCGCTCATGGGTGATAAGTCAGATCTTGAATTCAAGCGGTGCCCATTGTCGTATGCAATTTATCCCAAAATCTTGAGGTAAATTGGGTACCTCGTCTCGACACTATCTTCTTCTAAGACTCCATGCAAGCATACGATCCTTGCCATGTATAGCTCGCTAACTTATCTCTGAATAGGTTGTCTTCATCGGTAGGAAATGTGCGACTTTAGTCAATCGATCCACGATAACCCATATGGAGTCATAACCTCCTTGCGTCCTTGGCAATCCGGTAATGAAATCCATTCCGATCTCTTCCCATTTCCATTCTGGTATTTTCAATGGCTGCAGCAGTCCTGCGGGTCTCTGATGCATAGCTTTGACTCACTGGCATACATCACATAGTGCTACATGTTCAGCAACCTCTCTCTTCATATTCGGCCACCAGAATCTCTCTTTTAGATCTTGATACATTTTTGCACTTCCTGGGTGAATCGAATACTTGGAGTCATGAGCTTCCTCCAATATTAACTGCTTTAATTCCTTTTTGTTGGGTACGCAAATACGCTCTTTCATCCACAACGTTCCACGTTCGTCCAGCTTAAAGTCTCTTGCTTGGCCTTTCTCCATCTTGGCCTTGATTCTCTCGATCTTCTCATCATTCTTCTGTCCTTCTCTAATCTGATCTTCCAAGATAGGCTTTACTTCTAATGCAGCTACGAATCCTTCGGGAACAACTTCCAGTTTTAACCTCTGAAGGTCCTTGCACAGTTCTCCCTGGCTTTCTTCCACTTTCGAACTTAGTCCATGGCTTTTCCTACTCAGGGCATCAGCCACTACGTTGGCCTTGCCGGGATGATAATGGATTCCCATGTTGTAATCCTTGATCAGCTCTAACCATCTCCTTTGCCTCATGTTCAGGTCAGATTGGGTGAAAATGTATCTAAGGCTTTTATGATCTCAGATACACCTCACACCTATTACCAATAAGATAGTGACGCCATATCTTCAGTGCGTGCACTACGGCTGCTAATTCTAGATCGTGTGTCGGGTAATTTCCTTCATGTGGCCTTAACTGCCTTGATGCATAGGCGACTACCTTTCCATTTTGCATCAACACACATCCAAGCCCTTGGCGTGATGCATCGCAATAAATATCAAAACTTTGGTGCACGTCGGGTTGAACTAACACCGTGTCGATGTCGATTTTTCTTCAATTCTTGGAAACTCTTCTCGCAATCCGTGTCCAAACAAACTTTTTTCCTTCTTTAACAATTGCGAATTGGCCTTGCAATGGTCGAAAATCCTTCTATAAATCGGCGGTAATAACCACCATTCCAAGGAAACTCCGAACTTGCTAAACTGCTAAGGCGACTCCCAATGTAGCAATCGTCTCAACCTTGCTTGGGTCCATCATGATTCCTTCAAGGCGATCATGACATGCCCTAAGAAATCTACCTTACTCTTCCGTAAATCGATTTACTAAACTTTGCATACAACCGCTGTTCTTTAGCTTTTCCAACACTAATCTCAAATGTTGGGCGTGCTCTCATCCGCCCTGAATAAACCGTAATATCATCTATGAACACAACCACAAATTTATCTAAGTATTCCATGAATACTTTATTCATTAAGTTCATGAAGTATGCGGCGCATTTGTCAATCCAAATGACATAACGGTGAACTCATAATGTCCATATCTTGAGGAAAATGCGGTCTTGGGTATGTCCTTTGTCTTGATTTTCAGTCGGTGATATCCTCGACCTAAGGTCAATCTTGGATAATACTCTGCTCCTCTTAATTGATCGAAAAGATCATCGATTCGGGTAACGGTATTTATTCTTTATCGTCACTTCGCTAAGTCTTGCGATAGTCTATACACATCCGAAAGCTCCCATCCTTTTCTTAACAAATAGAACCGGTGCTCCCCATGGTGACGAGCTCGGTCTCGATGAATCCTTTTTCCAACAACTCTCAATCTGCTTTCTTCATTTCTACCAATTCTTCTAGAGACATCCGATATGGCCTCTTTGCTATCGGTCTTGTTCTCTGTACTAAGTCAATTACTTAACTCTATGTCTCGTGCTCGTGGCATTCCTGTAATTCCTCGAAAAACATCCGGTATTCACCGACCACGGTACATGTCTTATATCGATAGTCTCCAAATTGTTTACCAACAATTGCCCTCCTCGAATCGCCATCGCTTGAAATTCCACTTTCCTACCTTAGGGCTCTCAATAGACACAACTCTCCGTCCACGCCTAATCTGACCTTTATGTTTAGTCAACCAATCCATTCCCAGGATAACATCCAGGGTTTGGGTGTCTAATATAATAAGATTCGCTAGGAACTCTACTCCTTTTATTAGTAGCTTAACTCCAGAACATCCGACCTTAGAACGGAGTTCGGATCCAGGGGATTGAACTAGGAGTGTACTCTTAAGGTTAACAATATCCAGATCATTTGTCACGGCAAAATCTCGAGAAACGAACGAATGCGAAGCTCCTGAATCAAATAGTATGGTAGCTGGCACTGAGTTGACTAGGAACTTACCGAGCACGACGTCCGTAGCATTGTGGACTTCGTCTGCGGAGATATGATTAATCCGGCCTCGTGTGAATGCCTGTGGCGTAGCTCCAGCTTGAGCAGGTACTCAGCTTCCTCCTTGGGTAGGGGTCTTGGTCGGGTGCTCCTAGATTGAAGCGTCATGGCGCCACGCCTCCTTTCTTTGGGCACGATTGGCGAAATGCCCTGCTCTTCTGCGCTTATAGCGGCGCCTTCACGCCATTTGCCGATTTCCACTATTACGATTATTAATTTCGATGGGAGTCTCGAGGGTTTGTCCAACCGGTCTTGGCATTGGTGGCGGCGTCGACATCGTTCCTCGGCTGGAATCGTGAATTGTCAGGGTATCATTTTGTTTTTCGATGACCTCGACGTCCTCCTTGCGAGCCATGCGGCGTTTATGATTGTCGCCCATTCTTTGCGCTTGTATTCTAGTATGAGCGCCTTGTTTACTAACTCCTGAAAATCCGGGAAGGTGTGGGTAATCAGCCCCACCTGAAGCCCAGAGTTAAGTCCCTTCATGAAGCGAGACTGCCTTGCTTTATCCGTTGCTACATCATCCGGTGCATAGCGTGCTAACTGAGTGAATTTATTCAGATAGTCGGCCACTGCCTGGCCTCCTTGCTTCGAGCTCGAAATTCCTCCTTTTTCAGCTCCATAATACCCTCCCAAGACATGGTATTGACGAAAAGCTAGGGTGAATTCCTCCCAAGTAATCTCTGCGGGTTCTCTGCGACGCATAATTCTCCCACCATTCAGCTGCTGTTCCCTCAAGCTGGTGAGAGGCATAAAGCACCCTCTCATGTCCTTCACATTTGGGTTATGTGCAATTTCCTTTCGATAGTTCTCAACCAATCGTCCGCCTCTAAGGGACTAGCGCGTTCGAGAATGTCGGCGATCGAGTCCTCATAAATTCAGATAATCTTGAGTAGGACGGGCCCATTGTTCACAACTTGGTTGTTAGCGACGGCCCGAGTCCGAAATGTTGTTATCGTTGTCATCATTGTTTGCATTAATCGCGTTTGTCCGCGAGAAATGCGCCTAAGTTCTGCATATCCACTGGCGGTGCTGCCTGGGGTGGCGGTGTATGGTCCTGACTGCCTCCATGACGTGATCCACTGCCTCCTGCTCCGTTGTTACGAGTGTTCACCATCTGTTGATTCTTCGGGGTTTAGAGATAAGAGGGAAAAAGAATAGGCGAGTATGGAACTTATACGGGGAAATAGGTGTAACTTAAATAGAACCATTAAGCATTCAAGCATAAATAATAATTAAGTATGGTTTAGTACATAGTCCAAGGACTATGTAACCATACGACAATCACAACCATCACATCCAATTGTTCATTACAACATCGCATACTAAAGTTCGGAAATAAAGACGCGACTCAAAACAACTGAGTCTCGACGCAAAAGCTGGCCACAGATATCCTGACAAAGCATCACTCATCGAGCCAACCCGGCTCTGGCTCGCCGATCACGTAAACCGGCGGGTGAGCTGGCATCGGGGCAAACTGGTCCCCATGCCCTCCCACGGTGCAGTAGGGGCTCCACCGGTCCGCTGGTCCTCTGGGCCGGCGGCTGCTCCTGCTCTCGCTGCTCCTCCTCGTCGTCGCTCGCGAGCTCCATGACCTGTCTGCTCTCCTCGCCTGCCGAAGAGCCTCCTCCACTCGGCGATCCTCTGAGCAGCGTGCATGCGGTCTCTCGTATGGCCTCCTCGCCTCTCCTCGAACGCGGTGGATGGCTGCACTCAGAGTCGTGGCGCCCATCACCTCCTCCCTGCCGCCGCGGCGAACCAGCCTGTGTACGACGGCGGCGTCATCCTCCAGGTCCAAGCGGGCCTGCAGGGGTCCACCCGCGTGCGGGTGCACACGGAAGGCGGTATCCCACAGCTCAAAGCCGTGGTCCCGGCTGATCCGGCGCAGCGCAACTCGGGCACACTCCGGTATGCCCGCCTGGTAGCTGGCTCGCTTCACCGCGAGGCGAAGCGGACGACTAGCACGAGGCGTGCTCCCGAGCGCATAAGGTCGAGTCGTCTCCCATCCACGAGCGATCCTGTTGACTATCCAAAGCGGACTTGTAGAGTGGTCGGTCAAGCCTCCCAACACTGGAGCATCCTCCTGAGCTCCGCAGGCAGTAGCCACCGTGACGCCTCCAAAGGAGTGAACCATCCGTGATCTCGCCAAAGCAACGCCGTAACAACAAATTTTAAAGAACACGAAAGTAATAGCAAAAATACAGCAGAGGTATGAAGTATAGAAGAAGAGATGAGTCAAGATTTCATTGATTATTCTTGTCCAGATTTTATTCTTTAGAAATTAATTTGGACTCCATTAAAATGGCCGATCTAACTAGGGTCAAGTCCTCACAACAAGATGGCTCGATACCATCCTCGCGTGCCCCAAATTTTCACGGATTCGACACTCTGTGTATTCCGTACTAGTCGAGATCACGCTTAGTACACAGGATAAACAAAGTTGAAGTACCACAATCATACACAATGAATTAAGTAAATAAAGTACTTCAAGCATTAATAATAACGAGTTACATGGCCTTATGGCCACCTTACAAGATTATCACGCGCATGCGATAAATATCAAGTAAACAGTTTATCGTGAAGCAAAAGTAAAGCGATGAACTCTTCATGACCACAAAGCTCTTGAAAAGCGGCTCAACCCTTAATCCTCCCCGCCTTCGAACTCTTCATTCCAAGCCGCACGGCTTCTTCTTCTTCGAGGTTTTTGTCGATGCAAGGGTGAGTATACAACATACTCAACAAGTCATGCACAATCTGCACTATTACTATATGCAAGGCTTATTCCAAGGAAAGGCTTAATTGGTTATTTTGCATAAAGCAACATTTCTTTTGATAGGTAATCCTATTAGATTAAAAGCAAGAAGATCATTAATATTTAATAATTAATTTCTCAATTCTTTTCCAAGAGTTTGGCACATGCCCTAATTTCATTCACACATGACTTTTTGGCACACACCACCCATTCCTCATTTTCATTTTGAAAATCTAACCCTTGATTTGCAATCAATGAGCAATGTCGATCATGACACGACTATTCAATAGATTCACACACACACTCTAGAGGTCAGACACTTTACCCACAGATACATCGCTCACCACACAGCGATTGATTGTAACAAAGTCTTTCAGAGACTAACACTTAGCGATGATCCTCTCCAAGATTGCCTTCCTAACACTTCCCTCACACAGAGCCAAAGTTTAGAACGAGCACATACCGTTAGATGGGTACCAAGCCGCAAAGAGTGCACGCCCCCCGTCTGATTACATTTTTGGTGTAATCACACCCCGAGGTATCAAAGGAAAGATATTAGAAACCTACTTAACTAGGTCCGTCCCATTCCGCATAAGTGGTTGTACACTTAACTCAGCTCAAAGGCTCGCAAGGTTAAGTCCTTAATTGTCCCGGCAAGACAACCATTTTATACATCTCGCACACAGCCTTCACAATCTTTTCATACATCCCATTGCCACACAGGCCCACACGCACGAAGCCTTCTTGCCACTTGCCCCTGCTCAAATCATTTTCCCACCCCACTTTATACTTAAGCAACACATGCCATTTTCCACATCACCATGAATAGCACCACACGGTCACTATCCCGTTCAATTCATGACATCATCGCATTTTCCAAAATGCGTTCCATAATTGTTTAGTCAATATTCATTTGATATTTGAAGTCATTCCACGATACAAGCAGCTAAGCGACTAATCACGGTCTAGCCTCCCGTGTTGGCATCATATTAGCATCCAACATATTTAAGCATCTTAGGGTGGACAAGGTTTCAGGGCATATAAACATTTATAATCAAGGTGGCATAACAAGTTTGGCTTTTAACCACCATTTCCCAATTTAATCAATAGTGGTTGTACTTAACATAGCATGCAATATGGAAATCAAAATATACTTTTAAAACTAGGCGAAATGATCAAAGCATGACTTGCCTTCAAGAGGAGTTGGTTCTGGTCGAGGTTCTGCGACGGATCTTCAAACTCTCCTCGATTTAAACCCGCGACTCGAGTCTACTCTTGCACAAGCAAACACATAATAAATATATAATACAGATAGCAAACAATTCACTAAAATTAAATAAAATCACCAATAAATAGTTCACATTTTACAAATTTTTGGGCACTGGAATCACTCAAATCCGAGTTAAAATGCGAAAGTTATAGCCTTTACAATATTCTGAAAATTCATAAAAGAATAAACCGAATTAATCCTCTATTTTCCACCGATTTTTCCGGCTATTTTCTCTCGGCTCGACACGTGTCGGCACCAGAGCGAACCACGTCGCCCTCGGCCACTGACAGGTGGGCCCGGATGACGTCACGCTGACGCCAGCACGACCGGCGGTCCACCCACTGACGTGTGGGCCCGGTGAACAGCGCCCGGCCCCACATGTCGGTGACTGACACGCGTCGAGGAATTATCCGGCCACGCATGCACGATTTCCCGACCGTCGGATTCGGATCAGACGGCGCAAGAACTAACCGAGCGGTTCACTGTTAACGGGACTACGTGGCCTCACCTCGAGCGTCGGATGATGATCGACTGTGGGAGCTCGCGAAGAGTCGAAGAAGAGGCGGCGGCGCTCGTTGCCGGAGTTGGAGAAGATGACACGGGCGACGGCGTTTCTGGGCTTCTCCGGTCGGAAGAAGTAACCACACGGATGCGTCTCGGCTTGGTGAACTCGGAGGTGGTCTTGACGGCGGCGGAACGAAATCTGGCGGCACGGCGAAAAACCGAAGCGGGAAGAGTGTGAACTACGGCGAGCTAGCACGCGTGCTACGGTGGATGGTTGAGCGAGAGATGAGGGAAATGAGCGGAAGGAAGTGCTGAGCTCGGGGTGTACTTCTTCGCCGGACATGCCTCGGGCGCTGCAAAAATCTCGACAAGATCTCCGGCACCTAACGGCGGCATGGTGCATCAAGGCGCCTTTCCGAGGTCGTCCGGTCACATCGATCGTCCGATCGAATCAACGCGCGAGTGACGCGTCGATTAGGGTTTCAGCGCCAAAGACAAGAGTTGGGCCTACCAAAGATCAGTGAAGCTAAATTCGGTTTTCTGAATAAAAATAAAGACAAAATTCAAAGTAATTATTTGGGGCACTAAAAATACTAGAAAAATTCTAGAAAATATTTCAGAGCATTTTGAGCCTAAATAAAATATTAGTTTTAATTTTTGATAATTATAGTTTCGGTATTTAATTTCTCAAAGAAAAATGATATAAATAAAATCCAATTAAATCCAATAAATCCCAGAAAAATTAGATAAATTCCATTAAATACAATTAAATGCAATTAAAGGTTGATTAATTCATAAAAATTCAAATAACTCTAAAATTTAAAATCTGGCCAAAATTCGGGACGTTACAGTTGTCCCAAACCTTGCTGCTTCTGCCATTATCGAGTATCTTAGAGCTTGAGTCCGAAACCAAATCAGCTAACCCAGTGAACCACTGATCAATTCAACTAAGCCGCAACATTCAGGGAACTCCCTAACCTCACTCATCTCCCTAGGTTGAAGGTCACCCGAGCTATGCTCTTGTCTGTTCTCCATTTCCGCCCAAACACAGAGAAAAGGGGAGAAGTCGATTCAAGCTATCCGGTGAGAAGTATTCCAATTCCTTGAGCATATAATGCCCTATTTCTTCACTGATCACTTCGCAAGTGTCATTTTCAGTTCCACTTGCTCGCAACGCCACAACACTATTCGCCGTTCTTCTCCAAAGCCGGCGCTTGGTGGCAAAGCTCCTCGCCCACTCTCCGGTCAGAAGAGATACCAAATTGGACTCCTTGTGACTCCTAGAAGCTCAATCCGTTACCCATTCGAGGTCCTGTGTTGCAGTTCTTGCCCCCGATCGAGCCGCCATTGTCGCCGCCGCTTGAGCTCGGTGCTAGCTCGCCTCTGACCTTCCCAAGCCAAATTGGTAACACCATCTTGTGCGCCTCGTCGAGCTTGTTCCTCCCGTGCAGTCGTCGTTGCGAAAGACCCACCGGAGTAGCGTCGACGGTGAGCCCTAGCCGTGCCCCTGTTTTGCCTCACTGCTGTGCGGGTCCCAATTGTCAGCCGAAGCAAGCTTCCTCAGTTCAAAGGGTAAAAGGCGCTTTCAGTTCAAGGAAACGTATTTCATTCTTTTAAATGCATTTTCCAATCGGTTAAATATTCAAACATGAATATCTTTCACATTTTCAATCCAAATAAGATGAAATAAAATCATATATTCACCTAAAATCAGCAAGATTCTAAATATAAAAAAACATTCAATTTTTGAACTTCAAAAATTTATTTGAATTAAATATTGTTAATAACCTTAATATGGTCTTAATATTAAATCTGTGCACAATAAGTCATAAAATAATAAAATAAATTCCTATATGATTCTAAGACAAGGATGAAATCAAGGATACAAAAATATCTAATTTTTGAGTCATAGAACAATTATTAAAATAAAAATGAGACAAACACTATTATGAACACTATTGCATATATGAAAAATATAGCTTCTAAAATCATAAAATAAATGCTTATATGTTTTTGGAATTATAATAAACCTAATTATACAAAGATATTTAATTTTTGAGCTAAGTTTAATAAATTTGCTTTGCAATTATTAGTAAATCTTAATATGGCCATTAATAGAAATGAGTGTATAATAGTTCATAAAATCATAATATATTTTGTAAAAGTTCCTGAAATCATTACAGGCCTATCTATGTAAAAATAATTAGAATCAAACTTAGTTTGCATACTTTTAACAAAAGGAAATGTTAATTACAACCATAAGTAAATGAATAATCTATTGCGGTTAATGTCAAAATAGTGCAAAAATAGCTTTAGAACATTTCTAGGTCTGCACTCTACTAATACCATTAAAATAAATAAAGAATCATGTATAGTGTAGTCACAAACTTAAAATGAAACTTGATTCAATTTAGCATTACTCGTGTGATCATTTAGACCATTTCAACAACAGATAAAATAACTAGTCTAAATGCTAAGATTTGTAAAAATAGTTTAAAGACACTCTACAAAGTTCATACTACCATATTCTATAGAAATAATCTTATTTCATCAAGGTTTGCATATTAATCATATTAGCTCAAAACCCTTAAGTGTTAACCTTGTGTTTCACCTCGCCGATTTCGTAAATTTTATAATGCTATATAAGCTTTTTCAACAATGAATATAATGTCTCGTCTAAATCCTAAAACTTATGAAATTAGTCCAGTATAGACTACCCTATTATGAAAAGATAATCTCACTTCACCATGATTTGCATGTTAATTTTGATAGCCTAATAACCCTAAGTGTTCACATTCCTGAAATCCATAATATAAGCAAACGGACTTTAGGTCCAAATAAGAAATCAATGATTATACTATTTGTATCACTAGAACCTTCTCAAATACCATGGAAATGATACTAGTAGCCTAAATCAATAGATCTAACGAGCGTAAAACTAATTCTATTCGAAATCAATCAAAGATAAAGAACTATTCATTTGTAGTCTAATGTGATCATTTAAGCCTTTTCATCAGCTCGCAAAGCATCTCTCTAAATCCGAATTTCGTAAAGAATAGCCTAGAAATGATCTTTAAGATATAGTCTGTAGTAATCTAGAAAAATATTCTTATTCCATCTTGCTTTGAATCTGAATCCTAATAGAGCAAAACCCATAAATAATAAGGTTGTGAGAAACATATATTATGAATAGTAAAGTTTAAGAAACCTAAAACCAATGTATACTTCTATTAATCTTAACCAATTTTTGCATCTTGAATTCATAAAATAAAATTAATAAATTCATAAAGAGCAATCCTTATTCCTTGTGAAGAGTCCTTATTTGTTTTGCTATCTATATTCTTTTTGCTCTTATTGAAGTTTATTATTTGCTATATTTTCCGTTAATCGACATGTAGAACCCGACATCTCTAACTTCATCATCGCCATCGTTAGTCGCAATCCTCATCTTCGTTGTAAGCAAGGATTAAGCAAGGCAAGCACCCCTTTGATCATATTGATCCCAGTATTTAATTTTCTTTTGTTTTACTAAACCAATTTATGCATGCGTTTACTTTCTATAAATTTGCTATTTTGTGGTACTGGTAGTTATACCTGTTGTCTCACGAACCTTCTTTGATAATTATGGACATGTGAACCTTGATTACCATAGATTAGGGATAGGCATTACTTAATGTCATCATGGGTATATGCACTTACATATTATCCATGCTTAGCCATGCTTTAGAATCAGCAATGTAAATGATCAGATCAAAATTGTTTCCTGAAAATGTTGGAAATGGCACTATTGCTTGCTGGTATTTTGATTAAAAACCCAAAATAAAACTATGGTTTCGATGTGGGCGATTATTGGCAATAGCCGGGTGTGCAAAGGGAATTGCACGTAGTGTAGGGTGAAGTGTCGCCCATGTCAACCTTAGGACCGAACAATGGGACGCTATTGATCCAAGAATTTCATGCAACCACGAGAGCTATTATGGGGTAGCCTTAGCCTATTAAGTTATTTAGACATGGCTTTACTCTTTGATAGGCGGGAGCTAGCAGAAGCACTTCGTTCTGGATTGCTTGTGAGGGGCTTCCATACAGTTCGTGTGGGTAAATGCTTGGCGATTACTGCAGTGTGCATACTACGCCGTGTTCAGAAACGTTGTGTTGGGTGTGATGAAAGTGGATCCATGACTTGGGTGTGTGTTTCTGTTTCTATGGCAGGGGTTTAATGTCCCGGGCTAGATCAAAGTCATATCTAGATAATGTAACGGTTATGTATGATCGCCTTACCGGCACACCTTTGGAGGTGTGTGTCAAAAAGTCCTCCCAAAAAGGTTGATCATTCCTTGTGGGTAAAGTTGTACACCTCTACAGATTGAAAATCTAATCGATTAGTCGCGCCCGTGGTTATGGGCACTTGGTGAAGTCATTCCAATGCTAGACTTTGGTATTTTCTGAAAATGGGTTTTGGCTTGAACTTGTTTTAGCAACTATTGCTTTATGTCAAAGGGCCGACATTGAAGGATTTCAGGATTTGGATTATTCGTCACTCACATCATGAAGGAATGTAAGTGTTACTTATGCTTTACTTATTTGTTATCAATTAAACTTGCTCTTACAAATTCCGTTTGCAAATGACAACTTGATTTACAAATTCAATTTCGCTTTGTGCAAATTAACTGCAGTAGCCTCCTTTGACTTGTCCTGCATATATGCATTTGCAAATACCACGTTAAGTCTTGCGGAGTACGAAAGTACTCACCCTTACTTAATTTGTTATTTTAGGTGAATAAGTTAGCGAAGCTTCGAAGGATTGTTTTTATCACAGGTTGCGGGATCCTTATTGCCATGATCTTTCTAGGGATTTATGCCTCGTCAGTTGCCTGTGGGATGGATGGGCACAATACAAGGCTTTACTTCTTTTGCTGCTATGTACTCTGGATTGTAAGATTTATTTGTATATTAGTTTCCGCTTAATTAATAATGTATGGTTGTGAATCCAATTATTATAAATGTGCGTACTAGCTATTGATGTAGGGACTAGTACTGTGTGCACATGAGATTTCCATTTTTACATTGTATGTAAAAATGGGGGTCGCTACAGGTTAGAGGCAAGTGTATCATATGGATTAAATGCTAGAAGAATTTGTGACTTGCGTTGCTAGGATTCTCCATTACATGATATTTATGAGTATGATGTGCTTATGATGATGCAAATGCTAAGATTATGAATTTAAAGAATATGTCAATGCTTATGGATTTGTTATGGGGATGAGAATACAGTTTGTAATTTAATTCATTTCATTTGCAATTGTGCATTTATAACAGAAGAGGTGTCCTAAGTGGGCCTCTATATCTCACACGTAGTTAGACATGAAAGTCCTACATCAGTAGGCCCCTCCACGGGCTGGATTGGAATGTGAGGGTGCACACCGATGGGTGTGCGCTCAGCAATACCGGTATTTGCTATGAAAATGCGCATTGTGAGTATACATGTGCATCGCATGGTTAAAGAGTAAAGAACGTTAAGTTATGTTGTTGTTCTTATGTGCAAAGGTCTTACCATATTTGAATTACACTAATTTCTTGTTTTAAGTTAATTGTAATAGTATGATACAGTTTACTAGGTTTTGAACTCACGCTTGTTTTGTGATGTTTATTTTACGTACCTCCACAACGGCATTATGGGAGAGGGCTTAGCATCACTTCATTCAATCGTTATCATTTACTCTAGGCTTTGGGGTTGTTAAGAAGGCGATGTATTTTGTTTTACTAGTGGTTGTGGATTAAGTTCTTATTTTTGGTCTAGTTCCTTATGTAAAAGATTTTAGTTGTATGGGTGTTTGTTTGGTCGAGCTCAGCTCCCTCAAATTACTTATGTGATGTTTGTTTAGGTTTATGGTTATGATGTAGTTATGATACGTGATTATCACCTTGCTTTATCTACTTCATTGTCTATGACAATGTGGTTATGGAGTGATTATTTCTTATTGTATGCTTGCTGAATTTTACTCTAGATGCGTAGGAATCATGCTCAAATTTTTAGTAATTTTGGTCAATTGTTGTTTGTTGGTGTCTGTGGGTGTAACATTCGGGACATGTGGGTGCCGGGGTGTTACATTGGTGATCCGAGGAAGACGAAGATAGGATGGCTCTCTCTCGCGTGGCCCCAAACAGTAGTTTGGCCCCATGTGCAAGTGAAGGAAAAGGAAACGCAAGGCGAGATTAGGGACCGGCAGCAGGCTGATCAAGATAAGGTTCACTGAGTCAATTACCTATCATGTCAAAAAGTTATTTAGAATTTTATGGTGTGATCTTTGAATAAGGATCTTCATACTGTAGAAATTTCAGTGAAAATACACTGTACATAATTTATAAAAATTCTGATAATTTACTGTGTGCATAGATTTTGCTTTTCAGATTTTGATTTTTCTTAGAGTCCATATCTATTGAAAAATTTTTGAAAATTTTTATAGAAGTTCCACTTGACAGTAAAATACTTCAGTAAAAATTTCAATTTGAGATATTTTGTATTGAATTTATAAAAATCCTGACATTCTGATTCTTAGATTTTTATCTTTTCAGTTTTTGAATTTTTAAATGTACCAAAATTGATTATTTATTTTTAATATTTTTACTGTAGATTTAATTATCTATACATAAAATAATTTAAAATTTTCTTCTATATATAAGGATGGATTATTTTTATTTAAATATGACAAGTTTACTGTTGTTAGTCAAGCTAGATCCATTAATTGGCTTTCATTTCATGCCTTAGTTGCTTTGATATAACTTTTTAAATTTTAAAATTTAGTCACTGGAGGTTTCCTGAGCTTAGATAAAATTTTATTTATTTTATTGTTATAGGATTTTATTCTTTTATTTTCTCTCATTCCTTATGATTGTAAAAAGAATTTCTCCATTGAAGCAAAAAGCAAGAGAATCCAAAAAAGTCAGAAAAATCAAGAAAATTTAGAAAAATCATCAGTAACAATAATTAAATGTTTAAAATTTAATTCCTTATTATATTTTGAGTTTTGCATTTGAATAGAAAATAAAATCAATAAAATAAAAGGTTTTCTTAAGAACCAAAATTTAGGAATTTTCAGATTACATAGAAGATTATATTTTGACCCATTTTTATAGTTTGTTTATTTTGGAAGAATGTTTTGATATTGAATTTTTATCTTACTTGAACTGGAATTTAAGGTTTTAGGATAATATAACATTTTAATTGGAAATCTTGATTTAAAATGAATTTTTTTAATTCCATTCTCAAATTTTTAAATTTTCATTTTTCTTATTTTTGAAAATTTTGGGATGTTACAATAATGACTGTCATATTGTTTGCCTCTTTGTGTCCTATTAAAATCCATTTGCTGATAGGAAAGACATTGTCCTTACTTGACACGTAAGGAACAGAAAGAAAGAAAACAATGATCTGGATGGCTTGCTTAGTCAAGGTTAAAGGTGAGATTTGAGCCAAACCATTAGATCGCAGATCTTCCCCACATGAAAGGCTTAAATGTTTCCTTATCTTCGATTAACGTGGGAGTTTCTGGTCTTTTTTGTTTTTTTATTAATGTGAAAATTTCTAGTTTCTTATCTTCTAGATTAACATGAGTGCTTGTAGGAGAGCCTCCAATTAATAGATACAGATAGATGAATAGATCCTGCTAGCGGACAAAGAAGTAATGTCATGGTACCATTACTATATGGCAACATATCCGGTGCAACCCCCTCCGTGAAACCACGTTCATGCTCAACTAAAAAAGTTTCAAAAATTCTGAAAAAATCATGGATGTACATCTCAACTTACCCCACCTACATTTAAAATTTCATGATCAAATTCATCCTATACTAGCGGTTACAAAAAAACAAGCAGCAAAATGAATAGTGATGAACAGTTGTAACTGCTAGTATAAGATGAATTTGATCATGAAATTTTATATGTAGGTGGGGTAAGTTGAGATGTACATCCATGATTATCTTCGATTAACGTGGGAGTTTCTGGTCTTTTTGTTTTTTTATTAATGTGAAAATTTCTAGTTTCTTATCTTCTAGATTAACATGAGTGCTTGTAGGAGAGCCTCCAATTAATAGATACAGATAGATGAATAGATCCTGCTAGCGGACAAAGAAGTAATGTCATGGTACCATTACTATATATCTACCTCATTTTGTTTTGAGAACACGCAAGTCTTGTCTGTCATTACATTACTAAGATCGATATTTTACCTTTTCACCAACATATATGGATGCCACCCAACCTGTTCCATTGGTTACTCTTTGAACCGTTGTCTGTTAGCATTCAGCATGAATTAATTGCATGGGTACGCCGGGACCATGTGTCAACCGTGGACAATGCACTTGTTTGCTGAACAACTCAACTTATGCCTTGTACATCAGTACATCTATTCCTTATCTAAAGTTGCAAGGAATGGTGCCCTCTGGTGCAATCCGTACGTTAAGTCCTCCAATCACCTAGCGCCATCTGTCCTATGCTCTTCTCATTCGGCGTAGCTCCGTGCGAATGGCTTGATGGATCCATCATCACGGTTATCGATCGCCTCTTGCGGTCAGATCCTGTGCTCAGGGGCTTCTTGCGCCGCTGGATCTTGCACCGTCATCGGATCGCACGGCTCTAAGCGGACGGCCCAGATCGATTCCTGCGCGCCCGCACCAAAACCCTATCGCGTCTCCCTCGCGCCGCACTCGCCCAGTCGTCCCCGCCTCCTCACCTGCTCCGCCCGGGTGCGCGCCTCCACTCCCTCCGCCCGCCCTATCGCGTCTCCCTCGTGCCGCACTCGCCCAGTCGCGCCTGCTCCACCCGGGTGCGCGCCTCCGCTCCCTCCGCCCGGTTGCACGCCTCCACTCCCCCCAAAATCCTAGCCGTCCCCGCCTGGACGCACCGGTCGTCCGCCGCCTCGCGCTCGCCTCCTCCTCACCGTCGCCGCGACCCGCAATGCCATCTAGCATGGCCGATCTGGTCACTCCCCTCGGCAGGATGCAGGCCATGCCCTCGATACAACCCAGTGTCTGCGAATCGATCGCCAATCGCTATGCTATCTTGCGATGTTGTTTTTCCTTCTTTGGTGTCTTCTTCTCAGACCTCTCTTTTATTGGTTCACCCAAGCGGCGGATGCCATCGGTCCTCTCCCATTGTTGTTGTTACTTTTTCGCTCCTATGTCCAAAGAACAACGATCTGAGATGCCTTATTCTCGATCATCTCTTCCTGCGATCACCATTGCTATTTACCGCTTGTCAATTTTTCCATTGATCATAGTGTTCTCTGTATTGCTAATTTTCCTCCTTTCCTATTTCTTTTAGGATCATGTCATCCGCTATAACGATGAATCTCTAGCTCGCTTCTGACTAATAAGCAAAAGCAGTGGCTATGTCGAACGCATCCAATATTCAAGAATTTCAAATTAATTTTCTTGTTATCTGGCGTGTTTCGTGAACCTATTATGTGTTCAGTCTTGGTGATCCGCTCCAACGATGACAATATCTCAGATTCAACTTGAAACCGGAAATCATATTTATGAATAGCATGAAAGGTACTTATCTTGGGAAACTAATCTAATATCCGGGTCCATTTATCGCTTTCTTGGTCAGTGTATGTATGTTTGAAATTTATGTCATCAAATTTAGTAACAATGGCAAGTCTATGCTTTTGACAAGTCACAACCTTATATATATTTTGGATGCAAATGGAGGGGATAAGGTCATTTAGCGCTATCATCGCAAAATTTTGCTTTAGATATTAAGCTATGAAGTGCATGATTTCCTGTAATTTTGTTATTAACATCCTCACAACCTTGTTATTAATTTTTTTACTAATTAATATTTGTCTGTTAATTTGCAGAGGTATGGCTTTAGAGCTGTCTCCCAACATAACGACTGAAGCCACTTTCTCTTCGAGTGCTCAATATGCAATTTCAGGAAATGGTATATATTATTGTCGTTTTTCCGTTTCCCTGACATCTATATTACAACATATTCTAATATGTACCGGTTCTAACAAAAATTACCCATAGGTTTTTTTGCAGATGTAGTTAGAACTTCAAAATTTTAAAGTATATCTAACCTTTGCCTTTTGTGTTTGTTGCATGATTACCTGTTCTATCTAGACTATTGAAAGTCCTTTACGGATGACCTACAAGATGGTATCTTCATTAATAGAAGACATAACTAAGTTAGGGTTTTCAGAAAGAATGTTACACATAGACTTGCTTGCATTGAGTATGCAGCCATTCCATCACTTGTGATGCGATTGGAGTATACAAGTGTTGAGGCATTCCCTCCGTTAAGAATGTTCTCATCTGGACTTAATGGTATTTTCCCTGTTCGGATGTGTGTTTTCTGGGTGGGATGTGTTGAGGCAGAGTTGGTGTCAATTGCCGGGTTTATGCAATTTAGAAACAAGATGTTTTCGATACCTATAATGCCTACTTAGATGTTAGCTTTTCTTCATAGAGAAGATTGTGCGTTTGTTGGTGGATGTCATGGTTTAGATTTGGTTGATTCATAGCGCATTGACATTTAGTTATTAATGTACCATCCACGCTCGTTGATTTTCCAACCCTCTTATGGTCGGTCCTCATGACATCACCGCTACTTGATATGGACAGTATTTTTGTCTTGGTGAATTCATTATTTACAAATGTGAAGGAATGTATTCTGAAATTTGCTTTACGTCGCATTCGATGGTTGTAGTGAATGATGGTTGGAGGTATCAATCGACTAATCTGGTTGAAATCCTTACCTCAGTCGCATAGACAATACAACCTCGGTATCTCTGTACTCTTGAGACCTAAAATACATATATTATTTTGTATGGCTCTTCTGTTTCCTATCTATTCCTACATAGGCAGTTGTGCTCATATTAGGAATAGTAATGTCTGATCAAAATGCTTAGCCACTGAAAGAAGATTGCTACGCTATGTGGGTGCCATCGAGATCACGCTATCGTTTACACTCGCAAAGATGATTTAGTCCACGCTTTTTACATTGCTCTCTATACAATTTCTCATATAGTCTTTCCATCACTGATTCTAATGAAGTACTGACTATTTGCATCTTCCATAGCTCGAAACAATTGTATATATCTCAAGACAGCTACTGCTAAAAGAAATTGTCAACAAATTACATCTAGCATTGCTCTGCATCTTATCTGTCCAAACCATTGTCTTACAACAGAATCCGGTTTCTTTATGTTTATTGGGACGGTGGTCTGTGTTTCTGTTTCTGATTTCTGATCTAGGTATAGGACAAATCAAGTTGTTGTGATCACTGCGATATTCTATTTTGTCTATTTAATTACAAAGGTATAGCCATTCCCATATCTGAATAAGCTTCCAGATTGTGGTTTTTAGTTAGTTGCTTTTGTTAACTGTTTGTTTATATATTCCTCTTGAGAAATACACCTGTCTTTTACTTAGGAAATGCATATGCACCATTTAAAGATTTAGTTACATTCTCATCTATGCTTATCTTTTGCTATAACAAATATATCTATTTTAGACTATTACTGCTGATTGTGCTCTCTAGGAACTGCTTCCTCAATAGTCTGTTAACTCTTTTAGAGATGGGTGGTTTACGTGAACAACGTACTAATAAGGTCGAGAATGTATATAGTCCTCCGAAATTGATGGAATTCTATTGAAGGAACTGTCTAGGTTTCTGAATGATTCTCCTCATCATGATGGTCCTCATGGAGAGGTAGTTATATATTGTTCATTTCTTAGTTTACTTTGTATCGCTTATTTTTTATGCTTCTGCACAAATGATTGGGTCTCAGAGCTCTTTGTTGAATTCTGATTTGTGAGTCTTACATATATGATGCTCTATAGCACAACCTATTCTAGCCTTCTTGCAACAAAATCGGGATTACAGCCTAACCTAGCTTGACCATATTGCAATGGAATTACATGAGGATTTCGGTCCGCCGAGATCTTTGTATGTTGGGGCCGGTGGGGACTGTGCTGGTTGCTAAAACCTTCTCTTTAGCGTGCTTATGGTGCTCAATGATAATAGCTACTGTGTTGCACAGGATATCAGGGAAATTTGCTCTCAGCTACTGCAGATGAAGGATACTATTGAAAACCTGTGTCGGAAAACACACTCTGAAAACCACGCTTTCCTTAGGTAATTAGTGATTGTTGATTCATTCTGTTCTATGGACGATGTATTTTATATTGTTGTTAGTAATTTCGTATAGCTGGTTGTTATACATTTTCAATGATGTCATACTCGATTACCAATTGTTAGGCAATTTATGTAGTATTAAGACAACCTCGCATTCCTTAGAACTATTGACATGTGTTTAATTACCCATGAGGATCGAATAGCGAAACTTTCGTTCGGTAATACTATAGTGCGTTAACGGATATGTTTCTAGAATTAATATGGGAACAATGACAAATTATGGTATTATGTGAGTCAGCCCTTCTTTACTTTCTTTTCCTTTTCTTTCTTTTTTTCCTTTTTTGGTCAAATGACACACCAAATAAGGATATCTGCAAAGAAGTTGGTGAATGGTGATATTCACTTGCCTATCGCTATAACTACAATTTGTTGATTCTGAGATAGCCTAAAAGAATAACTTATCTTGTTTCGTGGCACAAATTGATTGCTCGTAATTGGTACTTGGTAGTCCTTTGTTTAGAACACACACACGCATCTTGACTTCTAATCTTGTTGTCTCAGCATTTGAGCAAACACCACCTTTGTCTACTTGAACAAATCATGTCTTTCTAAAAACTCTATCTACTCTTGCATTAAAGTTCTTAGCTAATGTTGATATTTGGTTCTTTTTGTGATAGGTCTCTTGGTAAGAGCACATCAGGTATAGAAATCTGTTAGATAGCTCTTTATTCCCATTCTACTTTTGTGATTTATGTACAGGTAAACAAATTTTTATATGCACTTAATGGTTTAACATTCCCTTTTGCCTTTCTTACATGATTGGCCCACCAACTTTTGAATGTCAGGAGAAATGTGGTTGTTTGCAAGGTGTGAATTTGACTTAGCAGCATGAATGACCTAATAATACATTGATGACTGATGTCTTTGGAAATTATATTGTTTAGAAGGTATGGGTAACAATGATTTGTCAGTCAGTGCGATAGCCAACCTAATTTTTTCTATCTCACCATGAACCTTTGAACCAGTTTTACTTGAAGGAAGCACAACTCACATAAAGGAATTGGCGGATCAGCTAATTTCAATCTTAGCACATAGTAAGCATATTCTTGAACAACATTATTTACTTGTCTTTTTATCATTACGCTTCTACCTTCTAGATTAAGAGGAGTGCATACAATGCCGTGATCGATCCACAAATTCATGCACACGATGATACTAACCAACAGAGATGATGCTCATCATCTTTGATTCAATTGGGCTCTAACATTATTGCTTTATGTATTGTTTGCTTTTTGTTTCAAGCGAGGACAAACAAAGGACAATTACAGATGTAAGTTCAACAATGCATTTTGGACAATGTTTACTTTAGTAGAATCGCTTTGAATTTCTAATGAGGTGTGCCTTATCGTTACCGCAATCTACGTTATTAGTCTTGGTAGATCTTCTAGATGCATTCTGTTACCCATTTTTTCTCCTCTCAGATCGTTGGGAATCTACCTCTTCTTAGTTTTGTCGATAAAGAATTTCTTACCGACAAACCGGGTGATTCTAATGTTTTGTTGCCTATTCGTCTATTCTTCTTTTCATTATCTATTAATCTAATGTAGATGGATTACCATATGGGTGTTTTATATTGTCATTGCTTTTCAACACTTAGATGCATCAAAGCTAATTGCAAGACCTACTAACATATACACGAGTGGTCCAGGGCCAACCATGAGCAAGACATAAAAGGTGTTCCAACTAGGACCCACGCGACAGTGGCCCAGCCCAGCAGGAAAGAACATGTCGCTTTCAAGTTTTGGGAAAATTTGTGAACAAGAAAAAAATGGATGAAAGACTGGATCAATATGACAGTCAAACATGTTGGTGGCTACTCAAGGACTCCACCACATTACTACTAGCTGCAAATAGCAAATAATTGAAGACCACTCATTCCTATTTCACCTTAACCCAACTACTAGTTACCATCTACTTCAGCACTGAATATATATGATTATACCAAAAATATTCCAACCAAGTCAACAATAATTGCTGTCCTTTCAATGTGGCCAATTGTGGTTGTCGTTGATCTCTGCATGGACTTGAACAAAGATGAGCTGCCACATAAATCAATCAAGTTGGAACGGCATTAACTCATGATCTGCAAAGCCGGTGCCAGATTTTGGTAGCTCCTTCACTAGTTCCACTTAACTTCTGCCGGATGCTTCGGTTGCCCTGCATCAGTGCAAGCATCGATCTATATAAGCCCAGCACTGTTGTAAATTTTGCGGTGTAAGCAATTTTAGCAATACAATAATTTCAAGCATCAATAAAGATAACCAAAGAGTAAAGTATTCAACACTGCTCATGATACTAAACTGAAATATATCAACAGAAAGTATCAAATAGAATGTCCTCATTATCAGGTATGTCACCAATTGCAAGAACATTAACAAGACAACTAGCATAATGCTCAAGTTGTTTAATTTGAGTGTTCTCAGATGTCAGGTTGCCAAAAAGGCCTTCCTCGCCATGGGGCACGAGAAATAGACTAAATTATGATAACTTTACATCAATTGTAGATTTATTACTTGACAGATTATAAACTAATCTACTCAATTGATTGTTATATATGCTCAAGAGTAGTGAAATCATGCAATCAAACCTACTGGACTGAACACACATTGCTTGAACAGACAGGAATATGGACAGGAAGCAATATTGAACAGAACTATATTACTAATAACAACTGTAAGAACAAATGACTGCCACAGAACAGAGGAATGAAATTCACTAGCTAAGCATATAACTTAGGATAACAATTGAGCTAATCAAGTGTATATCAAAGTGTAACTGATTGACAAAATTTATTGTCACAATTAGTCTATTGCAGTCCCAAGCTCATCATTAATTGAACACTAAGCCCACAAGCAAGGTCTCCAAGCCAAACAGTTTGACTGGTCCCTTTGCAAGCTACCAACAGAGAGCAGTCACAGAAAGGAATGAATACTTACAAAGCACTAACAGAATGTCAGTACAAAATGGCCAGGCACGTCGATGACGCTGTCCCAAAAAACGACACTGCCCCAATAATGCCACAGCTTCACAGGAATTATAGTCTTCGGAGATACAAAGCCAAGATTCCAAAGTGAGGCAATTCCACCAGGGAACCCGAGAGGCCAGCAAACACTGCTCAAAGCCACAGAATCAACACTTCGGCTGAGAGGGATGAACAAGCTGGGCGCTAAGAACAGACATCACAGGTCAGAACCTAGCGCAAGCAAATTAAGCTGAAAAAAATCACACGCAATCGGTTCAAGAGGACAGAGATTGTTCTGCACAACTGGATGTTCTCATCTTATGCAGCTCCGAGGATCAACAAGCAAGAACCCTAGACTCAAAGATCTAATCAAGACTCAACTAGGGTTACACGCAAATGCGGTCATCCACAAATCGAATCAAGTACAGATTGAGCAAGAGATCACTAGAAGCACTAGACACTACAAGAACTCCAACCAGATTGTGTGAAATTCAGATCAAAGATGGGAATCGGATTGATCTCACAAAGTTCCAGCGGGTGGCATTTTAAAAGGGACTTCAGGATGTGATGAAGAGCAACAAACTCCACCAGCCACGCGCAGCCACCGCCAGAGTCCAGCCGGGCGACGCAGGTGACGGCGTTGTCTCCAGATCCGAGCCAAGCGGTCGACGCCGCCGCCTCCTCCCGATTCTCCTGCCCTCATCCGGTTCCTTAACACTCGGTCCACAACGGGCAGCTCAAGGCTATCCTGTTTTTCCTCAGCCGGTTGGGCCGCTTGGGCGCTTGGGCTGGCTTGGTCTCATGGGCCGAGTCGGCCCAGTTGGCCTACCGATTTTTTTCCTTTTTTGAAATTCGGAGGAAAACTCAAATTTGACAACAATCCCCACCATTTGCTTCAAATTTCGGCAAATCCAAAGATTCTGAAATGCCTTGTTTTATATACTGTTGTTTAGCAAGGTATCGAAGCGGTTTGAACCAAAGCTTAGTTAAAAGAACTACGACTCTTCACAGACAAAGGAGGACTAGGCCTTGATCCAAGGTCTTGATTAGAGAGTTTTCATTCTAGTAACACACAGTACTAGGCAGCAAAGCTGCACCTCTTTCGGGGCAGGACTTTTACGGTCATGTCCTTGTAACTATTCATGAGCTCACTAGAGAGTATACCCCTAAACTCTCCTGGACCGCGACCTCACGGTTAGCTCACATAGGTGAATTCTTCGGGATATTCTATAGGACAATTCCCTGCCATAAGGCACTGAATTCATTAAGAACTTTAGCTCAACCTTCCATACAGAATATGTAGGATCGGATGGCGTCAATCAGAGGGGGGTGAATGATTGCGCGGAAGCTAAAATCTTATTTTTAAACTTTTTGAAACACCCCAATTCAAACTCAAATTGATTGAAGACCGATTTACGAAGTTGGGAAACCAGTTTAGAAGTCTGGGCGACCAGTAGAGCACTTGGGCTACCAGTTTGAGCACTTGGGCGACCAGTAGGACACTTGGGCGTGCAGTTTGGGCACTGGCGAAAGGTAGGGCACTGGCGGCGAGAGGGCACAGCAGTAGGACACATGGGCGAGCAGGTTGGGCACTTGGGCGAGCAGTTTGGCACTTGGGCGAGCAGGTTGGGCGACCACGTGAACAGTCTGCGCGAGCAGACCGATACATGTCCACTAAAATAGAAAATTTTGAAGATCTAGCTGTTGGATTGATGTGCAATTTTAACTGTAGAAACTAGACTCAATTCTACAGCTAACACAAAAATAATCAGGTCAATCGGATCTACGGATCTAAAGTTATGTCCTTCGCAAGATGACTGAATCTGGGCGACCACGCGAGCAACGGCGGAAAGGAAAGGGACATCAATCTGGCGACCACAAATTACCAAAGATCTAATCGTTGGATTGATGTGAAATTTTAACTGTAGAAACTAGATTCACTTACGAATCAAACCCAATAAGAATCAATCCAATCGGATCTACGGATCAAAAGATATTACCTTCGTAAGATCATACCTTTGCAAAGAACCAAACTCTGTGATGAACTTCGTGACTGCTGTGATGAACAAAACTTCAAGCGATTGATCAACTATGTCGAAGCCAAGAGCAAATCACAACCGCAAGAAGAAACTCTCTGGAAGATTGATTTTTATTTCATTGTCTAAAGTACTCCAACACAAGAGTACAAACCCTCAAACCTGAACGCTCCAAAATAAACAGGGGACACCTCCCCTTATTTATACAGACCAATCCTAACGAGATGGAATACAACTCCACTTCTGACATGGAAAGAGTCTGTATACATCTCAACTTGGCCCAACGTGGCCAAAAACAACTCTTGCACGTATGTACAGCCCACCTACTGTAATTACGTGACTAACCAGCCTCCATGTGCATGTTCTCTAGCCCGAACGTCCCGCATGACATCCTTGACCACCAAGACCTCGATTCCTCCCTGAATCTAGTCCCGAACCTCAGTTCCTCCATGAACCTAGTTCCGGTCCTGTCATCGACCACGTTCGCCCTCGAGCAACACCTGCACATGAATAAATACACAAACCGTGCACGAGCACAAGTCCACGACTTGACTCAAGGTCAATCCATGCAACCACTCACACGAGTGCATTGCATCAAGCAGAATTCATCATGCTATCGCCAGCATAATAATTATCTCAACATAGCACATGCACAAGCACCACACATGCTATAATCAAAGTTACTTTACAATGCCAATTTCACCATTCAACCAATTTTTCATCACATGATCTCACAATCTCCCCCTTGATGAAAACATTGGCAACACCATTTGGACTTGAACATTGGCATTAACCTCACAAGAAAATATTTTAAGAAATTTCATTTTAAAACACAAAGCAAAGTGATCAAAAAAGCAAAGTGAAAAATCTCCCCCTAAAAGAAAACCAAATTGTGTGTAAACTCCAAAATTTCTCCCTTTTGACAATAAAACATTTTACTTCTCCCCCTGAATGTAAGCTTTCTTCTCCCCCTTTGACAATGATTTCAGCAAGGAAAGACAAATGAGTGCCAAGACAAGAACCAATGAGCTTCCTTGATCATATAACCTTATAGATCACATAATAAGCATAATACATGAACTTAATATTATTTAACAAGTTAGGGAGTGACATGCATCTCAACCTCAATTTAATCAACTATAGCCAAGTACTAAGTAAAATCTTGACAGAAAACACTAGGCCCAAAAATGAAGCAACTAACAACTCAGGGCAAGCAAGTAGTTTCAACTCCAGTCTAGTAGACCAAATTAATCTTGATAATAGTAAACTGCATGTGGCATGCTTGAAGCATACTTCTTTTATTTTCAATGAATGGCATGCTTGAAGCATACATCTTATCTTTTAGGGAATGGCATGCTTGTAGCATACATCTTATCTTTTAGGGAATAGCATACTTGAAGAATACATCTTGAAGCTTTTGCTTATTTTGATAATTTTGACAAGCTTCTTGCAGATTTGATCCCCTCTTTTTTTTATTTATTCCCTTTTCTTTTATATGAAACATGCAATGAGATTAAATGGTCTATGAAAGAGTAAAGCTGAAAATACACATGCTTCATAGCCCAAATTTGTTAAGACGATTCATTTTCAAGCCTATAGAAGCAAGATATCACAAGGTATTAGCTATAGACAGTCAAACCAAGGAATTCCGCAATGTCACTTTTAGTTCAAGTAAAGCAATTTAGATTATCATATATAAGCTCAATTACATAATATATAAAGAAATATGATAAAGTAAGCTCATTAAGTAACAGACTTGGCATAAAACTCCCCCTCAAAATAAGCTCATGGAATGCACAACGCCCAGCTCTCCTCTCAAAAAGGCAAATCGAGAAGCATCAAGTGGTTTTGTGAAAATATCAGCAATTTGCAAATCAGAATCAACAAAATGCAACACAACATCTCCCTTTTCCACATGATCTCGAAGGAAATGATAGCGAATGTCAATATGCTTGGTTCGAGAATGTTGCCTTCGATTTTTAGCAATATTAATAGCACTAGTGTTATCACAGAAAAGGGGAACACTATCTAAGTTTAATCCAAAATCCTTTAAAGTTGATATCATCCAAAGCACTTGAGCACAACATGCGCAGAAAGAACATATTCAGATTCAGCAGCTTGAGAGAGCAATGAAACTTGTTTTCTAGATGACCAAGCAACTAAAGATGTACCAATAAAATGACATGTTCCAGAGGTACTTTTCCTATTAATTCTACAACCCGCAAAATCAGCATCAGAGAAGGCTCTAAGTGATAAACATGATGATGAGGAGTACCATAAGCCAAACTCTAAAGTGGATTGTAAATAGCGAAGAATTCGTTTTACCGCTTGTCGATGAGAAGCACGTGGAGAAGCTTGAAAATGAGCACACAAACACACCGCAAAGTGTATATCCGGCCTTGAAGCAGTGAGATAAAGAAGCGATCCAATCATGCTTCGATACTCCTTTTGATTAACCGGTTCTCCTTCTTCATCCGGATCCAAAGTAGTTGTTGTGCCAATAGGTGTGGAAATTGGTTTGCATGTTTCCATCTCAAAACGTCGAAGGAGATCTTTTGTGTACTTCGTTTGGTGAATAAAGATACCTTGCCTTGTTTGCTTGACTTGTAAACCCAGAAAGTATGTGAGCTCACCCATCATACTCATCTCAAATTCCCTGCTCATAGTGTCTGAAAACTTGGCAACAAGAGCATGAGAAGTACCACCAAAAATGATATCATCCACGTAAATCAACAAGTAATGAGATCATTGCCATGCTTGAAAGAAAAACAAGGTTTTATCAACTTTGCCCATTTCAAAATCATTTTCCAGCAAATATGATTTAAGCCTATCATACCAAGCCCGAGGAGCTTGTTTTAAACCATATAAAGCTTTGGACAACTTAAAAACATGGTCTGGGTATTTCGGATTTTCAAATCCAGGCGGTTGTTTGACATAAACTTCTTCAGAAATAAAACCATTTAGAAAAGCACTTTTGACGTCCATTTGATACAATCTAAAACCTTTAGATGCAGCAAAGGCCAACAAAATTCTAATGGCTTCAAGTCTAGCAACAGGTGCAAAAGTTTCATCAAAATCAAGTCCTTCAATTTGAGTAAAACCTTGAGCAACCAATCTAGCTTTGTTCCTAACAACAACCCCATCTTGACTTTGTTTATTCTTAAAAACCCATTTAGTTCCAATGATATTCTGACCTAAAGAAGGTGGAACTAAAACCCAAACCTTATTGCGCTCAAAATTCTCAAGTTCTTCATGCATGGCATTAATCCAAGACTCATCAGATAACGCGTGACTTACATCTTGGGGTTCAAAAGATGCAACAAAAGCAGTATGTGCATATGAGGCATTAGTGTTGTACCTGTTTCGAAGCACACGCACATTTAACTCACCAATCATCTGTTCAAGAGGATGTCTTCGTTGAATATGCAATGGTGCTGAAATTTCTGAAGATGCCTGAGGTCCAGTACCATGTGTGTTTGCTGGAAGAATTTCCGAAGATGCTTGCTGATTTTCTTCCTGTGGCTGAATTGGCTGAGCCGAGTTGCCAACTTCATTACCACTTTCATCTTCATCTTCATCATCACTTTCTTCCAAAAAGATACTTTCAGAATTGCAAGTAACTTGTGTCCCTGAAAATTTAGGTCTAGTAGCAGGACTAGCCTCATCAAAAGTGACTTCACAAGTCTCAATAATTTTGTTAGTTTCTAAATTCAGCACACGGAAACCACGAGTATGAAGAGCATAACCAAGAAACAATCCATCTGAGCATCTAGATTCAAACTTATCAAGATTTCCATGTTTGAGAATGAAACATTTGCAACCAAAAACACGCATATGGGAGATGCTAGGAGTACGTCCAAACCGAAGTTCATAAGAAGTTTTATGAAGCTTTGCTCTCAAAAATACTCTATTTGAAATGTAGCAAGCAGTAGAAATAGCTTCAGCCCAAAACTTCCTAGGAGTAGAATATTCATCAAGCATTGTCCTAGCCATCTCAACAAGTGTGCGATTTTTCCTCTCAACAACACCATTTTGTTGAGGAACTCGAAAGCGTAAGAAAATTGATGCTCAATTCCATGTTCGTAATGTAAAGAAGCAAAAAGATTGTTCTTAAATTCTCCTCCATTATCACTCCTAATTACTTTAAGTGCTTCAGGCAATTCCTTGAGCAACCTTAATACAAACTCTTGAAACAATTCAAAAGCTTCATCTTTGGTAGTCATGAAATATACCCAAGAGTACCTAGAGTAATCATCAACAATCACAAGAACATACCACTTACCTCCTGCAGATTTTACTCTTGCTAGTCTCACAGTATCCATGTATAGAAGTCGACTTGGAGCATTAGTCATAACAAAGAAGGATAGGAAAATGTTTAGGTGCAGTCATTTTTCCATGTTGACAGGGAGAGCAAGTCAAATTACTTGTTTTGTCATACTTTAATTCAGGCAAACCTCTGAGCAAATTTGATTTACTAATGCGTGAAAGATGATCAAAACCAATATGACCAAGTCTACGATGCCAAAAAGTTAGATCTTTTGAAACATGAGATAGAAGACATGTCATTTCAGATGTTGGACATGAAAAATCACCTTTAAACAAACGACCAATGCGAGTAATGTTGCATACTAGATTTTCAGAAACATCTAATATACGACAAGAATTTTTCTAAAATCTTACCTCAAGATCTTCATCAAGCAACTGAGAAACTGAGAGCAAATTATATTTGAGCTTGCTTACCAAAGCTACATCCTTGAGAATAAAGTTTTCATTGACTCGCACAATTCCTCTTCCAAGAATTCTTCCCTTTGAATTGTCGCCAAAAGTGATGACCTCATCACCAGAACTTTGTGTGAGGGAGGAGAACCATTTTGAATCACCAGTCATATGTCTTGAACATCCAGAATCTATGAACCATATGTTCTCCTTCCTCTCTTCCACAGTCTACACAAAAGAGAATGTCGATGTCTCAGTACTGGGGTTAGATAAAAGACATTTAGGAATCCAGCACTGAGACACACGACGAGTAGGCACAGCACGAGTATACTTGTATACAAAATCAGTTTTGCTCTTTCTCGTGTTTCTTGCAACAAAAGGTGTTCGCATCACCTTAGGCACATAATGAGGAGTAAAGCGTGCCTGTCTGAAATTAGACCTAGCCTTAGCTTTTTCTTGCTTCTGTTGTTTGGCTAGCCTAAAGCAAAAATCTACTAGATGTCCATCTCTACCACAATGAGTGCAAGTGTACTTAACAGAATGCTTAATTTTAGAAGTAGAAGCAACGTTTGCATTCATCACAGTAGAAGATAACATTCCAGCAGATTTAAAGACAGTTTTTTAGGCTCATTTGCAATTTCAAACTTTCCACTTTCAAGAACTTTGACAACAGTGGGAACATGTGTTTTGTGATGAGCATAAGAATCAAAACCTAAACCATTGTTATGAGTGCTGACTTTTGATTGGTCCAAAATCATGTTTAGGTTTTTCTTTCCTTTAGTGAAACGCTCTAACGATTTTTCCAAGTAATCAACCTTTCTAGACAGAGTTAAACAATTGTTACAGGGAACGTCTACTATTCCTTTCTGTTTTCGACAATTTGAGCAGGAAAGAACTTCATGAGTGAGCAAGGCATCTGTCATTTGAGAAACTCTAGCATTTGCATCATGCAACTTCAATTCCAGTATGGAGCATTTTGAACAAGAAGCTGAATTATGCAGATCAATGGTTGAACAGCTAGCATTTTTCATTTGCTTCTCATTTTTCCTATCTTGTTTTAACAGAGAAGCATATTCTTTCCTAAGTGAAACAAGCTCATTGTGAATTAAGTCACATGACTTACAGGCATCATCATCAGGAATCAAAGATCTAAGCCTTGCAATTTCAGAATTAGAACTATCAATTTCTAGATCTTTTTCTTTAAGAGCCTTCTTAGATTTTTTAAGTTCAGAAGCTAATTTAACCATAGCATACTCAAGTTCATCATAAGAAGGTCCTACCTCATCAAAATCAGAATCACTGTCACTATCCCTTTTAGCCATGAAGCACATGCCAGTGAAGTCATTATCAGTATCTCCCTTCTTGTCCCGTGGCTCATTGTCACTCTCAAAGTCCACATCACTAAGATCACACTCCTCCAAGACAGCTAAGACTTTCTTAGCGACTTTTCGAAAATTGGAACGCCTAGGAGTAGTACGTCTTGAGCTGCGTTGTGCTGGTTCTCTTTCTTCCTTCTTTTTCAACTTGGGACAATTTGCTTTGATATGCCCGGGAAGACCACACTCAAAGCAGTTGAAAGGCCCTGAAGTAGTGCCTCCGCGCCTCCTCATCCTCACATTGTTGAGTGCTTTGACAGCGCGTGAAGAAATGAGCACAAGATCTTCTTCAGGGAGCATCTCAAATTGTTCATCTGAAAAAGAAGCTAATGCAGACAAGGAGATAGAAGATGGTAATCCAGAAGACGTGCTGGGGTTAGCAACAAGTGCATGTGTAGAGGTTTTATCAGCTCTAGGTGATAAAGAATCCATCTCATAAGTTTTCAACCTAGAATACAGATCATCCATGGTCAACGTATCCAAATCAACAATTTGATTGATTGCAGTAACAACCATGCGCCATTCATGAGTCAGAGATCTCAAAATCTTACTAGCATTCTCCTCTACTGGATTGTTAACTCCAACACCACGCAAATTACACAAAATTTTCTCAAATCGAGAGTAAAGATCATCAATTGATTCACCTGGTCTCATAACAAAATCAGAAAAGTCCTTTTGGTAAATATTTTTGCGCACTTTCTTAATCTTAGTTGAACCTTCATGATAGTCACATAATGTCTTCCAAACTGAATGTGCAGAACGTAAATGAGAAACTCGATCAAATTCTTTTTCAGAGATTCCTTGAAAAATGAAGTTTTTAGCTTTAGCATTTAAATCAACGTCTGCTTTATTATCATTAGTGACTATATCAGGAACATCATATGCAGTAGAGACTTTGCGCTAAACATCATTACCTTGAGCTTCAATATAGGATTGCATGCGACTTTTCGATGAAAAAAATTTGAATCATTAAGCATAGGAGGACGATTAACATACTTATCTGACGCCATACCTCAACCTTGCTCTGATACCACTTGTAGGATTGGATGGCGTCAATCAGAGGGCGGTGAATGATTGCGCAGAAGCTAAAATCTTATTTTTAAACTTTTTGAAACACCTCAATTCAAACTCAAATTGATTGAAGACCGGTTTACGAAGTTGGGAAACCAGTTTAGAAGTCTGGATGACCAGTAGAGCACTTGGGCGACCAGTTTGAGCACCTAGGCGACCATGAGACACTTGGGCGGCGGTTTGGGCACTGGCGGCGGTGTAGGGCACTGGGCAACCAAGAGGACACTTGGGCGACCAGTAGGACACTTGGGCGAGCAGTAGGACACTTGGGCGAGCAGGTTGGGCACTTGGGCGAGCAGTTTGGCACTTGGGCGAGCAGGTTGGGCGACCACGTGAACAGTTTGGGCGAGTAGACCGATACATATCCACTAAAATAGAAAATCCTGAAGATCTAGCTGTTGGATTGACATGAAATTTTAACTGTAGAAACTAAACTCAATTTCGCAGCTAACACAAAAAGAATTAGGTCAATCAGATCTACGGATCTAAAGTTATGTCCTTCGCAAGATGACTGAATCTGGGCGACCACGCGAGCAGTCAGGCAAGCAGGACATCAATCTGAGCGACCACAAATTACTAAAGATCTAACCGTTGGATTTATGTGAAATTTTAACTGTATAAACTAGATTCACTTACAAATCAAACCCAATAAGAATCAATCCGATCGGATCTACGGATCAAAAGATATTACCTTCATAAAATGATACCTTTGCAAAGAACCAAACTCCGTGATGAACTTCGTGACTGCTGTGATGAACAAAACTTCAAGCGATTGATCAACTATGTCGATGCCAAGAGCAAATCACAACCGCAAGAAGAAACTCTCTGGAAGATTGATTTTTATTTCATTGTCTAAAGTACTCCAACACAAGAGTACAAACCCTCAAACTGAGCGCTCCGAATAAGCAGGGACACCTCCCTTATTTATCTGAGCAATCCTAACGAGATAGAATACAACTCCACTTCCAACATGGAAAGAGTCTGTATACATCTCAACTTGGCCCAACGTGGCCAAAAACAACTCTTGCACGTATGTACAGCCCACCTACTTTAATTACGTGACTAACCAGCCTCCATGTGCATGTTCTCTAGCCCGAACATCCCGCATGACATCCTTGACCACCAAGACCTCGATTCCTCCCTGAATCTAGTCCCGAACCTCAGTTCCTCCATGAACCTAGTTCCGGTCCCGTCATCGACCACGTTCGCCCTCGAGCAACACCTGCACATGAATAAACACACAAACCGTGCACGAGCACAAGTCCACGACTTGACTCAAGGTCAATCCATGCAACCACTCACACGAGTGCATTGCATCAAGTAGAATTCATCATGCTATCACCAGCATAATAATTATCTCAACATGGCACATGCACAAGCACCACACATGCTATAATCAAAGTTACTTTACAATGCCAATTTCTCCATTCAACCAATTTTTCATCACATGATCTCACAGAATAAGCACAACAGCTAATGGGACTCTTTGAGATTGTGCTTCTGATTCCCACATAGCTTAGTTGTCCTAGAGCCTGTTTCACGGGATCGCCGGTCTTATAGGATGGGTTTCCACCATTGGAAACCTCTAACAGGGTATGAGCCCCATTCCCCTTGATGCTGCTTGAATAGGTCCTTTGGACAGTCCCTTTGTGAAAGGATCTACCAAGTTCCTTTCAGACTGGATGTATTCTACAGAAACAACACCCGTCTCTCTCGCATGCCGAGTTGACTTAGGTCTTCTCTTTATATGCCTCAAGGATTTCATATTGTCCTTTCTACTCTTAACCTTGACTATTACAGTCTGGTTATCGCGGTAGACTAGGACTGCTGGTATCGACTTATCCAGCACAGGAAGGTCAGAAATGAGCTCTTTGAGTCATTCTGCCTCTACTACTACTGAATTGAGCGCTACTAATTCAGCCTCCATGGTTTGAGTGTGTTTGGAGGACTTCCATGACACAGCCCCACCAGCCAAAGTGAATGCATATCCACTTGTGGCTTTCATCTCATCTGAGTCACTGATCCAGTTTGCATCACTGAATCCTTCTAAGACAGCCGAATGGCCAGAATAATATATCCCAAGATTCATAGTTCCCTTTAGATACCTAAGTACCCTTTCAAGTGCTATCCAATGATCATCTCCTAGATTGGCCGTGTACCGACTCAATCTGCTTACAGCATATGAGATGTCAAGTCTTGTAGCACTAGTCAAATACATTAGGGATCCAATTATTTGAGAATATCTTAGCTAGTCTTTTCCAAGTCCAGTGTTCTTGTGCAATTTGACATTTTGGTCATAGGGTGTGGCTACAGGCTTACAATCCTTTAACCCAAAACGGTTCAGGATTTTGTCCACATAATGAGATTGCGATAATGTAATCCCATTCTCACCCTTCAGAAGTTTGATGTTTAAGATCACATCAGCTTCACCCAAGTCCTTCATATCGAAATTTTCAGAGAGGAATTTCTTTGTTTCATTGATTACATCCAAGTCAGTCCCAAACATCAATATGTCATCCACGTATAGACATAGAATGACACCTCTGCCCCAGCTAAACCGATAATACACACATGTGTCGGCTTCGTTGACACAGAATCCGACAGATCGATGTCAATGTGTTGTCGAATTTCTCATGCCATTGCTTGGGGGCCTGTTTGAGACCATACAAAGATTTAATCAATCGACTCACTTTATTTTCATGACCGCTAACCACAAATCCATCCGGCTGAGTCATGTAAATCTCCTCTTCCAACTCTCCATTTAGGAAAGCAGTCTTTACGTCCATTTGATGTATGTGGAGTTTACATGAGACAGCTATTGCTAAAAGCACACAGATTGTGGGTAAACAAGCCATAGGGGAGTAGGTGTCAAAATAATCTTCTCCCTCCTTTTGTGTGAAACCCTTAGCCACTAAACGGGCCTTGTACTTTTCAATAGTACCATCGGGTCTCCTCTTCCTCTTGAAAATCCATTTGCAACTCACTGGCTTGCAACTAATTGGAAGATCAGTGATCTCCCATGTTCCGTTAGCAATGATGGAATCCATCTCACTACAGACTGCCTCCTTCCAGTACTTCGCATCTGGAGATGCGTATGCCTCTGAAAGGTTTCGTGGTTCATCATCCACGAGGTAGGTGACAAAGTCATCGCCTAAGGATTTTTCAATCCTTTGCTTCTTACTCCTCCTCAACTCCACATCCGGAGCAATGTCATCTGTACTAGGGGGAATAGAGTGTTCATTTGAACTCGAAGGAGCAATGACTTCTTTTGTCCTCATAGGAAATACATTTTCAAAAAATGTCGCATCACGAGATTCCATTAAGACATATGTAGAAATGTCACTAACCTCGGATTTGACCACTAGAAACCTATAAGCCGTGCTGTTTTGAGCAAAATCTAGAAAGACACAATCAACGGTCTTCGGACCAAGCTTCCTTTTCTTCGGTAATGGAACATTAACCTTAGCAAGGCAACCCCATGTTCGAAGAAAGGACAGATTTGGTTTTCTCCCCTTCCATCCTTCATAAGGTGTCTCCTTGCGATTGCGTGGTGGAACCCTATTTAGGACATAGTTAGCTATGAGAACTGCTTCACCCCACCATGAGTCCGACATACCTGAACTTTGTAACATGGTGTTCACCAAGTCACAGATTGTTCGGTTCTTACGTTCGGCAACTCCATTTGATTGAGGTGAATATGATGGAGTAATTTCATGAATTATTCCACTTTATTCATAGAACTGGGAGAATTCCTTGGAGACATACTCTCCTCCTCGGTCCGACCTTAGTCGTTTAATTGTTCTTTCTAGTTGGTTTTCCACTTCGGCTTTATAGATTTTAAAGTTTCTAGTGCTTCATCTTTCGATCTTAGTAAGTAAATGTAACTAAACTTAGTTGAATCATCTATGAGGGTTAAGAAATATCTTTTGCCACCTTTAGTTAGAAAAACATTCATCTCACAAAGATCAGAATGGACAAGCTCAAGAGGTGAAGTGTCTCTACTGTCAACCAAATGAAATGGCTTTTGAGGTTGCTTTGCTTGCACACACACTTCACATTTTGAGCCCTTCTCATGGTTATAACTTGGAATTAAATTCATTTTGTTTAACCGCACAATGGCCTCAAAGTTCACATGACACAAACGAGAATGACAAATATCATCTACTTTATTACAAGAAACATTGTAAAGAGAGATGTTATTAAGATCCAAAATAGAAAGGCAGAACATTCCGCCACTTTAATAACCTTTCCCAACAAAAGTTCCGAACTTGGTCAACACAACCTTATTTGATTCGAAAACTAATTTTAGACCCTGTCTACAAAGCAAAGCTCCACTAATCCACTAAGGAGGTTCCGATTCATTGCCGGCACATACAACACGTCTCGAAGAACCAATGTCTTGCCTGAAGTAAGCTTCAAGCAGACCTGCCCGATTCCTCGAATTGCTGCAGCCACACCGTTGCCCATTAAAACAGAGCCACCTCCTTGACCCTGAAAATAGGAGAATAGACTGCGATCAGCGCAAATATGGCGTGTAGCACCTTTATCAATCCACCAGTCATTTGATGGATTAGCCATAAAGGCTCTAGGTACATACCCGTCAGAATTGGTTGAAGCCAGTACGACGTTCGCCACGACCTTTTGGCCCCCTTGCTGAGGTGCAGGTCCTTTGCCCTTCCGTTCACGGCACCTGCGAGCAGTATGGCCCGTGGCTCCAGAAACAAAACAGACAAAATTCTCCTTCTTCTTCTTCATTTGCTTTGACTTGGTCTGGGAAGGAATTTTGGTCCTCTTCTTGGCCCCTTTGTCGGCATTCTTTGTCTCCACATGATGAGCCTGGACTTGAGGCATGGGAGCCTTACTACTAGCTCGTGCCTGCTCCTCAACATTAATGGTAGCAGTCAGCTCGGAGAGAGACAGACGCTCCTTAATGTGTCTCCGAGTGGTCACAAAGTCACGCTACGAAGGCAGCAACTTTGCTAGTATTACATTCACTTGAAATCTCTCAGGCAGATTGCAGTTGTATTGAGTCAAGTTCCTCATATAAAGCTGAAGTTCCTGGACTTGATCCAATACAAATCTGCTGTCCACCATCCTATAGTTAAGATAGCTTTCAACCGTGAATGATTCATTCCCATTGTCTCCTTCAGAAAATTTCAGTTCAAGCTCATCCCAAAGTGCCATAGCAGAGGTAAAGTTTGAGTAAACATTGAAAAGCCTACTGGATATGACGGCCAACAGTCTAACTAGAGCTGAGTGGTTTGCTTCCTCCCATCGTTTTTCAGCCTCTACTTCCATAGGAAGTTCAGGGGGATTTGCGATGACCCAAAATAATTTGAGGTCCATTAACCACAGTCTAGTCTTAGCTTGCCAGCGTTTAAAGCTCTCACCGTCAAAGACCTCAGGCTTAACGACATTGGAACTAGAAGCTATTATATGTTGTTTTCTGGATTGTTGTAAATTTTGCAATGTTAGCAATTTTAGCAATACAATAATTCCAAGCATCAATAAAGATAACCAAAGAGTAAAGTATTCAACACTGCTCATGACACTAAACTGAAATATATCAACAGGTAGTATCAAATAGAATGTCCTCATTATCAGATATGTCACCAATTGCAACAACATTAACAAGACAACTAGCATAATGCTCAAGTTGTTTAATTTGAGTGTTCTCAGATGTTGGGTTGCCAAAAAGGCCTTCCTCGCCACGGGGCACGAGAAATAGACTAAATTGTGACAACTTTACCGCAATTACAGATTTATTACTTGACAGATTAGAAACTAATCTACTCAATTGATTGTTATATATGCACAAGAGTAGTGAAATCATTCAATCAAACCTACAGGACTGAACACACATTGCTTGAATAGACAGGAATATGGACAGGAAGCAATATTGAATAGAACTATATTACTAATAACAACCGTAAGAACAAATGACTGCCACAGAACAGAGGAATGAAATTCACTAGCTAAGCATATAAGTTAGGATAACAATTGAGCTAGTCAAGTGTATATCAAAGTGTAATTGATTGACAAGATTTGTTGTCACAATTAGTCTATTGCAATCCCAAGCTCATCATTGAACACTAAGCCCACAAGCAAGGTCTCCAAGCCAAACAGTTTGACTGGTCCCTTTGCAAGCCACCAACAGAGAGCAGTCACAGAAAGGAATGAATACTTACAAAGCACTAACAGAATGTCGGTGCAAAATGGCTAGGCACGTCGATGACATTGTCCCAAAAAACAACACCGCCCCTGTAATGCCACAGCTTCACAAGCAATAGTCTTCATAGATACAAAGCCAATATTCCAAAGTGAGGCAATTCCACCAGGGAACCCGGGATGCTAGCAAACTCTGCTCAAAGCCACAGAATCAACACTTCGGCTGAGAGGGATGAATAAGCTGGGCGCTAAGAACAGACATCACAGTCAGAACTTAGCGCAAGCAAATTAAGACGAAAAAATCACATGCAATCGGTTCAAGACGACAAATATTGTTCTGCACAACTAGATGTTCTCATCTTATGCAGCTCCCAGGATCAACAAGCAAGAACCCTAGACTCAAAGATCTAATCAAGACTCAACTAGGGTTACACGCAAATGCGGTTATCCACAAGTTGAATCAAGTTCAGATCGAGCAAGGGATCACTAGAAGCACTAGACACTACAAGAACTCCATCCAGATTGTGTGAAATTCAAATCGAAGATAGGAATCGGATTGATCTCAACGAGTGCCAACGGGCGGCATTTTAGGAGCAACGAACTCCACTGGCCATGCGCAGCCAATGCCGGAGTCCAATTGGGTGACACAGGTGGCGGCGTCATCTCCAGATCCGAGCCAAGCGGTCGACGCCGCCGCCTCCTCCCGATTCTCCTGCCCTCATCCCGTTCCCTCAACACTCAGTCCACAACACGCAGCTCAATGCTGTCCCGTTTTTCCTCCGCCGGCTGGGCCGCCTTGGCTGGCTTGGTCTCATGGTCCGAGTCGGTCCAATTGGCCTACGGATTTTTTTTCTTTTTCTGAAATTTGGAGGAAAACTCAAATTTGCCAACAAGCACTACCTCTCCTTGCTCTCCATCCATTCTCTTGCTTAACCATCCTTTGTAAACAAGAACTACCCAGGCTTCCACAATGGGGGATTTGAGTTCATGTGGACAAAGTTGGCAGGGGATATTTCAATTGAACAACTGAAGCACACTGTGAACACCGATGTTTGCAGGTGGCTGTGTGATTTCTCATGCCCCAAGGACATGGAAGACCCAACTTGCAATCACATTTGTTCAATCTTACCTTGAGCTTTTCCCACTGTGTAGTCCGATGATAATTGCTCCCAGGGGGATGCTAGCTATATGGGAGCAGGAGTTGAAACTTGTTCAGAATTTTCTCTTTTTTGTAAGTCCTGATATGTATTGAATTTAAACCTACAATTTTATACATAGGTAGAGTAATCTATGAAGTACATCTACAAATTTTTCAGAGTTTTTCATGACTTTTATTAGTTGGTGTGCACGGTGTGTACACGGAAAGCCCTGTGTGCACATGATATGTTGCCTTCAAATAAATAGTATATAAAGCATCGTTAGATCATAATTAAAATATATTAAAGCACCACAATATTTAGTTTTTACAATAGTCTGTTTACAAATGTAGTGTGAGTACATCTCGTTCACTTTGGTTTTTCAGTGACTCCAGTAGAATTAAAGTTGCTCGTGGAACTCACCGTTTGGATTGATGATCTCATCGTAAACGAATCCAGCCATTTGCTCTTGAATTGCTAAAATTTCTATCAGCAGTAACTTATTGGTTATCATCCTGGAGCGCTGTTATTGAAGAAAAGAGAAATTTAATTAATGATGATAGATGTTAAATAAAAGAAAAGTAGGCATCAATCTGTAATTATATACCATGGCTTCGTTATAGCCGACACTCTCCGTGACAATTGCATGTATATTTGTACATACGTAGTATGCATATAAATTATTTCCCTGGTCCTATCTCATGCATGGAAAGTCTTTTATTATTTGGAAATCTTTCTTGTAGGGACGATGCCGATGACTTTTCTTGCAATATCGTGCGAATGCCCTGTGAATGATTTTAAATAGTAATTAACCTTAAATACAATAGAATAAAATATTACTAGAGCAATAACACAATGATCGAGTTTACCTGTTCATCATGTCCCAAAAATTTTGATACAAATTAAGTGGTTTTCTCAGCGAGTCCAAGACAAAAATCCTGCTAGCATCTAACTCGATGACGAGGAGGACCCAATGAAACCTAGACATATATGTTAACATAGCCTATTAGTCCCACATCGTGTCACGCAAAAACAGTAAAACAATATTAGAAGTAGGGTAATACGTACTTAAAGTTATAGGGTAAAATTACAGAGGTTTTGTATTGCAGCTTGAAGAAAGTATTAAATAAATGGTTTTCAACAAACTATGGACCTTGCAGGATGATTTTCTCGTTGACAAGTCCCAGATCGAGAAATCATAACTTGTCATTGCCATTTCTTCTACATATCTGTATCTCCATTCTACATATATAAAAAAGAAGTTAGACATGCAGTTAAACGGTACAAGAATATACAATAATATAAATAGAGACTTACAAAGTCCATAGTTTGAGTAGATTCATGTCTAGAGCATCTTGCTGGTACAACATATACAATTCGGAGAATAATACACAGAACATGTTATCCCCATTGTGAAAATAGTCTTTGTATCTGACTGGGAGCGCCTCCAGACCATTTTCGCACTGCTGCATGTACCACTGATGGACGCGTCGCAATTGTGTTGTTAGGTTGTCTAAATGAGCGGTTGCCCCAAAAAGAACTTCCACCTTAGACCTAGCTCGTGAGCACGAAGTTGTTCAGCAGCATCTTTTTCAGCTTGCGACATCAACGCATCAGCACTAGCCGTCTTCAAGTATTGCTTTCTGGAGATGCGCTCATAGTACGACATTTTGGAAGGTTCAGAAACCCGCCCTATCTCTTTGGCTTTTGCCATACTCAAGAAAAACTTCTGCGCATTAGCATCGACTTTAGTCTTCTTAGGTGATGGCGCCTTTTTGAAGTGAGATGTTACGCATGCCCTTATTTCCTTTTTCCGTTCTTCTTCAGTCATCTCAGTTGGTAATTTCTTCTGAGGCTGTGCTGACTTCACAGATGATCGAGATTTGCTACAAGACGATGCGGACTTCCGAGATGGTGCTGATGTTCGATTCTTCTTATGTGCTAGTGGAGGAGTTGGACTTTTCCTGGCTGGTGCCGGCGAAGGAGTTGGACTTTTTCTGGCTGGTGCCGGTGGAGGAGTTGGACTTTTCCTAACTGGTGCCGGTGGAGGAGTTGCACTTTTCCTAGGCCACAGGTCTGCGTGTGTAGAGTGCGGCTGATCATCATCATCGTCTTTGTCGTCCTCATCGTCCGAGCCAAACATAATCAAGCTCTTGCGCCACGCGAGGAAGCCATGCACGTTTTCTCCAAGTTTGTTTTCTCCATCCTCGCCAGGAATTTCTACCTCCATTTTGCGATATTGTCGGACTACACTGTCTACTTCAACCCTGGCGAATCCCAGTGGCATTGGGCAGTAGTGTAGAACCTGCGAGGAGCGCATGGCCAAGCCCTGCCATCAACCATCTTGATGGTAATGCCATGTGCGGACAAATGCAACTTGCACTGTGTCGGTTTTGTGATGTCATCCACTAGAAAATGGAGTCCATGCTCTTCCGGAATCCCTGTGGACGCGCAGCTGCTCCTACGAACACCGTGACTGAAGTTCCGAGAGCTGTCATCGGTTGGCAGTTGTGAGCTGAGAGCTTTCTGTAATGCTTGGTCCACAATTTTATCTAGCTCCGCTCTCTGTTCCACTAACGCTCTTGCTACAACATCTTGTATTTGACGGTCCAGTTGATCTTCTCTTATTCTTTTTAGCCGCTTGTATAATGATGCGTCAGCTGGGAAGCCTTCTTTCCACGACACCAAACCAACTCCTTAGGTGTGCCCAGGATGCTCCTTGTTACCTAGGGCAACAGTCAGCTCGTCATTCTCCCTTCGTGGCTTGAAAAAGCCTTGGGAAGACTGCACATGAGCATCTGATAATTTCCGCGACACTTCCTGGGCTCTATCACTCCTGAAGCTCAAGCTACCATCTTCCGAGACAGAAGCCCCCCTCCCAAGCAACCAGTGCTTCGATCGTTCACTCAACTCGGTCGTCGCAGGAATGACGCCCCTGCGGGTTACCTCTTCTTCGCACCTATCCCATGCAGGTATTTTCTTAACATAGCCACCAGTGCCTAGTGTGTGAGGGTACATATTCTTATCCGCGTTAGCCTTGTTCTTCTGACTCACTATCTGGGCTTCTTGAAATTCTTACGCATACAAAGTCCTCCCAAAATTCCCTTATCTTTGGATACATGTTAAAATTTGGTGTTTCATTATTCTTCACATAGTTCTTATTCAGCATTGTCTTCCAATTCTTCCACGATGTGCACATGATACTTAGTGCACATTTCTTTGCAACCAACTCAGACCTTTGGGGGAACTGGAATACTTCTTTTAGCTTGTCGCATAGAAAGTCCTTCAGGTCATCGGGAACCACCCACTGATCACCTCGGCGGCCGGTCCATGATCTATAGCTGATGGGCACATTATCCCTAGCAATTACTCCGCAGGCTATCCTGTACGGCCCCAACGCTGACGCGGGTATAGCAGTTTCCCCGACTACCGAGAGCTCGACTATATTGTGAATACCCTTAGGCATCTTGCTCGGACCATGGCCTGCGCGCCGCCTTTGTTCATCAGACGTTTGAGCCTGCAATTGGATCTTGTTATTAGTTGCCTGACCCTACAATATTTTGGGAATCACAACGTACTAATACTTTACCTCGCCCATGTTAGTGGCGTCAGCTTGGTCCATGGTAGTGGCGTCAGTTTGGTCCATGGCAGTGGCGCCAGGTTGCTCCATATCAATATCTTGTAGGTTCAGGTAGTACGTTGGGCTACCCGTTCCTACTTTGTCTATATTCGAGGGCCGAACTCCCTCTAGCACTTGTCCCTGATTCGAGGCCATTCCTAGCCATCAGAAATTTCAAATTAACACACATACACATACAATGGTATCGAAGAAAGACGTAACGAGGAAATGAAGATAGATGTAACGAGTGAACATAGATGTAAAAGCATATAAGCCCAAGTATAGCCGCATTGCCGGCTAGACTATTCTTCTGCGCGTGATGTCAAACTTATGAATTCAAACGATGGCATAGACACACGATAGTGTTTTTTGATATATATGTGTCACTTTTCAATTGTTTTACACACACACACACATATATATGTGTCACTTTTCATACATACATCTTTATATATACACACACATATATATATATATATATTATACACATACATCTTTCAAGGTCACACGTATATTTTTTGATCTTTATACACATACATCTTTCAAGGTCACATATATATATTTTTATACACATACATTTTGGTCAACAAAATATACATACACATATCACAAAATATACATACACATATCATAAAATATACATACACAAAATATACATGCACAATGTCAACCTTGGCAGATCTTTATACACATACATCTTTATACACAAACATCTTTGTACACACAAATATTTTTTTGATCTTTAAACACATACATCTTTCATTGCAAACAAATTTAATCGGCAGGAACCCAATACACACATATACAAAGTGTTTTTTACAGTTGTTTTCGAGGCTGCGATATATATGTGTCGCTTTATTAATACACATACATCTTTCAAGGACGCATATATATATACACACACACATACATCTTTATACACATACATCTTTCAAGGAAGGCAAACTAAAAACCATGCTAGAAACCATACCTAAGAACAAGAGCAAGTCTACCATGTCTATGATCCATTGGATAAATCATCTTCAATGGAAAATAGGAAGCATCACACAAGCCACAGCCTAATGCAAGAAAAGCTACTGAGCAGGCTCAAATGCAAGAACAATAGATTTTTAAGTGTTAATGGCAAACTCTTTACAGAACCAATATGATTCACCGAGTAAAAGGAGCACAGCAGCATCCTAAGCATAATATTCCCTGAGCATCATGGACCATCAAGATAGATTCTACGATTCAGTAGAAATGTTATAGATAAAAGAGTAAATTTCGCAAAACAACAGATTTTTTATACAACTATATAAAAATTACATGTTTTAGCATCTATTTCAGAGAACTCTAGATTTTAGGAACATTTGTTTCACAAAACAACAGGTTATTGCATATACCATAATTTTTTTCCGCTGACATATAGACCCACATGGTATCACACAATCTAACTTGGCCAAAACTAAGCATGACAAAGAGTTTGTGTGGCTACCATGTGATCCTTATATGCCAGAGCATTAATAATTTATGGTGGATGATATAACCTATAGCTTTTAAACAAATGTTACCGTTAAAGCAACTACAAGCATTACTACATTAAAATTTCTACACACTCAATACAACCATGAGCTTTCTATAGCAACAATTTCATTCATACACATCCCTTTCCAAAGCAATATTTAAAAGACATGTATACATCTGTCAGGAACATACATATGCAGTGCATCCATGAGGACCACAATCACATCATATTCACTATTCACATATCAGTATATGCAAATGAAAACAGAATGAAACTTCAATATCTCACATGATCATAAGACAAAAGAGTCAAACCAATCGGTTGAGAGTCAAACTTCAATATCTCACATGATCACATGCAATATAAGATAAGTGTGAATAAATCAAACACCAACATGCAAATAAACATGCAGACATAACATTCTATCTCATTCACGTTGGAGAACACAAAATAAATATGTGAACGAATACTCCATAAAATCGAGTCACCCGGAAAACCTCTTGTGGGCACCTGGAAATATGAATCGATTCCTCACACGTGTGTTGGACTTAGAGGTGACACCCATACTCCACTTAAGTGTATGCTCACTGTCACCCAAAAGTCCCGTGCACGGAGTATTGACTAAATGACCCTCACTCAAACAAATATGAGCCACATAGTCGCACCGTACACACTTACGCGTCCATAAGAGTTTCGATTCCATTCCGAATATCCATACCGGGATTGAAACCAACACATCTAAGCATAGCACTTGCCGTCCGTCTCAGAACCTTGGTATCGCCCACACTCGCCAAGGGAAGCGTGAGCAATAGCCAAAGAACGACGACCGCCCAAGATTATGCGTTAGATAGTTGAAGACAATTCCAAGTACCCGGATATGTGTCTAGTGCTAGTTCACAAGATCAACGCCTAGCACCCACATATCCCGCACTCGAGATGAATCATAACACATACACATGAAACTAAGCAGTTGTCACAATATAAACATAAACTACAACTATTACAACTACTTACTATTACAAGTAGTGGCCGACCGACCAAATATTACAAGTCCAAAGTATAATGCAACGAAAATAATACACATACACTTATCTTTGCAAAACAAATATTTACAATACAGGTATACATCTTTCAAGAACATATACAAAGCACCAAATTGAAGTTTACTTTTGGCTGCAATATAAATAACCATACAGCAAAATGATAAAAACAGCGTATGATTCCATACTGATTCATAATAACAGATTGCATCATATAGAATGAACACAGTATCAGTTATATCAGCAAGGGCAGAAAAATGAACAAGGCAACTAGCATAAAGCTCAACTTGTTTATTTTGAGTGTTCTCAAATGTCGGGTTGCCCAAAGGCCCTCCTCGCCACAAGGGACGAGTAATAGACTAATTTATGACAACCTTACCTTAGTTATTGATTTACTTGTTGACAGATTAATAACAAATCTACTCAATTGAATAATATATGCAGAAACAAGCACATCATTTTGACTACATCGTATCGTATTTAGGCTTGTCATGATGAATAAAAAGCAGAAAAGATCTTGAAACGACCCCCGTTTTCGCATTCTATGCGAAGAATGCCAAAACGGAAATCTAATGTGCATTCCGTACTAGTCCCTAGATCAGTAGCTAGTACGCACATACACAGCAGTTGGAAGCACAACCATACAACAAATTATTAATGTGAAAGCAATTATTACAATAGATATTTACAACTCAGAGTATTTAATACAGTACAGAAGAAACAAAATCATGTAGTGTGCCCATTGACCCTCAGGCAACTAACAAGGTAAAAATCCCTAGATAGAACACGACCATAAAGTTCCCGCAACTTGTGATAAGTAAGTAAATAAGTAAGGTTGAGTACTTTCGTACTCCGCAAGACTTAAGGTGGTATTTGCAAATGCAATAAATGCAAGTCAAGTCAAAGGAGGTTTCTACGGTTAATTTGCATAAAGCAGAATTTAATTTGTAAATCAGTTTGCAATTTGTCAATCGGAATTTGTAAAGGTAAGATTGCTGATAAGAAATAAGTAAAGCATAAATGATACTCACATCTGCTCCCAAGCATTGAATAATCCAAAGATCGAGTAGTCCAATAATCAAATCCATAATCCATTCATGTGGTCCAACAATTGTCAACCCATTGACATAATGATTTAATCATTCATCCAATAATTCAATCCATGAAATCCAACAATATCAACCCATTGATAAAAAATAACAGTTGCAAAACAAGTTTCAAGCCAAAACCCATTTTTAAAAAATATGAAAGTCTAACATTGGAATGACTTTACCAAGTGCCCATGACCGCGGGCGCGGCTAATCGATTAGGTTTAAACTCTGTAGAGGTGTACAGCTTTACCCACAAGTCGTGACCTTTTCTTTTTGCCGCATGTTTCACGCACCTTTGGCGTGTGGCCAGAATGTTCATGATGAAAACCTTTACATTACCCAGTTTAACATTACACCAGCCCGGGACGTTAACCCTTGCCAAGGAGAAGAAACCTGAATAGCAGACATACCTCGCCTGTTTATTTGAAAATGGAAAAAATGAGAGTACCCCTGTACTATTGGTTTCTCCCCTTAACAAGGCGTAAACCGTTGCATTGGTAAGTAGAAACCCCTACAAGCATACTTTGAAAGGAATGCTTGTGTAATCTCCCGCCTTCCATAAATGCAAAGTTAAACTGGATAACTTAATCAGTTTAAGGTTGCCCCATCCCAACACTTGTGGTTGCACTGATTTCTTGAATCTATAGTGCCCCATTGTTCGGTCCTTAATCTGACACGGGCAATACTTCACCCTACACTACATACAACTTCCCTTGTACATCCGGCTATTGCCAATAATTGCCCGCATCCAAATCCATAGTTTTATTTGGGATTTTTATCAAAATATCAGTATCCAACAGAATCAAACCCAAACACATTTCCATTTCTCAAGAAACAACTTTTGATTTGATCATCATCATCATCGATTCATTATTGATTCTAAAGCATGACTAAGCATGGTTATTAAATCGCATATACCCAAATTGACATTTTATATTGTCTAATCCCTTCTCTATGGTTATCAAGGTTCACATGTTCATACTTATCAAGGAGGTTCCATGAATCAACAGGTATAACTACCAAATCCACAAAATAGCGAATTTAGTAAAAATAAACGCATGCATGAAATTATTTGATAAAACAAAAGAAAAATAAACTCTGGAATCAATATGATCAAAGGGGTGCTTGCCTTGCTTATTTGTCGCTCACGATGATGTCGTGGTCATAGCCGGCGTTGACGGCGACAAAGTTAGTAACGCCGAGTTCTACACGTCGGCCCAACGGAAATAAAGTAAATTACTATGTCTAACACGGGCAAAAAGAAAATAGATAGAAAAGCAAATAAAGAATCTTTACAAAGAACAGGGATTACTCTTTATGAATTTATAAATTTTATTTTATGAATTTAAGATGCAAAAATTATTTAGATTAATAGAATTAATCATTTTTGCAAGGTTCATTGATTCTACTATTCATAGTCTGTTTCTTGTATCGTTATTACTTAAGGGTTTTGCTATTTCAGGATTCAGATTCAAAGCAAGTTAAAATAAGAATATTTTTCTATATAACTGTAGATCATATCCTAAAGATCATTTCTGAACTATTCTTCATTTTATTTGCATTTAGACGAGATGTTTTACGAGCTATTAAAAAGGTTTAAGTGATCACAATTTGTTCATTCATTTTATGGACTACCGAAATATGAGCGGTTAGGGTTATTGAAGTAACAAGATTAATATACAACTTATGTTGAATCAAGATTATTTCTTTGGAATATGGTAGAATAAACTTTGTAGAATGTATTCAAACTACTTTTACAAATTTCAGTATTTAGACGTGTTATTTAATCTGCTGATGAAATAGTCTAAATGATCACAATGTTAACGTCAAATCGGTATTTATGTTTACGACTACATTATACATGATCCTTAATCCATTTTTCAGGTATTAGTAGAGTAAAATCTTGGGAATGTTTTAAAGTTAGTTTTGCATTATTTTGACTTTAACTGCAATGGATTATCTATTTATTTACTGTTGTCATTTGCATTTCCTTTCATCAGAAGAATGCAAATTAAGTCTTATCTTAAATATTTTTACGTACATGAGTCCTTACTGTTTCTAGGAACTTAATACAAATTATTCCATCATTTTATAATCTATTATACTTTTATTCTTATTAATAGCCATATCAGGTTTTACTAGTGATTATAGATCAAATAATTTAAACTAAGTTCAATATTTAAATATTTTTGTATATTGGAGTTCATTATGGTCCCAGATTTACATGAAATTTTATTTAATAATTTTAGGAATTATATTTCCCATGTGTTTAATAAGGTCCATAATCGTGTGCTTATACTATTTCAAATTTTAATAATTGTTCCATGATTCAAACATTAAATGTTTTTGCAAATTTAGATTCTTCTGGATTTTAGATGAATATAAAGATTTGTTTTATTGAAATTGAATTAATATTGCAAAAGATATTCAAGATTGATTATTAATCGGTTTGGAAAATGTATTCAAAATTGGAAATGTGCTTTCTTATATTGAACACGTCTTTACCGTTTCACTGGAGCTTTTCTTGCATCACTGACAAAACGGACCCACGCGGCAGTGGAAGAAGAACAGAGCAGCAGCTAGGGGTCGACGGCGATCAAGTTCCGGTGATCTTCCGGCGAAGACGACTGCACGGGGAGATAGAGCTCGGCGAGGCGCACCCGGGAGTGGAGCTGATTCAACCGGAGAAGGTCAGAGATGAGCTGGCAATGAGCTTGGGTGGCGGCGTTAATGGCGGGCGGTTGAGAGGAAGAACCAAGGCATGGGAGCCGGAATGGGTAAGTGTTTTAGCATTAGCGTGACGTGATGACTCCATTTTGGAGGTTTACCAGTAGGGAGAGGCTCCGAGGAGCTTCGCCACTGTTCAGCCGGAATTGGGAGTGGAGGCACACGGCGGCGGTGACATTTTGCGTGATGAGCTCAATACATTTTTGAGGGCTTTTGATCCTCAAGGATTGGTGATGCTCTAGCTCGAAGTGATTTGGAAATGGACGATTGGATCACAAGAATTTCGAGCTGGCTTTGAGCTTCAGTGGTTCGGCCATGGCGGAAAGGAGCAGAGATTTTGGCGTTTTGGCTGAGCAGGGGAAAGGGAAATGAGGGAGGAAAGAAAATGCCACTCAGGATCATTTAGAGGTATTTATAGGCAATGGAAAGGATGAGCTCGGCCGGGTTGCATTCGGCTTTGATGGGGGCTTCACCATGCGCGACAAGTGAAGAACAACAGCTGCTTGCCGTGGACCACAGGGCGACATCCGTGTGGAGGCGACGGGATAAGGATGGTGCTGTGCTGGCTCGGGCTACAGGCGAGGGATGACACGAGAACAGTGGCGTGCAAAGAAATGGCTTGGGGGCTCTAGTGTCTGGAGAAAGAAGATGACCTGGCGGAGAGGCTGTCCAGTGGGCCTAACCCGAGTTTGGGACCCACGTGATAGAGAAAGAGATGGGGAAGCAAAGCAAAATTCAAGTCTAGCCTACAGGCTGAGCAGGTTAGGGTATTAATGGTTCAGTTTTGCATCATATCAGAATTTATGAGAATTTTTTTGTGCAATGGGTCATCAGTTATCTAACTACTGTAGAAATTTCAGATTAAAATATTGTTCATATATTTTATTAAAATTCTGACAATCTGCTCTGCACAGTTTTCAGATTTCTCTTTTTGATTTGTCAGACAATCTAAATATTTTGTAATGTAACATCCCAAAATTTGGAGTTTTGGAATGTTTAAAATAAAAAATGAACCATTTGCATTTTCTTGGAATTAATCGAAGCTTAATTTGAATTTTTCAATTATGAGAAGATTTAATTTGATTAATTTATGCATCAAATCAAAGGTTTCCTTGTGCTTCAAGGAATTTTTCTGTATTTTTGGAGATTTTTCTGAATTTACTTGCTATTTATTTGAATTTTTTTGCATTTACTTGAATTTCTGGAATTTAAATTATTTCGGAAAACGTTTTTAAATTTTCAAAATCCCTTTGGGCCGAATTTGCCTCGGCTATTCATTCATTTCCCGTCTGCTCCTATTTCCAAAGAAATTTCAATCCCATGCCGCCCACCATCGTTTCTTCGCGCCCGATTAGCCGAAACCCTAATGCCCAGCCGATCCGAACCGTCGAGTTTGATCGCATGGTTCAGCGTCGCTCACGTACCTGTGCCATGTGCGCCATCCGATCGGTGCCTCGTGGACGATCGAGATAGCGCCACGTCACACGACAGCTGAAAACCCTAGCCGCTGCTAGTGTCCTCGCACCGCACGCCGCCTTCCTCGGTCTCCACATTTTTTCATGCCTCCTGAGGCTATAAAAGCCGCCGCCTGGCCCCGTGCTATGTTCCCCTCTTCGCGCCGCCCTTTTGCCTATTCTTTCGTCGCTCGAGACCCCTCCTACTGCCGTTGCACCCTCGTCGGAGTTTCCCCGCCGTCCCGAGACTTTCTTCGCCATTTTCCCACCCCACCGGTGAGTCTCCGCCCTGATGGGTTGCACCGTCCTGTTGCTCACGTCGTGCTCTTTCGGATCCGTGCTGAACCGAGGTAGATCCGGTGCTGTTTCGCCGCTTGCCGTGTCTCCTTCCTCGTGTCTGGCGGAATAGCGCCGCCACTTGCCGTCGAACTCCTTCGCTCAACTGTGGCCGTCTGATTGTCTGCCGACACACCCGATGGCGTCACGTCTTCGCCGTGCCTCCCTTGCGTCGCTGTCGTCCGATCTAGTGCCACCTGCGGATGTGCGACACGCGGCCAGTCCGCGTTGCCACCTCGTCATCGCTTGCGTGCCCGCCGCGTGTGCACCTAGTCAGCCGCCGCGTCAGCCCTAGATCCCGCATGGCGTCCGCGTCAGCGTGGTCCACCACGTCGCTGGTGAGCTGTCGGTGAAACCAGTCCATCGTAGACCGTCTCACTGACATGTAGGCCCCAGGTGTCAGCGGGAATTCTTTTTCTTTTTTTTTCTGATTTTCCCGAAATTCTAAAATTCCAGCCAATCCCGTGCTGACACGTGTCCCCCTCTGAATTTTCTCTGAATTTAATCTTCCGTGAGCCCGTTCTCCTTCATCCGAACTCCGATTGGAGCGTTTCAAATTTCTAAATTTTTGTAAAATCGAGCTCTACATTCTAGAGCCATTTATTTTCAGTTTTGAGCTTGTTTGTTTCTTTGTTTTGTATTTATTTAGTTTCGTTGCTTTATTTTCCAGTAGACGCGAATCCCGAAGGAGCGAACGGAGACTTTGAGGACCAAGACTCAGCGCTTGAACAGCAAGGCAAGTTGCAGCATTTGATCATGTTGAACCTATGTTGCGAAATAATTTTGTTTTATACAATTGCATGCTACTTGTGTATCAATGTTAGTTTATGGGAGTAGCTCTTCAACTGATTGACATTATGCCACATTGATTATTGGAATGCCATATACCCTTTGTTAACCCTAGGTTGGGATATTACTAGTTGGACATAATCATAGTACCAACATGGGGTTATCGTAGCTATGCTTAGCCATGCTTAGTTGTCCGATGGGATTCATATCACCTGTGAATTAATGCTAATCTTGACCTAATGAGATATTGAATTGTGGCTGTTGACCACTATTGTAAAACTTGTTGTACCATAGCAGGTGATGCCATTGGTCTTGGTTGAACAAAATGTTTTCCCTGGGGCAAGTGATTGTGTAGTAAGGGGGGTGTTGTCTAGCACATTGGGATGTGGTTGTCTTGCCTTAGACAACTTAAGGACTTAATCTTGTGCGCCATTGAACTGGGCCTAACCGTGCAACCACAAGTCTGGTATGGGACAGACCTAGCTGATTAATTTGCAATGCCTAGTCTTGAGTATTGCTAAGTGTTGGTGTGGGTTCCGGGATGGACGGGTAGACTCACATGGCTCAAGAGGTGATGCGCACTAGGGTCGACCCGATCTTCTGATGAGAATGATATGTCGATTTGGTGTAGTGACGACGCTACCAATCCACGGGATCAACAACCGAACAATCGCAAAGTCACCACACGAGGCGATCAACCGAGCCAAACACGATCGATCCTTGAACCTGCTAGCAATCGAGAACAAGCAAGAGCAAGTTGATAGTAAATGGGTAATCTCACCAACAAGTTGAGGTTTTGTTTCTCGACACGGGTGGTCTAGTCGACACACGCGAACAAGAGGAGGGATGCACAAGTGGTCTACCAAAACACAACAAAAACCTAAGCATAGAAAAATGGTGGCGGCCATATATATAGCGGCGGCCAGGAGGTGTAGGGCAGCCAAAATAGCAGTAGCCACCAAAACCCTAAGATACATGGGCCATAGGCCCAAAAGTGAGGTGACGCAGCACCCTGAAATTCTGGCCCGTGACATTGTTCCGCATTTTCCTGTTGTTTTGTACCAAATTTGGAAGTGGGGTTGGATCCATTGGAAAGCTTATCTCCTAAGCTTTCAAACGGGTGGTCGCACACTGAAAACAGAGTCCGGGAGCCCGAGTTATGCCCTTTTAAAGTTGGTATGCTGCTGGATGGCCTAACCGGGCTTTTTGGCATCTTGGGCTTCCATATGGGCCTTCTTTGACGCGTGGGCTGTTCTCGGGGTGTGTGCTTGAGGCCCTTGTCTATTGATGTGGGCTTGAATAGCTGAGCTTTTGGATTAAGGCCTCTCGGCGACGAAGTTGCCGCAGCGTCGATCATTTGTGATGAAGATGGAGCAGCGTCGGTAGTAATTGGAGAGGCCGGAGAGGAAGGAGGGGCAGCGGTCACGCTGGTCGTATCCATGTTGGTGATGTCCTCATCATCCTCCCCTTCTTGAATTGGAGTCATCCTCAACTCCTTCTCATGATCCTGCAAAAGGTTAGTGGCAACAGGAGGCAAGGAAACAGATGTCTACAAAGCAATATCATGTGAGGAAAGAATCTTATTTAAAAGAACTACATTCTTGAACATTGGTTTAGATTATTGTACACCACTAACAAGTTTGTCATCCTCATGTTCTTTACCATTAGTTCTTTCTGCATTAATTTTGGCTAGCTCAGCAGGAGTCATTGGATTCAAAATCATTTTCTTTCCATTAAACTTGAAAGTATATTGATTGGTTCTACCATAGTGAATAGCATCAACATCATATAACCAAGGTCTACCTAATAAAAGTGAACATGATTCCATAGGTATGACATCACAATAAACATGATCATGGTATGAACCAATGGAGACAGGAACTTGCACAGTTTGTGTTACCTGAACCTTACCAATTGAGTTGAACCATTCCATTGAGTAAGGTTGCTGAAGTAGAGTCGTGGTCAAGCCAAGCTTCTCGACCATGTGTAGACTTGCGAGGTTGCTACAGCTTCTCCATCAATGATGACGTGTACATGCGTTCTTGCACAACAAACTTAGTTTGGAATAAGTTGTTGCGTTGAGTTTCATTGGCATGCTCCACTGGTGCACTAAGTAGGCGATGAGACATGAGGCTCATGTAGTTGTCTGTCATTGCAGCACTCAGGTGCACACCATCTTGATCATTCTTGCCTACAGGGTTAGTCGTAGGAATAGCAAGCACATTCTTATTGTTACATATTGAAATACACTTATTATCCTTCTTCTTAGATTGTGTAGGCTTGACTTCTTTCTTCAGTAGTTCCTTCTCATTCTTGGTGAAGGATAGTCCCATGCTCGACCTTTTCATTTTTAATTCTCCATTTCGCCATTTCTCCATGAACTCACTGTGCTTTTTTCTTTCAATTTCTTCTCTTTTCTCAAACTCATGATTAAGTTTCCGCATATATTTCTTTGTTCTGGCGGAATGCTTGGATCATCCTCGAAGTATAGATCATCGTTCTTTCGTGGACCTGCCATTATTAGTGGTAGACAAGAAAAATACACACAAAAATGTATATTCCTATCTACTAATATGAGGACAGTGGAGGATCTCACACGCTCAAGCTCACACCAAGTTCTTACCAGTTCTTACCCTGCGGCTTTTCAAGGTTCAATCGGTGGATGATGGTAATATGCACTTAAGGGTGACAAAGCGATTGCAAGGTGCTTCTCCTGTGGTGAATAGTAGGTGGAGCTTGGATAGGTATAATATGTAGCAAAGGATATACTAGAACCACACTAGCCAAAACAAGTTGAAAGAATGTTCAACGGCGGTACTTTACTAGTCCTAGGCTAGACCGTACTAGAGACGCGAGCCTAGATACCAATGAAGTCACATAAACAGCAACCAGAACGACCTCAGCACACAAGCAAATAGCTAGGGCTCCTTTTTCCACCTTTTAATGCGGCTCTTTTATATGCACTTGCCTTTTCTTATTTTTCTTCCTTCTATATCAAAAGTGGCACATATGATGAATTACAACTCAAACTTTTTTGTGCTGCAAACAGATCTACTATGTAGAAACTTCAAATGCTGTTTTTGGATTTTTATTGGCTTCCAATGCAAAAACGTATAACTGGAAAGTTGTAGATCTTTTCGAGCTGATCAATTAGCATATATGGAACATCTATTTTGGATAAGGGAAGCCAGAGATATTAACCCCGAAATACAGACTGCTCAAAAAATCCAAGATGAAAATAGATTCCAATCCGACGGGATTTTGGGCAAGAAGACGGCGTTTCTGGAATGTTTCACAATGGACAAAGTTGTAGATAATTTCTCAAGCTTTCAGAAAAGTATAAGAACAGCAAAATCCGAGTTCATATGAGGGAGTTATGACCAAAATACCAAACTAGACAGAGGAGGATCCGAATTGGATGCGACGACGCGATGGAGTTCAACTCGGTGACAAGAACGTGACAAGAACTCGAAACTCTAAAGATCAAATCGCTAAGACCAGCAACGACACGATGATGCAATGCAAATTCAACAAGAATTAAACTAGGTAATAATAGTAAAGGCTAAAAGGGGGCTCGGATTAGATGGAACACACGACGAACAGATTTTTTTTTGGCTATTTTCTGGACTCTAGGACGAACAAGATGAACTAAAAAAAGATAGTGGTGTTCTCACCAGGCAACCATCGCTGTGATACCACTTGATGCGCACTAGGGTCGGCCCGATCTTCTGATAGAACGATACGTCAATTTGGTGTAGTGATGACGCTACCAATCCACGGGATCAGCAACCGAACAATCGCAAAGTCACCACACGAGGCGATCAACCGAGCCAAACACGATCGATCCTTGAACCTGCTAGCAATCGAGAACAAGCAAGAACAAGTTGATAGTAAATGGGTAATCTCACCGACAAGTTGAGGTTCTGTTTCTCGACACGGGTGGTCTAGTCGACACACGCGAACATGAGGAGGGACGGACAAGTGGTCTACCAAAACACAACAAAACCTAAGCATAGAAGAATGGTGGCGGCCATATATATAGCAGCGGCCAGGAGGTGTAGGGCAGCCAAAATAGCGGTGGCCACTAAAACCTAAGATACATGGGCCATAGGCCCAAAAGTGAGGTGACGCAGCACCCTGAAATTCTGGCCCGTGACATTGTTTCACATTTTTCTGTCATTTTGTACCTAATTTGGAAGTAGTGTTGGATCCATTGGAAAGCTTATCTCCTATGCTTTCAAACAGGTGGTCCTACACTAAAAACAGAGTTCGAGAGCCCGAGTTATGCCCTTTTAAAGTTGGCATGCTGCTGGATGACCGAACCAGGCTTTTTGGCATCTTGGGCTTCTATTTGGGCCTTCCTTGACGCGTGGGCTGTTCTCGGGGTGTGTGCTTGAGGCCCTTGTCTGTTGATGTTGGCTTGAATAGCTGAGCTTTTGGATTAAGGCCTCTCGGCGACGAAGTTGCCGCATCTTCGATCATTTATGACGAAGATGGAGCAGCGTCGGTAGTCATTGGAGAGGCCGGAGAGGAAGGATGGGCAGCGGTCACGCTGGTCGTATCCATGTTGGTGATGTCCTCATCAAGAGGGGGCCCCGAGGGGCAAAATCTTAGAGGGCAGTACCGAGTTTAGACATGCATTGTAAAGGCTTTGTAGTGATCTCTCTGCCGACACACCAAAGGAAGTGTGTTTGTAGCGCTTGGCACTAAGGGATGATCATGTCTTGTGGGTAAAGCTGTACAACCTCTACAGAGTGTAAAACTATTCGAATAGCCGTGTTCACGGTCATGGACAAGCCCGGGGATTTCACACGGGGTATAGAGTGTTTCTTGAAATGTGGAATTGTTGGGATGTGAATGGGGAGTTCACTGTTGTTTTATTGTCTCAAGTTATGCTGTTGAATTGTGTGGTTGATACTTGTTTCGAATGATGTAGGGTGATGCCTCACCATTCTGTTCATGTTGTCTACCATTGATTTACCAGTTATTTATTATTGTTTTCATCAATATGCCTTCAATCTATTTACTGTATTTCAATTCAAGTTATTGCTTTCTACAAATGAACCATATGACTATTCTTTTTTAAGCCGTGCATAAATATATTGCATCATTTCCCTACGGCTTGCTGAGTACGTTTTGTACTCACGGCTTTATGCCCTTGTTGTTCAGTTGCTGATGAAGGACCAGGTAATGAGTATCAAGAGGAGGAGTGCTATGAAGACTATGTCGACTAGGATGGCGTTTCCCCAGATGATTGCCTGTGGCATGTCGAATGGCCCAAATTATTTTATTTTCGCTGCAACAGTTTTATTCATTTCTTTAGCCAAGAGGCATTGATGTATGAACCTTGACCATAAGGTCGCTTGCTTTACCCAGTAATATTTTGCTTCTTCTTAGTTATTTCGTTGTATGGAATGATATGTCATCTATGTTTCCACTGTGTGCACTAGCATGGTCCTGGACTAGTGCAGAATACACATAGGGTTTTAGATTTGCATATTCGAGTCCCGACAGAGATGGTATCAGAGCCATATCGATTGTAGGTCGTTCTCTTACTTACCATGGTCTTCAAAATTATTTTCTAAAACAAACCAACAAATTGGTAATCAATAGTTTGTCTACTCTCATCTTATTCTTAGGTTATTATTCCTCTCCTTTGCAGAAATATTGTTTTGAAAATTTAAATTGTTCTTATCTCATGAAACTTCTCAAACCCCAAGACATCTGCAAAGAATTAAATTAAGGGAGGCGATGAGCAAGCCGTCGAAAAGTATGTCCGAGAAGACTACCATATAAGATAGGTTATGGTGATCTATAAGTTTGAGCATGCCATTTCTTTTCAGTGTAGCTACGTTTAGTCGTCGTAAACTAGGATATTTGTCGCTTGTGTGCCGGGTATGTTGTACACTTGCCTCCAGCACGGTGTTACAACCATACCTTAAGTTCGAAGCTTTAATTTGCTCTTTATTTTGTGGCCTTTTCGGCTATGTCCTTGGTTGGTCTTTGCTCTTGGGTATTACCTTCTCGCTTAGATGACCTTACCACCTTTCTATTGCTTTTCCCTCTTACGTATTAAAACCTTGTGCTGCGTCGCAGATGGTTGACACTCATTCTGGAACCAGCCGCGGTTCGCCAATGGATGCCAATGCTAATGCCAGTGCCAGCGCCAATCCGCCACCACCATCTGCAGTGTCAGACCAGAACTTGGGACATTTCTTGGCAGCTCAGACTCAGCTTATAAACACAATGATGCAAAACATAAATAATATGATGAATCAGCAAAACCAGACTGCAGTTGCCCTGGCTAATTTGTTGAACCAGCAAAATCAAGATGCTATTGCTGCACCTCCTCAAGCTCTTCCGCAGTCTAAGCTAGACGAATTCATGAGGACTCGTTTGCCTACTTTCTCCAACTCTTCAGAACCATTGGATGCAGATGATTGGATTCGCTCCATTGAGAAGAAGCTTGCCATTGCTCAGTGCACAGATCATGAGAAGGTTCTTTATGCTGCTCATCAGCTAGAGGGCACCACCGTTGAATGGTGGGAGAACTACATTGCCGCCCATGATGACCCTCATACCATCACTTGGGCAGAGTTTTCAGCTGCTTTCCGCCACTCCCATATCCCTGATGGAAAGGTGGAGATAAGAAGAATGAGTTCAGGGAGCTCAAGTAAGAAGGGATGTCCGTGAGTGAATATCTCAATAAATTCACTTGGCTTGCCCGCTATGCCCCTGAAGATGTAGCCACAGATGATGCTCGCCAGAAGAGGTTTAAGCGTGGGCTCAACCCAGGTTTAAAGGTACAAGTCATAGGCAATGACTATGCAGATTTTCAGCATCTAGTGGACAAAGCTATGCTCATTGAGGAGTCTCGTCGTGAGTTGGAAGAATCCCACAAGAGGAAGATGATGCAACATGGAGCCCATCAGAGTCATCCGCAGTGAGCCAGGACCAATGCTCAACAGCCTGCTCGTTTCACTTCTCCCCTACATTCAAGACACCTGCACCAGCACCTCGCCAAGCTCCTTCAGGCAATCCCAACTTCAGCGCCAACAGCAATCCACCTCAGAGGACCAGCAATCCAGCTGTAGGAGTTACCTGTTTCAATTGCCATGAGCGTGGTCATTATACTAATAATTGCCCCAAGAAGCAAGCTGTGACGCCAGTTCGTTTCAACCTAGGATTGACACCAGCTAAGACCCCCGCACCAAGAGCAGGATGTGGAACGTCTCAGACCCAAATCAAGCTACCAGGACTCCACCGCCAGTTGGAAGAGGTCGTGTGAATCATGTCACCACTGAAGATACCTAGGCTGCACCGGACGTCATACTAGGTAAGCTCCTAGTCAACTCAGTACCTGCCATGGTTTTGTTTGATTCTGGAGCTACGCATTCGTTTGTTTCTTGGAGTTTTGTTGCAAATCATCAGTTAAAGACAAAGCCTCTTAAAATTGTTTTATTGGTGCAATCACCTGGTTCGGATTTGAGTACGAACTAAGGCTGCCCCGAAGTTAAGATATTAATTGGAGGGGTAGAATTTCTAGCCAACCTCATTATCCTAGACACCAAGTCCCTAGATGTGATCCTAGGAATGGATTGGCTCTCCAAGAACCAAGCAGTTTTGGATTGTGGAAATAGAGAGATCACATTAACCAGTCTAGATGGAGTTAAGTTAAAGTTTCAAGCTGCCGCAGATCAGTCCAAAGGAATAAAGTTTGTAGTGCTAAAGGAATAAATTTGGAAGATGTGCCAATCACTAGAGAATTTCCTGATGTGTTTCCAAATGAGTTGCCTGGTATGCCACCTGATAGAGATATAGAGTTCTTAATTGAGCTAGTTCCTGGAACGCCACCCATTTCCAAGAGACCGTATAGGATGCCTGCTAATGAGTTAGCTGAAGTAAAGAGACAGATCAAAGAGTTGCAAGACCAAGGTTTTGTTAGGCCGAGTTCTTCGCCATGGGGAGCGCCAGTTCTCCTTGTTGAAAAGAAAAATGTAACTCAGAGGATGTGTGTGGATTATCGTGCTTTAAATGAAGTCACCATTAAGAATAAGTACCCTTTGCCAAGGATAGATGATTTGTTTGACCAGCTTCAAGGAGCAGGAGTATTCTCAAAAATTGACTTGAGGTCAGGTTACCATCAGTTGAAGATCCGTAAAGAGGATATACCCAAAACAGCTTTTGTGACTCGGTATGGACAGTATGAGTATACCGTGATGTCTTTTGGTTTGACCAATGCCCCTGCCTATTTCATGACCCTGATGAATAAAGTATTCAGGGAATATCTAGACAAGTTTGTCGTTGTCTTTATTGATGACATTCTGGTCTACTCTAAGAGTGAGGCAGAACATGAGGATCACTTGCGCCAAGTATGAACAAAGCTAAGAGAACATCAACTCTATGCCAAGTTTAGTAAATGTGAGTTCTAGATGAAAGAAGTTGCTTTTCTAGGTCATGTCATATCAGCGGAAGGAGTCGCTGTTGACCCTGGTAAAGTGCGAGATGTGCTCAATTGGGAGTCATCCAAGACGGTAACCCAAGTCAGAAGTTTCCTTGGAATGGCAGGATATTATTGTCGTTTCATAGAAGTCTTTTCTAGAAAAGCTAGGCCGCTTACCTAACTTTTGAAAAAGGAGAAGAAATTTGCCTAGACATCAGAGTGTGAGCGAAGTTTTCAAGAGCTAAAGAAGTGTTTAACGACTGCCCCAGTGCTTATTTTGCCCGATATCAGAAAGGATTTTGAGATATTCTGTGATGCGTCCCGTCAAGGACTCGGTTGTGTGCTAATGCAAGATAAGAAGGTTGTGGCATATGCTTCATGCCAATTAAGGCCACATGAAGTCAACTACCCAACCCATGATTTGGAATTAGCTACCGTAGTGCATGCTTTAAAGATTTGGCGTCATTATCTCATCGGTAATCGCTGTGAGGTTTATACTGATCACAAGAGCTTGAAGTATATTTTTACCCAATCCGATCTCAATATGAGGCAAAGAAGATGGTTAGAGTTGATCAAAGACTATGACATTGGTATTCATTATCATCCAGGCAAAGCAATGTCGTAGCTGATGCTTTGAGTAGAAAGAGTTGCTGCAATACCTTGATGATTAAAGAAAGTCAGCCAGCACTCTATGAGGAATTTCAGAAGCTTAGTCTAGAAGTGGTTCAAGAAGGTTACTTGGCTACTTTGAAAGTGCGTCCAACGCTGAAAGATCAGATTCGAGAAGCCCATGTTGATGATGCTGATATCAAAGAGATTAAGAGTAATATGAAGAAAGGAAAAGCCCCAGGTTTCACTGAAGATGAAAAGGGTACCGTTTGGTATGACAATGGTATCTGTGTACCTAATCAAAAAGACCTCAAGGAGTTGTTACTCAAAGAAGCGCATGAGACATTGTACTCCATTCACCCTGGAAGTACCAAGATGTATCAAGATCTCAAGGAAAGGTATTGGTGGCCTAGCATGAAGCGTGAGATTGCAGAATGCGTCGCTCTCTGTGATGTTTGCCAGAAGGTCAAAGCAGAGCATTAGAGACCAGTAGGGCTGCTTTAGCCGTTGAAAATTCCCGAGTGGAAGTGGAAAGAAATTGGTATGGATTTCATTACAGGACTTCCTAAGACCGAAGCAGGTCATGATTCGATCTGGGTGATAGTGGATCAATTGACCAAGGTAGCTCACTTCATTCCAGTTAAAACTACCTACACCGGAGACAAATTGGTAGAATTATATATGTCAAGGATTGTCAGCCTTCATGGAGTGCCTAAGAAGATTGTCTCCGATAGAGGAACCCAGTTTACGTCTCGTTTTTGGCAGAGTTTGCATGAAGCTATAGGAACTCATCTCAAGTTCAGTACTGCTTATCACCCTCAGACTGATGGACAAACTGAGCGTGTGAACTAGATCCTTGAGGACATGTTAAGAGCATGTGCCCTAACGTATGGTACAAAGTGGGACAAGTGTTTGCCTTACGTAGAGTTTTCTTACAACAATAGCTATCAAGCCAGTCTGCAAATGTCTCCTTTTGAAGCCTTATATGGAAGAAAGTGCAGAATCCCTCTCAATTGGAAGGAGACTGGAGAAAGACAGTATTTGGTCCTGCCATACTGCAAGAAGCCGAAGAGCAAGTTCAGTTAATCCGAGACAAGCTGAAGATAGCTCAAAGCAGACAAAAGAGTTATGCAGATAATCGTCACCGAGATTTGAGTTTCGAGCCCAATGATTATGTGTACCTTAGAGTTAACCCTCTCAAAGGAGTTAAGAGATTTCAAGTAAAAGGAAAGCTTGCCCCAAGGTAGGTTGGACCGTTCAAAGTTTTGGAAAGAAGAGGAGAAGTTGCTTACAAACTCGAGTTGCCTCAGTCCTTCGCTGGAATCCATGACGTGTTCCACGTGTCGCAGTTGAAGAAGTGCTTGCGTGTCCCAGAGGAGCAGATGCCATTGGAAGCCATCAATTTGCAACCAGTGAAGATTTTGAATGTTGAAGAGCGCATGACGTGAAGCAAGATCATCCATTTTTGCAAAGTCCAATGGAACAATCATTTAGAAGAGGAAGCCACTTGGGAGCGAGAAGAGGATCTTAAGTCTGAGTTTCCCCACCTATTCTCTAGCCGGTTCGAATCTCGGGGTCGAGATTCCATTTAAGGGGGGGAGGTTTGTAACATCCCAAAATTTGGAGTTTTGGAATGTTTAAAATAAAAAATGAACTATTTGCATTTTCTTGGAATTAATTGAAGCTTAATTTGAATTTTTCAATTATGAGAAGATTTAATTTGATTAATTTATGCATCAAATCAAAGGTTTCCTTGTGCTTCAAGGAATTTTTCTGTATTTTTGGAGATTTTTCTGAATTTATTTGCTATTTATTTGAATTTATTTGCATTTACTTGAATCTCTGGAATTTAAATTAATTTGGAAAACGTTTTTAAATTTTCAAAATCCCTTCGGGCCGAATTTGCCTCGGCCCGTTCCTATTCATTTCCCCGTGACGTTCCTATTTCCAAGAAATTTCAATCCGTGCTTCACCGACTCTCGTTCTTGGCGGCCAATCACCGAAACCCTAATCCCCAGCCGATCCAAGTCGTCGAGTTTGATCGCATAGTTCAGCGTCGCTCGCGTAGCTGTGCGATGTGCGCCGTCCGATCGGTGCCTCGTGGACGATCGAGATAGCGCCACGTCGCACGACAGCTAAAAACCCTAGCCGCCGCCAGTGTCCTCGCGCCGCACGTCGCCTTCCTCGGTCTCCATGTTTTTTCATGCCTCCCGAGGCTATAAAAGCCGCCGCCTTGCCCCGTGCTGTGTTCCCCTCTTCGCGCCGCCAATTTTGCCTCTTCTCTCGTTGCTCGAGACCCTTCCTACTGCTGTTGCGCCCTCGCCGGAGTTTCCCCGCCGTCCCGAGACTTTCTTCGCCATTTTCCCTCCTCGCCGGTGAGTCTCTGCCGTGATGGGTTGCACCGTCGTGTTGCTCGCGTCGTGCTCTTCCGGATCCGTGCTGAACTGATGTAGATCCGGTGTTGTTTCCCCGCTTGCCGTGTCTCCTTCCTCGAGTCCGGTGGAATAGCGCCGCCACTAATCGTCGAACTCCTTCGCTCGACCGTGGCCGTCCGATCATCTGCCGATGCACCTGATGGCGCCACGTCTTCGCCGTGCCTTCCTTGCGGCACTGTCGTCCGATCCAGTGCCGCCTATAGATGTGCGAAACGCGACCAGTCCGTGTGGCCACCTCATCATCGCTATGTGCTTTCGTCGCGTCGACAAGACTGTGGTGCCTGGATCGGCCGCGTCGACCCTAGATCCCGCGTGGCGTCCGCGTCAGCGTGGTCCAGCACGTCGCCGGTGAGCTGTCGATGAAACCAGTCTATCGTAGACCGTCTCACTGACATGTAGGCCCTAGGTGTCAGTGGGAATTCTTTTTCTTTTTTTCTGATTTTCCCAAAATTCTGAAATTCCAGCCAATCCCATGCTGACATGTGTCACCCCCTAAATTTTCTCTGAATTTAATCTTTCGGGAACTCGTTCTCCTTCATCCGAACTCTGATTGGAGCGATTCAAATTTCTAAATTTTTGTAAAATCGAGCTCTACATTCCAGAGCCATTTATTTTCATTTTTGAGCTTATTTGTTTCTTTGTTTTGTATTTATTTGGTTTCGTTGCTTTATTTTTCGGTAGACGCGAATCCCGATGGAGCGAACGGAGACTTTGAGGACCAAGACTCAGCGCTTGAACAACAAGGCAAGTCGTAGCCTTTGATCATGTTGAACCTATGTTACGAAATTATTTTATTTTATACAATTGCATGCTACTTGTGTATCAATGCTAATTTATGGGAGTAGCTATTCACCTGATTGACATTATGCCACATTGATTATTGGAATGCCATATACCCTTTGTTAACCCTAGGTTGGGACATTACTAGTTGGATATAATCATAGTACCAACATGGGGTTATCGTAGCTATGCTTAGCCATGCTTAGTTGTCCGATGGGATTCATATCACATGTGAATTAATGCTAATCTTGACCTAATGAGATGTTGAATTGTGGCTGTTGACCACTGTTGTAAAACTTGTTGTACCATGGCAGGTGATGTCATTGGTCTTGGTTGAACAAAATATTTTCCCTGGGGCAAGTGATCGTGCAGTAAAGGGGGTGTTGTCTAGCACATTGGGATGTGGTTGTCTTGCCTGAGACAACTTAAGGACTTAATCTTATGCGCCATTGAACTGGGCCTAACCGTACAACCACAAGTCTGGTATGGGACAGACCTAGCTGATTAATTTGCGATGCCTAGTCTTGAGTACTACCAAGTGTTGGTGTGGGTTCCGGGATGGACGGGTAGACACACATGGCTCAAGAGGGGGCCCCGAGGGGCAAAACCTTAGAGGGCAGTACCGAGTTTAGACATGCATTGTAAAGGCTTTGTAGTGATCTCTCTGCCGACACACCAAAGGAAGTGTGTTTGTAGCGCTTGGCACTAAGGGATGATCATGTCTTGTGCGTAAAGCTGTACCACTTATGCAGAGTGTAAAACTATTCGAATAGCCATGTCCGCGGTCATAGACAAGCCCAGAGATTTTACACGGGGTATAGAGTGTTTCTTGAAATGTGGAATTGTTGGGATGTGAACGGGGAGTTCACTGTTGTTTTATTGTCTCAAGCTATGCTGTTGAATTGTGTGGTTGATACTTGTTTCGAATGATGTAGGGTGATGCCTCGCCATTCTGTTCATGTTGTCTACCATTGATTTACCAGTTATTTATTATTGTTTTCATCAATATGCCTTCAATCTATTTACTGTATTTCAATTCAAGTTATTGCTTTTCTACAAATGAACCATATGACTATTCTTTATCAAGCCGTGCATAAATATATTGCATTATTTCCCTACGGCTTGCTGAGTACGTTTTGTACTCACGGCTTTATGCCCTTGTTGTTCAGTTGCTAAGGAAGGACCAGGTAATGAGTTTCAAGAGGAGGAGTACTATGAAGACTATGTTGACTAGGATGGCGTTTCCCTAGACGATTGCCTGTGGCATGTCGAATGGCCCAAGTTATTTTATTTTCACTGCAACAGTTTTATTCGTTTCTTAAGCCAAGAGGCATTGATGTATGAACCTTGACCATAAGGTCGCTTGCTTTACTCAGTAATATTTTGCTTCTTCTTAGTTATTTCGATGTACGGAATGATATGTCATCTATGTTTCCACTGTGTGCACTAGCATAATTCTGGACTAGTGTAGAATACACAGAGGGTTTTGGATTTGCATATCCAGGTCCCGACATGTAAAATTTTTGAAAATTTGTTTTTCAAGTGTATTTGAGCTAAGGATTCTTATGTAAAATTTTCAGCTCAAAAAATTGCTCTAGGAATTTATAAAAATTCTAACATTCAGAGTACTAGTTTTTAATTCTCTCTTTTTTGTAATTTTTAAATATATTAATATAATTTATTAATTTCTTAAATTTTTACTATAGGTGCATTAATGGCTTCAAAAGATAATATAAAATTTTTAGCTAGAGATAAGTCATCATTATTTTCATTTAATTCTGACAATGCTACTGTTCTTAGTCTTGGTTCATTAAATGACTTTGTATCTTATGCGTAAATGTTGGACATGACATTTTTAAAATTTAAACTGAGGTTCTAGGTTATTCTCAAGATTATCCTTGATTTTGGAATTTTATTGACTTTAGACTTCATTTTTGTTATTCTTTTATTTCTTGATTACACTTTTCCAATGAAGCAAAAATCAAGAAAAATCCAGAAAATTCAGAAAAAAGGAGAAAAGGCAAAAATAAATATAATTTAATTCTGAGTTTTAATTTCTTACTTTATTTAAATTTTCAGGATGTTACAAATCTACCCTCCTTACAGAAATCTCATCCTCGAGATTTGGCGAGGGCTACAAGAAGAAGTCGGGGAATTCCTTTCGGAGTTGATCTTCACATTCCCAAGTTGCTTCATCTTGCGTATGATTGCTCCTTTGGATCTTCAACATCTTGTGGGACTTGTTTCTCGTGTGGCGTTCTGCTTCTTCAAGAATGCGAATTGGACGCCCTCGATAAGATAAGTTTGGTTGCAGATTAATGTCTTGCAGATCAGTGTGCTCAGAAGGAACACGGAGGCACTTCTTGAGTTGGGATATATGAAAGACATTATGAACTTCAGATAATTGTGGTGGCAATTCTAACTTGTATGCCATCTCACCCATTTTCTCAAGAATTCGATACGGACCAATGTATCGAGGAGCTAATTTTCCACGGACTTGAAAGCGATGAACTCCGCGAAGAGGAGAAACTTTTAGATAGACATGATCATTTACTTCGAAGCTGAGTTTACATCGACGATTGTCAACGTAACTCTTTTGATGACATTGGGCTTCCTTCAGTTTGCTTTTGATCATATCTACTTGCTCTTGGGCTTCTTGGATAAGGTCTGGACCGAAAAATTTTCTTTCTCCAACTTCAGACCAGAAAAGAGGAGTTCTGCATTTTCTCCCATATAATGCTTCAAATGGTGACATTTGAAGACTGGCTTGAAAACTGTTATTATAGGAGAATTCAGCAAACGCAAGACTTTTCTCCCAATTAGTGCTATATGAAAGCACACAGGCTCTAAGCATATCTTTCAGGATTTGATTTACTCTTTCAGTTTGCCCATCTGTCTGAGGATGATAAGCTATACTGAAGTTTAACTTGGTCCCCAACAGACTGTGCAGACTTTCCCAGAAGCAAGAAGTAAATTGAGAGCCTCGATCAGATACTATTGTTTTTGGAACACCGTGCAGACGCACAATGTTTTCCATGTACAATTCTGCAAGCTTTTCTCCTAAATATACAGTTCTGACCAGAATAAAATGAGCCACTTTTGTTAATCGATCAACAATGACCCATATGGAATCATTTCCTTTTCGAGTCTTGGGAAGAACAGTAATGAAATCCATACTAATATCTTCCCATTTCCACTCGGGAATTTGCAAGGGCTGAAGGAGACCAGCAGGACATTGATGCTCAGCTTTAACTTGTTGGCATACATCACATTCAGCAACATATGTAGCAATTTCCTTTTTCATGCCGGGCCACCAATATTCTTGTTTAAGATCTTGGTACATTTTTGTGCTCCCAAGGTGAATAGATAGAGGAGATTCATGAGCTTCTTTTAAAAGCAGCTTCTTAAGATTAGAATCATCTGGGACATATATGCAATTTCTTCGCATGATTACTTCATCTGAACTTTCAGAGAATTCGGATTCAACACATCCTTTCAATTGTTTCCTGATTTCAATAATGACTTCATCCTTTAGTTGAGCGGCTTTAATATGAGTTCTGAGAGTTGGTTGTACTTCAAGAGCATCAACATAGCCTTCCTCAACTAAACCCAAATTAAGCTTTTGGAATTCTTTTTGCAGCTCAGTTTGGTCGGAGATGAAAAGACAATGAAGCTTGCGGCTGAGAGCATCAACTACAACGTTAGCTTTACCAGGATGGTAATGAATGCCAAGATTGCAGTCTTTGATTAACTCTAGCCATCTCCTTGCTTGAGATTTAAATCTGGCTGAGTGAAGAAATATTTTAGGCTTTTATGATCTGTATAGATTTCACAACGATTGCCAATAAGATAATGTCTCCAAATCTTCAGAGCATGAACAACGACTGCTAACTCTAAATCATGAGTATGATAGTTTTGCTCATGCGGCCGAAGTTGACATGAAGCATATGCGACAACTTTCCTTTCTTGCATCAATACACATCCAAGGCCGTGTCATGGTGCGTCACAATATACCTCAAAGCTCTTATGGGTATCTGGTACAATGAGAATTGGAGCTGAGGTTAATCTTTTCTTAAGTTCTTGGAAGCTAGCTTCACATTCTGGAGTCCACTCAAACTTCTTTTCCTTTTTCAGAAGTTGAGTCTTTGGTGGAGCAATTTTGGAGAAGTTTTCGATAAAGCGGCGATAATATCCCGCTAAACCAAGAAAACTTCGGACTTTAGCAACAGATTGAAGTGGTTTCCATTCTGTGATAGCTTGGACCTTCTTGGGATTAACTGAAATTCCACCCTTAGATAGAATATGCCCAAGAAATGCGACTTCTTTTAACCAGAATTCACACTTCTCGAATTTGGCATATAGCTTATGCTCACGAAGCTTTTCAAGCACCATACGCAAATGTTGCGCATGTTCTTCTTCAGTTTTGGAATATATGAGGATGTCATCAATGAATACCACCATGAACTTATCCAAATACTCCATAAAGACCTTATTCATAAGGCACATAAAACTGGCAGGAGCATTAGTAAGTCCGAAAGACATTACGGTGTATTCATATAACCCGTAACGAGTGGTAAAAGCAGTCTTTGGAATATCCTCTGGTTTGATTTTCATTTGATAGTAACCATGTCTCAAATCAATCTTTGAAAACACCTGAGCACCATTCAATACGAGGAAGAGGATACTTGTTTTTGATTGTGACATCATTTAAAGCATGATAGTCTATGCACATGCGTAGACCACCGTCGTTTTTAGGAACAAAGAGCACAGGACTGCCCCATGGAGAAGAACTAGGGCGAATGAATCCTTTGTTTAGTTGCTCTTCGAGTTGTTTCTTCAATTCAACCAACTCATCTGAAGGTAAGCGATAAGGACGCTTAGCAATGGGGGCTGTTCCAGGAACAAGGTTAATGACAAACTCCATGTCACGGTCTGGAGGCATTGCTGGAAGCTCATTGTCGGGACCCGAATGTGCAAATCCGGACCCTCTGTGTATTCTGCACTAGTCCAGGATCACGCTAGTGCACACAGACTCAACATTGGTACATATCACAGTCATAACCAGCGAATTAATAAAGTACTTTAATTAAATACTCAAACTAGTTGATTGACCTGATGGTCAAGTTACAAAGATACGCCTCGCAGGGTGAAGACTTATTAAAATATTCAAATGCAGTGGAAATAAAATAAACTCGTGGCGCCAACCAATTTGCCACATGCAATCGATCGGCTCGCTCCTAGTTCGTTCGGCTCCTCGATACTCCTCCTCTGGAAAGGGGTTGCTTCTTCTTCAAGCTGAAGTTGTGTTGTTGTGGGGTGAGTACTTTGAGCACTCAACAAGTCATGCATGTAATGCAATGCTAATATGCTACATGCATGGCTTAGTACAAAGGATAGGCTATGGTTCATGCTGCGATCTGACATTAAAAATGTGATAATAGATTGCAAAGCAGTAAAACAATAGTAGGAATAGTAGCTTTCACAAACATTTCAATCGTAAATCATTTTCTTGTCCTAAGTCCAGTTCATCATTACCAACCCAAGCATTTTCCATCAACAAGTCATTTTCATGAAAATCTAACCCTTGACTGTAATCACCGAGCGATGCTCAATACCGTGAAACTGGCTATTGAATAGGTTGTACACTCTGCGAGAGGTTATACACTTTACCCACAAGATACAATCAAATACCACCAAGGCAAATAACCGTAACAGAGCCTTTCCAAAGTTCCGTCTAAACCCAGTACTGCCCGCTAAGGTTTCAACACTGGAGGGATGGCTACCACACCAGGCCCCCTCTTGCGCCATGTGAGTTCTCACCGCTCCTCGGGCCCCACACAACCACAGCAAGTACTAAAGAATAGATTTCCCGGTTTACTCGGCTAGGTCCGTCCCATTACGGAGCTTGTGGTTGTATGAAAGACTCAGTTCAAATGCTCGCAAGGTTAAGTCCTTAGTTGACCGAGGCAAGACTAACCAAGAATGACCTTAAATATCCAAAACCAATAAAACCAAATACGACCGCCCAGTTGCCACTCTTGGCCCACCAGAACAATCTTGCCACATGCCTCAGTCTAAATCATTTTCCCACCCCGGTTCTTTACCATTGCACCACGTGCCATCATCAACTCAATAACACATGTCTCATTCACAATATATGTTCCATATCTCATTAAGTCAATATTAACTTTGGTATTCCAAAATCATGAAATTTCCACGTGGCAGGGCTAAGCATACTACTTACGGTCTACTCAACCCATGTTGGCCAATAATTAATGTCCAACTATTAATCCACAACCTAGGGTGACAAATGATTCATGGCCTACAATTATATACGACAAGGTGGCATACAGCAACTAGGCATTTAGCTAATCCCAAAATTCATTCAACCAATTTTTACTAAATTAGCATGCAATAAATTAAATCTAAATAATTTTTCTATGATAGGTCCAACATGATCAAACATAACTTGCCTTCAAAAAGTATTGGTTCTGGTTCCTGAGCTTGCTCCTGGGTCAGAACTTCTCCCACGAAACCTTCAGGCACTTCAACGTCTACGCGTAACGCAAATAAACAACAATAAATAAATAATACAGAGAGCAACTCAAGTCAAAAATTCAATTAAAATTCACTAACAGAAAGAGCTTGATTTTACAAATTTATAGGAATTGGAATAACTCAAATCGGAGTTAAAACGCAAAAGTTATAAGCGTTTGAAGTTTCAAATTAAATTTTAAATCAATAAACCGAATTAAATAAATATTTTCTTTTTCGGGAAAAATAATTATTGCGTCATCTGTGACACGTGTCGCCACCACAGAACGACACGTGGCCTTGCTGACGTCAGCCCTGACCGGCTCCCGTGCTGACGTCAGCATGACATCATCGTGACGTCAGCACGACTCGGTCAACTCACTGACAGGTGGGACCCACCGTGACGTCAGCATGACGTCATCGATGACGTCACACGCACTTGCGTGCGTGGGTGGCGTGTGGGCCCGCGTTGTCGCGTCACGCCGCCGATGAATAGCGGCGTGGCACTACGGCCGCCTCGGATCCACATCTAACGGTCGAGGTTTGAAGTTGGGGTTCCTTTGTTTGAGAGCGGCGTGGGCTCACCTCGGCGGTTGGATGGAAATCGTGCGGTGGCGAGGCTTGTGAGATCCGGCGGTGTTCGGCGGCGTGGTTCGGCCGGAGACGGGGCGACGGCGTCGCGGCGCGGCGTTCCGAGCTCCTCGGCGTGAAGAAGTGATGCTCCGGCGTGGCTTGACGATGCGAGTTCGAGGGTGGCACGGCGACGGCGGAGAGTGGCCGGCAGGGCGAACGGCAAGCGCAAGGAACTTCGGCGGGTGGCCGGGAACTTCGGCGAGCTCGTCGGCGGCGGCATCGTCTCGGGGCGTGAAGTGTCTGGCTAGATCTGGCGCAAACCGAGGAACACAGGAGGCGGCGCGATTAAATAGGGGCTCTAGGAGTCCGTCTTGCTTCTGAAACGTGGAGGAGTCCGTGGCGGCGGTGGAGTCCGTGATGACTCGGGTTTGGTGGCGTGGCGCGACGTGAGCCCTTGGATGAAGATCGGATGGCTCTGGCGCTAGGGTTTTCAGTGGGCCGCCGATTACTTTCGCCCAATACTGTTCATCCGGATTTTTAACTCTTTTAGATTAAAATAATTCCCAAAAATCAAATAATTCATTTGAGGCATTAAAATACCGAAAAATTCTGGAAAAATTCTCAAAAATATTTTAAGATATTTGTGACTCAAATAAAATATTTTCAGCAAAACTTTATTTTAACTTTTCCATTATTTAATTAATTTGGTAAATGGCTTAATTCAAAATAAATCCAAATAAATCCAAATAAATTCCAAAAATTCCCAAAAATTCAAAATACCATTTAAATGCAAGAAAAGAAAAAATTGGGGTGTTACAAACCTCCCCCCTTAATAGAATCTCGACCCCGAGATTCAGGGCTGACTAAGGAATAGGTGTGGAAATTCCTTCTTCAGATCTTCTTCACGCTCCTAGGTTGCTTCGCTCTCGGAATGGTTACTCCACTGAACTCTACAGAAGCGGGTCGATTTATTTCTCGTTTCTCGATCCATTGTATCCAAGATCTTCACCGGGTACTCTTTATAAGTCAAATCCTCCTGTAGCTCGACCGACTCTAACGGCATCTGCTCTTTTGGCACTCGGAGACATTTCTTTAATTGTGACACATGGAACACATCATGCACACCTGCTAGAGACTGCGGTAACTCCAGCTGATACGCTACTTCACCTCTACGACTTAGGATCTTGAATGGGCCAACATATCTTGGTGCTAACTTCCCTTTGGTGTGGAACCTCTTAACTCCTTTGAGTGGGGTAACTCTGAGATACACAAAATCTTCAGGATCAAAGCTCAAATCCCTGCGGCGATTATCAGCGTAACTCTTCTGTCTTGATTGTGCAATTTTCAACCTTTCCCTGATCATGGCTATCTGCTCTTGACTTCTCGAAGAATATCCGCCCAAACATATGGCGTTCTCGGTCTCATTCGGTTCAACGGCGTTAAGCGGGGTCTTCCATATAGCGCTTCGAATGGCGACATCTGCAAACTTGCCTGGTAACTATTGTTGTAGCTGAACTCGGCATATGGCAAACACTTATCCCACGAAGTTGTATAAGCCAATGCACATGCCCTCAACATGTCCTCCAGTATCTGGTTAACTCTTTCCATTTGCCCATCTGTCTGTGGGTGATATGCGGTACTGAAGTTCAGACGGGTCCCTAGAGCCTCATGCAACTTATCCCAAAATCTTGAGGTAAACTGAGTACCTCGGTCCGACACAATCTTCTTCGGAACTCCATGTAGACATACAATTCTTGACATATACAAATCTGCTAAGCGGTCCCCGGAGTATGTAGTCTTCACTGGTATGAAGTGGGCAACCTTTGTCAAACGGTCCACTATAACCCATATGGAGTCATACCCTGTCTGGGTCCTCGGTAAACCAGTAATGAAGTCCATTCCGATTTCCTCCCATTTCCACTCAGGTATCTTCAGTGGCTGTAGCAGTCCTGCTGGCCTTTGATGCATTGCTTTGACCCTTTGGCATATGTCACACAACGCGACATGCTCCGCAACTTCACGCTTCATGCTTGGCCACCAAAATCTTTCCTTCAGGTCTTGATACATCTTAGCGATTCCCGAATGAATAGAGTACTTGGAGTCATGAGCTTCCTCCAGAATCAGCTGTTTCAGTTCCTTCTTGTGCGGTACGCAAATGCGCTTCTTGATCCACAATGTACCTTGCTCATCCAGCTTGAAATCCTTCGCCTTGCCTTCCTCCATTTTGGACTTAATCCTCTGAATCTTGACATCGTCTTTCTGTCCTCCATGAATCTGATCTTCCAGGGTAGGCTTCACTTCTAGAGCGGCTATAAATCCTTTAGGCACAACCTCCAGCTTCAGCTTCTGAAATTTCTTGCATAACTCAACCTGGTTTTCTCCCACCAGCATGTTCACCGAATGGCTCTTTCGGCTTAAAGCATCCGCCACCACATTGGCTTTCCCAGGGTGATAATGAATCCCCAGATTGTAATCCTTAATTAGTTCCAACCACCTCCTCTACCTCATGTTCAGGTCCGATTGAGTAAATATATATTTAAGACTCTTATGGTCCGTGTACACCTCACATCTGTTCCCAATTAGATAGTGCCGCCATAACTTCAGGGCATGTACCACAGCTGCTAATTCCAGATCATGCGTTAGATAGTTCTCTTCATGCGGCCTCAACTGCCTTGATGCATATGCAACGACCTTTCTGTTCTGCATTAACACGCATCCTAGTCCTTGGCGCGATGCATCACAGTATATATCAAAGCTCTGGCTTAAATCCGGTAGATCTAACACTGGTGCCGATATCAAACGTTTCTTCAACTCTTGAAAACTCCGTTCACATTCCGGTGTCCATGCAAACTTCTTCTCCTTCTTCAACAATTGCGTAAGAGGTCTCGCAATCGTTGAGAATCCTTCAATAAATCGACGGTAATAACCGGCCATTCCAAGGAAACTACGGATTTGAGTCACCGTCTTGGGTGGCTCCCAATGCAGCACTGCTTCCACTTTACTTGGGTCAACTGCGACTCCTTCGGCAGTCACCACATGTCCAAGAAATTCCACCTTGTTCTTCCAGAAGTCACACTTGCTAAACTTAGCGAAAAGTTGCTGCTCTCTTAACTTCCCCAGAACGAGCTTCAGATGTTCGGCATGCTCTTCTCCCGTCTTGGAGTAGACTAAAATGTCATCTATGAACACAACAACGAACTTGTCCAGGTATTCCATGAAAACCTTGTTCATCATGTTCATGAAATATGCACGTGCATTTGTCAAACCAAAAGACATGACTGTAAACTCGTAGTGCCCATATCTTGACGAAAATGCGGTCTTCGGCACATCCTCCGATCTAATCTTTAGCTGGTGATATCCTGATCGTAGGTCGATCTTGGAGAAAACTCCAGCTCCTCTCAACTGGTCAAATAGGTCATCGATCCTGGGTAATGGGTACTTATTCTTTATAGTGACTTCATTCAAAGCTCGGTAATCCACACACATCCGATAACTCCCGTCCTTCTTCTTGACAAACAGAACCGGTGCTCCCCATGGTGACGAACTTGGTCTGATAAATCCCTTATCCATTAACTCCTCAATCTGCTTCTTCATTTCCACCAGCTCATCGGTTGACATCCGATAAGGTCTCTTAGCTATCGGGGCTGTTCCCGGTACTAACTCGATTACAAACTCTATGTCCCTGTCTGGTGGCATCCTGTAAATCCTCCGGAAATACATCCGGTATTCTCGACAACCGGTACATCTTCTATGCTGACGGCCTTCACACTATTGACCATCAACTGACCATCCCGAACGGCAGTTGCCTGAAACTCTATTTTTCTCCCGCTAGGACTCTCGACTGATATGACTCTTCGTCCACAGTCTAACACAACCTTGTGTTTAGACAACCAGTCCATTCCCAAAATAACATCTAAGGTCTGGGTATCTAACACCACTAAGTTTGATAGGAACTCCGTTCCATCTATAAGCAATTTTACCCCAGAACATCCTACATCAGATCGGAGTTCTGATCCTGGGGATTGTACTAGCAATACATGCCTAAGGTTCACCATTTTCAACCCATTGTTCACAGCAAAAATCCGAGATATGAACGAATGTGAAGCTCGAGAATCAAATAAAACTGTTGCAGGTACTGAATTGACAAGTAACTTACCCAGTACGACGTCCGATGTATTCTGCACTGCATCTGCGGTGACATGATTGACTCTGCCTCTTACCACAGTCTGTGTGGCAGCTCCAGATTGTGTAGCTCCACGGCTTGCTCCTGGCGCAGGTGTCTTCGTTGGAGTAGTTCCAAGATTGAAGCGAACTGGTGTCACCCCTCCTCCCTTCTTAGGACAATAATTGGCAAAGTGCCGGCTCGTTGCTTGAAACAACGCCTCACCGATCGCTGGCTTCTCATGGCAAGCGTTCCCAAGCTGGTGTTGGTGTCTGAAATTTTGTCCGCAGTCTTGGTCTTGGTGGCGGCGTCGTCACCATATTCCTTGGCTGAAATATGAAGAACTGGTTTGGTGCAACCCTCAAACGCTGCGCTCCCTGGCGTGCTCCCTGCTGTGCCATCCTGCGCTTCCGGTTGTCCTCCAGCTCCTTGCGGTTGTCCTCCAATATCAGCGCCTTGTTCACCAGCTTCTGAAAGTCCGAAAAGGTGTGGGTTATGAGTCCCACATGCAACCCTGAATTCAGTCCTTTCATGAAACGAGACTGCCTGGCCTTGTCCGTTGCTACGTCCTCAGGTGCGTAGCGTGCCAGCTGCGTGAATTTATTTAGATATTCGGACCTTTGGTTGATCGCCTTGCTTGATGCCCTAAACTCCTCCTTTTTCAACTCCATTATGCCCTCGGGCACATGGTACTGCCGAAAAGCATCCGTAAACTCCTCCCAGCTGATGTCCTGTGGGTGCTCATGAGCAGCACAGAAGTTTTCCCACCATTCAGTGGCAGTTCCTTCAAGCTGATGAGAGGCATAAAGTACCCTCTCATTTCCTTCACACTGGGTGATGTGCAACTTTCTCTCTATCGTCCTCAGCCAATCATCCGCCTCCAATGGATTGGCATTTCCGAAAAATGTAGGCGGCCGAGTCCTCATGAATTCTGACAGCCTCGAGTGTGGCCTCTGCACTGGGTTGACCTGGTTAGCTTGGGCGGCAGCGGCGGCTTGGGCGGTGACCTGCTGCATCTGCTGCATCATGGCATGCATTAATTGAGTCTGTGCAGCGACAAAGGCTCCAAAATTCTGCATATCAACTGGCGGTGCTGGTTGAGTTCCTTGTCCTTCATCATCGATGTTTCCAGCTGAGCGTGAACCACTCCCATTTCCTCCTTGGTTTCCACGGGTGTTCACCATCTGCCGATTGCTCCATGGTTTAGAGACGAGAGGGAAATAAGAGTAGACAAGTAATAGAATACTTATGCGGGGTCAAAGGTGAAATAGCAAAATCCAACTTTATTACTTTATTAATACCGAGGTATGGTTGCTCACAATGCCTAGGGGCCATGCAACACATACGCATCACTCACAAGCATGAAAGAAGCAAATCAAGCTAATACTCTGGAGTCAAACGCCTCTAAGGGTGACTCTTATTCCAAGACGCGACTCAACGCAGGAGTCTCAACTGCTAATCCTAACGCTCACTCCTCAAGCCAACCCCCACCGAAACTTCCTAGTGGATACACCGGCGGGTGTGCTGGTGCTGGTACAAACCTATCCCAACGATCCACACCGGATCGCCTCGCTCCTCTGCTGCTGGCTCAACCTCCACTGCTCGGCTTGACCTCCACCGCTCGGCTTAACCTCCACCGCTCGCTCTGGCGCGGCTCTGCTGTGGCTCCTCCGGGTCAGGTCGTGTAGCTCCAAAGATCAGCTCCGGCTCAGTCCGTCTGTGCTGTCTCCAGCTCCCCAATCCTCTGGATAGAGTCGGCCAAGTACTCACAAGTCTGCAACAGATGAGCCCTCACCTGCGTAAATGCGTCACGAGACCTCTACAGCTCCTGAACCGTCTCATCGATAGCATCCTCTTGAGCGATGACATATCTGGCCAGGTGGGTGATCGTGGCATCCTCCTCCTCTATGGGCTCTCGGTTGTAGCGAGTGTCTCTGCGTGGATGGTGACGGAACACTGTGCCATCCAACTCCCCGGGGTAGGTACGAGCAATCTGTCTCATCGCCAGACGCGATGTCTCTTGAATCCCAGCATCAAATGACGACCTCCTGGCAGTGATGCGGATGGGACGACTTGCCCTCGCCCTATCCCGAGCGTAAACTGTGATGGTGACATCGGGCAATATCGATCCCCACCGCACTACAAGAGTCCCCGGTAGATCGGCTGTCATAACCTCCAAGCAATGCATCATACGCCAAAGCTCATGGCGTACCCTCGATCGCTCACCAAAAGAGTGAATCATCCTCATCTGCCAAAGGACACTCACGTGAAACTCAAATAGTTTAAAACAAAGCGTAAACGTGATAAATTCAGCAGGGGGTATGAAAAGGAGAGAAGGGGTAAGTCGAGATTGCATTATCATCTTGGCGCATTTTAACTTTTAGAAAATAGTTTTATCCTCACTACGACCATTCTAACTAAGGGCCAGTCCTACAGTCAGTATGGCTCTGATACCACCTCTGTCGGGACCCGAATGTGCAAATCCGGACCCTCTGTGTATTCTGCACTAGTCCAGGATCACGCTAGTGCACACAGACTCAACATTGGTACATATCACAGTCATAACCAGCGAATTAATAAAGTACTTTAATTAAATACTCAAACTAGTTGATTGACCTTATGGTCAAGTTACAAAATCGCCTCATGAGGCTAAGACTTATTAAAATATTCAAATGCAATGAAATAAAATAAACTCGTGGCGCCAACCAATTTGCCACGAACAACCATGGGCTCGCTCCCTAGTTCGTCGGCTCCTCCTGATACTCCTCCTCCTGAGTAGGGGTTGCTTCTTCTTCAACTGAAGTTGTGTTATTGTGGGGTGAGTACTTTGAGCACTCAGCAAGTCATGCACAGAATGCAATGCTAATATGCTACATGCATGGCTTAGTACAAAGGATAGGCTATGGTTCATGCGCAGTACATCATTCAAAGTAAACAGTAATAGATTGCAAAGCGGTAAAACAATAGTAGGAATATATAGTAGCTTTCACAAACATTTCAGTCGTAAAGCATTTTCTTGTCCTAAGTCTAGTTCATCATTACCAACCCAAGCATTTTCCATCAACAAGTCATTTTCATGAAAATCTAACCCTTGACTGTAATCACCGAGCGATGCTCAATACTGTGAGCACGGCTATTCGAATAGGTTGTACACTCTGCAGAGGTTATACACTTTACCCACAAGATACAGTCAAATACCACCAAGGCAAATAACCGTAACAGAGCCTTTCCAAAGTTCCGTCTAAACCCAAGATCTTGCCGCTAAGGTTTCAACACCGAGGGATGGCTACCACACCTGGGCCCCCTCTTGCGCCATGTGAGTTCTCACCGCTCCTCCGGCCCCACACAACCACGACAGTACCAAAGAATAGATTTCCCAGTTTACTCAGCAAGGTCCGTCCCATTACGGAGCTTGTGGTTGTATGAAAGACTCAGTTCAAATGCTCGCAAGGTTAAGTCCTTAGTTGACCGAGGCAAGACTAACCAAGAATGACCTTAAATATCCAAAACCAATAAAACCAAATCGACCGCCCGATTGCCACTCTTGGCCCACTGAACAATCTTGCCACATGCCTCGGTCTAAATCATTTTCCCACCGGTTCTTTACCATTGCACCACGTGCCATCATCAACTCAATAACACATGTCTCATTCACAAAATCGTTCCATATCTCATTAAGTCAATATTAACTTTGGTATTCCAAAATCATGAAATTTCCACGGCGGGGCTAAGCATACTACTTACGGTCTACTCAACCCATGTTGGCCAATAATTAATGTCCAACTATTAATCCACAACCTAGGGTGACAAATGATTCATGGCCTACAATTATATACGACAAGGTGGCATCTGACAACTAGGCATTTAGCTAATCCCAAAATTCATTCAACCAATTTTTACTAAATTAGCATGCAATAAATTAAATCTAAATAATTTTTCTATGATAGGTCCAACATGATCAAACACAACTTGCCTTCAAAAAGTATTGGTTCGGTTCTGAGCTTGCTCTCGGTCGAACTTCTCCCTCGAAACCTTCAGGCACTTCAACGTCTACGCGTAACGCAAATAAACAACAATAAATAAATAATACAGAGAGCAACTCAATTCAAAAATTCAATTAAAATTCACTAACAGAAAGAGCTTGATTTTACAAATTTATAGAAATTGGAATCACTCAAATCGGAGTTAAAACGTAAAAGTTATAAGCGTTTGAAGTTTCAAATTAAATTTTAAATCAATACACCGAATTAAATAAATATTTTCTTTTTCGGGAAAAATAATTATTAAATCATCTGTGACACGTGTCGCCACCACGAATGACACGTGGCCTTGCCGACGTTAGCCGGCTCCTCCCGTGGCGTCGGCATAGCGTCATCGCGACGTCGGCCGCGACTCGGTCAACTCAGCGGCAGTGGGACCCACCGTGGCGTCGGCATGACGTCATCGATGGCGTCACACGCCTTTGTGCGTCGCGGGCGCGTGTGGGCCCGCGTTGTCGATGTCACGCGCACTGCGATGAATAGCGGCGTGGCACTACGGCTGCCCTCGGATCCACATCTAACGGCCGAGGTTTGAAGTTGGGGTTCCTTTGTTTGAGAGCGGCGTGGGCTCACCTCGGCGGTTGGATGGAAATCGTGCGGTGGCGAGGCTCGTGAGATCCGGCGGTGTTCTTGCGCGCGTGGTTCGGCCGGAGACGGGGCGATGACGTCGGCGCGGCGCGTTCCGAGCTCCTCCGGCGTGAAAAGTGATTCTCCGACGCGGCAATGGTGACGAGTTCGAGGGTGGCACGGGCGACGGCGGAGAGTGACCGGCGGCGCCGGAACGGCGCAAGGAACTCGGCGGGTGGCTTTGGGAACTTCGGCGAGCTCGTGCGGCGAAGCGGCAGCGTCTCGGGAGGCGTGAAGTGTACGGCTAGATGCGGCGCAAACCGAGGAACACAGGAGAGGCGGCGGCGCATTAAATAGGGGCTCTAGGAGTCCATGCCATTGCGAGAAATGCGGAGGAGTCCGTGGCGGCGGCGGAGTCCGGCGGTGACTCGGGTTTGGTGATGTGGCGCGACGTGAGCCCTTGGATGAAGATCGGACGGCTACGGCGCTAGGGTTTTCCGAGTTGGGTTGTACAGTACTTGGCCCAATACTGTTCATCCGGATTTTTAACTCTTTTCCGATTAAAAATAATTCCCAAAAATCAAATAATTCATTTGAGGCATTAAAAATTCCAGAACAATTCTGGAAAAATTCTCAAAAATATTTTAAGACATTTGTGACTCAAACAAAATATTTTCAGCAAAACTTTATTTTAACTTTTCCATTATTTAATTAATTTGGTAAATGGCTTAATTCAAAATAAATCCAAATAAATTCCAAAAATTCCCAAAAATTCAAAATACCATTTAAATGCAAGAAAAGAAAAAATTGGGGTGTTACACTCATCTGGAAATACATCAGATTATTCACAAACTACTGGAATTTGACTCAATTCTGTCGCCAAAGCAGAACAAAGCTGCTGAGTTGGACTATTACTGATTGAAGAAAACTGCACTTGAGTTCCACTTGGACTAAGAAGAGTTATAGATCGGTTAGCACAATCAATACAGCCTTTGTGCTTGGATAACCAATCCATACTAAGAATCACATCTAGCCCTGAAGTTTCAATGATAATAAGATCAGCATGAAATGGTACTCCATTAATTTCAATGCAGACTTCTGAACAAACTCTTGAAGTTTGCATAGATGCCCTAGGGGAATGGATTATCATTTTTGTGGGAAGCATTTCAACTTGCAGTTCATGCTGATTGATGAACTTTTTGGATATGAAGGAGTGTGATGCGCCAGAATCAAATAGCACTAATGTAGGTACAGAATGAACAAGAAATGTACCTAGTACCACATCAGGTGCTTTTTGAGCTTCTTCTGCTGATATATGATGTAGATGAACACAATTATCACCTTGTTTCAGAAGAAGATGGAGGTGGCTCAAAAGTTTGTGGTCTTTTAGACATTGGAATTCTATTTGGGAGTTGTCGTTGAAATTGAATAGAATTCTTCTTTTGACAATCACAAGATGTTTGTTTCTAAGTGACAAAGGATTTTCTTGTCTGCTGAGGTGGAGAAACTGATGGTTGTTGAGGGCGAGAATCTTGAACTTGGTTTTGTTGGAATTGGAGAGGTTGAGCTTGAAATTCCTGGGATTGGGATATAGATCGCCGAACATTGAATGGCTGTTTTGAAGGATGATTGTTTGCTGATTATCGAGCTATCCACTTGCGCTTTTGGCTTTCCATTATTTCTTGATGACCATGCTCTACTCGGAAAGCTTTATCTATCAATGTTTGGAAATCATGAATATCATGGGCGACTAGCGTCCATTTAATTTCTTCATTCAAGTTTTCTCGGAAGTGCTCAATTTTTCGAGCTTCATCCAACACTTCTGAGGGAGCATAACGAGATAAATGGTTGAAGTGGTGAAGATATTCCCTCACTGATAGATTTCCTTGCTTCAATTCGATAAATTCTCGTTTCTTGATTTCATTGATACTCGCAGGAATATGAGTCCAACGAAAGGCTTCTTTAAATTCTTTCCAAGATAAACTTTGGCCTTCGGGAAGCATTGCTTGATGGTTTTCCCACCAAATTGCTGCAGCTCCTTGCAGCTGAAGTGAGGCATAAAGGACTTTCTCATGGTCATTACATTGAGCAATGGCCAGCTTACTCTCAATAGAACGGAGCCAATCATCAGCGTCAAGAGGATCTGCTGATGAAGAGAAAGTTGGCAGTTGAGTTTTTAGAAAATCTTTCAACTTGGAGTGATGAGGTGCATTGCTTCCATCCTTAGCGAAAGCTGTGCTAAGGCTGGTATTGGTTTGCACCAATTGCTGGAGTAGAAGCAAATCAGCTTGACGCCCTTGAGCGAACATTGACATAACTTGAGCCACAGTTGGGGATTCGGATGACTGATGATCAAGATTATCTTCACTTGGATTTTGAGGAGTTGGGGGTGATTCATGATGAATATTGTGTCGAGATATTCTGGTAGCTGGGTGCTGCGGATTAGGATGGACTGGAGTTGGAATATCGTCCCTTGCAAGCTGAGAACCTTGAGTGGCTTCAACTTCCATTAATTTCCTTAAGGACCTTGATTTAGGCATCCTACGGTCAAGAGGAGACCGATATTTAGATGAGTTCCTATTGGGTTACTAGGCAACGATTCGATCTTTAATTTAATTTAATTTTTTTATTAGATTTTCTTGTTAAGTAGGGTTTTCACGTCGTGAAATTTTAACTTAATATCAAGCATTCACGAGTGCATCCCGAGAAACAAAACAAAAAGCTTCTCAATCAAAGCACACAAAACAAACATGAACTAACATGCAGGGTTCTAAATAACTTAGCATATTATGCTCCTATTCGGCGTATCAATATATGTCTTCATGGAGCGACATCCACTTCTTCAAGATTGTTGATGCAGAATTCGAGGTCTTCATTGGCTGAAGAATGATCTTAGAAGAGAAGAGTTTAAATTGAAATGAAAATAAAGGAAAGAATAGAAACTTAAGACAAAGAAAAGAATAGCAATGACTACTCTTTGCAATTAATAATTTTTGAAAATAATATTTTGAATTTGGTTATTCTATCTAGGGTTTGTAGTACGGCTCTGATACCAACTGAAATGACCCCCGTTTTCGCATTCTATGCAAAGAATGCCAAAACGAAATATAATGTGCATTCCGTACTACTCCCTGGATCAGTAGCTAGTACGCACATACACAACAGTTGGAAGCACAACCATACAACAAGTTATTAATGCGAAAGCTATTATTCAATAGATATTTACAACTCAGAGTATTTAATACAGTACAGAAGAAACAAAATCTTATAGTGTGCCCATTGACCCTCAGGCAACTGACAAGGTACAAATCCCTAGATAGAACACGACCATAAAGTTCCCGGAACCTGCGATAAAGATATTCTTCGAAACTTCGCGATCACCTAAAAATAGTAAATAAGCAAGGTTGAGTACTTTCTTACTCCGCAAGACTTAAGGTGGTATTTGCAAATGCAATAAATGCAAGTCAAGTCAAAGGAGGTTTCTACGGTTAATTTGCATAAAGCAGAATTTAATTTGTAAATCAATTTGCAATTTGTCAACCGGAATTTGTAAATGCAAGATTGCTGATAAGAAATAAGTAAAGCATAAATGATACTCACATCAGCTCCCAAGCATTGAATAATTCAAAGATCCAGAAGTCCAATAATCAAATCCATAATCCATTCATGTGGTCCAACAATTATCAACCCATTGATATAATGATTTAATCATTCATCTAATAATTCAATCCATGAAATCCAACAATATCAACCCATTGATATAAAATAATAGTTGCAAAACAAGTTTCAACCCAAAACCCATTTTTAGAAAATATGAAAGTCTAACATTGGAATGACTTCACCAAGTGCCCATGACAGTGGGCGCGGCTAATCGATTAGGTTTAAACTCTGCAGAGGTGTACAGCTTTACCCACAAGTCATGACCTTTTCTTTTTGCCGCATGTTTCACACACCTTTGGCTTGTGGTCAGAATGTTCATGACGAAAACCTTTACATTACCCAGTTTAACTTTACACCAGCCCGGGACGTTAACCCTTGCCAGGGAGAAGAAACTCTAATAGCGTATATACCTCTTTGCTTATTTGAAAATGGAAAAAATGAGAGTACCCCTGTACTATTGGTTTCTCCTCTTAACAAGGCGTAAACCGTTGCATTGGTAAGTAGAAACCCCTACAAGCATACTTTGAAAGGAATGCTTGTGTAATCTCCCGCCTTCCATAAATGCAAAGTTAAACTGGATAACTTAATCAGTTTAAGGTTGCCCCATCCCAACAGTTGTGGTTGCACTGATTTCTTGAATCTATAGCGCCCCATTGTTCGGTCCTTAATCTGACACGAGCAATACTTCACCCTACACTACATACAACTTCCCTTGTACATCCGGCTATTGCCAATAATTGCCCGCATCCAAATCCATAGTTTTATTTGGGATTTTTATCAAAATATCAATATCCAACAGAATCAAACCCAAACACATTTTCCATTTCTCAAGAAACAACTTTTGATTTGATCATCATCATCATCGATTCATTATTGATTCTAAAGCATGACTAAGCATGGTTATTAAATCGCATATACCCAAATTGACATTTTATATTGTCTAATCCCTTCTGTATGGTTATCAAGGTTCACATATTCATACTTATAAAGGAGGTTCCATGAATCAACACGTATAACTACCAAATCCCCAAAATAGCGAATTTAAAAAAAATAAACGCATGCATGAAATCATTTGATAAAACAAAAGAACAATAAACTCTGGGATCAATATGATCAAAGGGGTGCTTGCCTTACTTATTTGTCACTCACGACGATGTCATGGTCGTAGCCGGCGTTGACGGTGACAAAGTTAGTAACGCCGAGTTCTACACGTCGGCCCAACGGAAATAAAGCAAATTACTATCTCTAACAAGGGCAAAAAGAAAATAGATAGAAAAGCAAATAAAGAATCTTTACAAAGAACAGGGATTGCACTTTATGAATTTATAAATTTTATTTTACGAATTCAAGATGCAAAAATTATTTAGATTAATAGAATTAATCATTTTTGCAAGGTTCATTGATTCTACTATTCATAGTCTGTTTCTTGTATCGTTATTACTTAAGGGTTTTGCTATTTCAGGATTCAGATTCAAAGCAAGTTAAAATAAGAATATTTTTCTATATTACTGTAGATCATATCCTAAAGATCATTTCTGAACTATTCTTCATTTTATTCGCATTTAGACGAGATGTTTTACGAGCTATTAAAAAGGTTTAAGTGATCACAATTTGTTCGTTCATTTTATGGACTACCGAAATATGAGTGGTTAGGGTTATTGAAGTAGCAAGATTAATATACAACTTATGTTGAATCAAGATTATTTCTTCAGAATATGGTAGAACAAACATTGTAGAATGTATTCAAACTACTTTTACAAATTTCAGTATTTAGACGTGTTATTTAATCTGCTGATGAAATAGTCTAAATGATCATAATGTTAACGTCAAATCGGTAAGTTTCATTTTATGTTTACGTCTACATTATACATGATCCTTAATCCATTTTTTAGGTATTAGTAGAGTAAAATCTTGGGAATGTTTTAAAGTTAGTTTTGCATTATTTTGACTTTAACTGCAATGGATTATCTATTTATTTACTATTGTCATTTGCATTTCCTTTCATCAGAAGAATGCAAATTAAGTCTTATCTTAAATATTTTTAAGTACATGAGTCCTTGCTGTTTCTAGGAACTTAATACAAATTATTCCATCATTTTATGATCTATTATGTTTTTATTCTTATTAATAGCCATATCAGATTTTACTAGTGATTATAGATCAAATAATTTAAACTAAGTTCAATATTTAAATATTTTTGTATATTGGAGTTCATTATGGTCCGAGAAGTACATGAAATTTTATTTAATAATTTTAGGAATTATATTTCCCATGTGTGCAATAAGGTCCATAATAGAGTGCTTATACTATTTCAAATTTTAATAATTGTTCCATGATTAAAACATTAAATGTTTTTGCAGATTTATATTCTTCTGGATTTTAGATGAATATAAAGATTTATTTTATTGAAATTGAATTAATATTGCAAAAGATATTCAAGATTGATTATTAATCGGTTTGGAAAATGTATTCAAAATTGGAAATGCGCTTTCTTATATTGAACACGTCTTTACCATTTGTTTGGAGCTTTTCTTGCATCACTAACATAAGGGACCCGCGCGGCAGTGGAAGAAGAACAGAGCAGTAGCTAGGGGTCGACGGCGATCAAGTTCCGGTGATCTTCCGGCGAAGACGACTGCACGGGGAGACAGAGCTCGGCGAGGCGCACCCGGGAGTGGAGCTAATTCAACCGGAGAAGGTCAGAGACGAGCTAGCGACGAGCTTGGGCGGCGGCGCTAATGGCGGGCGGTTGAGAGGAAGAACCAAGGCTTGGGAGCTGGAATGGGTAAGTGTTTTAGCATTAGCGTGATGTGATGACTCCATTTTGGAGGTTTACCAGTAGGGTGAGGCTCTGAGGAGCTCCGCCACCATTCAGTCGAAATTGGGAGAGGAGGCGCACGACGGCGGTGACATTTCGCGTGATGAGCTCAATACATTTTTGAGGGCTTTTGATCCTCAAGGATTGGTGATGCTCTAGCTTGAAGTGATTTGGAAATGGACGATTGGATCACAAGAATTTCGAGCTAGCTTTGAGCTTCAGTGGTTCGGCCATGGCGGAAAGGAGCAGAGATTTTGGCATTTTGGTTGAGAAGAGGAAAGGGAATTGAGGGAGGAAAGAAAACGCCGCTCAGGTGATCATTTAGAGGTATTTATAGGCGATGGAAAGGATGAGCTTGGCCGGGTTGCTTTCAGCTCGGATGGGGGCTTCACCATGCGCGACAAGGGAAGAACAACAGCTGCTTGCCGTGGACCACAGGGCGACATCCGCGTGGAGGCAACGGGATAAGGACGGTGCTGCGCTGGCTCGGGCTGTCCAGTGGGCCTAACCCGAGTTCGGGACCCATGTGACAGAGAAAGAGATGGGGAAGCAAAGCAAAATTCAAGTCTAGCCTTCAGGCTGAGCAGATTAGGGTATTAATGGTTCGGTCTTGCGTCACATCAGAATTTATTATAATTTTTCTGTGCAATGGGTCATCAGTTATCTAACTACTGTAGAAATTTCGGATTAACATACTGTTCATATCTTTTATTAAAATTCTGACAATCTGCTCTGCACAGTTTTCATATTTCCCTTTTTCATTTGTCAGACTATTTAAATATTTTTTAAACTTTTTGAAAATTTGGTTCTCAAGTTTATTTGTTCTATTTATTATTATTTAAAATTTTCAGCTCAAAATATTGCACCAGGAATTTATAAAAATTCTGACATTCAAAGTACTTGTTTTCAATTCTCTCTGTTTTTGAATTTTTAAATATATGAAAATAATTTATTAATTTACTAAATTTTTACTGTAGGTTAACTAATGTCATCCTAAGATAATATAAAATTTTCAGAAGGATATAAATCATCATTATTTTCATTTAATTCTGACAATGCTACTGTTCTTAGTCTTGGTTCATTAAATTACTTTGTATCTTATGCATAAATTTTGGACATGACATTTTTAAAGTTTAAAACTGAGGTTCTAGGTTATTCTCAAGATTATCCATGATTTTGGAATTTTATTGACTTTAGACTTCATTTTTGTTATTCTTTTATTTCTTGATTACACTTTTCCAATGAAGCAAAAATCAAGAAAATTCAGAAAAAGCAAAAAAGGCAACAATAAATATAATTTAATTCTGAATTTTAATTTCTTACTTTATTTAAATTTTCAGGATGTTACAGTTCTTAAATATATAACTGAAGATTATATGAGTGCATATGAGAATTGCCGCGTATGCACATATGATAATTACTCTCTCAGCTGAACAACATTCAGTTTCATATACCATATCAATTTCACATTTATGTCATGACTAGTATCTCTCATTCATTTGGAGAACACCGATTCATCTAAAGAACATGATGTAACTTGTGCTATCAGAATATATTAATAAACAAGGTTGACGCTGCATGAGAAAATAATTAGCACACTGGGAATGTACATGCTCAAGTGTGATACTAATAAGCAATGCAGTTGAGTTTTTTACTGTGAAGCATTAACATCCCACATGTAAAAAAGAACAGATTGTCACAAATTAGTTGTCACAAATTGTCTATTTCAGTACCAAATCCTCACTGAACACTATTCCACATCCCACATGCTAGGTCCCCAAGCCAAACAAATTAGCTGGCCCCTTAGCATTCATCTGCACATTCACATGAAGCATCACTGGATTACATCCCACAAGCATCATCACTGGATTACATCCACATCAACCAACATTCGGACATCAAGCAGCATTCCTCAGTTGGGCCTAGGTCATAAGTTCGCAAGAGGTGTACCACGGCAGGGAGATGCGGGGAAGTCGACACGACGGCGGGGAGACGGCGGGGAGGTCGACGCGACGGTGGGGAGGTGAAGGCGACGGTGGGGAGGTGGCAGTGGGGAAGCTCTGAGGCGACGGCGTTGGTTTGACCAGAGGCGACAGAGGCACAAGGTGAGCGGCGGCGCTATAACTGAGAGGGCTAGGTTAGGGTAAATAAGAAGACGACGCGAATTTTGAATTTATATGGGTACATTATCACTGTCGGGTCATCAAAAGAACCGGTAGTGATACATTATCACTGCCGATCCATATGTAGGGCGGCGAGAATATAGTTATCACCGCTCACACTACAAACCGGCAAGAATATATATCATCGCGGTGGATGTCAAACCGCAAGGATAGTGTAATATCACCGGCGGGTATATAACTACCCGGCAGTGATAATGCTTATCACTGCCGGTTATTAATAGAAACCGGTAGTGATAAGCTAGTCTCCAGACTTAATACTTTTAATTTGATCCAAATTTTCTTAAAAGTTTTGAGGTATACTGTAGGACATATAATATTTTATTTAAATATTTCCCCAAATTTGTATCAAGTTCTAAAATTATAAAAATCAGATTGCTATCTATTTTAATTGTTTTAATATTTCAAAAATCAAATAATACATGAAAAATGGACAAAATGCAGTCAAATTCACACAAATTCAAATGCAGTCAAATTCACAAAAATCCAAATGCCATATTATAATCTAGTCTCCGACTAATTAAGTGAAACTTTTAATTTGATCAAAAGAAAGCATAACCTCAATTTCCATTATTGCATATATTACATAATTGTTACATATGAGGAAATAAACATGTCGTTCGTACAAAAGAAAGCATACATTTCATTAATCATAACTAAGTTAGGATTCGACCTTCATTATGATCGCGGCGTATGTACGTAGCTTCGTCACTCTCTTCCATGATACTTAGGTCAACGTCCTCTCCGAATGGGGAAGCTCATCATCGAATTGGTTGTACTCTTCCTCATCGACAACATTCTCAACTCCGACAATTCTTCTTTTTCCTTGAATAACCACGTGGCGCCCTTGTTAGCCGGCCGGCCATAAAGAAGATTTGTGTAACAGAATTAGCAAGTACGAATGGTTCTTCTCTGTATCCGACGAGTTTGAGGTCCACGGTAGTGATACTGTACTTGTCGATATTCACGCCCCCTGGAAGTCTAACCCATTGGCACTGAAAGAGAGGGACCTTCAAAGGTCCATAGTCAAGCTCACAAATCTCTTCTATGAATCCATAGTAGGTTTGCCTATTTCCATTGCTGTCATAGGCATCTATACGGATACTGCTATTTTGATTGGTGCTCTTTTTATCTTGCACTCTTGTATAAAATGTAAAACCATTTATGTCGTATCCTTGGAATGTCCAAATTGTAGTTGACGTTCCTTGAGCCAACACTTTCAACTAAGTGCAGTCTGTCTCCGTATGCATCATGTGTCTACGCAACCAATCGCCGAAGTTATCTCTGTGCTCTTTCGCGAGCCAAACCTCTGACCTCCCTGGGTTTGTTCTGGATAGCATGTTCTTGTGCATGTTGACATACGGGGCCACCACAACTGATTGTCCTAAAACTGCGAAATGTGCTTGTGTAAATGAAGCTAGATTGCTAATACGTACTAATTTCTCGCCGAGTGTCCCTTTCCCCTGTAGCCTTCCCTCATGCCGAGATACAAGCACACCAATCAGTTTGAGATCCATATAATCGACGCAGAACTCAATGACCTCCTCGGTTCCCCACCATTGGCGGTCTGCCTTCCTACGATTTTGGTTACTTAACATATTTCTTTATAACCCCATGAATCTCTTGAAAGGGTACATCCGATGTAGAAATACGGGACCAAGAATCAGATTCTTTCACAATGTGAACAATGAGATGGACCATAATATCAAAAAAGATGGAGGGAAACACATCTCAAGCTTGCATGAGTGTGGACCACGCCTTCCTCGCAGCCTTATCTAGTTTTAATGGATCGATGGCCTTCGTGAAATCGCGTTGAAGAATGAACACAACTTGATAATTGGGTCTCGGACTTTCTTTGGCGTAACACCTCTAATTGCAATTGGAAGCATCTGTGTCATCATCACGTGGCGTGTGAGACTTCATACCAATTAACTTTAAGTCTTTCATTGAGACTAGTCTCTTTATGTTAGCAGAGTAACCAGACGGAACTCTGACTCCGTGCAAGCATTCGCAAATGCTAATTTTCTCTTTCTTGCTCAAAGTGTAGCAGGCTGCAGGAAGGTACTTTTTGCCTTTATCTATTTCTTCGTGATGCAGCTCCTTCCTGAGTTTCATATCTTCGAGGTACATCCTTGCTTGAAGTGTATCTTTCGTTTTGCTAGCTATGTCCAGTAAGATACCAAACAAGCTATCACACACGTTCTTCTCTATGTGTGTGACGTCGATTGCGTGTCGAACTTCCACGTGCTGCCAATAAGGTTGGATCCAAAATTCTGATTTCTTTTTCCACAAAGGAGCCTTGTCCCAGGAAGTCGGAATAGATGTACTGCCGGCTCCCTTTCTGTGAATAATTGTAAGATCCTTTACAGCAGCAAGTATCTGTTTCCCAGTGTGATTCTTTGGAGCTAAGGCAATCTCCTTTGTCCTGTTAAAAGCTCTCTTATTATTGCAGTATGGGTGATCCTTGCAGAGGAACCTACGATGGCGCATGTAAGCCATTTTTCGGCGGTTCTTCAGCCACCGGCTAGCTGTATCATCCAAGCACTAGACGCATCCGTTGAAGCATTTTGTCGTCTAGCCCGACAGGTTGCCAAGAGCAGGATAATCATTAATGGTTACGAACAGTAATGCTCGTAGGATAAATTTTTCTCTTTTATACTCATCCCATACCCGTACACCATCGTTCCACAATATTAGAAGATCTTCAACCAATGGTTTGAGGTACACATCGATATCATTGCCAGGTTGCTTGGGCCCTTGGATCAATAGTGGCATCATAATGTACTTTTGCTTCATGCAAAGCCAAGGAGGAAGGTTGTAGATGCATAAAGTCACCGGCCAAGTGCTATGACGACTACTCATGTTGCTAAAAGGATTCATCCCATCCGTACTCAACCCGAACCTTATATTCGTCACATCATATACAAAGTGCTTCTTATATTTTCTGTCGATGTTCCTCCATTACATAGAATCAGCAGGGTGTCTGAGCATTCCATCCTTATTACGCTCTTCGGTGTGCCATCGTAGCAATTGGGCATGCCTTTTGTTCGCAAACAATCGCTTCAGACGGGGGATTATAGGGAAATACCACACCACCTTACGGGGACACCTCTTCTTCTTATGCTTTACCCCGACATCATCGTTCTCGATATCATCGTCATTGCCCTTATACCGCTTTTCTTTGCAAACAACACATGAATCTATGTCTGCAAACTCATTGCGATATAATATGCAATCGTTTGGACATGCGTGTATACTTTGTACTTCCAGTCCCAACAGGCAAACAACCTGCTTGGCCTGGTACATAGTTGAAGGAAACACGTTACCCTCTGGAAGCATGTCCCCCAAGAGACATAACAGCTCAGTAAAGCTCTTATCGGACCAACCATTACTTTCCTTCAACTGCAGTAGTGAAAGCACGGTATGCAGCTTTTTGTACTCCTGATTGCAGGCCGGGTGCAATGGTGTTGTAGAGTCCTCTACCATGCACTAGAACTTTCAAAACTCCCTTTCACTCTGAAGTCCCCCTTCCCATCACGCAGCATTTGATCTAGATCATCTTCGTGGCTATCAACGAATGCATCTTCCACCGCCGTCATATCGTTGTCTTTGTCATCTTCATCAATGTGTTGACCTTCATGTACAATATCATCTTCATCAATGTATTGCCCTTCATGTACAATATCATCTTCACTGTGCTCGGTCCAACAGGTATAGCCATCCTTGAAACCCCTTCGAAGCAAGTGTGCACGTATCGACTATATGTTAGAAAACAGCTTCTCATTTTTGCAATCAACGCATGGACAACAAATATAGTCCGCCAAATTCTTCGACTTGTGTGTCGCAGCCGTATTCAGAAAACAAGTCACACCATTAAAGAACTCTGGACTGCGACGTTCCGTGTCATACATTCACTTTCGTCCATCTACGCTTAATTATATCGAACTACATTTCAAGATATCAATAAACATACCAAAATAATTTATTCTTTACATTAGTCATGCAAAGGCTAATTAATTAAAACGATAAACACATTATAAGCACATAACGCAAATAACAAAATAATTGTAAATGATTAGATTTACAAATACATCTAGCAATTTTGCCTATATTAAGATACATCAAACCTTTTCACTATTGAAATATCCATCTAGCATTTGTTAATTATTTACAAGATTTATTCATTTCATTTTGTTATGTAGTGCTATTAAATTTAATTAATATACATCAAACAAGCATATAATTGAATATAAGGATATATTTCTAAATAATTATGTATCTTGCAACTTTCATTATTGGAAAATCCATCTACCATTTTTCATTATTTAAATATTCAACTAGCAATTCTCACTATTTATTATTCATCTAGTAAGTTTTAATATTTAAATATCCATATAACAATTTTTCAAGATTGAAAAGAATTACGTTATGCATAATTGTCCATCTAGCAATTTTCATTACTTGAAAATCCACTACATCACTAAAATGGATAAGAATTATAATTTATTAAATATTTTAGTTATATCTTAATTTGAGCACTACCGACCTAAAATGTTCACACCATACAATCAGCAATTATCAACATCTAGAGCAATATATAAAGTAAAATTTTACTACAAATATAACATAGATCAAGTCAGTAATTAACCTCGAAAAGAAATACAAGACAAATTTTAATACAATTTTTCAGCAGCAACTCGCCAAGATAATAACTACAGAGCAAAACAAAGCTTCTTTTTATTCTGCTCGGTCGGAGAAGAAGTCACCTCGAAGAGAAATACAAGAAAAATATTAACACAATTTTTTGGCAGCACCTCCCCAATAAAATAACAACCGAGCAAACAGAGCTCCTCTCGCTCGCTTTCGGAAGGCGCTTTAGGGTCAGATATATAAATACCTTATCACTGCCGGCTCTGCGCAAAACCGGCAGGGATAAGGTCAAATTACGCGAGAAAATTCGGAAGGGCAGGAAAATACATATCACTACAGGTTAAAGACTAAAACCGGCAGTAAAATTTATATCACTGCCGGTTATAAATGAAATCGGCAGTGATATATTATTACCGATTTTGGGTGTAAACCGGCAGTGATAGTCTGTTATCACTGTCGGTTGGTAATACAAGCCGGCAGTGATACGTCGAACCCTTCCAACTCCCGCGCCAATCGCCGCACTTCCTCGCTCTCTCGCTAATCGCTATGCTTTTCCCATTCTCTCGCCAATCAAGCGTTCTTCCCATTCGCCTCTATATAATGCCCATTCCTCAATCAGAGCACCACTCCTCACAATCCACCATCGCTGCAAGAATGGCCCCCCAAGAAGCGGCACGTGTCTTGGCAAATTCCGCCCGCCGCCAGAGAAGGAGGAGAAGAAGGAGGAGAAGAAGGAAGGAGGAGGAGGGCGACGACAACGACAATGGCGGGCGGCGAGGTCTCAAGCGCGTTAGGGCGTGACCAACTCGCCATCGAATCGGATTCGAGGAGGAGGAGGAGCACCGCCGCAACTCCGATCGGTCATCCGGCGGTAGCTCCGGCGACGAGGACGAGGAGGAGGATGACGACGACTTTTGGATATAGGGTTTCGCGCCATTTTGGGTTTCAAACGGTTAATAGCCGTTGGCCCGTTATATTTTGTATATATAATTATGACTAAATATGTAATTATGGATGGTATAACTAATTATGTTTTGTAAATATTCTGTGTTTTAACTAATACATATCACGCAAATTACAAATTTTGTAAATGTTCTGTGTTTTAACTAATACATATCATGCAAATTACAAATTTTGTAAATGTTCTGTGCGAGATAAATTACAAATATTTAATATATTCTGTTTTTTTAACTAATTATGCTTTGATATGATCTGTGCGAGATAAATTACAATGTTTGATTTGTTCTGTATCTTAACTAATTACGGGGAATAGTAATATCACTGCCGGTTCTGGAGTAAAACCGGCAGTGAAAATAGACTTATCACTGCCGGTTTATAGACAAACCGGCAATGATAAATCACTACCGGTTTTTTATATAAACCGGCAGTGATATCTTCTTATCACTGCCGGTTCTCTCTAAAACCGGCAAAGATATTGCTTCCATTCGTGCGGGAAAATTATACTATTCTTATCATTGCCGGTAGAAGTTAGAACCGGTAGTGATAATATTATCACTGCCGGCTCGGGCCTACTCGGCAGTGATGGGAGGTCGCGGATGAGGCAGTATGTAGTAGTGTCCCAATCATGTCATTATGCCGGGATTTCAATTTGTTTAGTTTTCAGAAATTAGTACAGCAGCCTACCTAACAGTTGTCACTTCATTTCTTCAGGCCTTCACGTGGCTGTCAAATGCAAAAACATCAACGGCGACTACGAGACCAAGGCCGTTGGCGAGGTAGGTAAGTCCGGCGCCTTCAGCGTTCCCCTCAAAGCCGACCTCCTTCGCAAAGACGGTGAGCTAAAGCAGGACTGCTTCGCGCAGCTCCACCGCGCGTCCAACCAGCCATGCCCCGGGCAAGAGCCATCCTGGATCGTCCGGCATTCCAACGACGCCGAGAACAAGACATTCGTCGCGGCTGCCGGCAGAATGCACTTTCCATCCAAGGAATGCGCATCGGCATTCCTATGTAATCCCTTCAACAAGAAGCATTTCCTCCACAAGCCCGTTGTGATCCCTCATTTCCACAAGAAGCCCATCGTGATCCCTCACTTCCACAAGAAGCCGGTGACGGAGTATAAGCCACCGACGCCCGTCCCAGTGTACACTCATCCGTCACCCGTGCCGGAGTACAAGCCACCCACACCGGTATACACAAATCCGACGCCGACACCGATCTACTATCCTCCTGCCGACCAGAAGGTCCCACTACACCTTGACACACCTTTGCCAACAATTATTAGTTGGGAAAGGTGATCTATTGCCGTCAATTTATCTGTTGGCAAAGGTCCAACAATTGCCATCATATAAACTGTCGGGATTGGTCTCTTATGTCGACAAATAATCTGTCGGCGTTGATAGTCTGACTGATAAACTGTCGGCATAGATCTACCAACATATTCAGTGTGGGCCTTTCCAGAATAAACTGTCGGCATTGCTGTGGACAAAAAACTGGCGCGCTGAACAGAATTTTTATGCTGGTCAGACCAAATACACCGAACACCCTCCTTCCCCGCCTCACCAATTAATCCTCACCCCTCAAAACCCTAAAACACCCAACCAAATTTCACCTTAATCCTCACGATGCCCCATGGCCAATCCTGTCCCCATGCATTGCCGCTCATTCCATCCGGTGAGTCCCCACCCACGACCCCACCGCCACCGCCTCCACAGCCCCACCTGCCCGCCTGCCCCGCCACCACCCGCTCCCCGGCCGCCTCTCGCCGCCGCCACTCCCCCAATGACAGCATCTGCCTTTCGCCGCCCAGCCACCGCAGAGCCGAGTCACCCACCGCCACCGCGCTCCCGGCGCCGAGGTCGGGCTCCTCGAGGTCAATCCTCTCGAGATATCTGAATGTTCGATTGTAATCTTGGAAGCAAGACATCGATGTTTTTCCTTGAAATTTGAGTTGCAAAATTGCGATGATGTTTTGTGTGGTAATTTTGGCCCCTAGCTTGCTTGAGCTGGTTAGGTTTCACTTAATGGTCGAACAATGTGCGCTTCTTTCCTAACATTTGTTCTGTGTATTCCTAGGAGCGCATGCACGATGGAATATGTGAGCAAAGAAGAAAAAAATTCCTTAGGTAATTCTTAGATATATGCCTCAGTTCCTGTACTTATCATGCCGAGACTCAGTCCTATCTGAAATGAGTTATTGGCTATTAGGCAAATTGTTTTCCTCGGTAAAGTAGACATGAATTGAATAGGTAAATTAGACAAACTACTTAAAAAGAACATAATCATCTCACTGTCTACTTGGTCCTTTCCCGCCTCAATGCCTAGTACTAGCTGCATTTCACTCATGTATCTTTTTCTTTTTCTCTATAAAACTCGAAGCTTGTTTTATTGTTATGTAAACAAGGTGAGAATGCAATAAAAATCTTGTGCCAAGTGTAATAGAGTCCCTCTTTTTATTGTCCAAAGCGAATACCAGATAATTAACTTTGTTTTGGATCAAGTCCCAATTTTACATTTGGTGATGTTTAACCCCTAAACGATTGTAGGAGTTCCATCGACATTTGATCTGAATTGAGCTAGTTTTCTTTGAGGTCTCCTGTATCTATACTTTTAAATCCTGTAGGAATGCTTCACATGAACTAGATGTCACATGTTTGCAAAATACTTTCTACTATCTATGCACAATCAGTTCCTCGCAGACATTAATTTGGTTAGTGTGCCGTGGTATCTATTGATTTATTTGGTGTGCATGGGGTGGTATTTCTCTAATTTGTTGACTCCTCCACAAGTTTACAGAACAATGGCATATATAGCTTTCACCACATCACTGGCTAGAAATGGGTTTGTAATCACTTCAATTGCTCTGCCTTTCTCTTTTGTACAGAAACCAAAAATTTGTGCTATGTATTCTTTTGACAAAAATAGTAGATTTGGGCATAATCCAGAAGATGGGACTCATTTTAGCATATGATTGCTTATGCTTCTTGTACTGATCATAATGACTCAAGGATTTCATAAGATGATTCATTCTGAGCATATCTTTTTTTTTTCTTCTACTCAGACATTAATATAAGCAAGAATGACTGTAGGAGATTGTGACGAGGACTGAGAAGATTGACTTATTGAGAAAAGGTTAGCGATACAAGGGAATCTACTCTATAATTTCAGTTTAGCGCGGTCGCATCGAGAACCACTTTATGAACATTGATCCAAGCACAATTAGTTTAGTATCCCAGATGGCTTAGACTTCATAAAATGGGGGCAATTTGGTTGTTCCAAACTTCCAATGCATCTTGAAGACTTTGTATGCTTGGAGAAATAATAGTTGGTGTATTTGTTCTCCTGCAGGTGTGATATCTGATGGAGGTGTGATGAAGCATTTTGTTGGTTTCCGGAAACCTACTGGTTTTGCCTGGTTTTATGGAACCAGCCTGGGCCCGGATTTCCCCTGGTTCCTGGAACCTAAATCCTGGTCTTAAGTAGTGAATTGTTGGTGTATTTCTTGTAAAAAAAGCAATATCTGCTGGTGCTACACTCTTATGAAAATTACACTAAAAAGCACTTTATGATTGTCTATATTCCGATAGGTGCATAAAGAATAGCACTAGGAAGTTGTAATTTATTGCTTTCAGTCTGGTAATTTTCTAATGTTTTTAAATACCCAAAGATCATTCAACTGTGTTGATTCTTGTTGGTTTATGTCCAAATTAATAAACTATACTGAGAGTTCAAATGTTATCTGGTTAATTCGTCATTTTATGAAACTAAATCAGAAAGTCTGCTAATTGCAGAGAAATTACCTGCCATCAGATCATTTACCTGGTTTATCTACAATGTAGGTAAGCTTGGCCATAGGATTCTTATTCCTTGGAGGTGGTACACACACAGTAGATGTTGACACAGGACTTCCGTGTATTGCCCACTTGAAGTGACAGTTGTCAAACAGAGTACTATGATGAGACTAATTACTGCGAGGTGACACCGTGTCTTCTCGCTGTAACGCTCAGTGGTATGTATAGTTGATTGCATGTTGTGATGATCCAAGAATGGTTCCTATGTCACATGTAGGCATTCTCAAATTCACCCTCTTTCATGCCTCATTTTGTCATCGGTATGTCCAGTAAAAAAAAAGCTATGAATTAAGGTTACTGATAAACAAATAAAGTAGGAAAGGTACCTTGCAAAGGGGAATCAGGTGCAAAGCCCTAGTATGGTATAAACCTGTGTGAACTAGCGCATAAGATCCCAAAAAATCTCAAAATATTAGTGTGTTGGCCTGTTGGGGAAAGGACATTGCATGATCCTGCAAACTTCCATGATCAAACTTGATAGCATTTTGGGGATACCCAAAAAAAAAAGAATAGTGGTGTGTACTGTTAAACGAATTTCCTTTTTGTTGCATGTCTGTTTCATTTCTTCCGAACGTTATAGACTTTGATCATGAAAATCAGGGTTGTAGAACATCCCTTTCCCTTTATCCACAAATATTTTTGGAATTTTTGGGTATTGGATGGAAAGTTCACATAGGTTTACGCTGTGATGGGAGTTTACACCAATGAATTGCGCAATCTAAAAGGCTAATTTTGTTGCAGCTGAAGAGCATTCGAGTTTGTGGGCCTAGATATTGGCCTCAGGTGATAAAACTCATGCCTGAAGGTATATAACTCATTCTGAATACTTAACAGTTCAGAAAATATTTGTATAATATTTTTATTCATGTCTCGTAAATAGACAAGCCATGGTGGAGATCTGGAGACAAGACTAACCCATTCAATGGTGGAGTACTCTACATAAAGCGAAAAGTTGGATCGTGCTCCTACTCGGATGATCCAATTGGATGCCAATCTTTGCTTTCACGGGCAATGCATGAGGTTAATGTTTTGTTACACTTCTGACATGCACCTTAATGTTTCAGGAAATGCTACACATGTAATTTTACTGTTCTTTATCAATCTTCAGGTTTGTGATACACCATCTGCAAGCTGCAGTGCTCAACTAAGCTAGTCGTAGTTCGTTTAGAGTTGATCAGTTAGTTAGCACATTTTCGGCCAATCCAAGCTTGATTGCTTTTGCAAAACTCTGTTGCGAGTCATGGAGGGACAGGCAAGTATTATATTTTATTTGATGTTTGTCTTGTTTCTTATATATGTAATGAAGAGCATTACCAGTCGATCGGATGTTACGTGGCACTACGATTCAGCCAACTTGTTTTTGTAGTTCCTTATAGTATTTACTTCCAATTGCAGATGCAATGGCAATTTTCAAGAGTTTTGCTCTCAAGTACTGTATGAATGTATGAGCAAAGATAGGCCGGCACTGTTACAGGTTTTGTACTGTAAACTTGCCTCACATTTTGTTGGCTTTCCATGAGTTACTCGATGGATGTTTTTTTCCCATTTTTTTAATGTTGCAGTGCTTGGGTGCTTGACAATTCTTATTTTTTGAAGTGGGACAGGAAAACTGCCTCCATTTCATTAAGCATGGCATTACTTATAAAAGTTGAACCGGGCTAATCAAGATTATTGCTCATGTTCATGTGTCACATTTTGTGTGTCGGCAACATAAGTACATACTGTGCGTTTGTATTAGCACAAGGATTTAGGAAATATGAAAGTATCAAGAAAACATTACTTCATTAACTTGTATATTCCTTCGATTTTCTACTTTCAGAAAATAGAGATTTCTTATGCAGATTTTCTATTTGTTTGCTGTAATTATTGATTTCTATATTTTACACTCGTGTATATTTCAATTGATGATGCAAAATTCTTTGCTCTTAATAAGCAGGTATTTTTTGCTAGCTACTCCTGTATTGTTTTCATCTCTTTATATTTGAGTTTAGCTGATCTTTAATATACTATAAAATTTTCAGTTGAATGAGGAAGCTGCTTCCTAGGAATGGACCAAGTCAAGCAGCCATGTGCTTGGGGAGGATCAAGTTTACTGGCAAGTGCTCGTGTGTTGTCAGGGCTGCTGCTTATCAGCGTTTCTTGAATACGTCACCAACAGATTTGGAGAGTTCCCAACATAGAGTTGTTACATCTGTAAAGAAAGGTAATGTGCAGGTCACAGAAGTTGAACCTGATCCAGATGATGTTGGTCAAGATTTTGTTCAGGAAAGTGTGAAGGTGGAACCAGACCCAGATGATAATGATGCCATGCATGTTGATGTAGTGATTTCTACCAAGATTCTCCGGAAAAACTTTTGTAATCGGAAAAGATAGATGTTTGATATTGTAAAACAATTTTCTTTTATTGCTTACATTTATGTTTCGTTATCAATTTTATTTTTTTGTAGCAACTTAACTATTTGAACTGTGATTGTGTATGTATATGGTTATATATGTGAGTGGCACTATTTGCATGTACAAGTGTGTATGTCAATTCAATGGTGGATAATGTGGAATTGGTTCTGTATATATTGCATATTTAATTAATTTATATGTCATGTGTGCTGGCATCTTTGCCGACACAAAATTTGTGTAGAAAACTAGCTTCGGTCTGAGGGGAAAATTGATTAGCCAACACGTAAAGTGTCGGCAATTCAGATTTACTGTCGGCAATGCCCTTACTGTCGGCAACACATTAACTGTCGGCAAAGATTGAAACTGTCGGCAAAACTTAGATCTTTGCCGACACTTTATCTGTCGGCAAAAGTATTAACTGTCGGCAATGCCCCTACTGTCGGCAAAACATTAACTGTCGGCAAAGATTGAAACTGTCGGCAAAACATAGATCTTTTGCCGACACTTTATCTGTCGGCAAAAGTTTTATCTGTCGGCAAAGCCTAAGCCGACTGCTTCTACCGCTACTGTTTATGTACTGTCGGCGAAACCTTTGCCAACAGTTTTTGTGTCGGGGAAGGTGTCTTTTGCCGACTATACCATGTGTTGGCAAAAGTGTGCCATGGTGTAGTGTCCAGAACCCAGAGACAGACCCTCAGCTTTTCAAGAAACTCCTCCCGTTCATCAAGAAGAAGCCGTTCTTCCCCAAGTTCCCTAAATTCCCCACACTGTCAAAGAGGACACGAAGCCATAGAATATTGGTGTGACATGATGCATATATAGTTGGTTAATTTGCTTCATTTGTTATGTAATGTCGCATGGCTCCTTACCCCATTCAGTCTCCATGGCGATCTTCAGCTGTGCTAATCTTCCAGTTTATACAAACGAGACTTTTGTTCTAAGGATGTTCGCCTGGTTGTAACTACCTAATTAATTTATTGGATACATATATAAGGACTGAGTTTTCTACAGTACAAATTACTGCACAACCAAATTGTTGTTAGTAGACGATGTATACCACTGTCTGCTTTTCATTTTCCACAGAAGCATCTAACTTAATTTCCTGTATATGGACTCTTTGTTGCAGTTTCTAACTATTTTTTTATTGGCAAAGCTAGAAGTTAGCTTTTCTAAGATTTGGTGTGACCTATGATCTGACAGGTGTCCATTATAAGATCATGGTACATGATATATTTGTGATGAACAATTGACGAGATTTTGATGTGATGAATAAGTGGTAAAAAGAGTTAATAAAGCTAATGTGGATTAAGTTAGGATGAACTTGTTTCTGGATGATGTTTTTGCTTGATGCAATGTGCTCGTGTGAGTGGTTGTATGGATTGACTTTGAGTCAAGTTGTGGACATATGCTCGGATTCGTTTGTTGTTTACTCGTGTGCAGGTATTGCTCGAGGGCGAACGTAGTCGATGACGTGACCGGAACTAGGTTCATGGAGAAACTGAGGTTCGGGACTAGGTTCAGGGAGGAATCGAGGTCCTGGTGGTCGAGGGACGTTCGGGCTAGAGAACGGTGCACATGGAGGCTAGTTAGTTACGTGAGTGCGGCAGGTGGGCTGTAGGCGTGCATGTTTTGGATTGTATACATATATTGGACCATGTATTATTGGGCCAAATTGATATGCATATATGTATTTTATTTTAGGGTTTTAAGTTGTATAAAAGCACGTGGAAAATAATCAATGAGATTAGGCTTCTGCAGCGGCTGGGGAGGCTTGGCCGTTTTGATGCGACAATAGCTTTTGGCCGGCGGCAGTACATCCAACGAGCGACTAGATAATTTGTGTCGGGCGGCTGACCTCACGCGTGGAGGCGTAGGCGTTTTTCGTTGGCGAAGGGCTTGCGAGTTGTATTGGCCGGCGGCTGAAAATAGAATCAAGGAGTTTATTGCTTTTGCCCGGGCGGCCGGAGACTAGGAAATTTTCTTTGCTTTCCTGCGTTGTTTTCCGTCGGCTCATGTATGCATGAGTTGGGCGACTAGAAGTGCAACGTCTTGTTCCTTGCATGCATGCATGTGTTGATGTTGAAGCAGGCTACTGGATGACTTGAGTCTTGCGACTAGTTGTTTGCCTGGCGACTGCATGCATGCATGCAAATAAAGGAGGTGACTAGAAGTTTTCATATGCATGCGTGTTTGGAGTATTTCCTGTTGTCGCTTGTTTTCTCTGCAGGTATACAGACGCACCACGAAGCTTCGCAACGTTGGTGATACTCTGAAGAACAGATCGGCGGCAAGGCTGTGTTGTCGTTGAGTTTGCCGAAGCAACTTGATGCCAATTGAATTCTGAAGATCAATTCCCGTCATTATTGATTCAGTCAAAATTGCAAAGGTAATATCTTTAGATCCATAGATCCGATCAGACTGATTCCTATTTTGTTAATTTCGAAATTGAATCTAGTTTCTACAGTTAAAATTTCACATCAATCCAACGATGGGATCCTCAGTAATTACTGTTTTAGTGAACGTAGGTTAATCTATTTTTGTCGAAACCGAAGCAGTTTTTCCTATGTTATTTAGGGGGTTTAAAAAATCACTAAAATTTTGTTTTAGCTTCCGTTCAATCATTCACCCCCCTCTGATTGACGCTATCCGATCCTACATCCATTTTGTAATGGAGACTCAAGGCTGGCATTCTAAAACCCAAGTAATACTAGTCTTACAGCATTCTGTGCAAGGCATACCTTGAGCACAGTTGCCAAGTGAGAGGATTTGGTGAGAGTTAATGAAAGTGCAACAGTACGTCAGGCACTGCATAAACATTTGAACATTGCATCACTCTTTTATGGTGTTATTGCTTGTCGATGCCGGTTGTCTGTTTCTCCCATACGAATGGCAATTTGACAAACCTAGCCTGAAAGAGTTCTGTGTTGACGAATTCTTAGCCTGAAACGAAATTAGATACATACGAAGGAAATATTTTTTTCATTTTAATTCAGTATTTTTATCCTTAAATATAGCCCCAGCATGTCTGAGAAATATACAAACGTGCTTTAAGAACTGTATCCATGAATATACTGTCTCGGGTCCCTGACTGAACAGTCGCACATATATGCACAACAATTGCACAGGTTGCACAAACACAGTTGTTCATGTATAATCGTTTACATCTTTGTTTGCAATCTCAAATACCATCCGAAATAGAGTCTACAATTCAATCATCAGACAAGAAAATGAATGTTATGTATTCTCAAGAGACTAAAACTTTGATATTCATTGATCACGAGGTGGACATAAAAATGAAAACCTTGGCCTTTGGAAGTAGATTGCGTCCGCATCAATTGTCAAGGGACATACTGATGAGTACAGAGGCTTGTAATTTTTGTTTCTGAACAGACGTAAATATCTGAATAGTCAACTGTATTAAGAATGAAAAAAATGAATGATCTTGAATGAACAATGACATGAACTAATCTTGAATGAACAACTACAGTAAGACTTTTAGCAAATATTCTGATTTACCTTCCATTATAAGTAAATTGGCACGCTGATGAAACTAATGTTGTTGTTGGTGCTATGTAGAACTGAAAATTGAAGAATAAGATCGTCATCTTCAACCGGAGAAAAAAAATCATCATTCCTATACAGCAGATTTGTTCCCATGCAATGAAAATAAGCATATGCCAATGAAAGTGCAACAACCGCCCCCCACCCCGCACACACACACACAATAAATACAGCTGCAGTCTCATCCTACACACAATAAAGCAATCAGTTGTAAAGTTAGCCCTTGCAAAATAACTACAAGATTTCCAAGGCTATATTCCTTCGCTGGAAATGACGATATTTCGGTACATTCCTTCCTTCAAGAATCGAATTGGGAAACTCACTTCAACTTACCCTTATCTGTCCAAGCTCTGGTTGAATTACATGACCTGCAGAATCGGCTGGCAAACCTCAACCGAAGCCAAACTGGAAATGATCGTTGGACGTCTATATGGGGCCAGGCGATATTCACATCCAGGAATTGTTACATTCATCAGTTCCGGAGTATAGCTACCCTGCTCCACTGAAATGGATTTGGAAAAGCATGCGTGTCCCTAAGTTATGGGTCTCTGCTTGGCTGCTTTTAAAAGAACGCCTAAACACCAAGGGCATGTTTGGTCATAGGAATTGGTACATAGGCGGTAACACTCACCATGATATCTGCCATCACACAGAAGAAGAGTCAGTGAGGCACCTCTTCTTTCTATGCCCATTCGCCAAACCTTGCTGGCAGGAGATTGTTCTACAGTGGGATTCTACTAACAACACTATGGATATGTTACAACAAACGAGGCACTGCTTTGGATCGCAGTTCATTATGGAGATCTTCATCATTGCTTCACGTCATATTTGGAAATTGGAAGCTACGGAATAGAAAGTTTTTTGACAACCTCAATCCGGTGGTTCAAACCTAGAAGAAGAACTTTGTTCAGGAGATCTCACTTCATTTGCATAGAACACAAAGCGGTTCGGCAACGAATGTAACTTCCTGGCTAAATGAGTTGTAATTTTCCTCTTTGCAATCTCAGGGGTATCAGTTTTAACTCTGTAACTTCTATAATTCTATATAATATATAATATATCACAGTCAGAGACTCCCCGACTGCTTTCGGGGTCAAAAATACTACAAGATAAAAATGTCAAATTAACAGAATCAAGTGGCATATTATCCGCAACAGTGGAATGTGGGGATCCATAAATTATAGATAAAAGAACATCCTCCTGAAGATGGCTAGTATCTCTACTACACCCTAACTGTGTAGAGGCCGGAAGTCTTCTTAGTATAATTGTATCACCTTGATGTAATTTACTAAGATTAATAAAAGCTTCCTTTATCGAAAAAAATCTCTACTACACATTATCACATTTGTAGTGCTATATGAGGCATCCTCCTCCTACTTACCAAATGAGCACAGCTGGAATGCATGGAAAAGGATCTTCAAATAGCAGAACAAAGTGGACAAAATTTCAAAACAAAACAAGCTTAGTTAAGAACTCTGTTTCAAAACACACAAGCACATATCTACTAAATAATTGGACAGTGAAGTAAATTTTGATGCACTCATCATTCTCACTATCAGAATATTTGGTTAGAAGGCAATGCAAGATTTTTCAGGAACTCTTTCAAATATGTGGCCTTGATTGTGAAAGAAATGAAAGAAGAGTGTGACTTATGGAGAAAGGCCGGTGCTAGATGTATCGATAAACCGTTTAGCCCTTAGAACAGTATCCTGTAATTTCTGCATTCTTTCCGTTGTTGTTAGATTTTTTGTTTGGCTGTGGGCCAGCTGGATTTATTTCACCTGTTGAAAACAGTGTGAAGAACTTGACGTCATGACCTTATAGACCTACACAGAGAGCTGTTTGGCAAGTCAAAAGTGAGATAGCTTTTCATTAACTTCTAACTGCGTGTCATGCTTGCGCTGGGTCATGCTAATCTTTACGATACTGTTCCAATTTTATCAGATGTCTCAAAGAGAGTAGTTTCTAACTAACAACAGAAAGCAGGCTGCCAACCAAACAATATTTGAGTATGGAGAAATTTTACGGTGTATTATACTATTAGTATACAATGCGTAGTATAAATCAGATCTAGGCGTTGATTTGTAGTATAAATAAATAAATAAATTCTAACTAATCTGATTCTTTGGATAAAAAGAATGAACGATATTGAATTTAATGGTACGTAAAAAAGCTCTAGATCAAACGATCTAAAAATTTAGCTCTTGGAGCAGCAACCATAGAATACTTAGGGGGTGTTTGAAATAGCTCCAGCTCAATCAAAATCCGTGAATTGGTAGAACAGAGTATTTTTAGCTCTAGAAATTTATGGAGCTGAAGCTGTGGATACATTAAGAGTGTTTGGATGAATCATCTTGTTTACATTTTAAACTAAAAATATAAGTTTAATTCATTTATTTTAACCTACAAGTTCCATATCTAACATAGAGTTAGGATCTGAAGCTCTGCCAAATAAGACCTTAGATTACAGATGAGAGGAATTATCATAGACATTATGCCTATCAACAATTTTTTTTGGCTCAATAGTCTATACGAATAAAGCATTAAGTCTCATCAGCATTCACGATCGAACTGACCCGATAACCAGAGCTGTCCAGCAACAAGCAAGAAAGTCTGGATTCTGAATTTCCAGAACTGATCAAACCAACGAGGCACAGATACAGACATACAAAGAACGTTACAATTGAGGTAGGAAAAAGACATCCGGACCCTGCTTGCGAAAGCATCGGCGGCGCACCGCCTGGAAATGCCGCGAGCAGAAGGCCGCCAGAGCGCGCAGGTGCTTGTGCTCGACAGAGTGGACGACGTTTACCCCAAAAGGCGTCGAGCGCGCCGCCGTGGGAGACGCGGAAGCGGCGGCGGCCGGGCGGCGGTGGAGGCGGTTGCGCCGCCGCGCATCGGCGATGAGGCGGCCGACGATTGTAAGAGACGACTAGACCGGAGGATGCTTGGGATTGGGCCGGGCTTGGACCGGCCGAAAAATGCATTGCTGCATAGGGCTCATCTAACAATCTAAATACCGCAGCTCTAGAGAAAAATACTCCTATCAATTCTTGGCAAGGCTTTTAATTCCTCTCCAAAAAAAAGTCAAGGTTTTTAACCATATAAAAGTCCAATCTGGGCTTTTAACAAAAGTATCAACTGCATAAACCATTACCAACGGCCTCTACACTTTTATTTGCATAAATTTTGCATAATTGCAAGTTTAGAGGTGAAATTATCCGTTTACTGTAAGTTTTGCTGACAATTTCGAGTAGATGCACCTTTGTGAGGACTGGATTTCTTGAATCCAAACCCTCAGCGTATTTTTGCACTAGTCCTAGGTGAAGCTAGTGCAGACAGTTCAAAATGGTGATGATACATAACCAAATCACAATTGAAAATATAGACTGACGTAACAAAATAACGAACTTATGGCCATTTATTATAGAAATGGTCACATAGCCAAGTTTTACATGCAAAGGAAAGAAGAACAAGAAAAACTTAGGATGAAATGGTTCGTCAATTTGCCCACAGGTTATCGACTAGGGATCACACCCTAGTACTTCATGTCTCATTCGTTAAAGTCATAGGCGGTGAAGTCGTAGTCTCCTTCGGCATCTTTATAGTCCTCAGAGCGGAGCTTGTTTGCGTGTAACATGTAAGTACTTAGAATACTATGTAAGTCTTAGGAATAACTAGCAAATTTTCCACGGCGTAACACGCCGCGCGTGTCGTTTTTTCGAAAAAAAAATATTTTTTTCGGCGGCGCCTAATTTTTTAAATCGTCGAAATAATGAGCGAAACGGAGGAAAAAATAGAGAGATAGAGTTGTAGAAATATCTCTTTCGATGAATTATTTGAAAAATATTGGAGACCGAGCTGGAAAACCGCGGCGGGGGAAAAGGGTGAAAAATTATTAGAGATGTCAACCTTCTTTTTGTGGAGTTTAACACACTACGCGTTCGCCGAGTAATAATATATGTTTTTAAAAATATTAAAGACTCGCGGCGTAACACGCCGTGCGTGGCGTTTTTTCGTAGAAAAAAGTTATTTTTTTCTCAACGGTATTTTATTTTTTAAATCGTCGAAATGGGGAAAAAATAAAGAGATAGAGCTGTAGAAATATCTCTTTCGACGAATTATTTGGAAAATATTGGAGACCGAGCTGGAAAACCGCGGTGGGGAAAAAGTCTAGAGGGAAAAAGGTGAAAAATTATTAGAGATGACAACCTTGTTTTGTCGAGGTTAACACTCTACGCGTTCGCAGAGTAATAATAAATGTTTTAGAAAATATCAGAGATCGACGCGTTCGCGGAGTAATAATACATGTTTTAAAAAATATCAGAGATCGAGATGGGAAATCGAGCTGGGAAAAAAGTCTAGAGCACAAATATTTCTGGTGATGAAAACATTTTTTAAAAAATATTAGAGACTCGCGGGTAACACGCTGCGCGTGTCGTTTTTTCGTAGGGATTTTTTTTCGGTGGCGTTTTATTTTTTAAATCGTTGAAATAATGAGCGAAACGGGGAAAAAGTAGAGAGAGAGAGAGCTGAAATATAGTCTAGAGATAGAGCTGCACAAATATTTCTAGCGACGAAAACATTTTTTTCCCGGGAAAACGGAGAAAAGACATGCTTTAAAAAATATTAGAGACTCGCGGGTAACACGCCGCGCGTGTCGTTTTTTCGTAGGGATTTTTTTTCGGCGCCATTTTATTTTTTAAATCATCGAAATAATGAGCGAAACGGAGAAAAAAGTAGAGAGATAGAGCTGTAGAAATATCTCTTTCGACGAATTATTTGGAAAATATTGAAGACCGAGTTGGAAAAACCGCGGTAGGGGAAAAGTCTAGAGGGAAAAGGGTGAAAAATTATTAGAGATGACAACCTTCTTTTGTCGAGCTTAACACTCTATGCGTTCACGGAGTAATAATATATGTTTTTGAAAAACATCAGAGATCGACGCGTTCGCGGAGTAATAATACATGCTCTAAAAATATCAGAGAAGTCAACCTTCTTTCTGCCGAGTTTAACACTCTACGCGTTCGCCGAGTAATAATACATGTTTTTAAAAATATTAAAGACTCGCGGCGTAACACGCCGCGCATGGCGTTTTTTCGTAGAAATTTTTTTTCGGCGGTGTTTTATTTTTTAAATCGTCAAAATGGGAAAAAAATAGAGAGATAGAGGTATATAAATATCTCTTTCGATGAATTATTTGGAAAATATTGGAGACCGAGCTGGAAAACCGCGGTGGGGAAAAAGTCTAGAGGGAAAATGGTGAAAAATTATTAGAGATGACAACCTTCTTTTGTCGAGCTTAACACTCTACGTGTTCGCGGAGTAATAATACATGTTTTAAAAAATATAAGAGATCGAGATGGAAAATCGAGGCGGGAAAAAAGTCTAGAGATAGAGCTGCACACATATTCCTAGTGACGAAAATATTTTTTCCGAGAAAAACGAAGAAAGGACCTAGACGTAAAGAGCAAGGATCTGAATGTTACGTTTTTGGACCTGTCCGCTATCCTGAAAAATTAGAAAAGGGCTTGTTCGCGATTTGAATTTAACGGGAGGTTCTTTCCGTAAAACGGCGCACAAGGGACCTGAACGCGATTTTCGGGAAAATATCTTCCTCTCACAAAAAATCATGAAGAACCTATTCGTAATTTATAAAAGGACTAAAACGCAAATTTTCTTTTGACCGAGCTGGCTCGGCTCAAACGATCCTCAGGCCGGCGATTCTTTCAACTATAGTAGGGTATTATGCGTTTTAAATAGATGCAAGGCTGGTCAAAGAAGGCACATTAGAGTTCATTTACGCAAAGCAACATTTTAAGTTTCAAGCAGACCACAATTTTTCAAAAGTATCATTTGACAAATTAGTTGCAATAAATAAAATTAATTATTTTCTTGTGAAGATTTTAGCCACCAATCACTAGTACCAAGGCTATATGTGCCAAGGTAGCAATGAATAGGGCTCTATCCACCCAGATGTCTCTAGCCATTGGAATGTTCACCCAAGATAGAACACTCCACTTTAAGATATTACCACTATTTACATTTTTATCACTTTTAATATGATTTTAACTATAATTTTAGTAACCATTCTAAATAATTAATACGTCTACTAAACAATACCAAATGGAATTTGTATAACAACATAAATGAAGGACCAAGATGACGAATAGAGGGGGGTGAATGGTCGCCAAATAAAATTTTTCCCCACTTAAAATACTCCAAACAAGCCCAAAGCACTAATCCACAAAAGAAATCGAATCAAAAGAGGCAGCTGTTCTACCAGTCCGGTGCTAACACTTGGAGTCCGGTAGCACAGGAGCCCAGACTGCTCAAGTAGCCAACTCGAGGTTTGAACACCCCAGCCAGCAGCGCGCCAGGAGCCAGCTGTCGGGACCATCGCATGATAGTTACCGGGCAGCAAGTTCAGCGGTGACGAGCTCTAGCCATCGTAGCTCCAGGGCAGCTCACTCCAATTTTTACCAGAGATGCCCTAGAGATCTTCAAGACCGTATTCCTCACGACCGATGGGATTTACGCGATGTCCTTCGCGACCGAAGAGAAGAGCGTGACCGTGAAGACCGTGAGCGACAAGAGAACGACTCCCCGTCTTCGAGGGACCAATCTCCTGCATGCCGGGCTCGATGAGGCAAATCTCTACCTTCAAGGGGCCGCTCGCCAGCACATCATAGGTTCCCTCCTTGACGAGAAGCATGTCAATGGCTACGGCAAGCAACCCCCGACGATGTTGATGAGGGGTGCAAAGCATCAGATCACTGGACAAGTTCAAACCAAGTCCGGTCAAAAAATACTCAGGGAAAATCAACCCCGTTGAATGGCTACGGATCTATACTACAATCATGAGAGAAACTGGAGGAAACGAGAAGGTGATGGCCAAGTACCTACTCACCACTCTGGATGGTGCAGTAAGGTCTTAGTTACTCAACCTCCGACCTAAGTCGATATCGTCTTGGGCAGAATTGCGGGCCCAGTTCATCGCCAACTTTCAGGACACATATGAACGCCCTAGAACGCGTAGCGACCTGCATCAAGTAGTGTAGATGCCAGGAGAGTCATTGCACAGCTTCATCCGATGATTCAGCGACAAGCGCAACCTAATACCAGACATTTCAGACGAGGCAATCATTGTGGCCTCCAAGAGCTAAAAGGAAAACTCACCACTTGAAAGATCAGAACTATCAAGGAGCTCTTCGAGTTAGTAGACAAGTACGCCATACGCGCTGAAGCCCGAGACCACCTCGATGACCCCAAGCCTAACAGCGACAAGTCTGAGTCGTCCAAGCAAGGGACAAAGAAGAACAAGAATCTTGGTGAGAAATGCAAGAGAAACTCCATGATAGTCACGGTAGAGAGGGGCAAAGCGCGCAACATAGTTGACAATAAAGGCCAGAGTCGTGGAGGAAACAAGTACTGCCCAGTCCATCAAACGGATAAACATGACTTCGATGAGTGCCAGGTGATCATCAAGAAGGTCCAAGAGAAGCTCAAGGCCACCCTCGCCGAGCGTGGAATCGAGTAGGCCAAGGAGAAGCCCGAGGTCGATGAGCCTAAATACCGCGGGGTTGATCACAAGCTGGCACATATTTTTTGGGGGATTTGCCACATACGAGTCCAAAAGGCAATATAAGGCAGTTGAAAGAGATGTCAACCTGGCCACGCCAGCTCTCCCCAAGTTTCTCAAGTGGTCGAAGGTGTCGATTACCTTTGATGGGTCAGATCACCCATCTCCAGTTCCACATCCAGTGCGGTACCCTATGGTGGTTGAGTCCACCATCGTCAATGTTAAGGTCACTTGAATCTTGGTCGATAGAGGTAGCTCGCTAAACCAATTTTTTTTGAAGACGCTAGAGAACATGGGGATTCCCCGAACAAAGATAAAGGCTGTAGCCAAGCCGTTTCATGGTATAACTTTGCGATCATCGTCAGTACCACTTGGCCAGATCGAGCTGCCTGTCATGTTTGGCACGCTGGACAACTTCCGCACTAAAAAGATCCTCTTTGATGTGGTGAATTTTGAGACCGCCTATAACGTGATCCTAGGACGCCCCATGCTAGCCAAATTTATGGTAGTAGTGCACTACGCGTATCAGACCGTCAAGATGCTAGAACCAAAGTGAATTCTTACAATCAAGGGCAACTAACGGGCTGTGATCAGGTATGACAAGAAAAGTGTAGAGATGGCTGAGCATCTCTGCGGATCAGCGGCCAGTGCCGGCGACGAGGGAGCTAAATGCCAAAAATCCAAGAGCAGCAATTAGGCTTCTACGTCCAACAGTGCCGCTAACGACTCGATCAACAACGGTAAGAAGGATAAGAAGACCTATAGAGGTGTCAGGGCGGTGCCCTTAGACCCAATAGAGCCTTCCAAGATGGTCAAGGTAGGTGCTGACATTGATGCCAAATAGGAACTTGAGCTCATTACCTTTCTTCGGGCAAATTACGACATGTTTGTGTGGCAACCGTCCAACATGCCCGGGGTCCCCAAGGAGGTGATCGAGCACTACTAGCTGTGGAGCTAAGCGCCAAGCCTGTGTTGTAGAAGCAGCACAGATTCGTGGATGGTCGGAAGCAGGCCATACAAAAGGAGGTCAGCAAACTCCTAAAGGCTGGTTTTATCCGAGAAGTCCGTCACCTAATGTGGCTGGCAAACCCTGTCCTCGTCAAGAAGCCCAATGGAAAGTGGAGGATGTGCGTCGACTACACCGATCTCAACAAAGCCTGTCCTAAGGATACTTTTCCTTTCTCTCATATCGACCAAATAGTGGATTCTACTATGGGTTGTGACTACTAAGTTTCGTAGATGCCTATTCGGGGTATCACCAAATAAGCATGTCCGAAGAGGACGAGCAAAAAACTACTTTTATTACTCTGTTCGGTGTATTTTATTATATAAAGATGCCTTTCGACATAAAATGTGCTAGTGCCACGTATCAATGTTGCATTCAAAACTGCTTGAAGTCCCAAATCGGGCGCAATGTAGAAGCATGCGTCGATGATATCATGGTAAAATTAAACACCAAGAGCACCTTGATCATCAACCTCGAGGAAATATTCGACAACCTTAGGAATATCGAATGATGCTTAATCCAAAGAAGTGCACGTTCAGTGTCTCATCTAGCAAGCTTCTTAGATTCTTGGTGTCCAATCGAGACATCGAGGCCAACCTACATAAAATTGAGGCAATCAACCAGATGCATCCCCTGTGAACCCTAAGACAGGTACAAAAGCTCGCAGGATGCATCGTGGCCCTTAGTCGATTTATCTCTCGGATGGGCGAGTGAGGACTACCCTTCTTCAAACTACTCAAGAAGTAGGACAAGTTTGAGTGGACCGAGGAGGCAGAAAAGGCTTTTCAAGAATTGAAAATGTATTTATCATGTCCGTCAATTCTGATTTCACCTAATGAGAAAGAGGAGCTCTTTGTATATATTGCAGCTATCTCTCAAGTAGTAAGCACAGTCCAAGTAGTCTAGTAGGATTGTCCTGAGAAAAAGACCAAAGTCCAAAAGCCTATGTACTACATGAGCGAGGTCTTACACAACACCATGCTGCGATACCCTCAAATACAGAAGATGTTATACACCATCCTAATGACTTCCTGAAATCTGCGGCACTACTTCTAGGTGCACAAGATTATGGTTATGGCAACATATCCGCTCAAGGAGGTAATACGCAACTGAGAGGTGACAGGGCGAATTGCATAGTAGGTGGTCGAACTCAATGAGTTCAGGTAAATTTTGCGCCGCAGACAAGCGTCAAGTCAGGGGTCTTGGCAAACTTCATCGCGGAATGGACACAGGTCGAGGAAAAGGAGACCAAGGCGGTTGATGACCACTGTACTATATTCTTTGATGGATCGCTTATGCTTACGCTTCAGGGCTTAGGGTCCAACATCATGCTCAAATCCCCAACAAGTGAGGAACTCAAATATGCCATACAACTCGACTTTCAAGCTTTGAATAATATTGCAGAGTACGAGGGACTGGTCAACAGGCTCTGAATAGCTGCAGCGCTCGGAATCAGGTGATTACTCATGAAGAGGGACTCACAGCTAGTCGTAAACCAAGTGCAGAAGGAGTACTAGTGCTCGGATGATAATATGGCGGCATACCTGAACGAGGTTCGCAAGTTGGAGCACAAGTTCGAAGGGCTCGAGGTAAGGCATATCCGGTGCAGTGATAACTCCTCCGCCGATAAACTTGCCAGGCTTGCTTCATCTCGTTCACCCGTGCCCGCAGGAGTCTTCACTGAGAAACTCCTTAAACCATCCGTCTCTCCTATACGGGAGACAGATGCTGCCCAACTCAGCGAGGCAAAATCCACAGACACAGAAGCTGTGCTACTTGAATGCGAGCCGACTTGGATGACTTCATTCTAAGCCTATCTCGAAGGTCGAGAGATCCCTGATAATGATGCCTCAGTTAAGAAAATTTCACGTAAATCCAAGCTATACTCATTGGTACACAGCAAGCTTTATCAAAAAGGGAGTAATGAAATCTTGATGAAGTGCATCACTCCAAAAGAGGGCAATAAAATATTGCTCTATGTCCATGGAAGCATCTGCGGCAACCATACGTCCAATCGCACTCTAGTCTAGAAGGTTTTTCGGTAAGGGATCTATTGGCTGACTGCCCTCCAGGATGCTTGTAAGCTGGTGAAAAAGTGCGAAAGCTACCAATTTTATAGCAAGCAAACCACCCAACCAACCCAGGCTCTGCAAACTATTCCTCTGTCTTGGCCTTTCTCTTTCTAAGACTTGGATATCATGGGACCATTTCCAAGAGCCCAAGGAGGTTACAAGATCCTATTCCTGGCAATCGACATATTAACCAAGTGGGTCGAGGCTGAACCCGTTAGGAACATCTCCTCACAAGTGGCTAAGTAGTTCATGAGGAGCATCATTACTCGATTTGGCATTCTGAATTGAGTAATCACCGACAACGGTAGCTAGTTCAAGAGTAGTGCTTTCACAGTCTACTGCGAAGAATTGGGTATTAGACTTTGCTTCACCTCTGTAATTCATCCTTAGAGTAACGGTCAGGTCGAATGCACCAACGGCAAAATCCTACAGGGGATCAAGACTCGTGTATTCGATAGGCTTAAGGCTTACTCGACCCGATAGGCAAAAGAACTTCCCTCGGTGCTATGGGCTGTTCGTACTTTGACTAGTCGAGCCACTGGTGAAACACCATTTTTTTGGTCTATGGAGCAGAAGTAGTGCTTCCAACCAAGTTAATGTTCAAGCCACCTCCAGTGGAGAACTACTTAGAAAAAGAACAAGAGCAAGTGCGAGTAGATGAGGTAAATCTACTTGAAGAGTATAGGGATCGTGCATCCATTCGAGCAGCCAAGTATCAGCAGGCCTTATGCAGATATCGTGGCCAAAAAATCTAGGAAAGAATGCTCACTATTAGGGACTTAGTGTTATGAAAGGTAAAGAAACAAGACAATCGCAACAATCTATTGCCTAAGTGTGAAGGTCCCTACGTGGTAGTCGAAGCAACTCGACCAAGATCTATGTAGCTATCTATGTCAGAATGCATAATACGAGACAACTCATGAAACATTGATCAATTGAGAAGATTTCATACATAAAAATGATCCCATTTGAGAGATCGAACAGCAAAAAAGTTTAAGTAAGTAAAACTTTATTAATATTAATATTGCTAACAAAAGTGTTTAATTACATCTTAAGACAGGTATCCTACAACTACTTGTCCTCGGAGGTGTCCCGCCATCTTCCCTGCATCCACAGGTACTGGAAGACTATGGTCCCTGGGATGGGCCTGCGCCCTTTGTATAGGTCAGAAGAGGCGGCAAAGACTCGGTCGCCAGTTGATGGGAAAGGCAACCTCTCCATCACAAAAAGCCTCTGGGCACTGTGAGGGCCTGTAGGGCCAGCAGATGCCGGAGCAGTGAAGCTGTTTTGAGCTTTATCTCCTTCACCGATACAGGAAACTTCAACTTCTTCCCATCATGCGCCGGCGGTGCTATCTGCTCTCGCGAAGGGGGCAAAGGTGGCATCGTCCTCTTTGACAGCGACGCGCAGCTTGCTAGTGACCTCATCTTCCTCCTTTGACCACACCTCCCTCACCATGGCTTCCCAGTCAATCTCATCATCCTCATCGGAGGAGATGATGATTGGTCTCGGTGAGACGGCGGTCAGTGGCATCGGTGGAGGAGAATCCCCAAGGATCTCTGCTGTTTAGGAGGGTGGAGGAGTTGAGGCCATGAAGAAGAGGGGAGAGGCTAGAGTGTCGGAATCAATAGGGAAAAAAAGATGAGTTCTGCTAGACAACCATAAGTCCCGTCTATTTATAGCTCAAGGAATAGGAAAAGTTAGAGTCACAACTCGCCCAAATCCATGTTGGTTTTGATCTATGAGGCGTCCTTTCATACTCCCACATAAATGCAGAAGCTAAAGAGACGCTAAGTTATGATGGGCTGCGCAGAAACCAAGAGGCACGACGGCTGTAATAGTAGTCAGTCATTATGACAAAATAAATAATAATGCTAAGCCTCACTAGTATGCTCAGGGCTCGTGCGCTTGAGTGTACGGTCAAGGGCTACCATTTATGATGCTCACGCTCCGCTATCATCTCGATGCACTCATCGAGTAGACAGTCGGGGGCTACATCATCATTTGCCAACATGTTTGCTCCACCATCACCTCGATGCATCCATCGAGTAGAAGTTCGAGACCTCTCTGAAAGAAGAGGAGATAACTGTAAAGAGAATGGAGAAGTGACTTACTTCGCCAGTAGAAGGATCACCTTCACATTTTTCTTTGGAACAGCTACCTTCGTCAGGGCCAGTCTGGTCTTGGCAGCTGACTTCTTGATCAGCCTAGCCTGTCGAGGAGATGGTACTAGCGGATCAGCGACTAAAGATGAAGTCTGCACGTATATAGTTACTATAAACAAAACAACAAGTTACAAACAGATTTAAAAAGATAATGGTGTTACCTGTTTGACCACTTTTGGTCGATGGAGCCCCCATTTAAGGAGACGCCTGCGTAGCAGTAGTCAATCTCTACGCGTCAGCTCCCCAAGTGGTCCGCTGTTCCACTAGAATCTGTTGGATTACATCAGAAGTGATCACATAACATCCAAGCAAGCGATTGAATATCACCTAGCTAGATGGTCTCACAAACGAAGTCCGAGGTAGTTTAGCTGGTCGATGGAGCACTGGAAACACTAACCTCCTCTCTCCTGGAGATTCGGCTGCTTCTTGCTCTAGGGCTGATTCAACTCCACTGGGATTGATGACGGGCGCTGCGTCATCCAAGGGAGGAGCGATGCTGGCAGGAGGTGAACCTGATGCTTGCCCTTCGTCTCAAGTTGGCTCATCATCCAGGCCGATAACTCCCTTCAATTGCCCTCTCTCATCATCGAATTTGGTGTCCTGAAGACAAGCTTGGTTAAAAGAAGACAAGTGCGTGAATGAGGCAGGATTGGTGGTTATTCAGTGCATACCTCTAATCGAGGATTGGCCAGTGAATACGCCTCGACGCCGTAAGGACTGGGTTCTGATCCTTGGAACATCTTGCTCAGATTGGAGGAGATGTTTGTGCCTAATAGATCTAGCGGTCAACAAGTTAGTTTGCCAACCTTCAACTACAGCAGAAACACAACAAACAACATTATCAATGCTTACCATCAGGGCTATCCCCGGTTGCATCATCGACTCCGAAGTAGTCCCATGCCAAGTGGTCCAAAGAGGAGATATAAAACCACCACTTCTTCCAGTCACTTCACCATGTCCAAAGAGGTGGAATCTGGCACCCCAACAACTTCATTTTTTGCCACCCTCTTCAAATTGTAAAAGTGGCGAAGCAAATTGATGCTAGGTTTCATACCCAGGAAGGCATCGCAAAGGTGAACAAACACGCTGAGCATCGAAATGGAATTGGTGCTCAGGTGGTACAGTTAGACCCTATAAAAATCCAGAACATTGAGCAGAAAGCTAAGACCGTAGTGGAAGAAAGCCTCAAAAACTACAATTTCATCCTCATCCTTAGGGGTGGGATAGGACTCACCGGTTGATGGCCTCCAATGGAAGAACTCTTGAGGAGGGATGAAGCCATATCCTTACAACTCCGTGAGATGCTTCTCCATCATGGATTTCTGCCATACCTTCTTGAAGGTCTCATCGTTAAAGACTTCTTCAACTGTCTCAGGTTCCTTTTTCGGTGGTAGAGCATCTTTGGTGCTAGTAGAACGGCCGGACGCCTTTGCAGATGGATGCAAGATTGATTTTTCATGAGCGGCGGCACTAAAACTCAAGGAAGTGTGATGGAGGTTTCAAGAGCAAGGCTAGAGGTGAAAATTAGCAATGGCTATAGTTTCGGGTCTAGAAATTTATAAGTCAAAAGTTTCTTTGCATAACAGTTCACTCCCCGCTGTACAACGCCTCGATCGGCGAGAAAAGCGGGATGATGGCACCGCACCTATCATGGCGCTGCAGATGAGAGCAATAAATGCTCAACTGCCCAACATTTCAAATTTCTGGCTATTGTTCTAACTCTGCTCACAGTCGAGTCAATGAATCGATATCAAGTGACATGTGGTTACCCTACGAACTCGAGTTGGGCTGGTAGTAGGGCACTCAACCCAGCACATTCCACCTATACTTAGTGATTCCTATTCTACTCGAATGATTCAACCACAAGTAGACGAGGCGTTACTCAACCAAATCAGAATTTGGCTGTAATCGACCAAGCGCTTGAACAGACCCTCCACCAAGCAGAGTTCGGGGGCTAGTGTAGATGTGGGGAACCGTCCCCAAGACTCCACTGATTCACCCAAATGTGTGGAACATCTTAAGTGAATCAAGGGAACCTTGGGCGTTCCGTGAATCTACCCGTGTTGATCCCAGGAAAGTTTGCCAACACGCGCATTCTCGTCCAACAGTTGACATCACAACACATACACAATTATTGGAAACGTAAACGTCATTACATTCCAAAAGTAGGACTGCTGTCCATAATGACATATTTAGAGTTAATACACCAAGTAGCAGCGGAATCCATAAGATAAACAACAAAAGGGTCAGCATGGCATGCCCCCAAATCTTCAGGCAATCAACTGGGGCAAGAACGGCGACTAAACATTAGAATCGTCGAAATCTGCCCAGTAAAAGTCCCCGGGCAGTGCCTCATCCTCAACTGCAGCAAGTGGACAATCCGATTGAGTACAAAGAGTGTACTCGCACAATAATATAAGTTGCATACTGAGTTCTAACTACATGTAGTTGCTACATCAAAGGAAGGCAAAATGGCAATTTCAGCATAAAGCAATTTTTGGGATAAATCATAAACATGTATAGGTTGACAAATTGCATTTAGTAAACATTTACAAAATCTAATACATAATATAACATCATCACAATCACATTGATATCATGCCTTCAAGCATTCTCCGAACCATGAGTTGCATCGCTCATGCCCGATTACACACACAAGTACTCCAATACTTGTGTCTTTTTCCTACTCCCATTCCATTCTTACCAAGTCCTTAATACTCGCCTAGTGACTGACAAGTCAAGCAATCGTCCTTAACCATGGACGCGGCTATTCGAATAGTTTAAACTCTGCAGAGGTATGACTTTACCGACACGACACGCCACACTCGTAAGCCAAGCTATTAACACATTTCCTTGGATGTATCGGGCGAGGTGAACGTGACAAACTATTTTTTCAGTATGTATGGTAGTGTATCTAAACCTTCCGGATGACTGTGACCCTTGATCCCGCGTGCCTAGTGCCCGGTGTGTGTGGATCAAGGCGTACACCCGTTGTTGGACATCCCCAACTCAACAAAGTTCGAGGGACTCCGAGGATATTCCTTGACACTCCACTAAGCTCAAGGAATTCGACGAACATTTCTTGACGCTCCACTAAGCTCAAGAAATTCCGGGTGCACATGGTTTACACACCCTAGTCATACACAAGTACTTGGTTACACCGGTCCCATAAACAGTGTGTGGTTCGCACGATAGTTGCTCAAAGAGACGTCACCGAGATTCAATCCTTAAGGTCCTTAACCTATATCTATACTCATTAACCAACATTTGAAACCATCATCGTCATAATAATTCTCAATCATTGCGACCAATGGGTTAAGTCCATCTATCGCGGTTTCTAATGATGTTCTAAGCATGGCTAAGCAATTCGCATGAACCCATATACAATAATAATAAACCAACCACCTAGGGCGACAATGGAACATGGAAAGATCATGGCAAGGGGATAACATAGCAATGTGGCAATAGCTAAGAATTCTACCCAATCATAATTGTAATTGAAAGTAAGCATGCAATTGATAGAATAATTCCAAAAAATAGATTTCAAATAGTAGGAGCAATCATGGTCAAGGAGTAAAGTAGTGCCTTGCTACTCGTTCTGGACATCGAAGGCGTAGTCATACTTGGGAGTGCCTTCCGAAGCGTCAACACCTAACGAGAAATCCAATTCAATAAACACCGAATTAAGAATTCAAATGGTGCACATGATTAAAAGATGCATGAAATGATCATGATGTGTAGTACTAATTATAATATAAGAATACCAATCGAGTTTGTAAAGTTTGGACTCGTGTGTCAAAAGTTCAGGTTTTAGAGGTGTTTTCATCGAATTATGTCCGGAGTATCCGGATGTAACCCCAGAATGTCTGGGTACACACCCTCGGTCCGCTGAGCTACGCCCTACCCGGATTATCCGGATATTTCTTCGGAGAATCTGGGTTATTCGGACTGTCCGGGTAAAACCTCGGACTATCCGGGCTGGCCTGTTCTGTTTCAAAATGGCTATTTGTCCATTTGTTTCTATACTTCATAGAAATGGACTAGGACTTCAAAAGGGTGGTCTAGGGTGGGATCTTACCACTACGGGGTTACTTTTGCACTTGGTGACGGTTGGTTTTGGCGAGGGAATGACAAGAGGTGTCGCAACGCCGGTTCTCACGGCTCGTCTCCTCCTAGATCGTGTGAACGACGATGACCTCTTTTGCTTATACTTGCAGCAGCAACTAGCACTCCTCCTCAAGCTTCCATGCGACATGCGCGACCCGATTCAAGGAGTGATGATGGATTCCATGGAGAAAAAGGAAATGAGTCACACTAGAAAAATTTTCAGAACATGGTGAGAAAGGAAACCGGTTACCACTGACCCAAGACTTGGTGCCTCAAGAATCCATTCAGATGGATTTGAAGCTCTTGATCTTGGCTTCGATGTGGTATGACATGCACAAGCTCAAACTCAAGATTTGAGGGAATTTGTGGGGGAGAATGGAAAGAGGTTTGAGAGGGTGTTCTTGCTGTTTTCCAGGTTTGGGATGAGCAAATGGGCAGGTGGGGGAGGGAAAACTAATATGCATCACCTTATATATGGCTGCCCATTCATGCTTACATGTGGGGCCAGGTCCCACATGTTATAGGGTGAGTAAAAAGGGTGGGTATGAGTGATTAAAGTGAGAAAGGTCATGGAGGGGCTGTGCAGTCCTCATGTCCCTATGCAAGGTATGGCCTATGCGTCATTGACGATTTAGGTAAGTGGGTAGAGGTGAGTAAAATAAGAAATAGTATGGTAGATATGTGCAGCCTACTCTCCTTTCCCTTATGAACATGGCCCCCATGTCATCAACTAAGGTAATACGACATGTGTGCAGTTTGGAAAATGATTTTCAGGATTTTGTTGCTCCCTCTTTATGCAAGATAAATGTCCTAATACTTGTCTGGTTACAATTTAAGTGAGGATTTTAACGACATTACGGAAGACGTTAGCATGACAAGCCTCACTTACCGGATTAACGAAATTGGGCTGTTACAAGCCTACCCCCTTAAAAGAATCTCAACCCCGAGATTACATAGATTCATTGAAGAGGTAGGGGTATTCAGCTCGAAGATGATCCTCACGCTCCCATGTGGCCTCATCAGGGGTGTGATTACTCCATTGAACCTCAAGGAATTTGATGGTGTGGTTTCGAGTGACATGTGCCCTCTCGTCGAGAATACAAATGGGATGCTCCTTGTAGGATAGATCGGGTTGTAATTCGAGAGTGTCCAACTCTGTGGCTTCGGTTGGGACACAGAGGCATTTCTTCAATTGAGAAACATGAAAGACATCATGCACCTCGGCTAGCAAAGGGGGAAGTTCCAATTGATATGCCACCGCTCCCCGTCTTGCTATAATCCAGAAGGGTCCGATGTAACGAGGGGCTAGCTTTCCTTTCACATGAAACCGACGAACACCTTTCATTGGTGAGACCTTGAGATAGACGTGATCACCAACTTCGAATTTGAGTTCACGGCGGTGACGATCAGCGTAGCTCTTTTGATGAGACTGCGCGGTCCGCAACCGTTCGCGAATAAAACGAACTTGCTCTTCCGCTTCGGCGACTAATTCAGGACCAAAGAGGGGTCTCTCTCGGACTCAGACCAGTTAAGTGGAGTTCTGCAAGACCTTCCGTAGAGAGCCTCGAATGGACACATTTGGAGACTAGCTTGATAGCTATTGTTGTAGGAGAACTCCGCGAAGGGTAGACATTTCTCCCAATTCTTGCCGTAGGTAAGGGCACAAGCTCTAAGCATATCCTCAAGAATTTGGTTCACCCGTTCAGTTTGTCCATCAGTCTGAGGATGATACGCGGTGCTGAAAAAGAGTTGAGTCCCCATGGCCTTATGGAGGCATTGCCAAAAGTGCAAGGTGAACTGGGTACCTCGATCTGAGACAATCCTTTTGGGAACACCATGAACAGACACAATTGGATAAAGATATAACTCAGCTAACTTGCTCATTGTATTCGTCGTCTTAACAGGAAGAAAATGAAAAGTCTTTGTCAATCGGTCAACGATTACCCATATGGAATCATAACCCTTTTGCGTCTTGGGCAACCCGGTGATGAAATCCATACCAATGTCTTCCCACTTCCACATGGGAATGGGCAGTGGTTGAAGTGTGCCTGCTACACGCAAATGGTCGGCTTTCACCCGCTGGCATACGTCGTACTCAGCGACATACCGGGCAATCTCTCGCTTCATTCGGGTCCACCAGAGTTTTGGCTTAAGATCTTGGTACATTTTTGTACTCCTGGGATGAATAGAAAATGGGGAATTATGAGCATCATCAAGAATTAGTGCCTTCAATTCCTTACAATGTGGCACCACTAGCCGTTTGTCGAACCACAGGACACCTTGTGAGTCCTCGGTGAAGCAATTGGCCTTGCCTTGCTGAATGCGGGCTCGGATGAGTACCATGCCCTTGTCTGTCTTTTGAGCCTCTTTGATTTGGTCCAAGAGTTTAGATTTGACTTCCATGACAGTAAGGGATCCCTCCTTAACCACTTCTAGCCTGATCTTTCGGAACTCTGCACACATGGCTTCCGATTCCGGATCTGCCGAAAGGCGATTGCATTGAGACTTTCGGCTCAAAGCATCGGTAACAACATTGGCCTTTCCAGATGATAATGGAGTCCCATATCATAGTCTTTGATCAATTCAAGCCACCTCCTTTGCCTCAAGTTCAAATCGGCTTGAGTAAAGATATACTTGAGGCTCTTATGATCGGTGTAGATTTCACAACGATTACCGATGAGGTAATGTCGCCAGATTTTTAGAGCATGCATTACCGCTGCTAGCTCTAAGTCATGGGTGGGGTAATTCATCTCATGAGGTCTTAATTGCCTCGATGCATACGCCACAACTCGGCCTCCTTGCATAAGTACACAACCTAGCCCCAGGCGGGACGCATCACAATATATGTCGAAGCCCTTATGAGTATCCGGCAGGACTAAGATGGGTACGGTGGTTAAGCGAACCTTCAGCAATTGAAAGCTTGCCTCACATTCTGCTAACCATACGAACTTGTTCTCCTTCTTCAAAAGTTCGGTCAGTGGCTTCGCGATTTTGGAGAAGTTCTCCATGAATCGGTGGTAATAACCCGCGAACCCGAGAAAACTTCGAACCTCCGTGATGTTCTTAGGCTACCCCCATTCAAGTATCGACTATATCTTGCTAGGGTCAACTGCAACTCCGCCTTCCGATAGCACATGGCCCAAGAAGGCAACCTCCTTTAACCAGAATTCACACTTGCTGAATTTTGCGTAAAGTTGGTGCTCTCGCAGCTTTTCCAGGACTGTCCGAAGGTGTACTTCATGCTCCTCTTCAGACTTGGAGTAAATAAGAATATCATCGATGAAGATGACAACAAACTTGTCGAGATATTCCATGAAAACCGAATTCATAAGGCTCATGAAGTATGCCGGTGCATTGGTCAAACCAAAAGACATGACGGTATACTCATATAGACCATAACGGGTGGAGAATGCCGTTTTTGGAATGTCTCCCGATCTGATTTTGATTTGATGGTAGCCTAATCTCAAGTCAATCTTGGAGAAGATACATGCTCCGGTCATTTGGTCGAACAAATCATCGATCCGCGAAGTGGATACTTGTTCTTGATCGTGACCTCATTCAATAGATGGTAATCAACACACATCCGCAAGCTATCATCCTTCTTCATCACAAATAGCACCGGGCATCCCCAAGGTGAGGAGCTCGGTCGAATGAAGCCCGTCTCTTGCATCTCCGTAATTTTTTCTTTAACTCGATCAACTCATTTGGAGGCATACGGTAAGGTCACTTTGATATCGAGGCCGTTCCGGGTAGAAGCTCAATAATGAACTCAACCTCCCGGTCAGGTGGCATCCCTGGCAACTCTTCTGGAAATACGTCTGGGTAATCACATACCACTGGTATGCTACTTATTCCAAGGAATGGCTCACCCTTCAAGGCATAGAGGTGTCCATAATCTGGACTTGATGCAAACACGACTTGTTTGCCGCCTGCGTTGGTAAGTGAAATAGATCTTCTTGCACGATTGATGCATCCTTGGTGCTTGGATAGCCAATCCATCCCAAGAATAACTTCAATTCCTTCTGTCTTAATCAGTATCAAATCAACTAGGAACTCTACCCCATTAACTTCAATCTTTATTTCCTTGGTTCTTTTGCGGGCATTGACGTGCAAAGTGCCCCAGCTGTTTGCACTGGAAGCAAACAAGAATTGGGCGAGCTTGAGTGTTGGCTCCTTGCTGATTCCCACCTACAGTTGGTGGAAGACTTGGCTGCGGTGGGCAGGCAACGAATGTAGGAGGTCTCGGTGGAGCCAGAGCTTGATAGTTCGGGAGTGATGGGCGCACCATGCGCGGTGGCTGCAAGTTGCTGCTTGCTGAATTTTGTGCAGCTCGCTTGTGCTTGCGTGAATCCTCCAATCTTCCCCACTTCTCTTCCACCACTATGGCCTTGTGGACCAAGTGCTGGAAATTTCGGAAATCATGAGCAGCAAGATCTAGCTGCAACTCCTTCGAAAGTCCCTCCATGAAACGCTCTTGCTTGCGCTCATCGTTGGAGACTTCGTTCGGGCATAACGAGCCAAAATAGTTGAACTCGTGAAGATACTCCATGATAGTCTTGCCACCTTGCTTCAATGTGAGAAATTCACGCTTCTTCCTTACCATAACGCCCATGGGAACATGAGCCTCGTGGAAAGCCATGCGAAACTCTGCCCAAGTGATGACATGATCGGCGGGCTGCATGGCAGTAAAGCTGTCCCACCATGCACACGCCGCACCATCGAGTTGATGCGAAGCAAAGAGGACCTTCTCATGGTTCGGGCATTAAGCGATGGCCAGCTTGCGCTCAATAGTTCGAAGCCAATCGTCGGCCTCGAGTGGATCCACAGCACGAGAGAACATTGGCGGCTTCGTGCGAAGAAACTCGCCGAGTCCGCTGGCCACATGATGTCCTGCCCCCTCGGCTCCTCGAAAAGGGGCTGGGGCAAAGGCCGTGTTACGGGCGATCTGCTGCAGGATCAAAGTTTGATCTTGCCAGTTTTGCTCAATCAAAGCGAGAACTTGAGCCATTGTCGGAGGGGGTGGAAGTTCCTCCTCCACGTGAGCGTGGTGCTGATTCTGGCGATGCGAGGACTCCGGGTGGTCATGAGTGACCCCCTGAGTCGGATCCTCAGTTGCTTGGGAGCCGGTGGATTGCGGCCTCGCCTCACACTGAGCTTGGGAATGAGTGGTAACTCCCGCCATCTGTTGCCAAAGCCATGTTAGCAACAAGTAGCAGAAGAGCCACAACAACGCCGAACTAGAATATCCGGACAGCAAGTCACACAAATTTAAACTCTACATGTATGTAGCAAGAAAACATGCACCAAATCCAAGAGACATCAAAATAAGAAGGCTCTTAAGCCACAACATCACCCATGAAAGCAAATAACAAGATTCCGATACATTGGCACAAGTTCACAACCCGTAGGTCAAGGGCGACAACTAGGGATGACAAGTCCAAACATAAAAGCTAGCATAGGTTCATAAGGTAGCCTATTGCATCAATTAAATCAGTTCAGCTCTTCTCTACTTGCCCTCCAAGATGAGCTTTACCGGGACAACTCAAATGTCTCTAAGGAATCCTTGGGGAAACACATCCAAAAGATGGTATCCCAGTGATCCGGTGTCTTCGGGGTCCAAAGGGTTATTGAGACGATGTGGTGATCCTAGATCAAACATAGGTACCCCCGGAGACTCCTGGACTCGCCGACGCATCACACTTCCTGAATTGATGCGCGCGTTGTTACACACAACATCTCGGGTCCCTATCCCTGGCACATGCGGAAACTAGAAGGCGGGTGGGGCTGCATCGTGTGGCGTCGTGGAGTTGTGCCCATACAATATGTCCCGTGGCACCAAGCTAATCTGAACAAATTGGTGAAGGTGCCCTTGTGCCGCATGAAGATGGGCACGAGTCTCCCATAGCTCATGGACAACGCAACGATGAGCCCGGTCCAAGGCACGGACCAAGCCAGACAACTGTCAAATAGAAGAGTGTTCTCCCATCTCGATTTCAGCAACACTGTTGACCTTGTCTGTCGGTCCTCGTTGCGGGAAATATTGATACGAAGGTAAAGTCAGCTCCCACAAGTCATGACGGAGATGGCACATGGCAACATACGCCACCTCTTGTATAGCCATTCCGACGGACGTCCCCCTCGCTTGAAAGTGATAGGGGATGCTCCCCGTCACCATCCTAGCGATGATGTGAACCGTGGCGGTGTATGTCTTCAATCCTGGTCCTAAGGCACGACCATAAACCACGTACTCCGGTGCATAAGTGAAATTAGCCCTCCACAGCATATCCCTCAGAAGGGAAAGGATAGCCCTCTATGTCTTCAGCACGGGTGACTAAAACCAATGGCCCAAAACTCATCTATCACGTCGAAAAGGATGAGAGGAGTTAGAAACTTAGTTGCACAATCAAATGAACATAAGGGTGAGATATAGAACTAAGAGGGGTAAGAAATAAAGGAATTGCACAACGTCACCAGTTCTGAAATTATTTGATATCAAAATAGTTTTTGACTCAAAGCATACTCTAACTAGTCGTAGCATGGCCGTTCTAACCTACAGTTAGTATGGCTCTGATACCAAGCCTGCGGAGAACCGTCCCCGGGACTCCACTGATTCACCCAAATGCGTGGAACATCTTAAGTGAATCAAGGGAACCTCGGGCGTTCCGTGAATCTACCCATGTTGATCCCAGGAAAGTTTGCCAACACGCTCATTCTCGTCCAACAGTTGACATCACAACACATACACAATTGTCGGAAACGTAAACGTCATTACATTCCAAAAGTAGGACTGCTGTCCATAACGACATATTTAGAGTTAATACACCAAGTAGTAGTGGAATCCATAAGATAAACAACAAAAGGGTCAGCATGGCATGCCCCAAACCCTTAGGCAACCAACTGGGGCAAGAACAGCGACTAAACGTCAGAATCGTCGAATCGCCCAAGAAAAGTCCCCAGGCAAGGCCTCATCCTCACCGCAAAGAAGTGGACAATCTGGTAGAGTACAAAGAGTGTACTTGCACAATAATATAAGTTGCATACTAAGTTCTAACTACATGTAGTTGCTACATCAAAGGAAGGCAAAATGGCAATTTCAGCATAAAGCAATTTTTGGGATAAATCATAAACATGTATAGATCGACAAATTGTATTTACTAAACATTTGCAAAATCTAATACATAATATAACATCATCACAATCACATTGATATCATGCCTTCAAGCATTCTCCGAACCATGAGTTCCATCGCTCATGCCCGATTACACACACAAGTACTCCAATACTTGTTTCTTTTTCCCACTCCCATTCCATTCTTACCAAGTCCTTAATACTCGCCCAGTGGCTGACAAGTCAAGCGATCGTCCTTAACTATGGACGCGGCTATTCGAATAGTTTAAACTTTGAAGAGGTACGACTTTACCGACACGACACGTCACACTCGAAAGCCAAGCTATTAACACATTTCCTTGGATGTGTCGGCCGAGGTGAACGTGACAAACCATTTTTCCAGTAGGATTAATTCCTTATTTGCCATTGTAATTTGGGGAAGTTCAAAAATGTGTCAATGACATGTGGGACCAGGTCCCACATGTCATTGACACAATGAGTTGCAAATAAGGGATGAGGTAAACTTTTAGTGGCACATGAGGATTTCACCCTTTCCAGTATGTATGATAGTGTATCTAAACCATCCGGATGACTGTGACCCTTGATCCCGCGTGCCCAGTGCCCGGTGTGTGTGGATCAAGGAGTACACCCGTTGTTGGACATCCCCAACTTAACAAAGTTCGAGGGACTCCGAGGACATTCCTTGACGCTCCACTAAGCTCAAGCAATTCCGTCGAACATTCCTTGACGCTCCACTAAGCTCAAGGAATTCCGGGTGCACATGGTTTACACACCCTAGTCAAACACAAGTACTTAGTTACGCCGGTCCCATAAACAGCGTGTGGTTCGCACAATAGTTGCTCAAAGAGACGTCACCGGGATTCAATACTTAAGGTCCTTAACCAATATCTCTACTCATTAACCAACATTTGAAACCATCATCGTCATAATAATTCTCAATCATTGCAACCAATGGGTTAAGTCCATATATCGCGGTTTCTAACGATGTTCTAAGCATGGCTAAGCAATTCGCATGAACCCATACACAATAATAATAAACCAACCACCTAGGGCGACAATGGAACATGGAAAGATCATGGCAAGGAGATAACATAGCAATGTGGCAATAGCTAAGAATTCTACCCAATCATAATTGTAATTGAAAGTAAGCATGCAATTGATAGAATAATTCCAAAAAATAGATTTCAAATAGTAGGAGCAAAGAGTAAAGTAGTGCCTTGCTTCGTTCTTGACTTCGAAGGCGTAGTCGTACTCGGGAGTGCCTTCTGAAGCGTCAACACCTAACGAGAAATCCAATTCAATAAACACCGAATTAAGAATTCAAATGGTGCACATTATTAAAAGATGCATGAAATGATCATGATGTGTAGTACTAATTATAATATAAGAATACCAATCGAGTTTGTAAAGTTTGGACTCGTATGTCAAAAGTTCAGGTTTTAGAGGTGTTTTCATCGAATTATGTCCGGAGTATCTGGATGTAACCCCGGAATGTCCGGGTAGACACACTCGGTCCGCTGAGCTACGCCCTACCCGGACTATCCGGATATTTCTTCGGAGTATCCGGGTTATTCAGACTGTCCAGGTAAAACCTCGGACTATCCGGGCTGGCCTGTTCTGTTTCAAAATGGCTTTTTGTCCATTTGCTTCTATACTTCATAAAAATGGACTAGGACTTCAAAAGGGTGGTCTAGGGTGGGATCTTACCACTACGGGGTTACTTTTGCACTTGGTGACGGTTGGTTTTGGCGAGGGAATGACAAGAGGTGTCGCAACGCCGGTTCTCGCGGCTCGTCTCCTCCTAGATCGTGTGAACAACGATGACCTCGCTTGCTTATGCTTGCAGCAGCAACTAGCACTCCTCCTCAAGCTTCCATGTGACATGCGCGACCCGATTCAAGGTGTGATGATGGATTCCGTGGAGAAAAAGGAAATGAGTCACAATGGCAAAATTTTCAGAACATGGTGAGAAAGGAAATCGGTTACCACTCACCCAAAACTTGGTGCCTCAAGAATCCATTTGGATGGATTTGAAGCCCTTGATCTTGGCTTCGATGTGGTATGACATGCACAAGCTCAAACTCAAGATTTGAGGGAATTTGTGGGGGAGAATGGCAAGAGGTTAGATCAGGTTTGGGATGAGCAAATGGGCAGGTGGGGGAGGGAAAACTAATGTGCATCACCTTATATATGGCTGCCCATTCATGCTTACATGTGGGACCAGGTCCCACATGTCATAGGGTGAGTAAAAAGGGTGGGTATGAGTGATTAAAGTGAGAAAGGTCATGGAAGGGCTGTGTAGTCCTCATGTCCCTATGCAAGGTAGGGCCCATGCGTCATTGATGGTTTAGGTAAGTGTAACATCCCAATTTTTAGCCTTTTTAATTAATTAATATTATCTTATTGCTAATTATGAATTTTGTGAATTTTCTGGATTTATTTGGATTTTCTGGGATTTATTTGAATTATTTGGAATTAAATAATACTACTTTCTATTAATGATTAATTATAAATATATAAATCCAACATAAAGTTTTTGTGAAAATATTTTATTTAAGTCAAGAAAGTCTCAATGTATTTTTGAGAATTTTCTAGGAATTTTTGGAGTATTTTTAATGCTTTAAATAAATCAAAAACATTTAATTGGATTATTTAAAATAGGAAATTCGGGAAAATACTTATGAACAATAACGGGCCCGGCCCAGTTACTGTGTAGGCCGATCGGTTTTAAAGGGGATTGTTGCGGACTGTTGGATTAAAATCCAACGGCCTTCATCAGCCGAATCGAAATAGGAAACCCTAGGGCATTTTGAGCCGATGGATGGAGATCGCACGGCCAAGGTGTATCGTCTCCGAGTCAGTTTCCTCGCCGCCGTATCCAAGCCAGATTCTGCCACCGCCGCCTTACCTTCCGAGTTTAGTGCCGCCGACAGGGTATAAAAGGAGCCGCACCCCTCCCCGAAACTCACCTTGAGCCGCCGCTTCGTTTCCCTCAAGCGCCGCCAGCCGAGACGCCTTGAAGAGCGCGCTGACCCTCACCGGAGTCCGAGAGGGAGGCCAGAGTATTGCATCGCGGATTCATCGTCGCCGGGTACCTCTTCCGCCAGAAGAATTGCGGATTTGAATTCGCCGAGTCACGCCACGTCGGATTCGTGGTCTTGTCGTCGCTGGGAACCAACGGAACGCCTCCGCCGTGGTCATCTTCTCTGAGTCCGGCCAGTTGCACCGCCGCCGTTCCATTGCCGTTCGGGAGAGACATCAACCGTCGGATTCTGATCGGAGCGCCAGGAATCGTCCACGTCGCCGGCTGAGGTGGGTTGATACTTCGTTGACACGTGGCACCACGTGGATTGGCTGCTTATGTGGCGCTGCGTGGCAGTACACATGAGCGCATGTGTCAGCTGACGCTGGAAATTCGTATTTTCTTTATAAAAATAAAACGGTTAAATCGAATTTAGGAATTTAAGGATTTTTCAGGATTTCAAAACTTCCAAATGCTATAACTTTTGCATACGAACTAGGATTGAGGTGATTCAAATTCCTAAAAATTCGTAAAATTGAGTTCTTTCCAATTGCAATTTTTATTTGAATTTTTGAGTTTATTTTATTTTTCTTCTTGGTGTTTATTTGCTATTTCTTCTCGAATCGCGTAGACGCTGAGTTGAGCGAGGTGTCGGAAGAGGGATTATTATTTCAAGAGAAATATTCAGAGCAATACCAGGAGCTTAAGCAAGGCAAGTTGTGCTTTGATCATGTTGCACCCATGAATTAGATTGCATGCTATTTTGATTTATCTTATCACATGATATTTTATGTGTATAAATGATTTCAATCTAAATTTGGGACTAGCTATCGTACCCTTTGAATTATACCCTACCTTGCTAGTTGTATGCCATGATCCACTTGTCACCCTAGGTTGGTTAATTATAGTTGGTTAAATAGAAAATCAACATGGGTGGTTAGATCGAATTAGAGATGCTTAGCCATGCCACGTCACCACATACTCATGGAATATTGTTTATTAATCTTGACTAATGGAATATGGAACTATGATGATAATTTGTGGGCCATGTGTAGTCGCACAAAGAGATTGAGTTGTTGTGACAGCGGAGTCACGCAACGATGTTGATTTGTGAAGAGCACGTGGTGTTTGGTAATCAAGCGGGGTGGGGAAAAATGATTTAGGCGGGGCAAGTGGCAAGATTGTTTCGGGGGCCAAGAGTGGCAAGCTGGGCGGTCGATTTGGTTTTATTGGTTTTGGATATTTGAGATTATTTCGGTTAGTCTTGCCTCGATGGCTTAAGGACTTAACCTTGCAAGCCTTTGACTGAGTCAATCATGCACCCACACGCCTCTGTTATGGGGTAGCCTAGTGACTAATTTGCAAATGCTTAACTTAAGTGCTATCATGGTGGTGTGAGTCCGGGTGTACGGGGGAAACCCACATGGCGCAAGAGGGGGGCCCTGTTGTGGCGGTGTAGCCCTTCAGTGTTGAAACCTTAGCGGGTGGCACTGGGTTAAGAGGATGCATTGTAAAGGCTTTGTTATAATCATTCACCTGTATGGTGCCTGGTTGTATCGTGTGGGTAAAGTGCATAACCTCTGCAGAGTGTACAATCTATTCGGATAGCCATGCTCACGGTATTGAGCAAAGCTCGAGGATTACAGTCAAGGGTTAGACTTTTGCAAAATGAAAACTTGGGATGGATGGCAGGATGTCATGTGGAAAATGGAACTTGATTTAGGATAAACACTTGGGTTGATTTAAGAATATTGGAATCTACATATTGTTGTTATTTGTTTTACTGTCTTTTCAATCTACATATTGTTTACGTTTGAAAATGCTGCTATACTGCTTATGAACTATTTAGCCTTTCCTTTGGAATAAGCCTTGCATATAGCTATGATAGAATTGCATTCTGTGCACAACTTGTTGAGTATGTTGTATACTCACCCATGCCTACAAACACAAACAACAGTGGAGGAGTCATCGCCCGTGTTGGAGGAGGATTTTCAGGTGGATGCGAGTCACTAGGCCAAGCCTTGTCAGTCGCCTATGGTGTACTGTTGAGTCACTACGTCTTCTATGATTTTCCGCTACATTTGTCTTATTTTATTTTAGTCTTGCCCTATGAGGCCGAATAAATGTAAGTGATCATAAGATCATACATTAGTTATATTAAATAAATGAAGTCTTATTGTTATTATCGTTGTGTATGATATGATGCTTACCAATGTTAAGCCGTGAGCACTAGCGCTTATCCTGGGAATAGTGCGGCATACACGGTGGATCCGATTTGGTAAATTCGGGTCATTACAGAGGTGGTATCAGAGCATACTGACTGTAGGTCTTGGCCCTAGTTAGCATAGTGGTATCTTAGGGAGTCCAAAACTATTTTCTAAAAGAAAAACCTAAATTTGACTAAAGACAACACTCTTGACTCTTCTATTCTCTACTTCTTACCTTTGCTGAAATTATGATTTTCCGTTTAAGAGTGGTGGACTTATCTATTTCCCTTTTTGAATAGATGAGGACGAACCAGACGTACGGAGAGCGTGAGGGTGGTTATGCCGTAGAACTATGGAGAGTGCTCCAAGTATTGGGAGGCTTCACCAGGCCAATGTATCGAGGCGGTGAATGGATCGCTAATGAGCCACAAGAGGAGTAGTATGCACACTTCTAATCTATGCCAGAGACAATGAAAAGCAAGCCAACCTATCAACATCACCGTGAGGAGGAGCACGTTTGAGATCGGTATTCGTGAAGCCGCGCGACGTGCTTACGGAGGATCTGCCAGGCGACTACGGCCACGAGTGGACGACACCGTGTTTCGACTCCACCCTACACAACGAGCTACCTGGCGCCGACGTGTTGCTCGAGAGAAGGATGCTACCACAGTGCATCTTGCACATCTGGCCGCAGCACAGGAGGACCACGCCAAGGATACAGCTGAAGAACTCAAGACGGTATATGAAGCTCTCCGGGTCACCGAGAAGGAATTGCATGACACCCAAGTTGCTTCCACCGCAAGGATTATGGAGCTTGAGGAGGCACTGCAGGAGCAGGAATTACATTCAATGGACGGACACGAGAACCGTTCGGCTAACGCCAAATTTCACCCACCAAAGATACTCACCGGGAAATTTCCATGGAGGATGGCTCAAGGAGGGAGTCTTAGGTTGAAACTCGAATATTGAGTCGCGTCCATAGGACAGCATTACCAATTGTAATAGACGTTAAGGTTGAGTGTTTAGTTTGGATCTTATTGTTTGCTGTGTGTGCAGTATGCGTTGCAAAGCTTTTAGGCTTATGTAAGCAACCATACCAAGTTAATTAATAAAATAATAAATTGTTTAAATTTGGGTTAAACCTACCTTTCCTGTGTTAGGATTCGTACTTCTTACCTATGCTATTCCCCTCTTCCCTAACCCCTTTGAGGTAATCAACTGTATGGTTCAGATTAGTGATAGCAACAGAGCCAGTGGAAGTAGAAATCAACTCGGTGGAAACACTAAGGATGGGTCGGTTTTTCAACCATTAATATTGATAGATAAGCAGAGTTTCAAAAAGTTTCTGGCCGCTAAAGTTTAGTGAATGATGAAACAAATACAGAATATGACCAATCAAGCTAATGAAATGTTTCGTCTTTAAAAGCCGAGGATTGGCCGCAGATTATTAAGAGGAACACTACCCCACAGTTTGTTTTAGAGCTAAACATTGTTCTATGAAGAACTGTCAACCAAACAATTTAGAAGGTCATACATGCATTGGTTGTGAAAAAAGAAAAAAAAAGAGAGAGAGAGCAGCATTGAGTGCTACAACTGTCGCCGAAAAGGCCATTATGCTAATCAGATAGAACAAATAATTCCTATAGCCACGAGTATACCGAAAATTACCTTAGTCCGATACATAACACAAGAATTAAGCAGCGAAATTGCGAGAGAAATTTGCCGAGAGAACCAATTAAATAAAAGACGTCTAGGTAAAAATACTCTTTCGATCGTAGAATGCTAAAGAAAGAAAGTTCACCCTAGCCTATGCTATAATTGTCACAAACCTGAGCACTTTACCAATAAGTGCCCTTGAAGGAAAGCAAGCACGTCAGTTTAAGTCAATCCCAGCTCCGTCCCTAACGAAGCCCTAGCGTCAATATTAAAACAAGAAAGTTAGGAGCCATGAGTTCACTTAGTAAAATATCATAACCCTATTTGCAAATTAAAGAGATTAATTCTAGGTAAAGATTTCTTTGTCAAGAGGAATAAAGTAGAAAGGGTTGATGCATTGGTATACAAGAATATTGGAATAATGATTAGATGTGTCATCAAGAATATTCTGGTTCACCTGAAAACAATACATGTGCGAGGGTGGTCGACTTAGTAGTACCCAACGGAGCTTGTTAACGGAGGATTTGCCATTGTCGAAAAGTGCTTAGTTATACCAGTTTATTAGGGATGTTGAGAATTCAGTATTTATTCAGAAAATAGAGTCCCAAGCAAATCATATTATGTTGGATATCCAAACTTTTGAGGATTAGACCTAAGGCTATTTAGGTGAAGGGTATGTCGATTTAAAACCCTAGATATGAAAAACAAGGAGTTTTCAAGTGATGATAGTTCGTATTAGCCAGCTGATGGATAATAGTGTGGGATATGCCAGTTAGAGGATGCGCCAGCTGTCAGAAAATACGTTGATATATATTCTAAGAATTCACCTAGTATGCCGCCATATCGAAAGATCAAAGTTCATAAGCAAATTAGTGCTTGGTTAGCATCAATAGTAAAAATGTCATGTCAAATGTCTACTAAGAAATTAATGGGAAATAGAAAGGCATATCAAGGAGTTACTAGGAAACGTCTAAATATATATATATATATATATATATATATAATAAAAATAAAATAAAATAAATGGAAGACCGGAAGAGTGCACGGAATCGTGCTCTAAATAAAGAAAAGATCGAAAACAAGTACCCAGTATCAGGATCGACAAAAGTGTTGGGACGATTGAGAAGAAAGTTGGAAATTTCCCTAAGATAAAACCTTGCCTCGGATATCGTCAATTAGGGAGTCATGTGAAGAATGTTTCTAGGATTGCGTTCTTACGCTATATGGACAATATAAGTTTTGGCTATATCTCCTGGATTGACTAATGTTCCGCATACTTCATGAACATGAGGAGTAAGGTGTTTATGGATTATTGGGATAAATTCATAACAACCATATAGATAACAACCTAGCATACTCTAAGATAAGAGAAAAACATGTAGAACCTAGAAATAAGTTCTGCGAGAGTGGAGGTCGCATGCTAGAGTTTAATAAGTGTGAATTTCTAGAAGAAAAGATGGAATCTCGTTAGCCACGCAAGGACTGCTAAAGGAGTCGATGTTGAATCAAGCAAGAGGAAGTTGTGTTACATTGGGAGCAACCAAAGTTCGTTACTTAGAGTTGAAGTTCTTGGAATAGCAAAGATATTATCATAGAAGGATTTTCGATAAACAGCTAGACCTCTTAGGTAATGGTTGATGAGCATAAGTTTTATGGACGTAAGGGTGTGAAAGGAGTTTTTCGGAAGATATACAAAAAAAAGCGATTAATATCAACACCTGTGTTAGTGCTACTAGCTGTGTGGAATAGTTTCGACATATATAAGTGATGCTTGTAGATATGATTTGAGATATGAATTGGCATGAAAGGGGACAAGGTTGTTGCCTATGCAATAATGCAATTAAGACCGATGAAGAGAGTTACCCAACGTATGACTTGGAATTAGCTATCGTGGTGCGCGGACAAAAAAAAATCAACGGAGAAGAAATACAAAATCAAGTTAAGAAAAGAAGAAGGGCAGAGTTTTGAATGATTAGGATACCCTGAGGATTTAAGGCCGAAACAGTGTGCTAGAAAAGAAAACCCTAAGCAAATGATACAAGAGGAAACCCATGATTCTAAGAATTCAATTCATCCAGAAAGTGTCAAGATGTAATGAGGTCTAAAGAAAAAGTAATTGTGGTCTAAAGAGAAGAGCGAAGCTATTGGATATGATGCCCAAGTGATGTGAGTCAGAGAATATAGGCAATGCATCAGGGACCTAAAGGTTCATTACAATCGTTGTGGATCTCTAAGTGGAACTGGGAGGCAAATCATTAAATCGATCCCTAGTGTGAATTGACCATAAGGAATGTGAATTCGGGGGAATTGTTATTAATTGATTGACAAAAGTTGCCCGGTTCATACCACTAAGAACTACGTATTCAACAGATCGTTTGGCAAATCTGTATGCGTCCAAGATTGAGTGACTGCATAAGAAGATTGTGTCCGATAGAGGTATCCAATTTATCCCGAGGTTTTTAGAACAAGTTACATAGAGCAACGAGAACCCACTTGAATTTTAGCATCGCATATCACCCACAGATAGATGACCAAACAAAAAGAGTTAATCAAATTTTAGAGGATATGTTGAGAGCTTGTGCGATATCTTACGTTACCTCTCAGGATAAATGTCTGCCACGTGCAGAGATCAGTTATAACCACAGTTATTAGGCTAATTTGCTGATATCACCATTTGAATCCTCATATGGCCGCGCTTGTCATACCCCGTTAAATTGGATTGGAATGGGAAGAGTGTTCAGTGGTTGAGCCTGAGATTCTTAGAAAGGCGGAGGAACAAGTTGTCATGATCAGAGAAAGATGAAAATAGCGCTGCCAAGACAGAAGAGCTATGCTGACAATAGCCATCGTGAGTTGAGCTCTGAGCCCAAGGAATCTTGTGTATCTTAGAGTCATCCCCTCAAAAGTGTAGAAAAATTTCCATGCCAAAGAAAACTTGCACCCAGGTTCGTTGGATGATTTAAGATCTTAAGCCGCAGAGGAGAGGTTGCGTATCAGTTAGAGTTGCCCCAGTCATTAGCAGGAGTCCACGATGTGTTTCATGTGTCGCAGCTTAAGAAATGTCTCAGAGTACCAGCAGAACAAACACCGTTAGAAGCCATTGAATTACAAGAGGATCTGACTTACAAAGAGCAGCCGATTAAGATTTTGGATGTAATGGAGCGTAGGACTAGGAACAAGTCTACTCGCTTTTGCAGAGTTCAATGGAGTAATCATTCAGAAAATGAAGCAACTTGGGAGCGTGAAGATGACCTGAGGGCGGAATTTCTGAACCTATTCTCTAGTCAGCCCTGAATCTCGGGACGAGATTCTGTTAAGGGGGGAGGTTTGTAACATCCCAATTTTTAGCCTTTTTAATTAATTAATATTATCTTATTGCTAATTATGAATTTTGTGAATTTTCTGGATTTATTTGGATTTTCTGGGATTTATTTGAATTATTTGGAATTAAATAATACTACTTTCTATTAAAGATTAATTATAAATATATAAATCCAAAATAAAGTTTTTTGAAAATATTTTATTTAAGTCAAGAAAGTCTCAATGTATTTTTGAGAATTTTCTAGGAATTTTGGAGTATTTTTAATGCTTTAAATAAATCAAAAATATTTAATCGGATTATTGAAAATAGGAAATTCGGGAAAATACTTATGAACGAGAACGGCCCAGCCGATTCTTGTGCAGGCCAATCGGTTTTAAAGGGGATTGTTGCGGACCGTTGGATTAAAATCCAACGGCCTTCATCACCGAATCGAAATAAAACCCTAGGGCATTTTGAGTAGATGGATGGTGATCGCACGGCCAAGGTGTATCGTCTCCGAGTCAGTTTCCTCACCGCCGTATCTGATCCAGATTCTGCCACCACCGCCTTACCTTCCAAGTTTAGCGCCGCCGACCGGGTATAAAAGGAGCCGCACCCCTCCCCGAAACTCACCTTGAGCCGCCGTTTCCCTCACGCTTGCCACCGAGACGCTTTGAAGAGCGCTACCGCCCTCACCGAGTCTGAGAGGGAGGCGGAGTATTGCATCGCATTATTCGTCGTCGCCGTACCTCTTCCGTCGAAGAATTGCGGATCTGAATCAGCAGAATCACGCCGCGTCGGATTAAGTGGTCTTGTCGTCGCCGGGAACCAGCGGAACGCCTCGCCGTGGTCACCTTCTCTGAGTCGGCGGTTGCACCGCCGCCGCCCATTGCCGTTCGGAGAGACATCAACCGTCGATTCTCATCGGAGCGCCAGGAATCGTCCACGTCGCCGGTTGAGGTGGGTTGATACTTCGTTGACACGTGGTGCCACGTGAATTGGCTGCTTATGTGGCGCTGAGGTGGCATCGAGTTAGCGCAGCGTGGCTGTACACGTGAGCGCATGTGTCAGCTGACGCTGGAAATTCGTATTTTCTTTATAAAAATAAATCGGTTAAATCGGAATTTAGGAATTTAAGGATTTTTCAGGATTTCAAAACTTCCAAATGCTATAACTTTTGCATACGAACTCGGATTGAGGTGATTCAAATTCCTAAAAATTTGTAAAATTTAGATCTTTCAAATGGAGATTTTTATTTGAATTTTTGAGTTTATTTTATTTTTCTTCTTGGTGTTTATTTGCTCTTTCTTCTCGAATCGCGTAGGCGCTGAGTTGTGCGAGGTGTCGGAAGAGGGATTATTATTTCAAGAGAAATCTTCGGAGCAATACCATGAGCTTAAGCAAGGCAAGTTGTGCTTTGATCATGTTGCACCCATGAATTAGATTGCATGCTATTTTGATTTATCTTATCACATGTTATTTTATGTGTATAAATGATTTCAATCTAAATTTGGGACTAGTTATCGTACCCTTTGAATTATACCCTACCTTGCTAGTTGTATGCCATGATCCACTTGTCACCCTAGGTTGGTTAATTATAGTTGGTTAAATAGAAAATCAACATCGGTGGTTAGACCGAATTAGAGATGCTTAGCCATGCCACGTCACCACATACTCATGGAATATTGTTTATTAATCTTGACTAATGGAATATGGAACTATGATGATAATTTGTGGGCCATGTGTGGTCGCACAAAGAGATTGAGTTGTTGTGACAATGAGTCATATAGCGATGTTGATTTGTGAAGAGCACGTGGTGTTTGGTAATCAACTGGGGTGGGGAAAAATGATTTAGACTGGGGCAAGTGGCAAGATTGTTTCTGGTGGGCCAAGAGTGGCAACTGGGCGGTCGTATTTGGTTTTTATTGGTTTTGGATATTTGAGATTATTTCTGGTTAGTCTTGCCTCGGTCTGTTAAGGACTTAACCTTGCAAGCCTTTGACCTGAGTCAATCATGCAGCCACACGTCTATTATGGGGCAGCCTAGCTGACTAATTTGCAAATGCTTAACTTAAGTGCTATCATGGTGGTGTGAGTCCGTGTTGTCTGAAACTCACATGGCGCAAGAGGGGGGCCCTGTTGTGGCGGTGTAGCCCTTCAGTGTTGAAACCTTAGCGGGTAGCACTAGTTTAAGAGGATGCATTGTAAAGGCTTTGTTATAATCATTCACCTGTAAGGTGCCTGGTTGTATCGTGTGGGTAAAGTGCATAACCTCTGCAGAGTGTACAATCTATTCGGATAGCCGTGCTCACGGTATTGAGCAAAGCTCCGGGATTACAGTCAAGGGTTAGACTTTTGCAAAATGAAAACTTGGGATGGATGGCAGGATGTCATGTGGAAAATGGAACTTGATTTAGGATAAACACTTGGGTTGATTTAAGAATATTGTAATCTACATATTGTTGTTATTTGTTTTACTGTCTTTTCAATCTACATATTGTTTACGTTTGAAAATGCTGCTATACTGCTTATGAACTATTTAGCCTTTCTTTTGGAATAAGCCTTGCATATAGCTATGATAGAATTGCATTCTGTGCACAACTTGTTGAGTATGTTGTATACTCACCTTGCCTACAAACACAAACAACAGTGGAGGAGTCATCGCCCGTGTTGGAGGAGGATTTTCAGGTGGATGCGAGTCACTAGGCCAAGCCTTGTCAGTTGCTTGTGGTGTACTGATGAGTCACTACGTCTTCTACGATTTTTCGCTGCATTTGTCTTATTTTATTTTAGTCTTGCCCTATGAGGCCGAATAAATGTAAGTGATCATAAGATCATACATTAGTTATATTAAATAAATGAAGTCTTATTGTTATTATCGTTGTGTATGATATGATGCTTACTGATGTTAAGCCGTGTGCACTAGCGCTGATCCTGGGAATAGTGCGGCATACACGGTGGATCCGATTTGGTAAGTTCGGGTCATTACAGTAAGTGGGTAGAGGTGAGTAATATAAGAAATAGTATGGTAGATATGTGCAGCTTACTCTCCTTTCCCTTATGAACATGGCCCACATGTCATCAACTAAGTTAATACGACATGTGTGCAGTTTGGAAAATGATTTTCAGGATTTTGTTGCTCCCTCTTTATGCAAGATAAATGTCCTAATACTTGTATGGTTACAATTTAAGTGAGGATTTTAACGACATTACGGAAGACATTAGCATGACAAGCCTCACTTACCGGATTAATGGAAATTGGGCTGTTACAGTAGAATACCTAAATATGGGATATGGGCATGTACCAGAAACTCAATTATCATACCGTATACACTCAAGCAAGCATTAGGAAGCTCCCGATATCGCGAGCACAGTTCATTGGGATAAGATATACACGGAGTGGATATCTTCATGTTAGGGAAAGATTCAATCGTGATCCCGTTATGAGGAAACCTACTCAAATACGTCTGACATCTAAGGAAGTTTGGATGTGATCTGAAGATCATGCAATGATGGACTCCTCATCGAGCACGATCCGGTATTCTAAACCGACTACAACTTTCGAGAAGACCTTTTCGAGTAGAGCATCTAGAGCCGATGAGTTGCACTTCGTTCATCCTTAGCCATAGCTTTGCCACCCCCAAGTTCTTTGTAACTAGAGCTAGGCAACTCATTTTGTACTCTGTTCATCATCCTCATAGTCATCCACACAGGAGTAGGGTGTTACTCCGCCCGGAGGCCCGAACCTACCTAAATTTTGTGCCTCTAATTGCGTGTCTGAACCTGCTATCTCGATGGTAACCGAAGTATAAGTGTATTGTCGAAGGTACCAGACTACTGCAGCTCCTTGCAGTTGATGTGAAGGATAGAGAACTTTCTCATGGTCATTACATTGGGCAATGGCCAGCTTGATCTTGATTGAATGAAGCCAATCATCAATGTTGGGAGGTTCTGCTGATGTGGAGAAAGTTGGTGGTTGAGTTTTTAAAAAATCTCTCAACTTGGAGTGGTGTGGTGTGTTACTATTTCCATCCCTAGCAAAGGCTGCGCCAAGGGTGGTAGTGTTTTTCACCAATTGCTAGAGTAGGAGTGAATCAGCTTGACATCCTTGTTCAATCATTGCCAGGACCTGAGCCAAAGTTGGAGATTTGAGCGGTTGTTGTTCAAAATTAGCTTCACTTTGATTCTGAGAAGAAGGTGATGGTGTTTCATGTTGAAAATTATGTCGAGATGCAGATGCTCTGGTAGCTGGATGTTGTGGATTAGTTTGGACTGGAGTTGGAATACTGTTCCTTATGGGCGGAGAACTTTGAGTGGCCTCATTTTCCATTAATTTTCTTAAGGTCTCTGTTTTAGGCATCTTGCAGTTAAGAGTAGAAAGATATTTAGGTGAGATTCTTTTAGGTTACTTGGCAACATTTCATTCATTAAAATCTTTTCAATTAGATTTTCTTATTAATTAAAGGTTATCAGCGTTGCCATGTTCTAAAATTTTAACCTAATGTCAAGCATTCACGAGTGCATCCCTAGAAGCAATACAAAAAGTTTTCAATCAAAGCACACAAAATGAACATAAACTAATATGCAGGGTTTCTAAATAGCTTAGCCTATTATGCTCTTATTCAGCCTATCGATACAAGTCTCCATGGAGCGACATAACTTGAATAATTTCAGAAACAAATAGCAAAGATGAACTATAGGCGAGAATTACTTTTAAGGAAAGAGGAATTTGAATTAAAATGAAAGTCAAGGTAAGAACGGAAACTTAGGACAAAGGAAGGAATAGCAATGACTACATTTTGCAAATATAATAGGTTTTAAAACTAGTATTTTGAAATTAACTCATCTCTAAGATAATGACCATTCTAACTAGGGTCCCGGGGGCTGCGTAGTTCCCCCTACGCGCGTGGGGTGCCAGGCGTGTCCAATCGGCTGCGCCGCATCGTGTGGCTGGAAAGGTTCCGCCCAGCAACCATCGAGAAGTATGACGGCACCACCAACCCGGAGGAGTTCCTGCAGATCTGCACCATGGTGGTGCGGGCTGCTAGCGGCTCCGAGAAGGTTATGGCGAACTTTCTCTCGACAGCCTGGCGGGCTCCACCTGTTCTTGGCTGATGAACGTCCCGAGAGGGTCGGTGCACTCATGGCGGAGTTGTGTGGCCAGTTCGTCACTAACTTCCAGGGCTCCTACGCCCAGCCAGGTGTGGAGGATGACCTCCATGCCCTCGAACAGAAGAGAGGGGAGTCGTTGCGTGCGTTCATTCGGTGATTCAGCCACTGTCGCAGCACAATCCCCAAGATCTCAAGCCAGTCTGTCATCATCTCCTTCCGGAGAGGCGTGCGAGACCGCAAGATGCGGGAGAAGATGGCTACCCGTGACATCGCCACCACATCCGAGCTATTTTCCGTGGCGCACAAGTGCGCTCGGGCGGCGGAGGCGCAGGAACAGACGACACTCGCGGTGGAGGTGAGGTTGGGATCTCGCAAGGTCCCGATTCCACAAACAAGAAGAAGCGCACGACGGCTGAGTTCGGTCAGGTCTTGGCCACCGAGCACAGGCACAAGGGTGTTAAGCCGCGGTGGGGACGATCGCCACGACCAAGCGGGATGGCATGCCACGATCGGCGGACTACTGATCGGCAGGAAAAGCAGGGTAAGGTTTCTGCCTATCCATAATAATGATGCACACAATTTGGATGATTGCCAAGTTGTGCGCAAGAAGGTGGAGCAGCGGCTCAAGGAACGCTGCTGTAACATCCCTAAATTTGGATTATTTTAATTTAATTGGTTTAATTGAATTTTTGAGAATTTATAGAATTTATTTGGATTTATTTGAATTTTTGGAATTAACTTTTCTTTGATAATTTATTTAATAATAGAAAAGTTTTAATAAAACATAAATGAAAATATTTTACTTAAGTTCAAAATGTTGTAAAGTATTTTCTAGAATTTTTCTAGAATTTTTCTGATATTTTTGAAGCCTCAAATAATTCAAATGAATTTTTGGAATTATTTTTATTCGGAAAACAATTGAAAATCAATATGAACAGTAATGGGCTGAGCCCATTCTTTGTCTTGCCTACTGATGGCTCATTTGAAACCCTAACGCCATCATTGACGCCAACCGTGCGATCTTGATCCTAAAGTGAGGGTGGCGCCGCACCGTTTATTGCCTGAGCCGTTAGATCGATGCCGTGTGGACGCTACCGATGCATCCACGTCGCCCGTCGGTTTCTTCCGTCGCCGTCTCTACCGTCGACGCTCCAGTTCAGCAACCGTCGCGTTAATGCGACGATTGGGCACGCACGCTGAGGCTATAAAGCCAGAGGATTGCCTCGCCGGATTCTCCTTTGCTTTGCGCTCATTTTGCCCCATCGTACTCACCGTAGCTTGCCATCGTTTAGCCACAGTTGCTCGCCGAAGTTCTGTAGCCGCTCCACCGCTGTTTACGTCGCCGTTGGTCACTCTTCGCCGGTGTCGTGACCACCGGAGTAACCCCCGCGGCGAGCTGCACCCGTGGAGTCACCCCTCGTCACCGGAGTCGCACCGGAGCGCCATCGGAGCTGTAGTCTTCTTCCTCTTCGGTCACCTCAACTCGCCGCGCCTTCGTCGGAACGTGGAGCTTTGACCGCCGTCCGATCTTCGTTGAACGCCTACGATTGCGCCACGTCTTCATCTTAACAGTGAGTGCCATCTTCAAACACTAGCCGTTAGATTTTAATCGTGTAGTTTTTATCATGCCACGTAGTGTCCCTAATCTTAGCCGTAGGATTGTTAGTGTATGGTTTGGATTGAGCCACGTAGTTGTGGTAGCAGTAAACCTCATTAGCACGTTATGGTCGTAGATCTGTGGATTAATGGCTAGGATAGTGCCACGTGCCCGTAGCGGGATCGCCCACGTGTGCTCATAACCAAGTAAATATTAACCGTTGGATCTAGCCGCGCACGGTTCAGATGTACCCACGCGTCACGCATCGGGGTAGCCGCGTGGCCTAATGTGATGCATAAACTAGATTTAAACCTGGCCGTTGATTTTTCAGTGGACGGGTGAGATTGCGCCGGACGCCGACCGATTCGTCTTGCGGCGTGTCGCCGGGAACCGAAAGCGACAGAGCCGCCGTTCTTTGTCGGCGTCACCGGTCAATGCTCACGCTCGATTTTGATCCGATGGTCACGGTTAAGCCCGTGTCGACCGCCGTAGCGGCGATCCGAAGTGTCGGTGCAATCTTGGCCGTTGATTTCATCGCACGGCTCGAGATTGAGCAGCGTGGCAGCGCCGCGAATCTTGGCATTTGACCGAATTCGGTTAGTCGTTATTCGGTTTGTTTTTCGCCGTTAGATCTTGATCTAGTGGTGACATTATACCGCGATGTCAACACGAGAATAACCCGAGCGAGCCGAGCGTTTGATCGTGGCCGTTCGTTTGAATCGAGCGGTCAAGAATAAATTAACCTCTCGGTTGATAGTTTATGCGCCACGTGTCACGACCAGATCATGACCGTGTCACGCCGACGTCGTGGTAGCGTCATCAATGGGACGCACTTGCCGATCTTGTACGATGAATCTTGACGTCGATAATGATGTCATCTTGGCGTCATAATTCGATTTTCTTTAGAAAATAATTGGCCAAAAATGGTTTTGATGCTGACGTCATTATTAGTTATGCTGACGTCATAAATGCCGAATTTTCCGTATAAAAATAAATGAAGAAATTCGGTTTATTCTTTTCGATTTATTTTAAAACTTCAAATGGTTATAACTTTTGCGTTTTAACTCCGATTTGAGTGATTCCAATTTCTAAAAATTTGTAAAATCAAGATTTATTTATTGGTGAATTTTGTTGAATTTTTAGAGATGAATTTGCTCTCTGTAAAATATATTTATTGTGTGTATGTTGATTTTAATTAGACGTTGATTTGCCAGGGAATTACGAGGGAGAATTTCCAGTACAAGACTTAGCTCCGGACCAGGATCAGCAACTCTTTGAAGGCAAGTTATGCTTTGACCATGTTGCTCCTAAATTTTGAAATATATTTTGTTTCAAACTATGCATGCTAATTCAACTAAAAATGGACTTAAATATTTTGGGTGAATTAGCTAATTAACCTAATTGTTATTACCTCCTTGTTAATAATGTTTGTATGCCATGATTCCTTTGATAACCTAGGATTGGTAATATTAGTTGGTTGTTAATAGTGTGCCAACACGGGAGGTGTGGGATATATATGCCCCGGGGTCCACCAGGCAGTCTAATAAAGCCAGTCGGAGAATTGGGCCATCCGATTGAATGAGATCCCAGGCTATCTGAAATTTGAGCAAAGCGTGAAGAGTCAGAATAGACCTTAGTTAAGGAAACAAAGTCGTCTTTGGGCGGGGGCGATTGTAATCCAAACCAATACGGGTTCGGGATAGAAACTCCTACCTTGTATCCGAGTAGGACTCAATATTGTAACCGCCCTTCTACGCTATATAAAGGGAGGCGGGGCACCTCAAAGACACAAGACAATATCTCATCGACTATTAGCTATCCACATATAATTTGAGCACAGACTAGGTATTATCTCCATCACGAGCCCGAACACAGTATACATCGGGTGTTCTTGTGTTACCATCGAGTTTGGGTCAGTAGCGTAGCCCCTTTTCATTATTATCGGTAACAAGCGTCGCGGTTAGGCGCCGCGAGTAGGGGGCTGCGCTAGGATCAATCATGACAAGCTCGATGGCAATCTTGAAGCATAGCCACCTTGGCGGCTCATGTATTTCGTTTGAGCTTTGGATTTAAATGCCCGGCGACTTTGGTCATCTCTCCATCTCGGATTCGGATCAGTTCCGATCTGGAGCCAATTCTGAGGTTCTCTTAGCCGGCCAACCACTCGGATCGGGAGCAGGTATGGTCATTTGTCCTTGGGCAGCAAGCCAAGGGCCACTAGCTAATAGCGAGCCCCGAGTGGTCGAATATGCAAGAAAACCATTCGGATTCACAGGTCAGTACGCTTCATCTTCCTGCACCTCCGATTCAGAGGATGAGGTAGGAAATTCCCCAAGCTTTCACAGCGTTTTTGTCATCGAAACGGACCCTCCGCAAAAGGGCGGCAAATGCTACGGAGGAAAATCATCACCATCAAGAAAACCATGCGAGACTCCTTGAGCGAGGCCGTGGCGTGAATGAAGAAATCTTGCGAGCGAAGGTGGGGAACCAATCGGTTTTCCATACTCCTCGCCAGAACATCGTCGCTTCAGCGCTTCTCGACACCTTGGGACCATTGCTCGGACCGGATAGCCCGGCCGCTCGATCGTAGCCAAGTTCGAGCTATGGTTCTTGGCGGCAATTCAACGACACCAAGAGGCACCAAGAAAAAGGAGCCATCTCGGACTCGCCTTGTCTACTCGCAAGGTGAAAGCGATGTCTGACCCATGATCGCCACGGTAGGAGCTTGACGAGGAGAGGGCCTCGGCACTGACATCGGCGGGACCCGTGCAGATTTGAGCGCGAAGGCGTGACGCGAAGATGAAGAGCGCCAGCTGAGAGATGACTATGAGCGCTTTGGCATTAGCCACGGCGACCAAGAAGACCGCGGAAACCTCCGCCACCACAGCGGAGGAGAAAGTGAGGTCAAGAGCTAGGTCGCCTCGACGGCGTTCTCATAAAAAGACGAGACAGCGGCCCTATTGAGGGCATCGAGGCTTTCACTCCTCGCCTTGGCAAGTGGTTTGGCCCAAGGATTCAACCCAAAAAGCATCACCAAATTTGGCGGAGAAAGAGATCCGGAAGCTTGGCTCCAAGTTTACTCCCTTGCGATCATGGCGGCTGGGGAATCACAATGTGATGGCTAATTATCTCCGGTCATGCTCACCTCTTGGCTCAAGCATGGCTCACGGGACTCGTGAATTCCATAGATTCTGGGAGGAACTCTGTGAGCATTTCATCACCAATTTTCGGGGCACTTCTGGCGACCGGAACACGAGTGGGACCTATACCAACCGCGGAAGAAGAGCGAGGCAGCTCAGGAATTCATCCGTAGCTTCATGCGAAGAAGAACACAATCGGGGATATCTCGAGGCGGTTATTGCGGCATTCCAAAAGGGCGTCAATGATCGACCTAATCAAGAAGATGTCGAAAACCACCCTCCAAGTAAGAGATGTTAGTTGGCGGATCATTATCTGCAACCTCGGATGCTTTGGCGAGCGGCGGGATGATCGCTTGCATGACGAAGGACAAGAAGGACTATCTTGAGCCATCAAGACAACGTGTGAAAGCGAAGCTTTGAAGAGATAGTGGCGACAAATGAGCAAGGCCAACAACGCGCGCCGCGAGCGAGCAACTACGACCGCGATGATGGAGGCAATCGCCCTTTCACCCAAATAGTAAACATCTTTGCGAAGGATTGTTTCACTCGAGGAGGTTAGCGGAGAGAGTCGAGCGACCGCCAAAGGCGAAGCAAAGGAAGAAGAGAAGAAGAGACATGATCCCCACGAAGATGATGAAGGAGAATATCAAAAGATGGAGCAGGAACTCAATTACATCTACGGGGTTCAATGGCCTATGAGTCAAAGCAACGAAGCTCACGGAAAGGGCGTCAACGCCATCATGCCAAGAAGACCCGATTACCTCAAATGGTCCGAGGTTCCCATAACCTTTAGCCGCTTAGACCATCCGGATCACATCCGTGCCGAAAGATTTTATTTGGTATTGGACCGGTGGTTACATAGCGTCAAGCTCAAGAAGGTCTTTGGTCGAGGAGAGCGGACTCAATGTACTCTTCTCCAAGACTTTCGGCGAAATGAAGATTCCTCGCTCGAGTTGAGCGGGGTTCATCACCCTTCCACGGGGTAATTCCGGAACTTCTTAGTCCCTCGGCCAAATCACTTTACCGATCCGTGTGGAACCAAGGAGAATTTCGGACGAAGTACCTTAACCCGAGGTAGTTGACTTCGACGGCATATCCGCCGTGCAGGAAGGCCCTGGCGATTCATGGCCGTGCCATTATACCTACCTCGTCTGAAAATGCGGGGCGAGGGTGTAATCTCCGTACATGGCGATGTCAGCGGTCGTTAAATGCGATAAAGAAAGCTGCGAAATGGTTGAAGCTCAAGAGATAGCGGATGTGAGAAAGAAGATCCGTGACGCGTATATCAAGAAGATGAAGGAGAAGTGCCGACCGAAGCGAGCTAAGACAAGCTTGAAGCGATGAAGGGGCGAAGAAGGTGATCCTCGACCCGTCTAGCTCGGCCGAACGGCTTTGATTGGGACGAGCCTCACCGCCAAATAGGAAAACCTTTCGTCACCTTCCTCCGAGCCAAGCTGGACATCTTGGCGTGGAAACCATCCGACATGCGGCGTTCCCGGGGAGGTGATTGAGCACTCTTTGAGCGTTGACAAAAGGCCAAACCCATCAGCGGCGGCTCAAAGGTTCGCTCAAGGCAGGATGGAGGCCATCAAGGAGAAATCACGAAGCTATTAGCGTGAGGCTTTAAAAAGTGTACCATCATAAATGGTGGCGAACACGGTGCTTGTTCGCAAAAAAGAATAAAAATTGGCGCATGTCGTTGATTATACCGATCTCAACAAGGCTGCCGAAAGATCCTTCGGGTTGCCTCGTATTGACCGTGTGGTAGATTCCACGGCAGTGCGAACTCCTTAGCTTTACGGATGCCTACTCGGGGATATCACAGATTAGGCTAAAGGAGGAAGACGCATCGGGGACTTCATTCATCACTCCGTTTGGAGCATTTTGCTCGTCACAATGCCATTCGGCGAAGAATGGCGCAACTTACCAGCCATACATCGGTGTTTTCATTCGAGATCGGGCGCAATGTGGAGGCATCGTTGATAGCGTTGTCGTCAAATCTCGGCGAAGAAGACCTCATATCGACTTAGCGAAACCTTTGAAAGCCTAAGGGCCTACAAGATGAAGCTCAACCCGAAAAATCGTCTTTGGAGTACGTGCAGGAAATTACTCGGATTCATTATTTCTAGCGAGGCATCGAGGCAAACCGAGAAAAAATCAATACAATTACGAAGATGAAGCCTCCGGCCAATTAGAAAGGCGTCGAGCTCCTTTGGATGCATGGTGGCACTCGGCAGATTCATTTCCGGCTGGGGTCGCGGGAATGCCTTTTTCAAACTTCTAAAGAAGCAAGGTAATTTTCAATGGACCCTTTGAAGCCTTGAAGAACTTTGAAGAATTGAAGGCGTTCTTGTCATCTCCACTGTCTTTGGTTCCCCAATGCGGAAGAACCCCTCTTGCTTTATATCGCGCAACAACTCATGTAGTCGGTGCGGCAATTGTGGTAAGCGGAAGGAAGAAGGGCACCTCGAAAGTCCAGAGACACATCTACTTACGTCGGCGAGTATTAGGAGAGTCCAAGATGCGCTATCCGCAAGTACAAAAACTACTATATCCGTGTTGCTTGCCTCCCTAAACTCAAGCACTACTTCCAAGAGCATTCAATCACGGTGGTCACACCTTTCCGCAGGGACATACTCCTGGCAAGGAAGCCCTTGGGAGGATCACAAAATGGGCGGTCGAGCTCGGAGCCTTTGAAGTCTCCTTGAGGCCACAGACGGCAAAAAATCCAGTACTTGCCGATTTCACCGCCGAATGGATAGAGTTGCAATCTAGCGAACATTGAAGAACGGAATATTGGACAATGTACTTGACGGATCTCTCATGCTCAAAGCAGTTGAGGCGAGCGTGGTCCTCATCTCTCCAACGGTGGCGCTTTGAAATCGTCTTGCAAATCCACTTCCATCATCAAACAACGCCGCGAATCTGAAGCAGCGATCCACGGACTTAGCATCGCGATATCTCTGGTATCCGTGACTAACAATTCGAGTGACTCCATCTTTGGTGATCAATCAAGTCCAAAAGATTGGTCATGTATCGAGGACATCATGACGACATCTTGCCGGAGGTACGGAAGCTTGAAGACAAGTTTGACAGTGGAGCTCATTCATGTGCTCCGTAGACAACAAAGAAGCGAGCCAATTAGCAAGACCGGTTCCACTCGGGCCATCGCCCGGCCGGGGTTTTGTTGAAGAAATCTACAAACCCTCGATAAACCAAAAGCGAGAGAAGAACAAGTCAGAAGAGAAATCCAACGAAGAGGAGGTCCTAGTCATCGGCCTGAGATTGGGCGGCCCTTTTCTCAATTACCTATTGAAGAGCGAACTTCGAAGACCGAGCGAAGCGAGGCGCATTTGGCGGTGCAACAAGAGCTACGTGGTGGTAGGAGAAGAGTTATTTCGGAAGAGTGCCTCGAGTTCTAAGGCGATGCATATCGATAGAAGAAGGAAAAAAAACTACTCGGGAAATCCACTCGAATTTGTGGGCATCACGCGGCGTCAAACACCTTTGGTAAGCAAGGCATATCGACAAAGCTTCTTAACGGCATCGCTGCGTATCCGCGGAAGACATCGTCCGAACTTGTGAAAGGCCCGGTTCTTTGCTCGCCAAACACGTACCTTTCGAAGCGCAAACAATTCCGATCACTTGGCGTTCGCGATGCAGGGCGATCTGGGGCTTGACATGGTCGGCCCATTAAAAAAGCTCAAAGCGGTTTCACTCACCTCTTTGTCGCCGTCGACAAATTCACTAAGTGGATAGAAGCAAAACCAGTGGCTACCATCACGGCGGCCAAAGCCAAGGAATTCTTCCAAGAAATTGTGGTAAGATTCGGCGTACCAAACAGGATTATCACGGACAATGGAACTCAATTCCGAGGAGAAGACTTTCAAGACTGGTGCGATAAGCTCGGCATCAAAATTTGCTTCGCCTCCGTGGCTCATCCAGAAGAGCAATGGTCGGTGGAAAGAGCAAAGCGGCATGGTCTTTGCAAAGCTTAAAACCGCGGATCTTTGACCGTCTCAAACCATCGCCACCCGATGGGTGAAAGAAGCGCCATCGGTACTCGGGGCCGATAACCACCCCCGGATCTCGGAGGGCAATCACCCTTCTTTACGGTCTCGGACTTGGAGGAGGTCCTACCTCACAAATTGACCTTGGATCCCCGGTCCGGAGCTTCAGGGAGGGCGAGTCGGAGAAAGCGAATGGAAGATATCGACAGTTGGAAGAGGCAAGAGATCGCCGTGGTCGATCGGCGGATACCTTGAGCCTGCTTGCCGGTATCACGCGGCAAACGTTCGAAGCAAGAAGCGTTCTCCAAGAGGCGATTTGGTTACGATAAAAGTCGAATCTGAGCACAAGTTATCTCCAAATTGGGAAGGCCCTACGCCGTTGGCGAAATGCTTAGCGTCCGAGGGCCCTCTGAAAGCTAAGCGAAGGCAGCGTCATCATCAATAACTCATGGAATATAGAAGCGACTCGTCGTTTTTCTTCTTGAAGAAGTTCAATAGGACGTCCAAAATTGACTTGCTACTCAATTGTTCCTCAATTAAGCAGTAAGTCGGGGGCTACACCTAATAGTGTGGCGCATGCGCAACTCTAATCAAGAGGATGTTTGTTCAAAGCAGTATCATGTATCAGAATTTTCTATTCAATTGACTTGCTACTCAATTGTTTCTCAATTAAGCAGTAAGTCGGGGGCTACACCTAATGGTGTTGCACATGTGCAACCCGCATACAAACCGGTTCCTATTTTAGCGATCATGACTAAAAATCCGGCTCCCAAAGCTTCGATTATGAAACCATGGATGAATGAGTCTAGTAGCCTAAAAAGCACGCTGAGGAAAAAGGCAGTGCCAACTCGCGTTGCTCGGGGGCTCGCTAAGCAGACATGGTGCTCAAAAGGACCACCTTTGTTCCACGACTTGATATCCTTCAACAAATATACACACGAGGCAAAAGTACTCTTGCAAAGTTCTTGGGCAAAGCAGCAATAAAAAAGAAAAAAGCCCTTCTCGCTGGCGCGCCGTCAAGCGGCTCCAATGAGGGCATCCGGGCCTCAACAAGCAGGAAGACCTCGATCAAAGCGTTAGCGACGGTGTCGAGCGGCGACCTCCGTTCCGCCGCTTCGCCATTCGAGATCGAACTTCGGCCGAGCTCGGCATGGTCATCCTCCGGCTCCACGGGGCGTCGTCTCAAATTGAAAATCAGGTTTGCGATCCATGGCGGCCGTGAACTGGCGACTTCAGGCGAAAGAGGCAAAGGGGAAAGATCCTCGGAAGAAGAAGACGATTCCATGAAAAAGAAGAGGAGAACCTGTAGAAGAGGGGTGATCCAATGTCAGGTACAATTTTTCAAAAAGACGAAGAAAGTAAGGAAGAAGACGAACGGACGAACACTTCAAAAAACCCTATTTGAAGGAGGAAGAACGGTAGGATGAAGATGGTAGTCTTGTTGCAAAATGCAAAAACCGAGGCCGAACTTCGCTCTTATCTGAGAACCTTTGCCCAGGAGAGAGACTCAACCCGCTCAAAAACGGCGCTGTACCGAGGGTGGGAAGGCGGTCCACCATACGGGCGTCTTTGTTGCACATATCTCGAGGAGGGTCGGTGTCAAACTAAAGCGGAAAACATCTGGATGGCCCAGATGACAAAGCGGCTTAATGGGCCCAAGCTCAACAGACAGCGCTAAAGCAAGGATTAAACATTTTGCAAAGAAAATTCAAGTCAGGGGATAATTCCTTGACATTGGAACAAAAACTCAAGTCCAAGCGGAGGCGGGTTAGGTTACAAGCAGAGGATTACGGGATTCAGATCTAAGTTTTTACTAAGGCAATGAAGGTATCCTTGACTTCATCCATAAGGGCAAGTGCTTGATTATCATCAGCAGTCTTGGGCAAAACCCTCTTGGATAGCTTTGAGCTCCACTCGTGAATCTGAGACTTAGTGTCGCCAACACTTGGTGGCACTCATAATTGCAACATCCTCCAAGTCTTGTGACAATCTTTGTGGAGGCTTCCTCTAACCTTTGAATTGTGATCTTTGGCGTCATGAGGGACATTCTTTGGTCTTGGCTTCATCGGGACTCAAGACCCATAACACCTTCTCCGCTTCGCTTGGAGCGATCGGTCTGGCACTTGGCACATTGGATCTTTTCATTAAGTACGATCTTGAGCTGCGAGTTGACTTCGATGCAACTGCGTTATACGGTCGGATGAGTTCGGATCGACAAAATGATGGCGACAAAGGCGAAGGCAAAAATCAAAGAACGCACCTTCCGGTTCCTTGTCGGTCTGGTTACCTCTTTCTTGGCCTCTTCTTGGCCCTCTTACGCTCTTCATTTTGGGAAAGAAAGCCTCGAGTCTTTCGAAAATCTGAAAAACAACGAGCGGGGCTTAAGAAGGCAGAATAGAATCAGGACTCAAGGCACTTTCGGACGAGAAAATACCATCGAAGAATTGGTGGATGCGGTTTCTCGGCCTCGAGAGATGGATATAGCGTCGAAGCCCTTCAGTTCCTCGCGATTTTCTCTGCGAACGCAGCGTGAGGCCTCCTCCAGCTTCGTTCTTGAGCTGCTCAACCTCAGCAGCACAATCCTTTCGCATTTTCATCCTTGGGAATAGTTTGCGAAGAAGAAAATTTCGGTCCTTGGCAAAGGACGATAGGCGCTGAAGACAATGAAGCAAGGATAAGGCTCCAAAGACAGATAAGAAAACATTTAAAAGGAAGAACAACATGAACAACTTACATGGCCAAAGCGGTAGCAGTGGAAGCGACCTGTTGAAAGTCTCGATCCTTTTCCTCGTCCCGCCATCGAGAATAACCACGTCACCGTCATCGTCCCACGAACATGGCTTGTATTGGAGAGTTCGGACGAGGCGAGATTTCCTGCGGCGGCGATGGAAGCAGTGAGAGAATCTCTGGTATCACAGGAGGGACGGCTTCATCTATAAGCGACCACAACCGATCAGCGGACCAAGAAGAAAAGGTGGTAGGAACGATCGGCTCTAAATTAGTGTCACTACTTGGAGCTTGAGGGCTGCGAAAGAGCCGCCCGGTGGTTCAGCGACATCGGGAGTAGTGACAGCGGCCTCAACAAGGTTTGACCCTCACGGTATTGGAACTATCCTCATGGACAACCGCCGGAGACTCTGAGGTGGCGGTTCCTGAAGACTTCGTCGATAGGGTCCCTACGGGAAGAAGCGATCAGAACTTCGGTCGGGGAGCAAGGAAAGGGTGTGAGGAATCAACTGTTGGACCTTGTTATCTTACGCTAAACCCCGGACGGAAGGACTAACAAGCAGAAGCACCAATCGGGCGTCGGCGAGCATACTCTCGGTGGTAGGGCCAGACTGGGGCTCGAATACTTCATGTCTGGGGGCGGCTTGAAGAGGAAGAAGTCGGGGAGGAGGCCGCGCCATAGTGGTGTCCAGATCTTGAACCCCGATCGGGCGTACATTGCTCGCCGACTGCTTCCTCTTAGCCTTACGTACAATTGGTTTTTTCCCTTTCCCAACGGGATCATCGCCAGGGTCATCTACTTTGCTCCGCTTTGCGGTTGGGACTCGCAGAGGGCCTGATCGAGAAAAAGGTCCGCTTGTCGCTCTTATGTATCGAGAATTCAGGGAGCGGTGCATCGGAGAAGAAGGCTTCTCGTTCCTGCGAGTTCGAGAAAAGGAGAGCCACATATTCAGATCAAAGTCCTGGTGAAAATCAAAAAGATTCAGCATGGAAATACCATGGAGATCCTTCTTAAAGTGGCGGATGGAGTTTTGTAAAGGCCTCGGGCCGAGAACGACGATCTTCTCATTTGAAAGCGAAGAAATCAGCGACCACGAAGAAGAAGCCCGAGAGAAATCTCATCGAAACCTCCAGCGTTGGATCGTTCGCGCCTTCATATTCATATCCGGGATAAACTTCGGTCCTTGAGAGGTTGAATTCGGCGGGTGCGAAGTTGGCAACAACGGCCATGCCGATAAGCCCATTCCCCTTCAATTCGACAATCACCCCATGAGGTGACCACTTGGTCCATTCCGTCGTCTTTGGGAAATGATGTCGGTCGGGAGAAGGCTTAGGTGGTGTCGATAAAGCGGCAGCAATGGAGGGTCGAGGATTGGCGCAATAAAACCACTCTTGGTGCCAACCCTTGTTTGAGGTTTTAAAGGAATGTTAAGGTAAGATTTTTCATGCCCTCCCTCGGTGAAACTTGCACCGCCAACCGTTTTAGGAGAATTCTTGCTGGGGAAGGGCTTGAGGAGGAAAAGATGGCGAAAAAAGATCAAAATGAGGCGAATGCCAAGATAGGCCTCCACAGAGATTAAAAATGACAATTTGAAGAATGGAGTTAGGGTTAAGATGAGTCAACTCGATTCCATAAAACTTCGAGAATGTCGCGAAGAAAGGGGATCTTGGGAAGACCAAGCCAGCGCAAAAAGGATTCAAAGATGACCACCTCCCGGCATGAGGGGTGGGGTAGAATTCACTACTTGTTGAGGCGGCAAGCATCACCAAAGGCGGAAAAACACCAATGCCCACTAAATCCTCGGCCGTCCTCAAGTGCGTCACCGAAGTGGCCCAATCTTTGGTCAAGCGGAGGGACGACGATTCTTGAGAAGAAGGCGACATCCTTGAATGAAGAAACCTCGCGATCGCGAAACTAGGTGACGAGAAAAGTTAGCCCTAGCGGCGGAGGTCATGAAGGAAGAAGTTGGAGAACAAAGGGCAAGTAGAAACGGTACAAAGTCACTCTATTTGCTCGTATTGACAAAGAAGCGGCGCCGATTCTTGCCCGGCGGAGGTCGCACCACCCTTCCCAAAACCACAAGCGCCCTAGGGAGCATTTCGGGGTGGGCAGCAGAATCATACGGCGTACATAATTGCCGATGGCCCAAAAGGATCAAGTTATCAAGTGGTATGCCCCAAGATGGGCCCAAAGCCAGAAATCCGTCACGCACGCATGGAGTAAATGGGTATCACTCCAGAAACAACATCCTCTTACGGTATGCCTCATGCGAGGCCAAAAGCTGACAGCGTTCGAAGAATGAAGTCAGGTGCCACAAAGATGATTTTTTGAAGATAAATGCTTGAAGCATGCAAAGAGCGGTCGGCACAATGTCTGGGACAAAACTGACTCAAAATAAAGAGAATTCAATGAGTTCTTCGTGACCTCTTTGCTGGACGACAAGCACTCGGCTAAAAAGCACTCGAGAAGGCTTAGCAGCTGGAAGGCATTCGATCATGAAGCACTCGGGGGCTACTGTGGGATATATATGCCCGGGGTCCACCAGGCAGTCTAATAAAGCCCAGCCAGGAGAAATTGGGCCATCTTAGGCCAGAATGAAAGGCTTGGTTTGTCAAAATTTGAAACAAAGCGTGAAGAGTCGAAATAGACCTTAGTTAAGGAAACCGAGTCGTCTTGGGCGAGGGCGATTGTAATCAAACCAATCTGGGTTAGGGATAGAAACTCCTACCTCGTATCTGAGTAGGACTCAATATTGTAACCGCCCTTCTCTACTATATAAAGGGAGGGGGCGGGGCACCTCAAAGACACAAGACAATATCTCATCAGCTATTAGCTATCCACATATAATTTCAAAGCACAGGACTAGGGTATTATCTCCATCGCGAGAGCCCGAACCTGTATACATCGGGTGTTCTTGTGTTACCATCGAGTTTGGGTCCGTAGCGTAGCCCCTTTTTCATTATTAGCCGGTAACAAGCGTCGGCGGGAGGCTAGGCCGTGAATAGTTGTAGCCATGCTTATAGCGTGAACAATTACATTTTGGATTACAAAAGCAAAATTGACTAAAGAATAGTGAATACATTTTGATAAAAGGTGGAATGTTGTTGGTATTGATACTGGAATGTAGAGACCTATGTGGTTCTACATGAGGGATGATTACGGGCATGTGTTGCACCGTTAAACCACTTGGGATGGGAATTGATTTAGATTGGGGCAAGTGGACCGAGGCTTCGTGCCAGGTGGGCCTGTGTGGCATTTGGTGGGTTTGAGTGTTGTGAGAGCTGTGTGCCAAAATCTGAGAGAAGGAAGTCTTGCCTTGGTCAGTTAAGGACCTTACCTTGCAAGCCTTTTTCCTGAGTCTCTCGTACAACCACATGTCTGAATGGGAAGACCTAGTTTAGTAGGATTCTGATGTCTTACCTTTGATTCCTCGGGTGCGATTACAGGGGAATAGCGTATGGGGGCGTGCACGTGCTTGACAGGTACCCTATCCACTTGTGTTAAATCGGTCCTATACTTGACTCTGAGTGAGGAAGTGATAGTGAAGGCAACACGGAGAGGTTCTTAGGCTAAGATAGAAGTCTCTGAAAAACTTTATTCACAGTTAATCACCTTTGTGGTGTCTGTTGTATCTTGTGGGTAAAGTGTACAACCTCTGCAGAGTGTCAAAACTGTTCGAATAGCCGAGTCCACGGTGCTGGACAATGATCGGGGATTACAGTCAAGGGGTAGTGTTTGAAAATAAAATGGGGTGGAAGGCTGTGTGCCAAAGTTGATGAAAAAAATTGATTAGGGACTGTGTGTCCAAAATAATGAGGAAAACAACTTGAGAAATATAATGGTTATATGATTTTGATGCTTTCAACCTAAGTAAGTAATACTTCAAAATATTGAAGCAAATGCAAAACAGTCAATTGAACCATTCCTTTGTAACAAGCCATGCATGTAGTAATAGCACTGCATTCTGTGCATGACTTATTGAGTACGGTGTGTACTCTCCCTTGCGGAAAAAATTTACCAGAAGAAGAGACTATGCCAGCATATGAGGAGGATTTTGTCGAGGTGCCAGATAACTAGGGAGCAAGCCTCTGTCAGGGTGTCTGTGGCGACAGAGGGATCACTACGAAGTTTACTTTCTACTGTTATTTACTGTTTACTCTGAATAATGTAAGCCCTGCATGGCAAACTGCTGTAAGGTGACCATAAGGTCAAACAACTCGATTATATACATGTTGGATGTACTTTAATATTATTCCGTTGTGTATGATGTGGTACTTTAACCCTGTTTAGCCTGTTTGCACTAGCGCGATCCTGGACTAGTGCAGAATACACAGAGTGTCTGGATTTGCAAATTCGGGGCACGACAGCCGTCGTCCTCATGACGACAAGGGTGATGACTCCGCCCCGCTGCCCTTCCAGCAAGCGGAGCATAGGTTGGCCTTCCGATCATGGTCACGCCCACGGTTCGGAACATGAAGCTCGGGCGCATGCTGATTGACGGAGGGAGCTCCATCAACCTCCAGTCCCCCAGGGCGTTCGGGCTCTTTAAGTCCCGGAGTGGGAGCTGCGCACGGCGCTCCCCTTCTACGGAGTCACCCCGAGGGCTGGCTCAATGCCCCTGGGCTAAGTCCGCCTTATCGTTACTTTTGGGAACGTGGACAACTACCGCACAGAGTTGGTGGACTTCGACGTCGCCGACTTCGACCTCCCCTACAACGCCTTGCTTGGCTGACCTGCGTTGGTCAAGTTCATGGCGGCCTCCCACTATGCCTATATGGTGGTGAAGATACCGGGACCCGGAGGTCCCATAAGCATCCAGGTGGACAAGCCAGAGGCCTTGCACTGCGACAAGCAAGCCTTGGAACTGGCAGGTGCCACTGTGCGAGGCTGGCCGACGCTGTCTTCTCGGGTGCCCTGTGGTGAAGACCCGTGCCTCGCCCGGTCTGCCTAGCGAGGTCATGGTGGTCTCCCTGAGTGTGGCCAAGCCGGAGAAGACTGTCAAGTTGGGCGCCAACCCTGGTGCCAAATAGGAAGACGTGCTCGTCACCTTCCTCTGTTCTAATGTAGACGTGTTTGCTTGGCAACCATCCGATATGACCGGGGTCCCCAGGAAAGTGATCGAGCACAAATTGGCAACGCTCCCGGAGGTGCACCCGGTCCAGCGCCAGGCTCCCGAGCGATAGGATGCCATCTGTGAGGAACTGGAAAAGCTGCTGCACGTGGGTATCATCAGGGAGGTCATTCACCCCGAATGGCTTGCCAACTCCGTGCTCATCAAGAAGTCCAATGGGAAGTGGCGAATGTGTGTCGATTTCACCGACCTCAACAAGGCCTGCCTGAAGGATCTGTACCCCTTGCCGCGCATCGACCGAATCGTGGATTCTACAGTGGCGTGCGAGCTGCTGTGCTTTTTGGATGCGTACTCCGGGTATCACTAGATCAGCATGGCAAAAGAGGATGAAGAAAAGACCGCGCTTGTAACCCCTATGGGTGTTTATTGCTATATTCGAATGCCATTTGGGTTAAAAAATGCTGGTTCTACTTATCAGCGTGCCATGCACGCCGCTTTTCGACCACAGGTCGGGCGGAACCTGGAGGTATACATCTACGACCTGGTGGTAAAGGCTGAGAAGAAAGAAGGATTGATTGAGGATCTGAAGGAAACCTTCGCCAACCTCAGGAAGAGTCACCTGAAGCTCAATCCCAAGAAGTGCGTCTTTGGCGTACCCTCTGGGAAGCTAATAGGATTCCTAGTGTCCAGTCGAGGCATCGAGGCCAATCCCGACAAGATTGCGGCCATCGAACACATGAAGCTACCGACCAGACTCAAGCATGTCCAATGCCTAACTAGATGCTTGACATCCCTCGGGCGATTTATCGCCTGCTTGGGAGAAAAGTCTCCCCTTGTTCAAGCTATTGAAGAGGACCAACCACCTCGAATGGATGATTAAAGCTCAACAAGCGTTTGAAGACCTAAAAAAGTACCTCTCCACACCCCCGATACTGGTCACACCTACTCCCGGTGAGCCGCTGCTTCTATATATCACGGCCACCCGTGATAGTGAGTCTTGATCTTTGGTGGCGGAGAGGAAGGCGCCAGACCAATTTACTCGTCGACAAGGTCTTTGTCGGCGGAGACCAGATATCCACAGGCCCAGAAGATGCTCTACGCTATTCTGGCGGCGTCCCAGAAGCTCCGACATTACTTCCTGGGATGAGAGATCATGGTGGTTATAGCCTACCCACTTCGAGAGATACTCCACAACCGAGAAGCCGAAGGTTGCATCGCTAAGTGGTCGGTGGAACTGGGCGAATTTTGCCTCAAGTTTCACTCGCACACTACCATCAAGAGTCAAAGGTTGGCCGAGTTTGTCGCTGAGTGGACTCCGTCCACCCCTGAAGCTGAAGGAGCGCCCGTGCTCCCCCCGTGGACCCTATTCTTCGACGGCTCATTTCGGATCGAGGGCGCAGGGGAGGGGTTTGTCTTGGTCTCCCCGACCAGGGACATCCTCCGGTACCTGATCGTCTTGGACTTCAAGGCGACCAACAATATCACCGAATATGAATAGTTGCTGATGGGGCTACGCGCTGCAACTGCGCTCGGCATCCAGTGTCTACACATCAAGGGCGACTTTCTACTCGTCGTCAACAAAGCGCGAAAGGAGTTCTAGTGCTCTGACCCCACGATGACCGCCTACTTGGCGGAAGTCAGGAGGATGGAGTGCCACATCGACGGGCTGGGGTACATCCATATCCCCCGACGTGACAACCACTTGGCAGACGAGCTATCGTAGCTCGCCTCGACAAAGGCTTTTGTTCTGGTTGGAGTCTTTGAAGAAATGCTTGCCCAACCGTCCATCGCTGCCCCCAACTCCGGCGGGGCCGATGGTGCTTTTATTCCAGTCCGCCCCTCCGAAAGGAGTCTTGCGAGACTGTCTATCGCTTCCCCAGTCTCCGGTGGGGACGACAGTGCACGACCGTCCATTGTCACTTCGGTCTCCGGCGAGGCCAATGACTTGTCGATTTTGGTCTAAGTCTTCGAAAGAAAGTTTGCGCAACTGTCCATTGCTACCCCAACTCCGGCGGTGCCAATGGTGCGGTTGTTCCGTCCTCCAATTTCGGGCAGGGAGGCACCGCATCCATCTCGGTCCCCAGCTCCGGCGGGGCCGATGACACGGTTGCCACATCCCTCGATCCCGTGAGGGGAGGTGACACATGATGCTTCAGCTGAGAGAATTTCACACAAGGCCAAGTGCTATACTCTGATAGGTGGGGACCTATATCGCTAGAGTAGAAACAAAATTCTCCTGAAGTGCATCATTCATGAAGCAGGAAGTAAAGCTGCTCTCTGATATCCATAGAGGCATGTGCGGGAGCCATCTGTCCAGTCGGACACTGGTCGGTAAGGCTTACCGCTAGGGATTCTTTTGGCCTACTGCCCTCTAGGATGCTTGTGAGCTGGTAAGGAGTTGTGAGGTATGCCAATGCCACGCCAAGAAGACCCACCTTCTAGCCCAAGCTCTGCAAACCATCCTGCTCTCATGGCCATTCGCAGTCTGGGGGGTGGATATCCTGGGTCCGTTCCCGTGGGCCACTAGGGGCTTCACCCACTTGTTCTTCGCTATCAACAAATTCACCTAGTGGGTTGAAGCCGAAGCAGTGCGCGCCATTATGGCTTCCACTACTATCAGGTTCATACGCGTGATCTTCACTCGTTTTGGAGTGGCCAACCGCATCATCACCGACAACGGCACCCAATTCACCAATGCAGCGTTCCTGGAATTCTATGAAGAGATGGGCACCAAGGTGCGTTTGCCTCCGTGGCCCATCCGCGAAACAACGGACAAGATGAGCGTGCCAACGCACTGGTCCTGAGGAGCCTCAAGACTAGGGCATTCGACAAGCTCCACAAGCACAGAGCACGATGGGCGAAAGAGCTTCTGACAATGTTGTGGCCCCTCCGAACCACACCCAGCCGTGCGACTGAGGAGACTCCTTTCTTCCTGGTCTACGACGCCGAAGCGGTACTACCCTCTGAGCTCTCCTTGGGCTCGCCGCATTTATCGTCCTTCAAAGAAGAAGACCAGGAAGACCGATGCCAAGGCAGCGTCAACTTCACGGAGGAAGTCGAGATTAGGCGACCTTGCGTCTTCTTGATGCAACAAAGTCTTGATGCTACCATGCCACCCGGGTCTGCGAGAGAACACTGGCAGTAGGTGACCTTGTCTTGCACCAAATTCCGCCGCAGGCAAGCCGTGACAAACTATCTCCCCGATGGGAGGGCCCCTTCAAGGTGGTCTTTGTCTCTCGACCTGAGGTGGTTCGTTTAGCCGCGGAAGGCCGGACGGGAGCTGGCGAACTCCCAAAATATAGACTTGCTGTGGAAGTTCTACCCTTGAACTCGCTTCACACGGTCGTCATGAGTGCTAGTATCTCGGCGGCTCCTCGGCCATAACATGGACCCCCAGCTTCTGTGTTAGGCCCGGACAGGCATTCAGCAGGTACGTGTAGCACGGTGCTTCGCGGCAAAGTTCCGCCCACCATGGTGCTTCGTGGCAAAGTTCCGCCCACCATTTGCCTCACCTCTAGCGACCTGCTCCCTATCTCCGTAGTTCTCTGGCTTGGTCGCACAAAGATGGCAAGGGCATAAGTTCTGGGTGGCAAAGGGAAAGTGACAACCCAGCGATCGATGTTCGGCATGCTGTAAGTTTTCCGTGGCCTCACCCCGGGTCAGCTAGCAGGCCGTTGCACTCTCCCCTGGCTGACCTTGGGCCCCACATGCTTAGTATCTAGTCGACTATCACTTTGATTCATTCAACTTGCTTATGCATATAGGATTTGTGCCACACTTGGTTGTCATGAGTACTAGTAGCCTGATAGCCCCTTGGCAATCCCTTTAAACCCCCTGTTTCTGCACCAATCTCGGATGGGCACCTAGCAGGTGAGTGTGGCACGGTGCGTTGCGGCTATGCTCTGCTCACCATGGTGCTTCGCGGCAATGTTCCGCTCACCACTTGCCCCGCCTCTACGCAACCTGCTCCCTAAGCCCCGCGGTTCTCTGGTCTGGTCCAAAAGGATGGCAAGGGTCCCTTGGCAATAAAGTGGACTTCCAGCTTTTCTGCCAAGCCCAGACAGGCATCTAGAAGGTATGTGCGGCGCGGTGTGTTGTGGCTATGCCCCGCCCACCATGGTGCTTCGCGGCAATGTTGCACTCATCATTTCTCCCACCTCTACGCGACCTACTCCCTAGCCTCGTAGTTCTCTGGTCCAGTCCTGGTAAAGTACAAGGAATTAAGCTCTGAATGGTGATAGGAAAATGACAACCTAGTGTGTGCTTCCCAATGGCAGGGATTTAAGCTTTGTGTGCCTGTTTGCCTATTTATTCCTAATAAGCGTGGCTTAACCTTGGCTCGTGTTTGGAGTGGCTTTGTGTGATTCCAGAAAAGACTCCTAATCGTCGATCTATCTGGTCACCCAGAGAGTCTGCACAAAATGCTCGGGGGCTAGTCGCTTGGCACTGAATCGAACAAGTCACGAGCAAGCATGCGCAAGGGAAGACAACTGGTAAAAGCAAGGTATTTTTATTCATAATGGCTGAAAGGCCTATGTACATGTTTACATAGAAGAAGAAAAGGAAAAGAAGATGGCAAAGGCGGTCGCCCGAGCTAATCATCAGCGATCTCGATATCGTCGGCGTCGTCCCTGGCTTCATCCTCCGCCTCGGTAGCGGCGTCGGCGGGAGAAGGAACCATCTCCATCAGCCCGGCCACGTACTCAACCACCTCACGCACCCGCGCTGGTGCTCGGGCGGGGTCGCACTCCACCCCGGCGACAGTCGCCATGGGGTTGAAGGAATCATCGCGGCGGACGCAGCACGTTAGGATGAAGCCTGTTGTAGTGATCGCGACTTCCCGCCCCTCTCGGGCAGAGTGGTTTGCCAGGGCAGCAGGTAGGCCGGCGAGGGCTTCAGTGACAAGGGTGACGTTGTGGGCGTAATGCGCCACTGATTCTTCCAGCGGACCGCTCACCATCACCCCCAGCGGCCGTAAGCTACTGAACATGCGCTTGAAGGCGGTGCGGAGCATGGTGACGAGGTTGTGCAGGTTGCGGCCCATGTCCGCGCTCAACGCATTGCACCTCTCCTCGGCACCCTTCGCCCGTGCCTCGGCGGTTTCGGCTCGGGCCACAAATGATGTCTTCTCGGCCTTCGCCAACGCTAGCTCCTCCTGCAGCGATGTCGTCTACTTGTCATGGAGGGAGGTCGCCGCGGCAAGTTCGGCGACCAGATCGGCAAGCTGAGTGGCCAGCACGGAGCGGCCGAGTAGGAGGCAGCAACCCCGGTGTGAGCAGCTACCACCTGGCCCGATGACTAGGCAGGTGGTGGCCGCAGGGCAGCAAACCCTGGTGGTAGCAGACGGCGTTGTCGTCCTGCCACCAGTACCACCTTGGGGGTCCGCCCTAAAATTGGTTGCTGTTTGGTAGGAGATTGAAGATGGGTGTTGAGGGGAAATGGTTGCGCCGAAATTGCGAACATTGGAATGCCTTTTATAGCCGAGAGGATGATGCAGATATGCTCAGCCCAAGATGAACTTAACTTGATTCTAGTGGTAGTTGAACAGAAGAAGGTATGGGCGATGTAGCGTGAAACACGGGCAAGCCAACTGCGTGGCGGAGTCGTGGTGGCCTTTGATAGCTTGGGCGGCGCAAGTTGCAGAGGGATGATGTGACCACAGTGGCGTTACAAAATTTTCACTTGAGGGTGCCAATGTCTGGAGGAAGAAGAAGAGCAGCGTCTTTGGCTAGCAAGTGGACCGCACAGTAGTTTGGGACCCACATGTAAGTGAAGGAAGAGGTGAGTCATAGCAAAATCAAGAACTGGCTATAGGCTGATCGAGATATGGTTCATTGAATTGCTTACCTATCACATCAAGAAATTTTTGATAGTTTTTCTGTGTGATGGTTGAACTATATTCTTCATACTGTAGAAATGTCACATGAAAATATTATCCACAGAATTTATAAAAATTCTAACAAGACTCTTTGCACAAATTTCAGTTTTCGGTTTATGATTTATCATAGAATTTAAATCTTCTCAAAACTTTTTAAAACTTTTTGTAAGAGTCCCACTTGATCATATTATCCATTAGTAAAATTTTGAGATTGATATATTTTGTATTTTAATTTAATAAAATTCTGAAATTCAGATTCTGGAATTTTTAGCCTTTTAGAATTTGAATTTTAAAATATAACAAAATTGATTATTAATTTTTAATATTTTTACTGTTTATGTTTATGTATATCCAGAAGTAAATTTTTAGCTTGAGATAAGGTCGGATTATTTTTCTTTAAATCTGAAAACTTTACTGTTGCTAGTCAAGAATCATTAATTAGTTTTCATTTCATGCATAATTGTGTTGATATGACATTTTAAAATTTAGAACTGAGGTTCTAGTGATTTCTCAAGATAATCCAGAATTTTATACCTTTTATTGTTATAGGATTTTATTATTATTATTTATCTAATACTCATAAAGAATTTTTCGTTAAAGAAAAAATCAAGGAAAATACAGAAAAGTATCAATAAATATAATTCAATTCTAAAATTTAATTATTTTATTTTAATTTTTGGGATGTTACAATCGATGAGATGGGGTGTTTATTGTTATAATTGTAACCATGATTATTTGTATGTGTTATTACAATCATTGGTATTATTTGTGCTCCAATCTTGTGATGGTGAGAATGAAGTTATATTGTGAATGGTTATTCGGTAATGTTGATTCATGGCAAACGTATAATGGAAAGAAAATGTGCATTAGTTGCATACATATCTTAAAAACAATTGACGAGCTAGGTTGGTTAGAAAGGCATATGAGGTCACACGACTAATCCGGGGTGCTGATCTTGAGTAAGATCTACCTTGTAGTCCCATCCACAGGATGGATGGGAGTGAGACCTACGAGTAGGCCCCTCTACAGTGATGGAAGGGAATGAAAGGGTGTAACACTGATGGGTGTGCACTCAAGCTATACTAGTATAAGCAATGAAAAGGGTGTATTTGAGCATGAAAGCATGTTGCATTGCGTTGTGTTGCTAATGATGAATGGTGGCTAGTGTGATGAAGGGTTAAGTCATTGAGTCGTGGACTTGTCCAAAGATGATCAATGAGTTGAATTTCATAAATGGATATTTTATTACTATTTTACATGCTTACTGAATTTAAATGAGAAAAATAGTTATGTTATTATTTCAAATGTGTTAAATGGTTGTAATTCTGTTCTTTGATGTACTTTGCTAAGTCTTGGACTCACACTTGATTATTTAATGTTTTAAGTACAATGAGGGCAACATGTATGGAAGAGGGTAGTAGCACATTCATGACAAATGATATCACATTATCCTCCTGATGATTTATAGATTGTGTTCATAATTAGCTTATGGAATAAATTTAAAAAAATTCAATTATGGGATAATTTTAGCGGAACTAATCTTGTGACAATTAGTTAGTTATGTTGCTGTTAATATGAAAGACCATGTGGTGGTCTACCCATGTTGGTGATGAGTATTTGACTAAATTTGAGATTGGTATGCTTTGGGTTGAGTTTGATTTGAATTAGATTTTTAATTTGAAGAAATTTGAACTCTCTCTATTTTTCCTGGTGCTATCGGCCATAGTAGCACTGCTACCGGCCGAGCAGTAGCATTAGACCACAGAGCGGTGTGGAAAATCCTGAGAGAGTGTTTTTAGGAGATTAGGCAAGCCGATGCTACTGGCCAAGGTAGCCCAGTGCTACCAGGTCAGCGGTAGCACCGGCCCTTTTGTAGTATCGCAAATCTTCTTTGCCAGAAATGTTTTCATTTTCTTGATTTCAGGATTCATTCTGGAGAAAAGTTTTGTCGCCTCGCAGTTTAAAAAAAAGTTTTTATCGAATCTGTGTTTCAGCTGAACCTTTGTTTATTTTGCTTGAGTTTTGGTGGCCTTTTGCGGTGTGCTCACTTATTTGAAATTTCTCTGTTGCGATTCGATTCATTTGGTATGTATATTTTCTAGAGCATCTGTAAAAGGAAGCGTGTTGATGTAATATGGGTGCAAAGAATCATGCCATTATCCTTCCTAAGTGCTCTTATTGCTACTGGTTTTGCTGCAGCCGGGCCAAGCCTTGTGTTTACTCCCTGGTTGAGCCCTGCATTTTCCTTCCCTGGCCTTTATTTCCCTGGCCGAAGGCCCTTTCCTTGGCTGCGCCTCCCCTGGCCATTTCCTTGGCTGCGCCTCCCTGGCCATTCCCTAGCTGCGCCTCCCCTGGCCATCTCCTGGCTGCACCTACCTGCCTCCTCTCCTCCTCCAGCCGAAGCAGCAAGCCGCCCTGGCCTCCTCCTCCTCCAGCCAGCAGAGCAGCGCAGCAGCTTGGAGCAGCAGCAGCTCGGCCTGGCCCTCCCCCTGCCGGCGGTGAAGTCCTCTGGCCGGCGGCGAGCTCCTCCCCGGCCAGCGACCCCTCCCTGCGCCTCTTCTCCGGCAGCAGCGCCTGCAGTTCTCCCCACCTCCTTTCCTTCATGTGTGAGGATTTGAGGTGAAAACCCTAGGTCTTTGGGGAATTTTATTTGCTTGCATGTAGGGTGTTTGTGTGAATGCCTAGCTGAGATTCATGGTTTTGAGATGTTGGAGGTTGGGGAAATAGACAGACTAGAGTGAATGAGAATGTTCTGTTCGGGCAGATTTTCGTCCTTGGTTAGAGCTGCTAATGGAAAATTCTACAAGCATTTTCTGGCGGTTTGGCTATAACAAATGTTGTAGATAATTGAATTACCTTTCAATAGAGACTGAAATCGCTAAATTCCGTTCAGTGGTTTGGAAGTTATGGCTATTTTACCGCGTGCTGTCCAGAACGCGTTAGTTCTGCGGCTGTCTGCTGTTTGTCGCAAATCTGAGAAATATCGGTGCTTTTTCCAGTCGGTTGGCTATAGAAAAAGTTGTAGATAATCGAATTATCTTTCAATAGCGACTGGAATCACTAAGTTTCGTTCATCCGACTAAAAGTTATGACTGTTTTACCAAGTGCTGTCCCGGGTTGGCAGATTTCTGTTTCCAGGTTTTTAGGAGTGGGTTGCGAAGCCGACTTAGTATGAGTCTTGTGTTGATTTTTGGGCATGTTTTTGAGTGAGTTATATCCATGTGCAGGTGGTGTGACCCCAGGTGTGGTAACCTCGTCTCGCCACACCGTCTCGAGAAGTTGAAGGCAAGTGCATCAATTGATTGAATTTTGTGAATCGTAGGTTGCATGTCTTGGTCGATTTGATATGAGAGCCGCTAATGCTTGTTGTGGTTATTTTGACAACACTAGTATGGATGAAACTTGCATGTGCATCCGTGTTTGTTTGCTATGTGTGCTACATTGAAGAATTATGTGCCTTGTCTATGTGACTTGTTGTGCTAACTTGTGTTCCGTGTTGGTGCTTACTAGTAGGATTAGGGTATTATTGATATTAAAGCCATGAGTTTTGATTCAAGAATAATGGTTCAATTCGTAGTCATGATAAAAGATTATGGTTTTTGTATGAAGTATTGATGATAAATGAATGTGAGGACGGAGTATGGAATTTGATTACGAAAATGGTTTGATTTATAATCAAGATAGATGAAATTAGTAATTATTAAGTATTGGTGATGTGAGTATGATTATAAGTGTTGAAAGTGATTTTGAGTGTTGCGAATGCGATTATGAGTGTTGAGGATGTGAATGGTAATTTATGGATGTGAGGAGTGGTGATATTTATGTATTTGGCTATGGCTATGCAAATGTGAGGAATGAATGTAGTTTGCAAATTGGTTTATGTCAATTGCATTTGTGCATTCATGATGGAAGAAGCGACCCATACGATCAGGGCCTCTGTGCTCACTGTGAGTAGTCTGAAAGTCCTACCTCGTAGTCCCATATCGTGGGTGTATGGGAGCAAGTCGATGAGTAGGCACCCTCCACCACGGGGTGAAAGGGGAATGAGAGGTGCACAGCGCGGGTGTGCACTCGGCCATACCGGTATGTGCTAAAAGAGGAGATGAGCATGCATGATGCATCATATGCATGGAAATTGTGAAATCTGCATCTGTATTGCATTGACAATGATGAGTCATGTTTAATGAGTTGATTGTGATGTATGGATTGAGATTATGCTTTGTATGGCATAATTGCATCTGTATTGCATTGACAATGATGAATTATGTTTAATGAGTTGATTGTGATGTATGGATTGAGATTACGCTTTGTATGGCATAATTGCATCATATTGCATTGACAATGATGAATTATGTTCAATGAGTTGATTGTGATGTTTGGATATGAGCTTCTTCTTTTGTATGTTTTGTGCACTTGAGCATGAAAGCATAAGCATTCCATTGCATTATGTGGTGCAGCGGATAAATGGGATTGATAGGAATGGGAAGAACGGGTTGAGGATTGGCGTGGACTCATCGAAATGTTTATTGAGGCAAAGGTAAGTTTTGTTACGTTCGAGTTGGTTGCGGTAAGTGGAATCAATTCATACATTCTGGATGTTTTCGGTTAAGTAATGATTATGGTAAATGATGGAGTGTCGTTCTCTTATGTTTTGGATCTTTTATGAATTCAAGCGCCTTCATTTAATTCTGAAGGCCCAATAAAAGCTGTTACTCTTGTTTTGAAGTAGGCTGTATTTTAGTTTAATTTCTTACTTTGTCTACTTGTTGCACTTTCTTTGAGTCTTGGACTCACGCTTGTTTGTTTCTGTTTTAGGTACCTTGAAGTTGGCTCAAATGCGGTTGGGAGTAGTATCACGTGCATGCCTTGGCCTCCACAATCTAGTTAAGCGATTAGTTAAGTCTGAATGTAACCGTGTTTGTAATATGTCTTTTGTCGTGGGGAGTTATTTATTTCTATTGGATGTGAGGTTGGTTAACTAAGGACACGCTAGAATGATATCATGTATTGCATATGTTTTCTACATTTCTTTGAGTGGATGTCCTATATTTCTAGAAAGTCATGCGAAATTTTGTAAATTTCGGTGACTTAGTTTTAAATCGGTTTTAGAGTTTAGTAGTTGATTGCAGTCAAGTTCATAGAGGTGTTAGGTTTTTTTATGTCTTCTTCGGTAATTCTCGGTTTAATTGATCTTGTTGTGGAGAATCATCTTGGGTTGGTAACCCTTTGGGCATGTGTGGGTCCGAGGTGTGTCGCTAGTGATGCGTGGTTTTGGTAGCATTCGCGGTGCATTTGGCGCCGGGGTGTTACACCTTTAGAGCAGTATGAAAATTCCAAAGAGGGTGTTTTCCTGGTTTTGGCTCTAGGGTGGTGCTACTAGCCTAGGAGCGGTAGCACCGGCCCTTATACGGGAAATTGGATATTCTTGATGATTTTGTGATGTTTATTGTATATTTTTTTGGACATTGCTATGTGATGGGTTTTTCTTGTCTTTGATGGTTGCAGGACGCCATGATTTGATCATGTTGAGGTGGAGGATGACTGGGACTAGGCGAGGAGCGTCGAAGGGCTAGACGGTCGAGGATCGCTAGAAGATGATCAGAGATAGAGTCATGGCAAGCCTAGAAGATAAGAAAAGGAAAAGATGCTAGCTAGATGTTGCGTATTTCAAGGACGACTACCGGATCGAAGTCTAGATGATAGGACAACGGGTCTAGTTAGTGTGCTTTGAAAACTGTGCAAGAAAACTAATTTGTTTGGTGGGTTTTGGGTTAGCCCTTACATGGCTATGTGAGTGAGTCAATCCTAGCCCTTAATGGAGTGCCCTAGGGTTGAGGGACTCATCCAAGGGTGGGTGGTTGCCCAAGAGTAGTATAAATATAGGGGTAGCCTTCCCCCTCTTAAAGGTTTTAGAGGTTTAATGCTCATTTGAACTTTGCCCACTTCTGTGTGAGACTTTTGTAAACCTCCCTTCCAGAAATGCAAATTATTTTTCCTTATGCTTAATTTCCTTTACACATTCACATTATGTCTTAAATTCTGTATTTAAATTCCGCACTTACATTTTTGCAATGTACATTTAGAAAATTTGGATTTGCCTCCCCTCCTTCTAGATGCTTTTGCTTCTTGTGTCGAGAATATTGATTGATGGATGAATCTTCTTTTAGATCATATCCCAATCATTTAGGCAATCCATGAGTTCTTTTTGCAAGAAATCGGTTTTGTGCTCTTAAGTGAATCATTCTTCAAGATCACATTTATGGTGTTTTTAACTTGTGTTCTAACTTACTGTGACATGTGGGAGGCTATCCAAGATCATCTTGATCATCAAAACACCATGAGAAAGTTTTAGATCAAGTTCTTGAGTTTTGTTCCAATGTAGTGTGTTCTTCCTTCAAAGTGAAAAAGGTCAGAACTTTGACATCAATCCTTGTGATTGAAGGTTGAAATGAGTTCCTAACATCCTTAGGAGTACATCTACCAAGTTTTGTGAATTTTTGTCTAGCCAATCAGAAGATTCCTCAAATTTTGCTTTTCAGTTTTCAAACTGTTCTTACTACTGTTCTTGAGCCTGGTGCTACCACTCATTGTCTTGGTACTACCGACCTCGGTGCTACCGATCTTCTGTGGTATACCTTCTAAAAAGCATTTGCTCCTTCTCGCTTACTCCCTTTTGAGTATTTTCTTCAAGGGCTTGGGTGGATTGTTTTGTGTGGAAAAATTTTTATTTGGGATCATTCACCCGCCTTTGATTGCCATCTCGATCCTTCATAATTACCATTGTGGCCTTTTGTTTCTCATGTTAAATAATGCTTGTTGTTTTTGTCATGGGACAAACAAGTTTAGATTAGTTATTGTAACTTTCTTCGTCTTTACTTGTGGTAACCTTTAGTTGGTGTTTAGGGTTCGTTAGTATGGATATATTATTGCTGAAATTGTTGTATTAACCATAAGAAAGGTGATGTAGTAGCATTCGAGTAACTAAGAGTGCTGGGGTGTTATAGGGTGGCGAGGTCAAAAACCATGACTGCTACAGTGTGCTCAGGAACTCTCTAATGTTAGACGCAGGTAGGTGGAAGAAGATGATTGGCATGCAGGCCCGAGCTATCGGCGACAGAGGGAGAAGGAGAGAAGGAAGATGGACTGGCGGGAAGGCACCTACGTGAAGGGAAAACAAAAGGCGGACGACGCATGAGCTAAAAGCTACAATAGGAATGGGCTGGACTGACAGGAGAGAATTCGGCCTAGGGATGATGAAGGTATTTTTAAATCATTTTCCAATTGATTTAATTATAAAAAATAAGTTTAATTTTTTAAAAATTATCAAACCAACTCCAAAAATTATGAAATTTTTTGAAGAGGCACTTTAGACTACTTATAACCGAAATAAATTATTTCTAGGTAATGTTAAAGTCTTAAGAAATTTTTAAAATTAAAAAATACTGGCTAAAAATTAGGGAAATAATTTCTTTTATGTAGAAAATTTTGAAAATTCATGGTAAATGTAAAGAAATGATTTTGGAAACTTGATAAATAACTTCTAGGAATTTTGGGATGTTATAGCAGTGTGTATTGAGGAAGCGTTGTCTGACAGTGTCAGAGCTAGGTGACCGTTGCTCGCACGATTAGGTGGCATGACTGACCTTGGGGAGGGTGCCATGAGGATAGTGATGGTGGCACGTGGCTTGGTGGCAGTGGCACAAATGAGAGTTGAGGGCAATGCTTACCCATAGACGGAGAGCAAGCTAGGGTTAGGGCTTGGCAGCCCTCCCTACCTTGCCCTATATAGCTGGCCAGCCTACGAGGCTTTCTTTTATTATTATTATTATTATTATTATTATTATTATTATTATTTTTGGAATATCACTCTAGTGTTCTAACCTATCCTGGAGCCCCAAAGTATCATTCTAAAGTAGAACCATTAATCTACATTGTGAGAACGCATCATGCCCATCTTTTACTATGGGAACATAGCTTTATGCTCTATGGATGTTGTACACTTTACCCATAAGACATAATCGTCTTATATTGCCACCAGATAACTACACTTCCTTTGGTGTGTGTCCAGAAGATCATGACAAGTTTTTTACAATGTGTTGACCTAACCTGACTCTGCCACTAAGGATTCATCACTAAAGGTCTCTAGGCACATAGTTAGAAGCCTCCTCATATGTTGCGTGGGAATAAACAGTCTAGGTCTGGCACCCACATTAATCAGCTAGGTCTGCCGTATCCTAGGCATGTAGTTGTATTGTATAGCTTAGTTTGGATAGACAAAGGGGTCAGTCCTTAATTGACTCAAGGAACACCATCACAACATAAGGTCTCATGCTCAATCTACACCTGCCTCAACTAACCATTTGCCCAAGTCTATGACAATTTTCCATTTTACTTTATTTTGTAAACCAACGATGATATACCAATTGCCATACCTTACGATAAACAATAAGAATAAAGATTTTTTAGTTATTCCCACCCATAGGATTACAACAATCGATATAATGATTCTAAGCAATTATGTTGACCTAATCTAAGCCACCAGAAATGCAATATAAAAGAAACATCCCATGGAGGCATTTTAATTCTACATTAGTTGCATAATTTTATGTCTCTATATGATTTTAAGGGTATTTTTCAAAATGCAATAATGGTGCCTCCACGTGCATTTTCACTACGACCAAATAAACACTTACTAAAATGTCTTTATATTCTATATAAGATATTTTGTAATGACATTATATTATGGCCTGTTTGGAGGGCTTAAAGCAAGCTTCAGCTTTCAAAAAGCCAGTTAGCTCGCCCAAATAGGTTAGCTTTTAAGCGGCTTTTAGCATAAGCCAGAAGCCATATATAACTAACAAAAGCCAAAAGCAGGGTGTGATGTGCTTTTGTAGCTTATTGCAGAGGAAAATTAATTGTTTGCCAAACAGCCTCTCATAAAATGCTACTACTGCTTTTCAACCTACAAAGCCAAAAAGTAGCATTTTAGAAAACCTACTGCTCCCCCAAAATAGGCCCTATGTCTCTATAGTTTGTAGCACCTTTAGACAAAGAAAAATATATTCCAAAATTATGTTGGAACAAATCATCAAACTTAAGACCTTTAGATATGATTTTTCTTTCTCTATATGATTTTTGTTTTGAAAATTGAAAATTATCTCTATATGATTTTTGTTTTGAAAATTACCTCTATGGTCCACATTCCATGTTCTTTATCCAAAATGTCCCAAAATAGTGTCACCATATTTAAGTCACTTTCTAAAATGATGCAAAAAAGTGTCTTTGCAATGTGTTATGGAAATTTGTAAAGACAAAGGTTTTTTTTAGTGACATACTCATCATTACAAGTTTAATACGCTAGGGCAACAACAGTACTTGGATATAATATCAATGGAGGTAAATTCAATCTGGAATAGCTATCATTCCTAAATGGTGAATTATAATTTTATCTAAATAGCAATGCATAATAGTTCTCAAATAATATGAAAATTAATTTGGAAAACAGTCGAAAAAATATGGTTAAGGAAGAATTGTCTTGGCTCCATGTGGACACTACAAGAAACAGGGAAAAATTCGTGGGCCAAAAACCCACGAATTTAAGCTAAAACCCATGAATTTAAGGTAAATTCGTGGGTAAACCGTCGAATTTAGTTCACGAATTTAACTCGATGAAATTAATCAATTAAATTCGTGGGTACCCACGAATTTAAATTAAATTAGTGGGTTCTTGAAAAAACCCACAATTTAAGCATTCAATTAAGTGAAATGAAAAACCCATGAATTTAAGCTGTTAAATTAGTGAAATTTGGCTCCATTTAATTTAACTTAAATTCATGGGTACCACAATTATTTATTAAATTCGTGGGTTTTAAATAACTCACAATTTATCGAGACATTTATACAAAAAATATATATATATCCATATCGATATCACACTCAATACATATAACCATATCAATCACGCATATATATATCATGGGCACCGGTAAAGCAAACTTCACTATTTTCGGGAATGTTTACAAATCATGGGAGAGATCAACTTCATGACGGCTTACAAGATGAACATATATAAGGCAATGACCTAGGTCAAGCCTCCCGACGACGGGCCTCCGCTCCGCTCCGACAGAAGTTAGCCTTCTTCTGAATTTGGATCATAATTCAACAAAAACTAAGTCACTGAAATATACAAAAATTTGTATGTAACGATGAGCTAAGTATGTGAGGTGTGTGTTTGTGTGTGTACGAGTGGTGTGGTGGTCCTGACCTTCTTCGATGAAGACGGATTGGCGAAGTCGATGGCCTTGGCGCGGGTGTCCTCGGCGAAGCGAAGGAAGTTCTCGGCTTGAGGTCGCGGTGCATGACTCCCATGAAGTGGCGAGCGTGCACGCGGTGAGATCTCCGGCACGGTGGTGGCCTGCCGCTCCGAGTAGCTCCCCTTGGCCGTGATGCGGTCGAATAGCTCTTCGCCGGAGCAGAACTCCATGATGATGTGCATGTTCTCGGCGTCCTCGAAGGCGCCCTTGAACTCCTCGATGTTTGGCTGGCCGCTGAGGTGCTGCAGGATGGTGATCTCCCGGCGCATGTCCTCCTAGTCCGCGCGGCGCACCAGCTTCCGCTTCAACACCGACTTGCCGCGCGTGCCAGAGCCTGTCCGTGCTCGCGTGCGCAGTGCGTCGGCGCCCTCTCCTAGCTCCGCTCCTTGCGGAATAACGACCACACTTCCGCCATCGGCCTCTACAACACCCAGCCCACCTCTCCGCCAGCCGCCTTCCGGGACAGCGACCCGGAGGAGGAATCGACTCTGGCGGCCGGAGGTCGGCTTCGAAGGTCGATCGCCGTGATGTCGGCGGCGCTCCTGCAACTCATCGCGCTCGACTACCGACGGGTTGGGGCAGCAGCGACGGCGCTGAGGTGGCGAGGGCGCGGCGACCGGTGGGGCCGGCGACCGACTGGCGGCGGAATGGGGAGGAGATGGGCAAACACAAGAGCGGAATGGGGACGAAATTTGCTAGGGCGCGGTTAATTCTCTCGGCAAGAAAGAGACTATTCGGCCAACACTTAAATTCGTGGGCTCCGGAAAGCCCACGAATTTAATTAAATTCGTGCGCTCAGTATAAAAAACCCATGAATTTAATTAAATTCGTGGGTCTCTGCATGTGGCCCATGAATTTAATTAAATTCGTGAGTTTTTTTAAACCGACGAATTTAAATTTGTAAATTCGTGGGTTTTTTTACCCACGAATTTTTCACTGTTTCTTATAGTGGGATAGGGGTGGACATTCGGTTATTTTAGCTTGTTCGGTTCGATTTTTTTGGTTTAAAAAACTTTCGTTTTTTGGAAAGTGGAAACCAAAATTTTCAGTTCAAATCATAAAACTGAACTAAATTAATTCGGTTCGGTTTATTCGATTAACCAGATTTCAAACAACATGAAGTAACACATAGGTAGCATTGAAGCAAATAAATTCAAACAGCATCCAACTTTAGAGTGTTTTCAATCGTGAGACAAGATAACTAAAGGCACATGAAAAGCAAGAATTGAAGAACATTGCTAGGTTTTCTTCCACTAACCTATAGGCAGTAGCTAGCAAATGTGCAAAAACTACCAATCAATCTTGCACACAGTGATACAAATGAATGAGATTTGGTCATCTAGATCTGGAAAAAACTACTTACAGCTCAAGCCTTTGGACATGGGAGGACAGCGAGTTAGTGATGGCTCAGGTACTTGGGAGATTGGGAGACGAAGGACATCGACGTGCCAAGCCACCACTGTTATCTAGACCAAGCACCATAAGGGGAGGGAGATGAGGAGGAAGCCCAAGACCCACCGTCGACCCCCCCTACGTCGTCTCTTCCCTCTACGGTTTCTGCATCGCCCATGTGCAGTCGGTGACTAGGGGTACGTTGTGACAATCTGGCAAGTTGTTAAGGAAGGTGACCAGATCTAGGCCATCTAGCGATGGATCTAGTGAGGTGGTGACAAATCGGAGGATGATAATAGGAGGTGGGCAGGTGGCCCTCGCCAGTGTTGGTGGGCGCAATGAAGGACGGGAAGAGCAATAGCTCTCGCCTGCGAAACCAAGGAGCACGAGGTGGGAGCTATTGAGAGACTATATGGAGGCCTATCCTTGATGGTGATTAGTAATTGACTGTGTTTTATCATGTTGTGCTTGAATTTGAGTTTGGCTTGAATTTGATTTTCAAAATAAAGTAATTTGAGTTATGTCTAACAGGAGTGTCACTACCGACCATATGGGAGTGGTAGTGTCGGTCGAGCAGCATTACCAGGCCAGGGGTGGTAGTTATTTTACAGAGAGGGACTTCATGGGATTTGAGTGCGAGCGGCACTACCGGCCTCTGGGGAGCAGTAATGCCAGCCGAGCAGCACTTCTGGCCCCAGGAGGTGGTAGTGCTAGCCTATTGAACGAAGTTTGAATTTGAATTTTGAAAGTGCGAGAGATTTATTGCATACCATTTTGGACAATGTTATGTAATGTGTTTCCTTATTTTTGATGGTTGTAGACGACGATGTTAGGTCATTGTCGAATACCTAAATATGGGGTATAAGCATGCACCAGAAACTGAAAGATCATACCATATGTACTCAAGCAAGCATTAAGAAACTCTGGATATCACGAGCCCAAACTCTACAAGATAAGATATGCATGGAGGGGATATCTCCATGTAGGGAAGGATTTGATCTCTTTTCTTTACGAGGAAACCTACTCGAATACACCTGACATCTAAGAAAGTTTGGATATGCTGTGAAGATCATAACATCGATGGACTCCTCGTCGAATACGATCTGGTATCCTAAACCAACTATGACTCGACCGAAGGCTACCCTGCTATATAAAGATGAGGGTATGCATCACTAAAAGACAAGCAATTCTCAGACTACAAGCCATCCAGGCTAGACAAGCGAGAAAACATTTTCAAGTAGAGCATCCAAAACTGATGAACTACGCTTCATTCATTCTTAGCCATAGCTTAGCCACCCCACAAGTTCCTTGTAACTAGAACTAGGCAACCCGCTTTGTACTTTGTTCACCATCTTCACACATCATCCATACAAGAGTAGGGTATTACTCCGCTCGGAGGCTCGAACTTATCTGTCGGGACCCGAATATGCAAATCCGGACCCTCTGTGTATTCTGCACTAGTCCAGGATCACGCTAGTGCACAGAGTCTCAACATAGATGAATATCACAATCATTCACAGCGGAATAATAAAAGTAACACAATTATAAAATATAAACTATTGAACGACCTTAAGGTCAACCTTACACATAGAAGGCCTTAACGGCTTCAACTCCAAATAAGTTGCAGCGGAACGAAGAACGTCGGTGAACCCCTTCAATATACCACAGGCATCTGACAGGGTTCGACTCCTAGATAATCGCCTCCTCGTGGAACTTCTCCTCCTTTGAAGTTGTAGTCATCTTCTCATCTGATGATTTGTTGTTTGCAAGGGGGTGAGTACACACCGTACTCAACAAGTCATGCACAGAATGCAGTTCTATTACTACATGCATGGCTTATTCCAAAGCAGTAAAACAAGTAATACCAATAAAAAATTTCGCAATCATTCTCAAGTGAAGAATTTCTCATCCTTAACCAAGTTCCATATCACATTATCCACATTCCCAACCTCATTTTTATCAAAATCTAACCCTTATTTGTAATCCCGAGCAATGCTCAATCTAGTGAAACACGGCTATTCGATTAGTTTTACACTCTGCGGAGGTTATACACTTTACCCACAAGATATAATCAACTCACCACGTCGGTAGTGAATCGCCATATAAGAGTATCTAATGGCGATCATAACAAAGCCTTTCCAAAGATCCGTCTAAACCCAGTACTGTTCGCTATGGTTTCAACACTGGAGGGACTGGTTACCACACCTAGGGCCCCCCTCTTGCGCCATGTGAGTTTCCACGCGCTCCTCCGGGATCCACACCACCACGACAGTACCAAAGAATAGATTTCACAATTTACTCAGCTAGGTCCGTCCCATTCCAGAACTTGTGGTTGTATGAAAGACTCAGGTCAAAGGCTCGCAAGGTTAAGTCCTTAGTTGACCGAGGCAAGACAAACCAAAAGTTCATCACATCAACATGTCATAACACCAAATGCGACTGCCCAATTGCCACTCTTGGCCCACCGAAAATAATCTAAAACCAAATGCGACTGCCCATTTGCCACTCTTGGCCCACCGAAAACAATCTTGCCACTTGCCCCACTCTAAATCATTTTCCCACCGCATTTCTTTACCATGCACCACGTGCCATTATCAACTCAATAACACATGCCACATTCCCAAAAACACGTTCCATATCTCATTAAGTCAATATTAACTTTAATATTCCAAAATCATGACCAATCTACGTGGCAGGGCTAAGCACACTACATACGGTCTAATTAACCCATGTTGGCAAATTATTAATGTCCAACTATTAATCCATAATCTAGGGTGACAAATGAATCATGGCATACAAATAATAGTGACAAGGTGGCAATAACAAGTAGGTTGATTATCTAATCCTAGATTAATTGAAATCAGTTTATTTCAAACTAGCATGCAATAATTTCAAATGAAATAATTTTAAAACATGGGATCAATATGGTCAAAGCACAACTTGCTTGGCCCTTGCAATTTTTATTATTCTTTACTCTTTATCTTCGATCCTTGATCCTCGATCTTCAATCTCCGCTTGCTTGATCCTCGGCTCCTTGACGACTTAAACAGCAGCGTCTAACGATAAACAAACACAAATACATCAAAACTCAAAAGGCAAATCAAGTAAACTCCAAATTAAGAACGAATAGCATTGGTCACAATGGCTTAGATGAAATTAGGAACTTGAATGGATTAGGTCGATGATTAGACAAAAGAGAACGACTTTCGGAAAATACACTGAAGAGAAAGATTAATAACTGGGAAAGAAGGAATAATATTCTAAAGAATATTTCCTTTGAAGTTGCTATCATGATTAAAGAGACAATGACATATGGGCTCTCGATCCATAGACCGGGTCCACGAAGTTACGTTAGTTCGCCCTGAACTAAGCAGATGTTCGAGGTTGACTTTCGTTGATCGAACGGCACAGCCAACCAAAAGGAAGATAGACTGATAGACTAGGTCTGGCACAAGAATATGACATATGGTTAATGGTCTATCGACCAAGACCACGAATGAATTCTAGGTTAATGGTAGATTAGACTTTCAAGGGTAAGACAAGGACGGATGGGATAGACATCCACTACGGTTCGATCCGGAGTTTAGTCCTACATCGAGGACGGGACTCAACGACGACGAGGCGGTGATGACAGGAATACGAGGCTGAACTCAACGTGATGGGCTAGATCACAATAAGGCGATAGAAAAGGTAAGGACATCACATTAGGGCTTTTACTTGCATGCACCCATGTGATGACAGCGATACGATGAGAGCAAAGCGTTAACGGTGGAACGTTAACGACGAACGTTAATGGTGGAACGTTAACGATGAATATGAAGCGTTAACAGAACACTTATGAGATTACAAGGTGGCGACCATCGGTACAATGGTAGGGCAGCGAGGTCATGACATGGCTCATGTTTGATTTGCGATCTGTGGGGTACACATGTCGTGACGCAACGACAAATTGGACCAAAGGTTAAGTCTGGGTTAGAGTGAAACGATTCAAGGTTGGATACACTTGGCATAGAGTCTGGGTTAGAGCGATTAGAGGTTACCAAGGATGGCAAACCGAAACGCGAACCGATACAACGGACTAGGCCGAAAGACGACGGGTAGATTCTAGAACATGGCTTTGATGGCAACCGGGGATCAAATAACCTCTAAATATGAGCAAAACAGGGAACAACGGTCTACTGGACAAGATGACATGGCCATGACAAAACAATATGGTTGGTAGCAAAAGACGACGCGCGACGACGGCAAAAGGCGGCGACCGACAAATAAAAATAATTTCGGTAGATGCAACAGCAAAGGGGAAGTGAGCACCACGTAGAATACAGTGACACGAATTCAACGATATAGCCCAATTTGGTGGCAACCCAATGGACTGATCACACACTGCCGATGAACAGCACCCGGAGCTAATAGATCAAACGGTCATAACTATTAAAATACTACATGAAACCTAACCAAATTTTACAGAGATCTATCTGGGATCATTTGGCACAATATGACATGAACAGATCTGAGTTTTACCTACGGATCAGCGGGAACAGCGTGATGAAGTTTTACGCCATCATAGCGATCGATCGGAGAAAAGAATTTTCTGCACAAAATCCCAAGGTCAAAACCATGGGTTAGGGTGAGCACCATGTAGGGGACATCAATAGGAGTCTACCATAAAAATTTCACGGCCAAACTTACAAAAACGAGGGAGAACAGCCTCTGGCAAAATTTGATCTTTGAGCAGCCGTAACTTTTGATTCTACAAACCAAATTGCACGAAATTTGAAAGGAAGACAGAGGGTACCATAGAGCTCACAATGATGAAGACGGATCTTGAAAAGAGTCAACAAGTTGACGGGGGACACGCCTCAATGTACGGCCGATGTGTGGCGGTGCTTCGGAGGATGAGGCAAAGTTTCTCGGGTTTGGATGAGTTGATCTGAGGTGAGGACGTGTGAGAGAGGTCATGGGAGGTCTATTAGGGCTTGGGGTGGCGGCAAGGTCAAGAAAATAAAGAAAAACACAAAAACCGGCTTCACAGGCATTTTATCGAGCAATTGGCGTGCGCTGCGTAATTCGGGGTGACGTGGCGCATTGTGGACCGTCGGATCTGCATCCAGCGGCTGAGGGCGAAGCGGGGCGTGAGCATGCTAGTGCGGGCGGGCTGGTGCGGGGAGGCGGCCCGGGTGGTGGCGTGCGCCGGTGAGAAGGAGAGAGGTGATTTGGGCCCAAGCCAAAAACCAGAATTTCCAACATTTTTTTAATAAAAACAATTCTAGTAATTCAATTAATTCATTTGAGGCAACAAAAATACCAGAAAAATTCTAGAAAATATTTTGAGACATTTTTAACTCAAATAAAATATTTTCAACAAAACTTTGTATAAACTTTCCAAATATTTAATTAATTTCTATAAAGGACATAATTCAAATTAATTCCAAATAAATTCCAACAATTCTAAAAAAATACAAAACAAATTTCTAGAAACACAAGGAACCCAAATAAAACTGAATTTCTTTTAATTGAAGTTTATATTAATCAAATTAAATTGTTTTAGCTTTAGAAAATTCTAGATTAAGCTTTATTAAGGCGAGAAAAACAGCGGGGATTTTTGGGAAGCTAATCTTCACAAAAGATTTTTGAAAACCCAAATTTTGGGATGTTACATTATCTAAATTGTGTGCCTCTGATTTCATGTCTGGCCCTGCTATCTCGAAGGTACCCGAAGTATAAGTGTATTGTTGATTTCTAACCTTTGACAGTTGGCGCGCTAAGTAGGGGCCTTCATTTTTTTCTGAATCGGACATGTCTTGATGCGTGTTGTGAAAAGGTCTCGATGTTGATCCTGTGAAGACTTGACCTGACCACCTTCATCGACCAGGCTCCACCAATCGGATTTGAGATCACCTTCAGGAGCATCTTGTATCGATGGGGACCGAGTGGAGTTCTTGGGCATGTCGGCTTCATCGAGTCCTGCTCCTAGGAACCAAGCCGAGAGGTGTGCTTCATAGATTTCGACCCTATGGAGCCCAACATCCTTAAGTATGTCGAGACAGAGAGTGACAGCGATAGCGATGGCCTTAGCAGCCAGAGTAGTAGTCAAAGCTATAGCTGAATAGATCGGTATGTGTTCGTGGCTGAGCCAACAAAGGTGCTATTGTCAGAACTTCCCTAGAAAGGGAGCCAGAGACAGACATTGCAGGTGATCAGGGACATCAGATCCCCCATGCACACCTCAAGAATTTGGCATGGTAGCAACTGCAGCGCGGATGGCCGCAAACACTGTTGGCCCCATCACCACAGACCATAAGCGAGATCTAAATGGCGCTACCATGGCCGGGATTATAGCCAATCTATCAAAGCAACTCGACCTTGACAATCCTATGACACCCCACCCACGGGCGTCGGATGCTTAAGGATAGCGGATTCTTCAGTAGTACGACCACAACAACATCTTTAGTACCCCTAAGGCAAATGTTTAGTGCACTCATATGCTGCTAAAATCTCAGCCGCCACTGGATCTAGGCAAACTGATGGCTCCAGTGTTCGACCAGATGAAATCGCTACTCAATGCAACACAAGCCTAGACTACTCGAGTGGCCAACTTGAGGTTCGGACTCCCCAAGCAGCAGGGCGCCAGGACCTAGCTGCCGGGACCATCGCAAGATAGTTACCGGGTAGCAAGATCGGTGGTGGCAAGCTCTAGCGATCGCACCTCCAGGGTAGCTCGCTCCAATCTTCACCAAAGACACCCTAGAGATCTTCAAGACTGCATTCCTCATGACCGACGGGATTTGCGTGATGTCCTTCACGATTGAAGGGAAGAGCGTGAACACGAAGACTGCGAGCGACAAGAGAACAAGTCCCCGCCTTTGAGGGACCAATCTTCTGTATGCCGGGCCTGACGAGGTGAATCTTTGCCTTCAAGGGGCCGCTTACCACCACGTCGCAGGTTCCCTCCTCGATGAGAAGCACGTCAATGGCCATGGCAAGCAACCACCAGGACGTCAATGAGGGGTATAAAGCATTCACTCCCATGCTGTGCGCGGTCAAATGGCCAGACAAGTTCAAACCAGGCTTGATAAAAAAGTACTCAGGGAAACCCTATTGAATGGCTGCAGATCTATACTATGGTTGTGAAAGCAGCCGAAGAAAATGAGAAGGTGATGGCCAACTACATGCTCACCACTCTGGATGGTGCAGCAAGGTCTTGGTTACTCAACCACCCACCTCAGTTGATATCATCGTGGGTAGAATTGCAGGCCTAGTTCATCACCAACTTTTAGGGAATGTATAAACACCCTCAAAACTGCAGCGACCTACATCGAGTGGTGCAGAAGCAAGGAGAGTCATTCGTGGCTTCATCCGACGATTCAGCAACATGCACTACCTAATATTGGACATTTTAGACAAAGAGGTAATAGTGGTCTTCGAGAACGGTGTCAAAGATAGAGAGCTGAAGGGAAAGATCACCACTAGAAAGATCAGAACTACCAAGGAGCTCTTCGAGTTGGTAGACAAATACGCCATACGCACTGAGGTCCAAGATCATGTCGACAACCGCAAGCTCGACAGTAATAAGCCAGAATCATCCAAACAAGGGCGAAGAGGAACAAGAACCATGGGGAGAAATGCAAGAGTGACTCCACGATAGGTGTAGTTGAGAGGGGCAAAGCGCGCAACATAGGTGACAATAAAGGATAGAGTCTCAAAGGGAACAAGTATTGCCCAGTCCATCATACGGGCAAATACGACTTCAATGAGTGCCAGGTGATTAGCAAGAAGGTCCAGGAGAAGCTCAAAGCCACACTCACCGAGTGTAGAATCGAGCAGGCCAAGGAGGAGCCCGAGGATGATGAGCCTGAGTACCACAGGGCAGATCACAAGCTAGCGCATATTTTTGGAGTATCTACCACGTACGAGTCCAAGAGGCAGTACAAGGCAGTTGAAAGAGAAGTCAATCTGGCCACGCTAGCTCTCCCCAAGTTTCTCAAGTGGTCAGAGTTACCAATCACCTTTGTCTTGTCAGATCACCCATCTATGGTTTCGCATCCTGGGTGGTACCCCGTGGTGGTCGAGCCCACTAACGTTAACGTTAAGGTCGCTCGAACCTTGGTTGATGGAGGTAGCTCGCTGAACCTCATCTTCGTGAAGACACTGGAGAACATTGGGATTCCCCGAGTAGAGACAAAGGCTGGAGCCGAGCCATTTCATGGCATAACTCCATGATCATAGTTAGTACCACTTAGCCAGATCAAGCTACCGGTCACATTTGGCACGCTGAACAACTTCCGCACTGAAAAGATCCTCTTTGATGTGGCAAATTTTGAGACTACCTATAACGTGATCCTAGGCCGCCCAATGCTTGCCAAATTTTTGGTAGTGGTGCATACCAAACCGTCGAAATGCCAGCACCAAAAGGAGTCCTTACAATCAAGGGAGACTAGCGAGTTGCGGTCAGGTTTGACAAGAAGTGCCTGGAGATGGCTGAGTATCTCTGTAGATCAGCAGCCAGTTGTAACGTCCCGAATTTTGGCTAGATTTTAATTTTTGGAGTTATTTGAATTTCTATGAATTAACCAACCTTTATTTGCATTTAATTTCATTTAATTGCCTTTATCTGAATTTTGGGGATTTATTGAAATTAATAAACATTTATTTAAACCATTCTTCTCTTGATTAATTAATACCAGAAAAAGTATTTATCAAAAATAAGTGAAAATATTTTATTTAGGCTCAAAATGCTCTGAAATATTTTCTAGAATTTTTCTAGAATTTTTTGAATATTTTTAGTGCCCCAAATAATTATTTTGAATTCTTGGAATTATTTTTATTGCGGCTAGAAATAAGCTAGCTACGATGTTGGGCGGCCCAACCTTGCTGCTCACCGAGAAAACCTAAATCGCGCCGATTCTGGACCGTTGGATCGCGATCGAGCAGTCGATGTGGCGGCACGATCTCGGGACGGGCGCCTTGTATGCCGCAGATTGCTCGTTAGCTCTGAGGATTTGTCGAGATTTCTTGGCGCGATGTCGAGGCTTCGCCCGGCGGAGATAAAGCCCGTTGCACTCGGCCTCCATCCGCTCTGTTGCCACCTCTCTCGTGCACTCTCGCTCACCGTAAACCGCTAGAAACTTCGCCGTAGTTAGCTCTCTCCTCGCCTCGGTTTTTCCGTGCCCGCCGCCGTCCGTCGTTCCCCGCCGTCGTCAAGACCCTCATCGAGTTCCCCAAGCGAAAGCACCGTGTGGTTACTTCTTCCGGCCGGAGACACACGGAATCGCCGTCGCCCATGCGTCTTCTCCAAGTCGGCGACCAAAGACCGCCAATCTTCATCGACTCCTCGCGTGCAACCTCGGTAGTCGAGATCTTCATCAAGCGCCCAAGGTAACGCCACGTAGTCCCGCAAATAGTAAAGCGCTTTCGGTTAGTCTTGCGCCGTTAGATTGAATCCGGCGATCGGGAATGCATGCATGCGTGGCGGATAATTCCTCGGCAGCGTGTCGATCCGCCGCATGTGGGGCGGGCGCTGTTTCACCGCCCCCTACGTCGATGGGTGGACCGCCGGTATCTTGGCGTCGACCACGGCGTCATCGAGACCCACTGTCGATGGCGAAGGCGGCGTGGTTCGCTCTGGTGCCGACACGTGTCAAGCCGAGGGAAAATAACCGGAAAATCGGTAGAAAATAGATGAATAATTCGGTTTATTCTTTTATGAATTTTCAGAATATTGTAAAGGCTATAACTTTTGCATTTTAACTCGGATTTGAGTGATTCCAGTGCCCAAAAATTTGTAAAAATGTGAACTATTTATTGGTGATTTTTATTTAATTTTAGTGAATTGTTTGCTGTCTGTATTGTATGTTTATTGAGTGATTGCTTGTATCGACTAGACCCCGAGTTGCCGAATTTCGTCGAGGGAGAGTTTGAAGACCCGTCGCAGAACCTCGACCAGAACCAACTCCTCTTCGAAGGCAAGTCGTGCTTTGACCATGTTGCGCCTAGTTTTAAAAGTATATTTTGATTTCCATATTGCATGCTATGTTAAGTACAACCACTATTGATTAAATTGGGAAATGGTAGTTAAAAGCCAAACTTGTTATGCCACCTTGATTATAAATGTTTATATGCCTGAAACCTTGTTCACCCTAAGATGCTTAAATATGTTGGATGCTAATATGATGCCAACACGGGAGGCTAGACCGTGATTAGTTGCTTAGCTTTGCTTGTATCGTGGAATGACTTTCAAATATCAAATGAATATTGACTAAACAATTATGGAGCGATTTTGGAGAATCGATGATGTCATGAATTGGGCCGGGATAGTGACACTGTGTGGTGCTATTCACGAACCGATGTGGAAAATGGCATGTGTTGCTTAAGTATAAAGTGGGGTGGGAAAATGATTTGAGCAGGGGCAAGTGGCAAGAAGGCTTCGTGCGAGGTGGGCTGTGTGGCAATGGGATGTATGAAAAGATTGTGAAGGCGTGTGTGCGAGATGTATAAAATGGTTGTCTTGCAGGGACAATTAAGGACTTAACCTTGCGAGCCTTTGAGCTGAGTTAGTGTACAACCACTTATGCGAATGGGGCGGACCTAGTTAAGTAGGTTTCTAATATCTTTCCTTTGATACCTCGGGGTGTGATTACACCAAAATGTAACAAATGCAGGGGAGCGTGCAGTCTTTGCGGCTTGGTACCCATCTAGCGGTATGTGCTGTTCTAAACTTTGGCTCTGTGTGAGGGAGTGTTAGGAAGGCAATCTTGGAGAGGATCAGCGCTAAGTGTTAGTCTCTGAAAGACTTTGTTACAATCAATCGCTTTGTGTGGTGAGCATCAGTATCTGTGGGTAAAGTGTCAGACCTCTGCGAGTGTGTGTGTGAATCTATTGAATAGCCGTGTCATGGTATTGGACATTGCTTTCGGTGATTACTGATCAAGGGTTAGATTTTCAAAATGAAAATGTGGAATGGGTGGTTTGTGTGCCAAAAAGTCGTGTGAATGAAATTAGGTCTGTGTGCCAAACTCTTGGAAAAAATTGAAAATTAATTATTAAATATTATTGATCTTCTTGCTTTTAATCTAATAGGACTACCTATCAAAAGAAATCTTGCTTTATGCAAAATAACCAATTAAGCCTTTCCTTGGAATAAGCCTTGCATATAGTAATAGTCGCATTGTGCATGACTTGTTGAGTATGTGGTATACTCACCCTTGCATCGACAAAAACCTCGGAAGATGAAGCCGTACCACTTGGGAGGAGGAGTTCATTGAAGGCGGGAGGACTAAGGGGTTGGGCACTTTTCGGTGCTTTGTGGTTAAGAAGGGTCCCGCTATCGTATTTTGCTTCATTGAATGAACTTGATCTTGATGATATTTATAAGCTGCTTGTGAAGTATTATAAGGTGGCCATAAGGCCATGTAACTCGTTACTATTAATGCTTGAAGTACTTATTATTTATTTCATTGTGTATGATTGTGGTACTTCAACTTTGTTTATCTGTGTGTACTAGCGTGATCTGGACTAGTCTGAGAATACCTGAGTGTCCGAATCCGTGGGAATTCGGGGCACGACGAGGATAATATCGAGCCATCTTGTTGTGAGGACTTAACCCTAGATAGAAGCGGCCATTTTGGTGGAGTCCAAATTAATTTCTAAAGAATAAAATTTGGGCGAGAATAATCAAAAAAATCTTGACTTACCCTTCTTCCTTACTTCATATCTCTGCTGTATACATTATTACTTTTATGCTCTTTTAAAATCTTTGGTACTAACGCGTTGCTTTGGCGGATCACGGATGGTCCACTCTTTTGGAGAGCGTCACGGGGGCTACGCTGCTGAGCTCTGGAGGATGCTCCAGGTGTTGGGAGGCTTCGACCGTCCTCTCTACCGATCCCGCACTTGGATAGTCAACGGGGTCGCTCGCGGATGGGAGACCACCCTCACTTTATGCCTCGGAGCAGCGTGCTAGTCGTCGCCGCCTCATGATGAAGCGAGCCAGCTCTGGCGAGCATCTGAGTGTGTGCGAGTTGCGGCTGCGCCGGATCAGCGAGGACCACGGCCGAGCTGTGGGATACCGCCTTCGTGTGCACCAAGCCGCAGGTGGACCCTGCGAGCCGCTTGGACACTGGAGGGCGCCACCGCCGTCGTGCACAGGTCGTTCGCCGCTCGGGAGGAGGTGATGGGCGCCACGACTACGGAGCTTTAGGCGGTGTACCGTGCTTTGGAGGAGGCGAGAGGAGGCCTGCGGAGACCCGCATGCACGCCGTCGGAGGATCGCTGAGTTGGAGGAGGCCCTCTGACGGCCACGGAGAGCGAGACGCCGTCATGGAGCTCGGCGACGGCAGCGAGGCCGGAGGAGCGGTGCAGGCCGGAGGTGCCCCAGTACACCAGTGGGAGGGCATGGGGATCGGTTGCCCGATGCCAGCTCACCGCCGTTTACGTGATCGGCGAGCGCGGTGTTGGCTCGATGAGTGATGATTTGTCGAGTTGTTGTGTCCAGCTTTTGCGTTGAGACTCAGTTGTTTTGAGTCGCGTCTTTTATTTCAAACATTAGTATGCGATGTTGTAATGAACAATTGGATGTGATGTTTGTGATTGTCGTATGGTTGCATAGTCCCTAGACTATGTGATAAACCATACTTAATTATCATATATGCTAGGATGTTTAAGTTCCTTTTGTTATTTTCGTTTTAAGTTACACCTGTTTCCCCGTATAAGTTCCTATACTTGCCTATTCTTTTCCCCCTTATCTCTAAACCACCGAAGCAATCAACAGATGGTGAACACTCGCAACAATGGAGCCGAGGCGATGGTTCCGCATACAGGTAGTCAGAATGGTACGCCGCCACCCCAGGCAGCACCGCCAGTAGATATGCAGAATCTCGGAGCATTCCTTGCAGCCCAGACACAGTTAATGCAAACAATGATGACAATGATTACCTTACTTCGGCACTCGAGCCATCGCTAATAATCGGGCTATGAACAATGGACCCGTCCTACTCAAGATTATGCGAATTTATGAGGACACGACCACGACTTTCTCGAGGTAATGCCACCCGCTAGAGGCGGATGATTGGTTAAGAACCATCGAAGAAATTGCACATAACCCGATGTGAAGGACATGAGAGGGTGCTTTATGCCTCTCACCGACTTGAGGAACAAAGGTGAATGGTGGGAGAACTCTTTATCGTCCACAGGAGAACCCGCAGAAATTACTTGGGAAGAATTCACCTAGCTTTCCGTCAATACCATGTGCCGAGGGTATTATGGAGCTGAAAAGGAGGAATTCAGCGGCTGAAGCAAGGAGGCGGCGGTGGCGATTATCTGAATAAATTCACTCGGTTAGTACGCTCGCTCCGAAAGCGTAGCAACAGACAAAACAAAGCGATCCGTTTCTGAAGGACTTAACAACTGGTTTACTGGTGGGGTGATTACCCACACTTTCCCGGATTTCCAAGAGCTGGTAAACAAAGGCGCTCATCTTTGGAAGACAAGCGCAAAGAACTTCGGCGATAACCGTGAACGCCGCATAGCTGCAACAGGAGGGCGTCGGGGTCATCGAAAATGAGAATGATACTGACAATTCACGATTCCAGCCGAGAACGATGTCGAGACGCCGCCACCAATGCCAAGACGGTCGGACAAACCCTCGGACCCGATCAAGGTTGTTAATCGAGAATAGTGGAAATCGGCAAATGGCGGGAGGCGCTACAAGCTGCAAGAGAGACGGGCATTTAGCCAATCGTGCCCAAAGAAAGGAGGCGTGACACGATGCGCTTCAATCTAGGGAGCACCCGGCCAAGACCCTAACCAAGGAGGAAGCCGAGGACACTGCACCACCGGAGCTACACATGCAGCATTCACTCGAGGCGGATCAATCACATTTCTGCAGACGAAGTCCGAGCGCTCTGGACGTCGTGCTTGGTAAGTTCTTAGTCAACTCGATGCCGACTCTGATACTATTTGATTCAGGAGCTTCGCATTCGTTCGTTTCTCGAGATTTTGCCATGACAAATGATCTGGATGTGGTTAATCTTAAAAGTACACTCCTAGTTCAATCCCCTGGATCCGAACTCCGTTCTAAGGTCGGATGTTCTGGAGTTAAGTTATTAATAAAAGGAGTAGAGTTCCTAGCGAACCTTATTATACTAGACACCCAAACCCTGGATGTTATCCTGGGAATGGATTGGTTGACTAAGCATAAGGCTGTATTAGACTGTGGACGGAGAGTTGTGTCTATTGAGAGCCCTGAAGGTAGAAAGGTGGAATTTCAAGCAGTGGCAGTTCGAGGAGGACAGATGCTAGTGAACAATTTGGAGACTGTCAGTATAAGAGATGTACCAGTGGTCGGTGAATACCCAGATGTTTTTCCCGAGGAATTACCAGGAATGCCACCAGACAGAGACATAGAGTTCGTAATTGACTTAGTACCTGGAACAGCACCGATAGCAAAGAGGCCATATCGGATGTCTACCGAAGAGTTGGTAGAAATGAAGAAGCAAATTGAGGAGTTGTTGGAAAAAGGATTCATCAGACCGAGCTCGTCACCATGGGGAGCACCGTTTCTATTGGTTAGAAGAAAGACGGAAGTTTCCGGATGTGTATAGACTATCGCGCACTTAACGAAGTGACGATAAAGAATAAATACCCATTGCCCGAATCGATGATCTTTTCGATCAATTAAGAGGAAGCAGGAGTATTCTCCAAGATCGACCTTAGGTCGAGGATATCACCGATTGAGAATCAAGGCGGAAGACATACCCAAGACCGCATTTTCCTCAAGATATGGACATTATGAGTTCACCGTTATGTCATTTGGATTGACAAATCGCGCATACTTCATGAACTTGATGAATAAAGTATTTATGGAATACTGGATAAATTTGTGGTCGTGTTCATAGATGATATATTGGTTTATTCAGGGCGGATGAAAACACGCCCAACATTTGAGATTAGTGTTGGAAAAGCTAAAGAACAGCGGTTGTATGCAAAGTTTAGTAAATGCGATTTACGGAAGAGTAAGGTAGATTTCTAGGGCATGTAATGACCGGAGAATGCAGTGGACCCAAGCAAGGTTGAGACAGTGCTACATTGGGAGTCGCCTAGTACAGTTTCGCAAGTTCGGAGTTTCCTTGGAATGGCTGGTTATTACCGCCGATTTATAGAAGGATTTTCGACAATTGCTAGGCCAATTACGCAATTGCTAAAGAAGGAAAAGAAGTTCGTTTGGACACCGGATTGTGAGAAGAGTTTCCAAGAATTGAAGAAAAGACTGACATCAGCACCAGTGTTAGTGCAACCGGATGTGCATCAGAGTTTCGATATCTACTGTGATGCATCACGCCAAGGACTCGGATGTGTGTTAATGCAAAATGGAAAGGTAGTAGCCTATGCATCAAGGCAATTAAGGCCACATGAAGGGAATTACCCGACGCACGATTTAGAGTTAGCAGCTGTAGTGCATGCCCTGAAGATATGGCGTCACTATCTCATTGGCAACAGATGTGAGGTGTATACAGACCACAAAAGCCTTAAATACATTTTCACCCAATCGGACCTGAACATGAGACAAAGGAGATGGCTAGAACTGATCAAGGATTACAACATGGGAATCCATTATCATCCCGGCAAGGCCAATGTAGTGGCTGATGCCTGAGTCGGAAAGGTCATGGTCTCGGTTCGAAAGTGGAAGAAAGCGAGGAGAACTATGTAAGGACCTTGAGAGGTTAAAGCGGAAGTTGTTCGAAGGATTCAGTAGTCTGCATTAGAAGTAAAGCCTATCTTGGAAGATCAGATTAGAGAAGGTCGGAAGGATGATGAGAAGGTCAAGCGGATCAAGGCCAAGATGGAGGAAGGCCAAGCAAAAGATTTTAAGCTAGGCGAACAAGGTACATTGTGGATGAAAGAGCGTATTTGCGTACCCAACGAAAAAAGGAATTAAGCGATTAATATTGGAGGAAGCTCATGACTCAAGTATTGATTCACCGAGGAGTGGAAAAATGTACCAAGATTTGAAAGAAAGGTTACGGTGGCGAATATGAAAAGAGAGTTCTTGAACACGTAGCACTATGTGATGTATGCCGTGAGTCAAAGCTATGCATCGAGACCCGCGGGATCGCTGCAGCCATTGAAAATACCAGTGGAAATGGGAAGAAATCGGAATGGATTTCATTAATGGATTACCAAGGGCGCAAGGAGGTTATGACTCCATATGGGTCATCGTGGATCGATTGACTAAGGTCGCGCATTTCATACCAGTAAAGACAACCTATTCAGGAGATAAGTTAGCCGAGCTATACATGGCAAGGATCGTTTGCTTACATGGAGTGCCGAAGAAAATAGTATCGGATAGAGGTACCCAATTTACCTCAAGGTTTTGGGATAAATTGCATCTGACCATGGGCACCGTTTGAACTTCATCTGACATATCACCCGCAGACAGATGGGCAGACTGAAAGAGTCAACCTGATATTAGAAGATATGTTAAGAGCCTGTGCGTTAGCATATACATCAACTTGGGATAAATGTTTGCCATATCACGAGTTTAGTTACAACAACGACTATCGAGTTAGTCTTGAGATGTCACCTTCGAAGCATTGTATGGTCGACCTTGTAGGGCGCCGCTAAATTGGAATGAGGCCGGAGGCGTCGTGTCTTCGGACGGACATACTTCAAGAAGTCAAGAGCAAATAGCACCGATCGAGAAAAGGTTAAAGATTGCACGATCAAGACGGAAGAGCTCTGTAGACAACCGTAGTAGAGATTTGAGTTTTGAGCAGGAGGATTACGTGTATCTCGAGTTCGCGCCCTTAAGGAGTCGAGAGGTTTCACAAAAAGGGTAAACTTGCGCCAAGATATGTAGGACCATTTAAGATCATAAGCCGTAAGGCGAAGTCGCCTACCGGTGGAGTTACATGATCACTAGCGAGTGTGCACAATGTTTTTCATGTATCGCAACTCAAGAAGTGTCTCAGAGTGCACGAAGAGCAAGCGTCATTGGAAGAAGTTGAACTACGGAAGACTTGACTTACAAGGAGCAGCCGATAAAAATTACGGATACAATGGATCGGAAAACAAGAAACAAGACAACTCATTTCTGCAGAGTTCAGTGGAGCAACCACCACGAAAGTGAAGCCACACAGGAGCGAGAAGAAGATCTGAAAAAGGAATTTCCAAACCTATTCTCTAGTTAGCCTTCGAATCTCGGGGCGAGATTACATTAAGGGGGGTAGGTTTGTAACGTCCCGAATTTTGGCTAGATTTTAATTTTTGGAGTTATTTGAATTTCTATGAATTAACCAACCTTTATTTGCATTTAATTTCATTTAATTGCCTTTATCTGAATTTTTGAGGATTTATTGAAATTAATAAACATTTATTTAAACCATTCTTCTCTTGATTAATTAATACCAGAAAAAGTATTTATCAAAATAAGTGAAAATATTTTATTTAGGCTCAAAATGCTCTGAAATATTTTCTAGAATTTTTCTAAATTTTTCGGTATTTTAGTGCTTAAATAATTATTTTGAATTCTTGGAATTATTTTTATTGCAAAAGCGGAAATAAGCTAGCTATAGTGTTGGGCGGCCCAACACTTGCTCACCCGAAAACCCTAAATCGCCGATTCTGGACCGTTGGATCGCGATCGAGCAGTCGATGTGACAGCACGATCTCGGGAGACGGGCGCCTTGTGCCCGCCGTTGCTCGTTGGCTGCCGAGGATTTGTCAGAGATTTGCGCGCGTGTCGAGGCTCGCCCGAGCGGGAGATAAAGCCCGTTGCACTCAGCACTCCATCCCGCTCCTGTTGCCACCTCTCTCGTGCACTCTCGCTCACCGTAAACCGCTAGAAACTTCGCCGTAGTTAGCTCTCTCCTCGCCTCGGTTTTTCGTGCCCCGCGCCGTCAAATCGTTCCCGCCGTCGTCAAGACCCTCATCGAGTTCCCCAAGCCGAGAAGCACCCGTGTGGTTACTTCTTCCGACCGGAGACACACGGAATCGCCGTCGCCCACTGCGTCTTCTCCAAGTCCGGCGACCGGCCTTCAAGCATCTTCATCGACTCTCGCGTGCAACCTCGGTAGTCGAGATCTTCATCCGACGCCCAAGGTAACGCCACGTAGTCCCGCAAATAGTAAACTGCTCGGTTAGTCTTGCGCCGTTAGATTGAATCCGACGATCGGGAATGCATGCATGCGTGGCGGATAATTCCTCGGCGTGTCGATCCGCAGACATGTGGGGCGGGCGCTGTTCACCGGGCCCCACGTCGATGGGTGGACCGCCGGTATCTTGGCGTCGGCCAAGGCGTCATCCGGCCCACCTGTCGGTGGCGAAGCGGCGTGGTTCGCTCTGGTGCCGACACGTGTCAAGCCGAGGAAAATAACCGGAAAATCGGTAGAAAATAGATGAATAATTCGGTTTATTCTTTTATGAATTTTCAGAATATTGTAAAGGCTATAACTTTTGCATTTTAACTCGGTTTGAGTGATTCCAGTGCCCAAAATTTGTAAAAATGTGAACTATTTATTGGTGATTTTATTTAATTTTAGTGAATTGTTTGCTGTCTGTATTGTATGTTTATTGAGTGATTGCTTGTATCGACTAGACCTAGAGTTGCGAATTTAAATCGAGGAGAGTTTGAAGACCCGTCACGTAGAACCTCGACCAGAACCAACTCCTCTTGAAGGCAAGTCGTGCTTTGACCATGTTGCGCCTAGTTTTAAAAGTATATTTTGATTTCTATATTGCATGCTATGTTAAGTACAACCACTATTGATTAAATTGGGAAATGGTAGTTAAAAGCCAAACTTGTTATGCCACCTTGATTATAAATGTTTATATGCCTGAAACCTTGTTCACCTAAGATGCTTAAATATGTTGGATGCTAATATGATGCCAACACGGGAGGCTAGACCGTGATTAGGCGCTTAGCTTTGCTTGTATCGTGGAATGACTTTCAAATATCAAATGAATATTGACTAAACAATTATGGAGCGCATTTTGGAGAATGCGATGATGTCATGAATTGGGCTGGGATAGTGACACGTGTGGTGCTATTCACGAACCGATGTGGAAAATGGCATGTGTTGCTTAAGTATAAAGTGGGGTGGGAAAATGATTTGAGCAGGGGCAAGTGGCAAGAAGGCTTCGTGCGAGTGGGCTTGTGTGGCAATGGGATGTATGAAAAGATTGTGAAGGCGTGTGTGCGAGATGTATAAAATGGTTGTCTTGCAGGGACAATTAAGGACTTAACCTTGCGAGCCTTTGAGCTGAGTTAAGTGTACAACCACTTATGCGGAATGGGGCGGACCTAGTTAAGTAGGTTTCTAATATCTTTCCTTTGATACCTCGGGGTGTGATTACACCAAAAATGTAACAAATCGGGGGGCGTACATGTCTTTGCGCTTGGTACCCATCTAACGGTATGTGCCTGTTCTAAACTTTGGCTCTGTGAGGGAGTGTTAGGAAGGCAATCTTGGAGAGGATCAGCAGCTAAGTGTTAGTCTCTGAAAGACTTTGTTACAATCAATCGCTTTGTGTGGTGAGCAGTCAGATCTGTGGGTAAAGTGTCTGACCTCTGCGAGTGTGTGTGTGAATCTATTGAATAGCCGTGTCCGCGTATTGGACATTGCTTTCGGTGATTACTGATCAAGGGTTAGATTTTCAAAATGAAAATGTGGAATTGGTGGTGTGTGCCAAAAAGGCATGTGTGAATGAAATTAGGGCATGTGCCAAACTCTTGGAAAAGAATTGAGAAATTAATTATTAAATATTATTGATCTTCTTGCTTTTAATCTAATAGGACTACCTATCAAAAGAAATCTTTTTATGCAAAATAACCAATTAAGCCTTTCCTTGGAATAAGCCTTGCATATAGTAATAGTCGCATTGTGCATGACTTGTTGAGTATGTGGTATACTCACCCTTGCATCGACAAAAACCTCGAGAAGATGAAGCCGTACCCGGCTTGGGAGGAGGAGTTCATTGAAGGCCGGGAGGACTAAGGGGTTGGGCACTTTTCGATGCTTTGTGGTTAAGAAGGGTCCGCTATCGTATTTTGCTTCCGTGAATGAACTTGATCTTGATGATATTTATCGCCTGCAAGTAAGTATTGTAAGGTGGCCATAAGGCCATGTAACTCGTTACTATTAATGCTTGAAGTACTTATTATTTATTTCGTGTGTATGATTGTGGTACTTCAACTTTGTTTATCTGTGTGTACTAGCGTGATCTGGACTAGTCTGAGAATACCAGAGTGTCCGAATCCGTGGGAATTCGGGGCACGACACCAGTGCCAGTGATGAGGGAGTTAAACGCTAAAAATCCAAATGCAGCGATCAGGCTTCTGTGTTGAACAGTGCCGCTAATGACCCGGACGATGGCAAGAAGGATAAGAATACCTGTGGAGGCATCAAGACGGTGCCCTTAGATCCAACGGAGCCTTCCAAGATGGTCAAGGTGGGCGTTGACCTTGATCCCAAATAGGAACTCGAGCTTATCACCTTTCTTCGGACAAACCGCTGGCGTGTTTGCATGGCAACCGTCCGATATGCCCGAGGTCCCCATGGAGGCTATCGAGCATTGGCTAGCTGTGGAACCAAGCGTCAAGCCTATGGTGCAGAAGCAGTGCAGATTCACGGAAGATAGGAAGCAGGCCATAAAAGATGAGGTCAAAAAACTCCTAAAAGCTGACTTCATCTTAGAGGTCCGCCACCTGACATGGCTGGCAAACCCTATCCTCGTCAAGAAGCACAATGCTAAGCGAACGATGTGCATCAACTACACCGATCTCAATAAAGCCTATTCTAAGGATCCTTTTTCTCTCCCCGTATCGACCAAATAGTGGATTCTACTATGGGTTGCGAACTACTAAGTTTTCTAGATGCCTATTCGAGGCATCAAAAAATAAACATGTCCATAGAGGACGAGGAGAAAACTGCTTTTACTACTTCGTTTGGTGTATTTTGTTATATAAAGATGCCTTTCGGCTTAAAATATGCTGGTGCAACGTATCAACACTGTATTCAAAACTGCTTGAAGTTCAAAATCGGGCGCAATGTAGAAGCATACGTCGATGATATCATGGCAAAATCGAAAACCAGGAGCACCTTGATCGGTGACCTCGAGGAAACATTCGATAACCTCAGGAAGTATTGGATGATGCTTAATCCTGAAAAGTGCATGTTCGGCGTTCTGTCCGGCAAGCTTCTCGGATTCCTGGTGTCCAATCGAGGCATCGAGGCCAACCCACACAAAATTGAGGCAATCAACCAGATACGTCCCCCATGAACACTAAGAGAGGTACAAAAGCACATGGGTTGCATCGCAGTCCTTAGTCGATTTATCTCTCAGATGGGCGAGCGAGAACTACCCTTCTTCAAACTACTCAAGAAGAAGGACAAGCTCAAGTGGAACGAGGTAGAAAAAGCTTTTCAAGATTTGAAAAGGTATTTATCGTCTCTGTCAATTCTCATTTCACCTAACAAAAAAGAGGAGCTCTTTTTGTATATTTGTGAGACCCCAGATTTACCATCCAGAACCTCCTGTGCCTTTCTGTACTAGTCCCAGATCAGTAGCTAGTACACACAGTCGAAACAGTGGTAAATCAATGACCATATCAGGATTAAATATTGAAGTAATAAATAACATCAAATAAGAACAATAACCTTATGGTTGAGATTTACCAAAACCGCCTTAACAGGCTGAACAACTTGAATAACTGCAGCGGAAGACGAAAACTCCAAGTAATGACCCAACCATATGCCCACAGCAATCGAGTGGGGAAGCGCGTCCTAGTCCAGTGATCTCCTTCGATAGCTTCAACCTTCGAGAGATGATTTGAGTGTAGCATGTGAGTACATAAAGTACTCCGCAAGTCTTAGTAAAAATGCATAATGAAGGCTATATCAAAGAAGGCTTAATATGGTTCTTTTGCATAAAGCGACATTTTCAACAAACTTTACTTGTAATAAATTTTTGTAAAGCAGATTTATCAAATATTTGTATCTATTGAAATAATTATATCTCTAGTGAAGGTTCTAGCCACCAATCACTAGTATACAAGCTCTATCCGTCACATTTAAAAAGATTAAGGTAAACCAACTCATGACTCTATCTGTCATGATCAAAAGCGAGTTCCATCTACTGGTGGCTCTAGCCGCCAGAGGCACATCAAGAGTTCTAACCTCTCCGAATCCCAAAGTTCATTTTCTAAAACAAAACCAAAGACTACCAATATACAAAGCATTCTTTGCCGCCCTTGACCGTAGGCACGGCTATTCGAATAGTTTATTTACTCTGCGAGTTTGTACACTTTACCCACAAGACATGATATTCTCTTGATGCCAAGCTATTAACACACTTCCTTAGGTGTGCGGCAGAGATATCATGACAAGGCCTTTACAATGTATCGCCTAGCCCGACTCACCGTGAGGTTTCACGCTATTAGGGTTCTATCTCGCCCGATATAAAGCCCCTCTTGCGCGTGTGGGAAATCGACTTGCCTCTTTCTCGCACCCACATTCCACCATCTGGTGAGTCTAAGTTAGGTTTCTACAAATTATTCAGCCAGTCGAGCCCATTTAACATGTGGTTGTCTTGTTGTGCTAGAATGGACAATCATAAGAGTCGGTCCTTAATTTGACTAGGCGGCTTCCACAAACCAAGACCGATGCTTTATGCGCACCGCTTGACAAACCATTCCGCCCAATCTAAACCATTTTCCTTTTTATTTTTATTTTACAAACAAACGGCAATACCTTTTGCCTATAATTTCCAACACAAGTTTGCAAGAGTTTATAAAGAATCCCCACCCATAGGTGTATACTGACCGTTTGCGAGCATAAGCATTTCTACCGAACTACTCTATTCCACCAATAGTTTATTTAATAAACTTCAATTCTCAGTGTTGATAAAAATTATTATAATCAATTATGTAGTCTCCTAAAATCATGAAGTCACCAAGATCTCATATTATTATAATGGCACTTGCATAATCCAATCCAATATGATATTCCAACAAGTGCAGTCTATATCAAGAGTAATCATGACTCCAAAATCATATTAAACTACAATTGTCACTGAATGTGAAATATCTTCCTAGAACTATAAATTGCATTATTGATTTATCCATCATTCTTGCATTGATCAATTTTATCATCCACTTAATCCACGAAAAATACTTCACAATATCATTCACTAAATCCACCAAGTATGATTCACAACATCATCTACATTAATTCACCGAGAATACTTCACATAATCATCTACTAAATCCTCCAAGTATGATTCACAACATCATCTACATTAATTCACCGAGAATACTTCACATAATCATCTACTAAACCACCAAGAATGCTTGTTAAATTCACTGAGTATGATTCTCAACATTATCTATTTAATCCATAAGTATGATTCTCACTATTATCTATTAAGTGCACCGAGAATGCTTCATAATATTATTTACTAAACCACCCAAATATTACTCTCAAAATCATCTACTTTAATCCATTGACAATGGTAGTTCCTATGATCATAACCAATTAATCTTAACCAATCACGCATATTCCATATTAACCAACCAATTCACATATGATTATCACCATCCATATTTCAACCGGTATTTATTTTCTTAATCAGCTCCTCAATAATAACTTCCCACAAATATTAACAATCCAACTTCACAATATTTCAATCATCAACATTCTTAGATCACTATAATAATTATTAATCCCCATCAACACTAATATCCACATCATCTCCAATAAAAACTGGGTTCTAGCTACAATTTCCATTCTAATCAAAGATTATTTAATCAAGAATAATTACTATGGTGGATTACTTGTTCTAAGGCGAGAAAGGTTCATGGATACAACATCAAGGAGGTATAAACAACAGGTATAGCTAACAGCCTAACGTTAACATCATTCTTTTATGTAAATAGCAATGCATGTTTAAAGAAACAATTACAAAAGCATTTACAAACTAGGTACAAAATGCGTCAATGAAGACTTGCCTTCGATTACAGTGGAGGCGTCGAAGTCTTGAGGGTCAACGACAGCGTCGGCGGATCCGCAACAAACTCTTGACTCTGCATAAACGGTACAACCAAATGAATAAAATAAAATAGGATAAATCAAAAATTACAAAATTAGTACTGGCAGAAAGATCTTGAATTTAGATGAATTTAGAAATTTGAATGGGGTCAATCCGAGTTCGGACGGAAAAGATATAGGCGTTTGAATTTTGAAAATCCTGAAAATTGGAAAACCGAGGAATATTCCGTGGAATCTTTCTTTTTCTCCAATTTCCTGATTTTCTTGATTCTCTTACACGCAGGCCCGCCTGTCATTGACTTGACCTTCTTCTCAAATGCTCATGTCAGAGAACGATAATGGAAGCAATGAAGGCAATGGAGGGACATGGTTGCCAAGGAAAAGGAAGGGAAGGGAAGGAGCTCATGGCGCTAGGGATGGGTGGCGGCCGAGGGGCGGCGCTTGGCTCGCTTGGCCAATGCCTGTGTGTGCCAAAGCTGTGTGAATCTGTGGCGGCTGAAGGATCGAGATGGCGAACAGAGGGGGGTGAATGGTGCAATTAAATTTTCCCCAAAATACTCCAACTAAAACCGTGAAAAGATCGCATAAAGGAAATCGTGATAAACCATAAAAACCGAACGACTAGACAACTATGTGCATCCCTAGCTTACATGGATGTGATCCATAAAATATGTGAGGATTTTCAATCACAATCCTGGTTGTCAAGTGTCCAAAAAGGAGAGGAATCAATTCAAATACTTCTTTTCTAAAAGAGATCAAGCCAAGACACAAAAGTCTCTTTTAGAAAAGCAAAAGCAGATATTTCAGAATCTGTCTTTAATTTGAACAGGAGGTTGGTGGGTTTATGCTGCTCACAAAATTATGAGAAATTTTATCCCTATGAGAAGATGAGTCTTGAAGCTCTCCACCAAAATTCAGATCAAAAAACCATGTAGAAAAATCATCATAAATCTATGAACACAGACAGTCAGGAACTTCGACCAGAAAATTTGGGGCTCGGTTTTCACCTCATGGAACCCAAACTATGAAACCAGCGAACTCCAAAGTTTTTCTGAAGATGGATATAGGAGTCACGCACAATCTCCAACAAGAATCAATCAAAAAGGATTTTTCTAAAAATCAAAGACTAACTGCTGCGCGAAGAACAAGTTCTGGACAGAACTGGAACTTGAAAGAAGAGATGATCTCTACTCAATCAAAGAGTGCAAAAGAGATGTAAAACCATATGGACACACTCAAGACATCCAAGATCAGCATTTAGAAGGAGGGGAGGCAAATCAAAATTGCATGAATGTAAATTGCACGAAAGTAATTGCGTAAAGTAAATGCTGAATTTAAGTTGCGCAAAGTAAAGACATAATGTAAATGCAGAATTTAAATTCACAATGATGCAAAGAAATTTCTTTGTATTTCTGGTGGGAAGGTTTACAAAGCCTCACTTCATGTGGGCAAAGCTCAAAGGAGCAACTCAAACCTTCAAGGGAGGAGGCCACCCTCCACCCCTATTTATACAACTCTTGGGTCACCTACCACCCTTGGATGAGTCCCTCAACCCTAGGACACTCATCTAAGGGCTAGGATTAACCCACTCACACAGCCATGCAAGGGCTAACCCAAAACCCACACACATACCGGGTTTTCTTGCACGTTTTCAATGCATACTACCTAGACCCGCTAACCTATCAACTAGACCGCAATCCGACGGCCCTCATTGATCCACGCGGCATCTAGCTAGCATCATCTCCTTTCCTTATCTTCTTGGCTTGCCGGACTCCGTCTCCGGTCATCTTCCGCGATCCCCGACCGTCTGGACCTCCGACGCTCCTCGCCTAGTCCGGTCATCCTCCGCCTCACCATGACCTAGCACCGCCACCTGCAACCATCAAAGACAAGGAAAAACCTTTCACATAGCAATGCCCACAAATATTTTCAATGATTATCCCACAATCATTAATCAATCATAATTAAGCCCAATGGTCGATTGCTCACTTGCCCCGGGCCGGTAGCACTAGGAAAAGCAACCAACACTCAAATTGCTTCAATTTGAAGATCCAATTCAAATCAAACTCAATTTCAATCAAACCAAGCTCAACACTTGTCAATTATTCATCACACACAAGGATAGACCTCCACATGGTCTTTCAATCTCCCCTTGATGAGTATATTGACAAACACATGAAAAGGCATAAGTTTGAGTTTGAAGGAGAAGAAGAAAGCAATTTGAATGCAAAGCGAAACTCGGTCCAGAGAGAAGGAAATAATATCATGACCAAGTTGGCTAGAAAGATTTTTAGAGCAATATAAAAGAAAGAGCAAGTTTTCCACAAAAGCTCTAAAATATCCAATAAAACTCACAATGAACACTCGAATATGCTTATGATCATAAAAATTTGCAATTGTCACAAAGATCATAAGAATCAAGGTGGATTAGAATTTTTCCTGTCACAAAGATCATAAGAATCAAGGTGGATTAGAATTTTTCCTTTGAAGATACCTTTTCTACATTTTCTCCCCCTTTTGGCAATATAGGCATCAATAAGTCAAATTTTTTTTTATCTTTTATTCCCCTTTGAATATGTATGCATGAGATGCAACCTAAGGAGCTTTGAAGATTATCCAACTGATCATAATGACAAGATATGACACCAAGCTAATCAATTTAGAAAATGACAAAACTTGGATGTCTCCAAGAACAAATTCATTTTGCTCACAAGCTTTGTTTACAAGATTTTATTTTAACAAGATTGGAACAAGTGCAAAACTTAGCAAAAGTTTCAAAGCTAGAAGCAAACACCACTCATAGGATCAAATGGAAAACCTAGAGTTCAACCTACTCAACACTTTGGGAAATCTAGAAGTGCATACAAGGTCCTTGAGCTCATTTTCCATATAATGCGACTTTTGCCTTAGTATTTGAAAAGACATAGCGGGGTGCAAATGTTTGACATAATTTGCATTCTTTACCCACATATGTTTTTTGTTTATTTGCATTTTTCAAGAGTAATTGACTCATGCCATCTTGACCATCTCAAGAAGAACTCTTAAGAGGATGGTCTTGGTCATACGATGCATTCCAAGTTCATCCCAAGTGCAATGGGAGGCAGTCTCGTGAATGCAAAGTGTTGAGATCAATTTTGCACAAAAGAGTCAATTTTTGTTTTCATTTTAGCACATATGAGCAATTGGAAGGACTCAAGTATGGATCAAGCTAGTTTCACCCAAGTTGCTATAGGGACTCTAGAGAACTCCAAAATTTCACAAATCATGGTAAATACCTCTAGAGGCGAAACTTAGCAAGAAAAAGCAACAAGTTTCATCAAGTTTTTCAGATTAAAACTTTCAATTTTCAAATTTTAACAAGCTTAGCATGATGGATGAACTTGGACAACCCGAAGCTAGTGATTTTCTTCAAAAGATGTAGCAAGGTGCATTACATGAAGATTGAGTCAATTGCATAATAGACAAAGCTCATAAAACAAAAAGAAAATGCAATCTATATGCAATGCATCCACAGTTCCCAAACTCCCCTCAACATGTGAATCAATTTTAAGCCCAAATTTGGTTCAAATTGAGTTATTAGCAGAATTAGGCAAATGAGAAACTCAAGAACTCAATTGAAGCCAAAAATACAGAAATGAGGAGAGAAAGATTGAGAAACTGCAAACTGGGTGACTATAGAGTATAGAAAAGATAGCAGAGAACACTAGGCTCAAACTCGCTCTCATCTTCCCCAATGATGACAAAGGAAAGCTAGCTCTCAAACTCGGCCGAGGAGCAAACAGACCACTGTCTGCCGGGGGCCCAACACTGCTAGACCTACAAGGCTGTGAGTGAGCTCAGCCGAGAAGAAGAAGAGAATAGCATCCTAAAGCATAAGATGAGAGGTCCATGCCGAGGCATGCCAAGTCTAGGTGAAGTGAACTCGAGAACTCTATAAAATAAAACCCATAGCACCGAGAACAAGACAAAAGAAAGGAAAAAGCTGGAAGAAAATATATACATATAATACATAAAGTACAAACCAGCTCCCCTCACAATAAGCCGTAAGGGCACACAACTCCAAGCTCACTCCTCAAGGCAACAAACCTAGAGCTATCCAAAGGCTTGGTAAAGATATCGACCAACCGGTGGTCACTCTCCTGGCTGAAGCACTATGTCTCCTTTCTCCACATGGTCTCTAAGGAAGTGATATCTAATATCAATGTGCTTGGTCCGGTCTTTGCCGTGACCGGTTCTTAGCAATGCAAATAGCGAAGTGTTATCACGAGAAAAGTGGAACACTCTCTATCTCTAACCCAAAGTCCCGCAAGGTCGATCTCATCGAGCACACAGCTCTGACAATGGCTGCTGACAACATACTCGGCCTCGGTGGTGGGTATGCGACTCGGGATTGCTTCTTAGGCGACCAAGAAACAAGAGAAGTGCCAATGAATTGGCAAGTGCCGAAGTGCTCTTCCTATCTATCCTCTGACCGCAAAGTCGGCATCGGAAAAGGCTCTAAGGGATAGACAAGAGGAAGAAGAGTACCAGATACCATAATCGATGGTAGCTCGAAGGTACCTAAAGATCGCTTCACCGCTGGCGATGAGAGACACGAGGAGAAGCTCGAAAACAAGCGCACATACACACGACAAAGTGTATGTCGGCCATGAGGCGATAAGATACAAGAGGAGCCAATCATGCTCGGAACTCCTTTGATCAGCAGGCTCACCATCCTCATCGGGCTCGAGGACAGCGAGGTGGCCATAGGAGTCATCACGGGCTTCCCATCGGACATATCAAACCGTTTGAGGAGGTCCCGAGTGTACTTACCTTGGTGTAGGAAAGTACCCTCCAGTCTGCTTGATTTGGAAGCCAAGAAAGTAGCTCAACTCACCCATCATACTCATCTCAAATTCTGTGCTCATCACTTGAAAAAATGAGACACAAGAGGCCGAGATGAGCCACCAAATAATATCGTCCACATAAATCGGGCGAGAAGGAAATGAGAATCTAGTGTCGATGAATAGAGTTTTGTCTACTATACCCATTTTGAAACCATGATGAGAAGATAGGACTTAAGCCTCTCATACCAAGCTCTAGGGGCTGCTTAAGTCCATACAAGGCTTTGGAAAGCTTGTAGACATGGTTCGGTATTTGGGGTTCTCAAATCCAGGAGGTTGCTTGACATACACCTCTTCCTCAATGAAGCCATTGAGAAATGCACTCTTGACATCCATTTGATAGAGCTTGAAGCCACGGGATGCGAGAAAATGCAAGCGAGGATTCTAATAGCCTCTAGTCTAGCTCTGAGGGCAAAGGTCTCCTCAAAGTCAAGACCCTCAACTTTGAGTGAAGCCACTGTGCAACTAGCCTAGCCTTGTTGCGACGACAACCCCATCCTCACTCTGCTTGTTTTTGAACACCCACTTGGTCCCAATGACATTATGACGGATGGGGGCTCTACAAAGTTGCCAAACTTTGTTCCTCTCAAAGTTTTCCAGATCCTCATGCATAGCATTAATCCATGATTCATCGGATAATGCATGAGTAACATCCTTTGGCTCAAAAGAGGCAACAAAGGCGAGTGAAGGCAGAAAGAAGATAAGCCTGATTTTGGCGTGTCACTCGCTCAAGCAGATCACCAATGATCTGCTCGGTGGATGAAGCGTTGAATGTGGCGAGGAGGACCGAAGCGAAGTGGCCTCTATCTCTTGAGGAGAAGAGGTAGGAGCAGAGCCACTCATTGAAGGAGAGTCTGAAGGCAAAGGTGATCTTCTGAGGTGCGAAATGGAAGCAGGAGGCACCTCGGTGAAGAGGAGATCTGGATCGGGTGGAACACCATCATCTCCATCATCCTCATCCTCTACAAAGATGGTCTCGGAGGGATAAGAAGAGCACGAAATATCGGGTCTAGCACTGGGCTAGCCTCATCAAAGGTCACGTCACGGTCTCTATGATCCTATTAGCATCACAACTCCGGACCCTATAGCTACGAGAGGAAGTCGAGTAACCCGAAAAGATACCATCGGAAGAACGAGACTCAAACTTATCTAGGTTACGGACTTCAAGATAAAACACTTGCAACCAAAAACGCGAAAATGAGAAACACCGGGCTTTCGCCCATACCTCAACTCATAAGAAGTGCGATGCAAATGTGCTCTCAAAAACAGCGATTAGAAACATGACAAGCGATAGCTATAGCCTCAGCCCAAAACTTCCTAGAGTCTTGTACTCATCTAGCATCGTCTGGCCATCTCAACGAGTCTGTTCTTCCTTTCCACTCGCCATTCTGGCGAGAGGCGTGGGAGAAAGAACTAATGCTCTAAACCGAGACTCCACAGAAACTCTCAAAGTAGGAATTCTTGAACTCGGTGCCATTGTCACTGCGTATAGCTCGTAATGCACAGGGAGCTCAATAGACAACCTACTAACAAGTCCCTGAAGTGAGAAAAGTCTCATCCTTGAGGCTATGAAAAATACCCAAGAATATCTCGAAAAATCATCAACAATGACAAGGACATACCACTTCCCTCCTGCTTGTTGCACTCTAGCCGGACCAACGGTGTCCATGTGTAAAAGCTGTCTGGTGCATCGATCATCACTACGGTGGTGGAGGATGAAAGCGATAACCATCTTGCCATGTCGGCAGGGAGAGCAAACTAAGTCTTTGACCATCTTGAGTTTGGGCAAACCACGAATAAGATCGCGGCTGCTAACTCTGGTCAAATGATCAAAACCAATGTGACCAAGTCTCCTATGCCAGAAGGAGATCACGGGACTCAGAAGCAATCAAACACCGAAGAGAGTCTCCAGAAGAAACAGAAAAATCAGCACGAAAGACTCTCCCAAATCTAGAAATCCCGCAAACTAACTCTCCTGATGAATCGAGGATTCTACAAGCATTACTCTTGAAGCTTACCTCGAAAGAGTCATCGATAAGTCAGTGAAAGCGAAGCGATTGTATTGCGGTTTACTTACTAAGGCAACATCTTTAAGAATAAAACTTTCATTAATGCAGATGGTACCTTTTGCAATGACCCTACGAAGACGCATCCCCAAAGGTGATCAACTCATCACAGGGGCTCGGACTAGGAAGAGAACCAACGAGAATCTCCGGTCATATGGCGAGAACAAGCTGAGTCAACAATCCAAACATCTCCTTCCCCATCAAGCGAACTGATCAAGTCGGAAGAAGACTCGATCTTGGGATAAAGTGAAGACTTGGGAACCCAATCTTGAATTATCTGACGCCTCAAAGTACCGGTCACAAAAGAAGAAGATGGACTCTAGTGTCTCTCTGACGCTCAACTCTAACAAGATCGGAAAAGCGGTGTAGTGGAAGATCTAGGAGTCATCCTTTGGTTTGGCTTCTTAGTGGTGCAAAGGCGGACCATCCCAACAAGGCTGCCTAAATCTCCTACCCGAACACCTCACGCCGTGATATCTACCTCGATGGGAAAAACGAGGAATATCAAGAGGGCGGCGAAAAATCCGACCACGAGCAACTCTAGAACTAAAACTCGATGAGCGACATGAAAACCGAGTCTGGATCTTTGCCCAAAAGCAGCGACTCTCTAACTTTGTCTAGAAGCGGTCGTGCCTTAGGAGCACTCAGTGCAGGGATGACCACGAATACCCCTAAGTGCAGCAACACGCTCACGCTGGTGATCTTGGCGCGTCTAAAACGAAATCTACTAGGTGACCATCCTTCTTCTGAAGGTGCATGTGTACTTTGCCTTGTTAGAGGCGAAGCAGGAGAAGCATCATACAGTCAAAGTCCCATGGACCACACCAAAGACTTAAACAGTGGTGCTCACCGTGGGAGCAACCACAATCTCACCACTCTTGGAAGCACGCATTACAAGCTGAAGGCGGATGCGCCGTGCGTGCTCAAGTAATCAAATCCTAGACCTTGATTGAATCTGCTAACCTTGGGTGGTCTAGAATGAGATTGAGCTTCTTCTTGCCTCCAACAAATTTCTCAAGAGTGCTCATGAGATACTCACACTCCGGAAGAGAGGCACAAGAAGAGCAAGGGAAGGAGTAGAAGAAGAGCGAAGAAGAGGATTGAACAACGCGTGCATATTGTTCCCTATACACTGCCGCCTCAAATTTGAGAGACTCACAGGAAGCACAAGAAGCATTTCTAATTCTACCAACTTTGGGCCTTTATCTTCTTCCTAAGCTCTGCGTGGACCTTATCCACGTCATCCTTAACCCCAATACACGAAAGCAATCATTATCGACTTAACTAGTAAGTCCTTAGCAAGTTCTTTACACTTGGCATTCAAAGCTTCATTATCAATTTTAGTTGCTTCTGACCCTCACATGAGTATTTGGGTCCTTAGAAGCATGCAATTCAAGTTCATCATTTCTAGCGAAAGCTTCCTAAGGTGACAACCCATGGCATCAATTTCAGCAAGTAGCTTAGGGCAATTTTCACAAGATGCGGTTGTGTGATTATGAAGAAAACTAGCATCAATAGGAATAGGATCAATAGAACATGTGCTAGCATCCTTGACCTAAGAGCCTCAAGATCGAAACCACACTATCATGCAGGGTCCTTAGGTTCTCCAACTCCTCAAGCAAAGCATCACAGAGAGTACAACTATCGAGTCTCGGGAGGAACATGATTTAAGTGAAGCTAACTCCGAGACAATCTATCTACCTCCTTCTCTAACTTCGTAACACCTCGACCTAGCCTTAGCATGAAACTTGCCTAATTCTGAAGGCATCATTTAACTCGTCGTAGGTGGGTACCTCATCCGTGTCATTTGTCTGCTTCGAGTCGCTCACTTCAATGGCGCTGCCATGAAGCACATCTTGGAGAAGTAAATCGCCGCCTTTCTTCTCTTGCGGATCATCCTCGCCTTAAATCGCTCCATGTCTCCGTGTCGGAGAGGTTGATGTCGTCGAGGTGGCGAGGACACGGTGGAAAAGCTTCTTGTTCTTGGAGAAGTTGCGGTACTTCTTCTCGTCTTGCCGTTCCTGAACCGGAGGCTTCTTGTTGCGGTTCTTGTCGGTGTAGTCGTTCTTGCCCAAACCGTGACATCGTTCTTGCCCTTCTCGGCTTAGGGCGGTTAAGCTCGAATGTGGTTGGGGCCACCACACTCGAAGCGGTGATCATGCCACCTCTCTTCCTCTCTCTCACTCTCTTGTAAATATTGGAAAATTTTGACGACAAGAGCAAGCTCATTTTAAAAATTGTTCGAAATTTCATCGCTACGTCGTAAGAGCGGAGAGAAAAACCGAAAACAACGTCAAGAGAAAATCGAGAAGAGGACCCAATGGGATCGGTGACCAAAGCCATCGTGAGATTTAGTCTTCGAGAGACGACATCAATCTCATGAGTCTTGAGGCGGAATAAAGCCCGTCAAGAGTCGAGTCGACAGATCGATGGTGTCCTTGATGGTGGTCACCTTCATCTCCCAAACCCGAAGGTCGAGTCGCGGTCAAGAAATGCGAGCATTGTCCGAGTCGAGGTATATACAACCGATTGCTCGGAGGTCGCTCAAAATCTTAGTAAACCGACCAAAGCACTCATCGAGACTCTCACCGGTAGCGTTGTTCAAATTTGTTGTACTCGGCAGGCTGATCTGCCTCACGGTCTTGATTTGAGTAGTGCCCTCATGGTAAGCATCGAGGTTACCCAAATCTCGTGGGCGGAGCGAAGGTGAAAATCGATCATACTCACTGCTTTGAGTCCTGTATGAGAATGTTCCTCGCCTTAGCATTTGCCTCAACGTCGACCATATTGCGGCCGTGGCGTTCTCATCGTGAGGAACCTCATATGGGAGCTTCACCTTCGCCATATCGGAAGCCTGGCGATGATGTATGACTCCATCAGGGATTTCAAAAGGAAAATCAACACCGAGAAAAAATTGGAGGCTTGGTGGAATATTTGTCCGTCGCCATGGCTCTTGAGACCGGTCAAGATCTATGGAAGAGCAAAACCGGCTCGATACCAATTGAAGGATCGAGATGGCGAGCAGAGGGGGTGAATGGTGCAATTAAATTTTCCCCAAAATACTCCAACTAAAACCGTGAAAAGATCGCGCAAAGGAAATCGTGATAAACCATAAAAACCGAACGACTAGACAACTATGTGCATCCCTAGCTTACATGGATGTGATCCATAAAATATGTGAGGATTTTCAATCACAATCCTGGTTGTCAAGTGTCCAAAAAGGAGAGGAATCAATTCAAATACTTCTTTTCTAAAAGAGATCAAGCCAAGACACAAAAGTCTCTTTTAGAAAAGCAAAAGCAGATATTTCCAGAATCTGTCTTTAATTTGAACAGGAGGTTGGTGGGTTTCTGCTGCTCACAAAATTATGAGAAATTTTATCCCTATGAGAAGATGAGTCTTGAAGCTCTCCACCAAAATTCAGATCAAAAAACCATGTAGAAAAATCATCATAAATCTATGAACACAGACAGTCAGGAACTTCGACCAGAAAATTTGGGGCTCGGTTTTCACCTCATGGAACCCAAACTATGAAACCAGAGAACTCCAAAGTTTTTCTGAAGATGGATATAGGAGTCACGCACAATCTCCAACAAGAATCAATCAAAAAGGATTTTTCTAGATTTTTCTAAAAATCAAAGACTAACTGCTGCGCGAAGAACAAGTTCTGGACAGAACTGGAACTTGAAAGAAGAGATGATCTCTACTCAATCAAAGAGTGCAAAAGAGATGTAAAACCATATGGACACACTCAAGACATCCAAGATCAGCATTTAGAAGGAGGGGAGGCAAATCAAAATTGCATGAATGTAAATTGCGCGAAAGTAATTGCGTAAAGTAAATGCTGAATTTAAGTTGCGCAAAGTAAAGACATAATGTAAATGCAGAATTTAAATTCACAATGATGCAAAGAAATTTCTTTGTATTTCTGGTGGGAAGGTTTACAAAGCCTCACTTCATGTGGGCAAAGCTCAAAGGAGCAACTCAAACCTTCAAGGGGAGGAGGCCACCCCTCCACCCCTATTTATACAACTCTTGGGTCACCTACCACCCTTGGATGAGTCCCTCAACCCTAGGACACTCATCTAAGGGCTAGGATTAACCCACTCACACAGCCATGCAAGGGCTAACCCAAAACCCACACACATACCGGGTTTTCTTGCACGGTTTTCAAAGCATACTACCTAGACCGCTAACCTATCAACTAGACCGCAATCAAGCGGCCCTCATTGATCCACGCATCTAGCTAGCATCATCTCCTTTCCTTATCTTCTTGGCTTGCCGGACTCAAATCTCCGGTCATCTTCCGCGATCCCCGGCCGTCTGGACCTCAAGCGCTCCTCGCCTAGTCCGGTCATCCTCCGCCTCACCATGACCTAGCACCGCCGCAAGCAACCATCAAAGACAAGGAAAAACCTTTCACATAGCAATGCCCACAAATATTTTCAATGATTATCCCACAATCATTAATCAATCATAATTAAGCCCAATGGTCGGTGCTCGCCCCGGGCCGTAGCACTAGGAAAAGCAACCAACACTCAAATTGCTTCAATTTGAAGATCCAATTCAAATCAAACTCAATTTGAATCAAACCAAGCTCAACACTTGTCAATTATTCATCACACACAAGGATAGACCTCCACATGGTCTTTCGGCTGACAACCGGAGCGCATGGCCGAGGCGGCGCGGCGACGCCAAGGCGCGGCACACGGCGCAAAGGCGAGGCGAGGACCGGCAGGGTGCGGCTCGGCGGAGCCTTGAGCACTGGCACACGGCGGCGGAGGCGCGGAGGTCAAAACAAGGCACGGCGGCGACGATTCCGGCGACGCCAAAAACGGACCGGCGGCACGACGGCCAAAACCACTTGAAATCGTGATATTTCTCAAAACTAAGGAGAACATCGCGTAGAGAATGACGAGGTGATTCTACGGCTAAAAGGAATTGCACTAGGGAATCGACGATGAACGGAGCGATGACCGACGACGAACAAACTCGAAATTCGGGGTCAAACTACAACGAAAATCAAATCCGATTAAATGGTTATGATCATGGAAGCAAAAGGCACAAAGTGACGTGGTTGGTTTGTCAAGAAACTCACCGGAGCAAGAGATGGCTCGCCGGTGTCTTTGGAGGATGCCGGGCGTACTTTTTCTTGCATTTTGGGATGGCAAACGACATAGAACTAGAGGGGCAAGGTGAGCACGGTGTAGAGGACATCAATACGCACGTTTGGAGTACTCACACGCTCGGAGAGACGAAGAAACGGAAGAGTTATGGCTAAAACAAAAAACGGCAAAGAATTGATTGCAGCGGCTGTTTCACTTGATTTCAGAATGAGCAACAGTAGGGTAATCAATCTACATTACAACGCCGTCGCAACGCTTCAAATTTCACTGGATTCGGACAATCGTGGAGAGAGTTATGAGCATTTGAAGATAGAGTCAAAAACTTAGAATTTCTGCTCATGGCATTGTCCGGAGGAAGAAGACGATGAACAGTGGCATGCCACGTGTCGCTTTCTCGTTAGTTGGAAGAAATGAAGAGACAAAAGCACGAGGAATAAAATAGTAAAAATGATCTAAAAATTTTGGAAATTTTTTTTAAAAATACTAGAGATTATTTGGAACCCAATAAAACTAGTTTCACTGAATTTTGATGTATTTTGGAATTTAGATTATTCCGGAACGAATATACTGATTTTGATGAAAAACCGCGAGGGATAAAATACCAGAGAGATTCTAAAAATCTTGGAACAATTCTCAAAATCATTTTAGAATATTTCGAACCTAACACAATAGGTTTTGAGATTTTTAGAGCATTTTGGAACTCGGGTGAAATTTCGAATAAGGACCGGAATTAGGAATTTTGACTTTGCGGACGATGAAAGATTGAACTCCAATTTCGGATGGATAAGGATGCCAGGTTAATTAGAACACCGAAGAAAAATCAAAATTTGAAATTAATTAATTTTAAATTAGCTTTTAGCAGAAACCCGAAATTGGGGATGTTACAATATTGCAGCTACATCTCGAGTAGTAAGCACAGTCCAAGTAATCAAGCGGGATTGCCCCGAGAAAAATACCAAAGTCCAGAAGCCAATGTACTATATGAGCAAGGTCTTGCACAACACCAAGCTGTGATACCCTCAAATAAAAAAGATGTTGTATGCCATCCTAATGACTTCTCGAAAGTTATGGTAATACTTTCAGGCGCACAAAGTTACGGTCATGACGACATATCCACTCAAGGAGGTATTACGCAACCAAGAGGCGACAAGGTGAATCGTGCAGTGGGTGGTCGAACTCAATGAGTTCAAGGTCAATTTCGCACCGCGGACCAGTATCAAGTCAGGGGTCTTGGCGGACTTCGTCGTGGAATGGACACACGTTGAGGAAAAGGAGTACAAGACGGTTGACAACCACTGGACTATGTTCTTCAATGGATTGCTCACACTCCAAGGCTCTAGGGCTAGCATCGTGCTTAAATCCCCGACAGGTGAAGAACTCAAATATGTAATCCAACTCGATTTCCAAGCATCAAATAATGTTGTAGAATATGAGGGACTAGTTAATGGGCTCCGAATAGTTGCGTTGCTCAGGCGATTACTTGGGAAAGAGGACAAACAGCTACTCATAAACCAAGTGCAAAAGGAGTACTAGTGCTCGGATGACAACATGGTGGTATACCTGAACGAAGATCGCAAGCTAGAGCACAAGTTCAAAGGGCTCAATGTAAGGCATATCCGGTGAAGTGACAACTCCACTATTGACAACTTGCTAGGCTCACTTCGTCCTATTCACCCATACCTATAGGAGTCTTTGTTGAGAAACTCCTTATACCATCCGTCTCTCCTATATGGGAGACAGATACAGCCCAAATCGACCAGCAGCCTAGTCGAGTCAATGAGGCAGAATTTGCAAACACTAAAGATGTGCTATTCGAATGTGATCTGACTTGGGTGACTCCATTCCAAGCTATCTCAAAGATCGAGAGATCCCAAACGATGATGCCTCAACCGAGAAAATTGCACATAAATCCAAAGTCGATGTTCATGGAGGCATTTGCGGCAACCATGCATCCTATCGCACTCTAGTTGGGGAAAATTTTTTGGCAAGGGTTTTATTGGCCAACTGCCCTCTAGGATGCTTGCGAGCTGGTGAAAAAGTATGAAAGCTGCCAATTTTACGACAAACAAACCACCCAACCAACCCAAGCTCTACAAACTATTCATCTATCTTGGCCTTTATCCTTTTGGGGCATGGATATCTTGGGAACTTTCTCAAGAGTCCAAGGAAGTTACAAGTTCCTGTTCGTGACAATCGACACGTTCACCAAGTGGATCGAAGCCAAACCCATCAAGAGCATCACCTCAAAAGTAGCTAGAAATTCATGAGCATCTTTACTCAATTTGGCACCCCGAATCAAGTAATCACCAACAATGGTAGCCAGTTCAAAAGCAGTGCTTTCATAGTCTTCTGCGAAGAATTGGGTATCAAGCTTTGCTTTGCCTCTATAGCTCATCCTTAGAGTAACGGTTAGGTTGAACGCGCCAACAACATAATCTTGTAGGGGATCAAGACTCGCGTATTCGATAGGCTCAAGGCTTACTCGACCGGATGGGCAAAAGAAATTCCCTTCGTGCTATGGGCCATTCTAACATCAACTAGTCAAGCCACTAGTGAAACACCATTTTTCTTGGTCTACGAAGAAGAAGCAGTGCTTCCGACCGAGTTAATGTTCAAGTCACCTCAAGTGGAGAACTACTCAGAAAAGGAATAAGAGCGAGTGCGAGCAGATGATGTAAATCTACTCGAAGAGTATAGGGATCATGCGTCCATTCGAGCAGCCAAGTATGAGCAAGCCTTACGCAGGTATCATGGCCAAAGAATCTAGGAAAGAACACTCACTACTAGGGACTTAGTACTACAAAAGGTGCAGAAACAAGACAATCATAACAAGCTATCACCTAAGTGGGAAGGTCCTTACGTGGTAGTCGAAGCCACTCATGGAACATCGATCAATTGAGAAGATTTCATACAAAAAAAAGATTGTGATTGAGAGATCAAATAGCAAAAAACTTTAGGTAGGTAAAACTTTATTAATATTGCTAACAAAAGTATTCTATTACATCTTAAGACAAGTACCCTATAGCTACTTATCCTTGGAAGCGTCCTTGCCTTCCCTACATCCACGGGGACTGGAAGAGGATGATCCCCGAAATAGGCCTGCATCCTTTGTACGGGCCAAAAGAGGCGGCAAAGGCCCGTTCGCCCATCGATGGAGAGGGCATCCTCTCGTTCGTCAAAATCCTCTGGCCACTGTGATGGCTTGGAGGGCGAGCAAGTGCCGGGCGATGAAGCTGTTTTGAGCTTCACCTCCTTCATCGATGTCAACAGCCTTACCTTCCTCTCCTCGAGTACTGGAGGCGGCATCTTCTCTCGCGAGGGAAGTAGAGGTGACATTGTCCTCTATGATGACGTGCAGCTTGCTGGTGACTTCATCTTCCTCCTCCGACCACACCTCCCTCTTGATGGCTTCCTAGTCGATCTCATCATCCTCATTGAAAGAAATGATGATTCGTCCTGGTGAGATGAGGGCCAGCAGCGTTGAGGGAGGAGAATCCCCAAGGACCTCTATGGTTGAGGAGAGCGGAGGAGTTGAGGCCATGACGAAGAGGGAAGAGGTTAGGGCGTCGCGAGCAAAAGCAAAAGAAGAGATGAGTTCTGCCAGATGACCATGAATCCTATCTATTTATAGCTCAAGGAACAGGTCAGACCAGAGCCGCAACTCGCCCAGATCCATGTCTGTTCTGATCTACAAGGTGTCCATTCTACTCCCACATAAATACAGGAACCGAAGATACACTAAGTTATGATGGGCCACACAAAAACTAAGAGGCACGACAGCTATAACAATACTTAGTCATTATAACTAAATAAATAATAACAAGACTAAGCTTTACTAGCAAGCTTGGGGGCTCGAGCGCCTAAGTGTACAATCGAGGGCTACCATATATGATGCTCACACTCACTGTCTCCTCGATATACCCATCGAATAGAGAGTCAGGGGCTACATCATTTGCCAACATGTTTGCTCCACCATCACCTCGATGCATCCATTGAGTAGAGGGTCACAAGCCACACTGCTTGGTCTTTCGCTTACCTAGCTCCACTCCCAGCTCGAGGCATCCATCGAGTAAGAGGCTTGGAGCCACAACAGGAATATGTGATGCCAATGCCCCACTGATTGCTCGACCTGGCTATTGGGTAAGGAGTCGAGGGCTACGTCACGGTTTTTGTGCTTACATCAATGTTACTCCCTACTCGATGGCAAAATTTAGTAAGGAGTAAGGGCTTGCATGTAACTTGATACCTCTTTTTCTATTTTCTGGTCGATATAGTTATCGAGTGGGGAGTTGTAGGCACAGCTTATTTATTTGACATGTGTTTCTGTGTTTCCTCTTTTACATGCAAATTCTTTTACACGCATTTACTCGATCACGTACTTAGCATGTCAGTAAGCAAAATCAATGCGCAGCCATGCCTAAACTCAATGGTGAGCAATTATATCCTGTGCGCATACGAGCACTAGATTATCAGACATCAAAAGCTCATTGGCCAGTGGGAGATGAGGCCTCTAGTTAGTTCTACATGTGCTACTCAGCAAATTCATGTTTGCTACATAGTCTAAGTCATACGGTCGATGAAGACTTACAAAAAATCGTGTAGTTCTTACTTCAATCTACATAGCACTAATGTTATGCGCACCCTCTCTCGAGTGTAAGCTTGGGGGCTTAGATATTTGATGAAAATTTTCTCTTAAGCCTTGTGTGCAGATATAGTCAAGACGCACGATTGGCAATTAAAAGTTTTTTACTGAGGGCCTATGAGTGCTAAACAGAATTGAGCCACAACATTAAAACAAGTTTGATTATATTGATACGATAAGACTAAGGGTTCTGGCCAGCATCATCATCGGCAAGAGTTAGCCCCAGCTAGGCCACAAAGCTCTCAGTAAGGCCCTCGAAGGACTCGATGTGATCGGTAGCCTCGTCCTCCTCACATGCAAAGCCCTCGCCCAAGACCGAGAAGTCCAGGCCTGGGTGGTGGCTCTTGACCAGACCAAGTACGTGAGATGTCACGAGTCGAGCTGATGAAATTATGTTGTCGAGGGTTTTAGATTGCAGAGTGGCAAGCACCGTATTTGTAATAGCCTTCTCGATCTCAATCACCTTCAGATTCGCCTCCACCTTATCTCGACCAACCTTGGCTTTAAGCCATGTGACGTCGGAGGCAGTTTTCTCAGCCCTCAGCTTCTTCACCTCTGCCTTCAATTTCTTCACCTCCCACTTTGTGCTTCTGCCTCAGACTTGGCCACTTTCAGCTCAACCCAAAGTGCTACCAGCTCAGAGTCCTTCATCTTGAGACTTTGCTAGCTAGAAGTTGTGAGCCGTTCAATGTGCTAATGTGCTTGCTCACAGAATGTCTTGATCTGGCGCAGCGTCTCCGTAACACGCTATCGAAAGAAGTTGAAAAGCATTAAAAAGGGTAGAGCAGAGAATAGATCAAGGCGTGAAAGAAGATAGGGTGTGGTTACATGCCTACAACTGCGTCTTCAGGATTGACCAATCTTCCAAAGGCACCGTTGGAGCTAGAAGAGGTAGAGCCATTTTTGTTGTGGTAGGAGCTATCGAAGGAGGAGCTGGAAGGAGTGTGACTGTGCCAAGAGTCGGCAAGGCAGTGACGATGACATCCTCGACAACACCACTAGATGTACCCTTCCTGCAGGGGACTTTCTATGTGATCTCACTGAAAGAATAGGAGATAATTGTAAATAGAATGGAGAAGTGACTTACTCTAACAGCTGAAGCTTCACCTTCACATTTTTCTTCAGAGCAGCTGCCTTCATCAAGACCAGTCTAGTCCCAGTAGTTGACTTCTCGCTCAGCCTAGCCGATCGAGATGATGGCACTGATAGATCAACGACCAAAGATGGAGTCTACACATACATGGTCACTATAAACAAAACATCAAGTTGCAACAAATTTAACAAGATAATGGCATTACCTGTTCGACCACTTTGGCCGATAGGGACCCCATTCGAGGAGACACCTGCATAGCAATAGCCAACCTCTACATGTCAGCTCCCCAAGTGGTCTGTTGTTCCTTTAGAATCTGTTGAATTACGTTAGAAGCGATCTCATAGCATCCAAGCGAGCGGTTGAATATCACCTAGCTAGGTGGTCTCATCAAAGAAGTCCGAGGTCATTTGGTTGGTCGGGGAGCGCTGGAGACACCGACCTCCTTGCTCAACGAGATTCGGCTGCTTCTTGTTCCAGGGCTGATTCAACCCCGTTGTGAACGATGACGAGCGTTGCATCATCTAAGGAAGGAGCAATGCTATCAGGAGCTGAGTCTGATGCTTGCTCATCATCTCGACTTGGCTCATCATCCAAGCCAATGCCTCCCTCGAATTGCCCTTTATCATCACCGAACTTGGCCTCCTGAAGACAGGCTTGGTTAAAAGAAGACAAGTGTGCGAATGACGCATGATTGGTCATTATTCAGTATATACCTCTGGTTGAGGATTGGCTAGAGAATATGCATCGATGCCACAAGGGCCAGGTTCTGAGCCTTAGAACATCTTGCTCAGCCTAGAGGAGATGTTTGCACTTGACAGATCTAGCAGTCAGCAAGTTAGTTTGCCAACCATCAACTATAGCAGAAAAACAACAAACAACATTATTATTGCTTACCTTCAGTGCTATCTCTGGTTGCATCATTGACTCCAAAGTAGTCCTAGCCCAAGTGGTCCCAGCACTTTAGCGGACTCGATCAGTGTGTCAGAAAATCCTAGACGACATGCCACCTGGTCAATCCTCTCTTCCTTAGCTCCTCGATCTCCTGAGCGTAGTACGCGTTGCGAGAGGTTGAAGGAGGGACTTTTGTCTAGAGGTCGATTGGATTAAGGTGGGGTCAATAGTCCAAGGGACAGTTCACCGTGTCCGAAGAGGTGATATAAAACCATCACTTCTTCCAGTCTGGCTGGTAAGAAGAAGTAATTGAAATAGAAATGTACGCACATGTTGCGCCGCTGCGGAGGTGGAATCCAGCACCCCCAACAACTTCATTTTTTGTTGCCCTCTTTAGATTATAAAAATGGCAAAACAAATTGAGGTTGTGTTTGATACCCAGGAAGGTCTCGCAAAGGTGGACAAACACGCTGAGCATCAAAATCGAATTGGGGCTCAGGTGGTAATGTTGGACCTTATAAAAGTCCAGAACATCAAGCAGAAATTGGGAAGGGGAAAAGCTAAGAACGCAGCGGAAGAAAGCCTCAAAAAGCATAGTTTCATCCTCATCCTTCGGGGTAGGATTTGTCTACTGGCTGATGGCCTCCAATGGAAGAACTCCTAAGGACGGATGAAGCCATCTTTCTCCAACTCTGTGAGACGCTTCTCTGTCATCATTGATTTTTGCCATACTATTTGGAAGGTCTCGTCGTCTAAGACTACTTCAGCCATCTCAGGTTCCTTCTTTAGTGGTAGAGCTGCTTTGGTGCTGACAGAAGGGCCGGATGCAATTGTAGATGGATGCGAGATGGATTTTTCAAGAGTGATAGTGCTAAAACGTAGGGAAGTATGGCAGAGGTTTCAAGAGTAAGGCTAGAGGTGAAAAGTAGGAATGACTACAATTTTGGTTCTAGGAATTTATAAGCCAAAAGTTCCTTCACACAACGGTTCGCTCCCCACCGTACAACGCCTTGATCGGTGAGAAAAGAGGGATGATGGCACCACATCTGTCGTGGCACTGCAGACGAGAGCAATAAATGCTCAACTGCCAAATGTTTTGAATTTTTGACTATTGTTCTAACTCTGCTCAGCGTCAAGTCGACGAGTCAATATCGAGTGACATGTGGTTACCCTAGGAACTCGAGTTGGACTGGCAGCTGGGCACTCGACCCAGTAAATTCCACTCGATACTTAGCGATTCCCAACCTACTTGAATCATTTGACCACAAGCAGATGAGGCATTATTCGACCAAAGCAGAGTTTGGTAGTAATCGACCAAGCGCTTAAATGGACCCTCTACTATGCAGAGTTCGAGGGCTACTGACGAATACCTAAATGTGGGGTACGAGCATGCACCAGAAACTCAAAGATCATACCATATGTGCTCAAGCAAGTATTAGGAAACTCTGGATATCACAAGCCCAAACTCTACGGGATAAGATATGCACAGAGGGGATATCTCCATGCAGGGAAGGATTCGATCACTTTCCTGTTACGAGAAAACCTACTCGAATACGCCTGACAACTAAGGAAGTTTGGATATGTTGTGAAGATCATAACAGCGATGGACTCCTCATCGAATACAATCTAGTATCCCAAACCGACTACGACTCGACCCAAGGCTACCCCGACTATATGAAGATGAGGGTAGGCATCACCAGAAGACAAGTAATTCTCAGACTACATGCCATCTAGAGCTAGACAAGCGAAAAACCTTTTTGAGTATAGCATCCAAAGCTGACGAACTACACTTTGTTCATTCTTAGCCATAACTTAGCCACCCCCAAGTTCCTTGTAACTAGAGCTAGGCAACCCGCTTTGTACTCTGTTCGCCATCTTCGTACAACATCCATACGGGAGTAGGGTATTACTTCACTTGAAGGTCTGAACCTGTCAAAATTGTGTGCCTCTAATTTCGTGCTTGGCCCTACTATCTCGAAGGTACCTAAAGTATAAGTGTATTGTCGATTTCTAACTTTCGATAGTCATGGTAAGGCAAAGGATAATCAGGACTAGGCGAGGTGTGCCGGAGGTCCAGACGGTCGAGGATCACCAGAAGATGATTGAAGACAGAGTAACAGCGAACTTAGAAGACAAGGAATGGATGAGATGCTAGTTAGGAGCTGCTCAGATCAAGGAGGGCCATTGGATCGCGGTCTACCTGATAGAGTAGTGGGTCTAGTTAGTTTGCTTTGAGAAGCATGCAAAACCCATTATGGTTGTGGGTTTCGGGTTAGCCCATGTATAAGTGAGTGAGTCAATTCTAACCTTGATGGTGATCCTTAGGGTACAAGGAACTCATCCAAGGGTGGAGGGTGACTCAAGAGTAGTATAAATAGAGGGGTAGGGGTAGCCTTCCTCCTCTTGATGGTTTTGAGGTTTTTGTGCTCCTTTGAGCTTTGTCTACTTTGTTGTGTGGCTTTGTAAACCTCCCTTCTAGAAATGAAGACTTCATTTACTCATCTCTAAATTTACTTCGTGCATTTACATTATGTCTTTAAATTCCACAATTTACATTCTTGCAATTCACTTTTTGCACATTTAGATTTGCCTCCTCTCCTTCTAAATGCTTATGGATCTTATGCTAAGAATGAATGATTGATGGATGAGTGTTCTTCAGACCATATCCTAATCATCTAGGCAAATCGTGTGTTCTTCTTTGCAAGAAACTGATCTTTTGTTCTTGAGAGGATGATTCTTGGAAGATCGGGTTTTTGAAAAAGCTAGTAGAAGCTAAACAAAAACTTGAGATAGGGATTGAAAAACTAAAGGGAAAGTCTTAGTTAACTAAAAAGATTTATGAGATGAAAAAATAACTAAAAGGTATAGATGACAAATTACAAGATATTCAATCCCTTCACACGACACTCATCATTAAGGAATACAGGGCTACTGCAGAGCTGAAAAAAGCCAAAGCTAAGCTTGTAGATGTAATATAATTCTAATATTTAATTCGATGTGGTTACTAATAATATACCAAGACACCCTTTTTACAACAACATGATCACTTTTGTAGCGATTATGAGATATGACTAGAGATCAATCGATTGTTGGTGTTAAACAAATTGGCACTGTACTGGAGCTGTGAAACATTAGAGAGAACAAAAATGCCTCTGTTGTGAAAGTTATGGCACATATGATGGCATATATGAAAAAACCCTAAGGTGTTCTTGTCTTGAACTATGAAATAATGTGGTTTGTTAATATACGCTTGTTGATATGTTATTGTGAAACGGAAATGCTAGTATATTATCAGTAACCACACCAAATTTAGAACTAGAAACCTTTATATTATCTCTATAAGCTCAGCTTTTGCTTCTTCCATCTCAGCATTCGCCCTGCAGTCCTTACTGATGAGTGCCGTACTAAGGGATTCAATATCTTGCGATTTGTCATCTATTTCTTTTAGTTCTTCTTTCATCTCATAAATCTTTTCAGCTAACTCAGACTTGCCCTTTAGTTGTTTGATCTCTACCTTAAGTTTTTGCTTAGCTTCTAATAGCTTTTCCATGTAGTCTATTTTACCAAAATCATATTTCAATTAATTTAGATCAGACACATACAAGAATAAAGAGAGCATGCTAATATAATTATACACAATAGGTACAAGTGCAACCATACGCTAAACATGGCGATCTCAATGATGGTCAAAGTTGCATGGGGAAAAGGATGGTACATCCAAATATTTTAGTGAATTCCCTAATAAGCAATCATTTACTTTTGATAAACACAAATATTTCATGGGAGAATGCTCTACATGCAATTTTCATTTTAGAGAGACATACTAAACTTTCTCAACTATGTTATACTTACTTTTGAGAATGATCTATGAAGTGAAACAACACATTTTATCATGAAATTTACTTGAACATAGAGGCAGGGAAGCATTATGGACTTGTTACCATGACATGAATCTGGTTGTGTGCACATTATGTGTGTTCACGGGACTTTAGTGAAATGTTGCAAAGCCCACATGCTATGGTATATTTACATACATATCCAAGACAGCTCTCTTGTAAGATAAAGTATGGATCCCCTCCCAAATATATGTATGTGCAAAAAACCCAATAGAAAAATGTTCTGCTTCTACCAATATTAGGACTTAACAACAAGCTTTCATTATCCCGTAGGCTTGGGTTAAAGTTTCAATGCATATATTTTCCTCCACTTATATGTAAGCCCAACATCATCCCTCCTATTTTGTTTTCAATAAAAGAAAGGATCCGAGAAGCAAAAACAAAGTTGATGTTTCTCGCTTAGTTTGTGCTGACTGCTGACACTCTTATTTTGTTTTAAAAGGATGCATCCATAGGTCTGCAAATCTTACTCTATTTCCTTTAGTAGCTGTTGCCGAGGACTTTGAAACTACTAAAGTAATATCAGGTTAAATAGTTATGGTAAATCTTTATTTCTGTATTTCTTCCCTTCATCCATTCTAACTTGGTAACCCACAAGGTAACACATATCTGAACCCTTTTGTAACATATATATGGTAAATCTGGAACTACTTCCCACAATTTCGTATTACCAATACTTGCTACTTTCAGTAAGCATGTTAGCATAAGAACTTCACAGCTAGGGTTCTTGGACTCGACAGGGAGAACACCAATCCATGGCAAAAGCTACGGTTTTGGCGTAAGCAATCCGGAAGGAAACTAAGAAGCGAAATAACTTGCCAAAATTAAAGAAGGCATGCTAGGATTTTAGGTGGGATTGGTAGGTACCTCGTGGGGCAGTGTCTTAGAGAAGGAGAAATTGACCTTGGCTTGGATGGTGAGGCAGGATGGGTGTTGTTGCGAAGCAAGGAATTCGATATAAGTATATTTTGGTGCTACTGAAAATGACATAGCTTTTCCCATTGCTTCCATTGCTTAAAAAGAAAATAGAACTAAACATGGAAAGAGACAAATTTGGCACTAATTGTGCACCATCAACCCCACAAATTAAGTAGCTCATGAATGTTGTGCTTGACTAAGAAAGACACACTCCCTAAATGGAAATGAACTAATCAGACACTCATGACCAGGACTTGCCATGCTCACACTAATGACAGAAGAAATTTAAAAACAACTAGGATTATGCAACAGGCATTACATGCATAACATTTCACCCCCTAATCCTATTGCATGGATTTCACCTCCTTGACACCGAGCTTGTCTCATCTCGATGAATTTGATACACCCGAGTGCCATGGTGAGAATGTTAGCCAGCTACCCATCAGTGCTGACATGATCGACATCCACCTCACCATTCTCAATGCACACATGAATAAAATGAAACTGAGTGTCGATATGTTTACTTCTTTCATGATGCACTGGGTTCTTGCACAATGCTATTGCTGATTTATTGTCCACATGAAGCTTGACCCTCGATGGCTCCTTGTATAGCATCTCAACCAGTAGTCGACTGAGCCAGACATCCTGACACACTGCGGTCACCGTGGCTATGTATTCTGCTTTGCACGAGGATAATGCTGCAATCTTCTGCTTCTACAAAGCCTAGGTGATGATGCTTGCCTCGAGAAAGAAGACGACGCCGGTGGTACTCTTGCGATCATCAACATCACCCATAAGATCGCTAGCGCTATAGCCGATTAGAGTAGGCATCGCCACGTTGGTCTTGTAGCTGCACCCATAGCCCAGTGTACCTCGGACATAGCGCAAGATCTGCTTCATAGTAGACCAATGCTGCATGCCCAAGGACTCCATGAATTGGTTCACGATCCCCACTGCATAAGTGATGTCAAGTCACGTGTTAACCAGGTACCACAGGCTGCTGATCACACTACGGTAGTGTGTGGCATCCATAGCGTCACTGCCATTCAGTTTGCCAAGCTTGAGCTGAGTCTCCATAGGTATGTGACATGGGTTGTAGTTACCCATGCCGTCAATCTTCAGTATCTTTGCCGCGTAGCTCGCTTGATAGAGCGTGATCTCACCTCTGCTCTGCTTGACCTCGATCCCCAAGTAATAACTCAGGAGACCAAGATCACTCATTTGGGATAGCTCGTGCATCTGCTCCTTGAACACATCGATGTTGTCATTGTTCGTGTCGGTGATGACCAAGTCATCGACGTAGACATCCACTAGCAAGAAGGATTCTATGCTTCCCCTCTGATACAGTGCATGCTCCAGCAAGCACCACTTGAAACTAAGTGACGTCAATGATACTTTGAACTTCAAATTCCATGCACGCGGTGCTTAACGAAGTCCATACAATGCCTTAGCTTGAGCAACATGTGCTCATTGTTGATGTCAATGAAACCGGCAGGTTGATGCACGTACACTTCTTTCATGAGCTCTCTATTCAAGAATGCAGTTTTGACGTCCATATGATGAACTTACCAACCTTGGTTCATGGCCAGAGTGAGAAGCAGTCGCACTGTCTCCTTGCGTTCAACCAGCGTGAAGACCTCATCGAAGTTGATACCCTGCCACTACACGTAGCCCTTTGGTACCAAGCACGCCTTGTTCTTGACGATGTTGCAAGCTCAGTCCTTCTTTAATTTGAAGACCCATTTTAGCCCTATGGCTCGATGTCCGGCCAGAAGCGCGACAAGCTCCCATGTACCATTGTTGCCATCTCCTCTTCCATAGTGTGTCTCCACAATGCCTTAGACAGTGCCTCGTCCACACCCGCGGGCTACACTACGGCAAGAAGGCAAAGCCCACTATACTCAATTTCGCATACCGACACCGTTTCATAGACATTGGTCACGGTCTGATACAGGAGTGGCACCCCCTCTGTGTTGTGCAGTGCACTAGTGGGCGGAGTAGCGCACTCGATGCCTCCTGGAACTCCTTGTATAGGTGCCGCTGGTATTCTTGGCTCCACTAGCTGTGGATCTAAAATAGCTGCACTAGTTGGCACACAGTGTAGCTAGCACACTAGGACCTGTGCCCGGTTCAGCGATGTGGTCGCTATTGTACACCACAGTGAACTGGTTGAGGCCAGCAGGTACACCGCCCATGGCCTCCCAGTTCCACTTGTGATCCTCCTCAAACACCACATCTAGCGTGACATAGAGCCTGCCAGTGGCAGGATTGTACACATGGTGTGCCTTAGCTCCGTCCTCATAGCCTATGAACACCATCGACATCGATCTATTCGCGAGCTTTGTCATGCTGGGTTGACATTCTTCACATGAGCCATGCACCCAAATGTGCACAGGTAACTCACATTTCGCTTGCGTTTGTTCCACGCTTCGTATGGTGTGATGCCATTGAGGCTGCGCATCGGCAATCTATTGAGGATGTGCGCCACCATTTTGACTGCTTTGCCCCAGAACAAAGCTGGCATGCCCATGCTTTTCAGCAAGCTACGAGCCATCTTGACCAATGTCTGATTCTGCTTTTCCACAATGCCATTCTTCTGCGGTGAGTAGGGCATAGTGGTGAATCGCTTGATGCCCAGCTCATTACAGTAGTTAGTGAACTTAGTCGAATTGAATTCACCACCATGGTCAGTACGGAACGCCTTCAGTTTTAGGTTGTTCTCACTTTCAGCAAGTGTTTTGATCTTCTTGAAGAATCAGAATGCCTCATCCTTCGATCTAAGCACCTCCAGCCACATGTATCTGTTGTGATTGTCAACAATCAGGAGGAATACTTGTTACCACCTGAAGTGGCTTGAGTAATTGGGCCATAGAGATCGCCATAGATGAGCTCAAGACCTCATTTCGCATGATAAGTCAATGCACGTGGGAACGGAGCTCGGTGCTACTTCGCAAGAGAGCATCGCTCATAGAATTGCTCCATATGATCAATAATGGGCATACCTTCCACCATTCTCTTTCTGCTGAGATTGTGTAGCACATGGAAATGGAGATGACCAAAGCATGCGTACCACCGCCATGCTGCATCGTCCACCTTTGCTAGTAGACACACAGGTGCAGACAAGATCAGAGACACTTCATACAACCGGTTGCTCGTCCACTGCACCCGTGCTAACTGTAGCCGCTGGCGATCAAACACGCATAGCTCTCTATTCTAGTTGACGGTCTTGCATCCAGCTTCGTCGAGTTGACCCAAGCTAACAATATTGGTGCACATCTAAGGTATGTAATACACCTCAGTGAGCACCTGATGCTCGCCATTCTTGCACATGAACAAAACTGCACCATGCCCTTTGATCTCAACAATAGAGTCATCACCAAACTTAACCATACCTTTCACCATCTCGTCGAGAGAGGTCAACATGCCCTTTGAGCCTGTCATGTGAATACTGGCTCCGGTGTCGAGGTACTAGCGGTCGTCATTGGTCGCCACCGGTATCACTCGCTCCTCGTTGAGGTACACACGCTGCACCCCCGTGCTTACTGCATCGTGCATGTCGAACATGTCGTGTGCCCGATTTGTGTCACACGCATCATGCATAGTGCCGATGGTTGTGGCGAGCAACAGCACTGGCTCCTTCTCCTCTGCTTGTGCCAGATTTGCCTACTCACAGTGCTTACAGTGTGGCATTCGGTAGTCCTTATCCCAGTGGCCAGGAATCCCGTAGTTGTGGCATTTGCCTTTTGGTTTGAACTTGCCACACGTGTCGTTACCCCCGCCACTGCCCAATGTCGGCTTGTCTCTCGCAGCAGACTTACCCTTGGACTTCTTCTTGCCACCGATCTTGTCACCGCCACCTGACAACCCCTCACCATGTGAAAGCCGCTTCTGCCGTACAACCCATTCTTCTTTAATGAGAAGAAGGTGGCCACCAGCACCTCTGCCACCGAAGTCGTTGTCGGTGGCATATCACTCCTCAAAAACCAAAAATTGCTCAGTCAATTCCTCGATCGTTAGTGTATTGAGATCGACCAATGTTTCGCTGGACATGGCGATCTGGGTGTAGCGCGTTGGTACACTTCGTAGGAACTTGAGCACGGCCTTGCGCTCCTCCAGAGGATCACCATTCAACTGCAAGTCGTTCATAAGACTTGTCAGCCATAGCACAAAATCCTCAATGGACTCGCCGTCCTTGAAATTCATGTCCTCGAAATCCTTTCAAAGTGTCTGCACCTTCACCTCGCGAACGCGCTCCACCCCCATCCGCATGGTCTTGGTTGTGTCCCACATAGACTTTGCAGTGTCCTTCACTGCCAACATCTGCAACATCTCCGGCGGCACACCCCAGAGAATTGCAGATAGTGCATGCTGTCCTCGTGGTAGTCACCACCGCCCGGATCAATGACGTCCCACAAGTGCTGAGCCTGCAGCTGCACCCGCATGACAGGCGCCCAATCAATGTAATTAGTGCACATCAACATTGGGTACTGTGCAGTGCCATTGTTTTCCTAAATCAACTGCTCGATCATGCGCAGCTCACCACTCCTATCACCAAGAGTGCCTGAGTGCTCGCATCATGCTCCTTGCTTGACATCTCCCTCACACGGATCACACACCGCACAAGTGCAAAAACGGATCGAACACCGCTTTGATACCACTTGTTGCGAAGCAAGGAATTCAACACAAGTATATTTTGGTGCTGCTGAAAATGACATAGCTTTCTCATTGCTTCCATTACTTAAAAAGAAAATAGAACTAAACGTGGTAAGAGATAAAGTTGGCACTAATTGTGCACCATCAACCCCACAAATTAAGCGGCGCATGAATGCTCTGCTTGACTAAGAAAGGCACACTCCCTAAACAGAAATGAGCTAATCAGATGCTCATGACCAGGGCTTGCCATGCTCATACTAATGATAGAAGAAATTTGAAAACAACTAGGATTATGCAAGGGAGTACATGCGTAACAATGGGGATCGGTGGGACACTACTATAGAACTAGGCATCACAACCGGCCTATTAGAAGCGGTTTGGTGCGAACCCGTTGTGATGTTCGCACCAGAAGCGGTTCAGTGAAACAATGATCAGAGAGGGCTTCGAAGCGATTTGAGACACGAACCGCTCGATCTTGCGTTCTAAAGCGGTTCTTATCTCAAACCGCTTTTGATTTCCAGAAGCGGTTTGAGATAAGAACCGCTTCTAGAACACAAGATCTAGAAGCGGTTCGTGTTCAAACCGCTTCTGGAAGCCCTCCCGCGGCAGCGCATTTAAACCCTTCTTCCTCCACGAGCTAGCAGAGGTGATCGAACAGAGAAGGGCTGGCCCAGCGCTGTTCTTGGGGAGGTGCTATCCAAATTTTTAATTGGGGGTGATTAGCTCCAAATTAAGTGTTTCAAGGTTAGTAACATCATGTGAACATCCTTCTCACCTAGATATTGCTATTTTTTTCAATGGATGTGGAGAAATCTTGAACTTTTTAGGCAAGACCATGATCAAAAATTTGTTTTCTATGCTTGTTTTTGTTGTTGTATGAAGATGTAGGGTGGAGATCTTGTTCAAAATATGACATTACAAGGTAAAGGTGATTGGAAGCTTTAGATCTAGGTGGTTGTTAGCTTTAGAATCTTAAACATCACAATAAGTTGGGGAGATCTAGGTACAATATTGCAAGGAAGTAATTATTGGTGTATGAAATAAAATAGAAAAACAAGTAGAAGAATCTTAAACATCACAATAAGATGCAGCGGACGTCGTACTGGGTAAGTTTTTGGTTAACTCAGTACGTGCAGTTGTTTTATTTGACTCAGGAGCTTCCCATTCATTTCTTTCTTGAAAGTTTGCTTTGGGGAATGGGATGAAAGTGGTAAAACTAAAGTGTACATTATTAGTACAATCACCTGGGTCTGAACTTCAATCAAATCAAGGATGCTTGGGAGTTAAGCTAGGATTAATGAAGTAGTGTTCCTAGCAAACCTGAGAGTGCTAGAAACTCAAACCCTAGACGTGATCCTTAGGATGGATTGGCTGACCAAGCACAAAGCCGTATTGGATTGTGGCCGCAGAGTAGTGTCTGTAGAGAACCAAGACGGAGAAAAAGTGGAATTTCAAGCAACCATAGTTCGAGATGGAAAACTATTGGTCAACAACATAGAGACTATCAGTCTAGAAAATGTGTCAGTAGTAAAAGAGTTTCCTGATGTCTTTCCCGAAGACTTGCCAGGAATGCCACCGAATAAGGAGATTGAATTCGTCATCGAGATAGTGCCTGGAACCGCTCCTATTGCAAAGAGACCTTATCGGATGTCTAGTGAGGAGTTGGTAGAGATGAAGAAATAGATCAAGGAGCTGATGGAGAAAGGATTTATCAGACCAAGTTCATCACCGTGGGGAGCCCCGGTATTGTTTGTTAAGAAAAAGGATGGGAGCTTTAGAATGTGTATAGACTATCGTGCACTCAATGAGGTGACGATAAAGAATAAATATCCTTTGCCCAGGATAGACGATCTTTTTGATCAGTTAAGAGGAGCGGGAGTCTTCTCTAAGATAGACCTTTGATCCGGATACCACCAGTTAAAAATTCAGACCGAGGACATACCAAAGACAGCTTTTTCATCAAGGTATGGGCACTATGAATTCACGGTCATGTCCTTTGGATTGACCAATGCTCCGGCATATTTCATGAACATGATGAACAAAGTATTCATGGAATATTTGGACAGGTTTGTCGTCGTTTTCATTGATGACATCCTAGTTTACTCCAAGACAGAAGAAGAGCATGCTGAACATTTAAGGATGGTGTTGGAAAAGTTAAGAGAAAACCAACTATATGCAAAATTTGGCAAATGTGACTTCTGGAAAAAGAAGGTAGAGTTCCTAGGTCATGTAATGACTGCCGAAGGAGTAGCTGTTGACCCAAAGAAAGTAGAGGCAGTCTTGCATTGCGAGCAACCAAAGACAGTCACTCAGATTAGAAGTTTCCTTGGTATGGTAGGATATTACCGTCGATTCATTGAAGGTTTTTCATTAATTGCGAGCCCTCTTACGCAATTGTTGAAAAAGGAGAAAAAGTTTGTGTGGACGCCTGAATGTGAAAAGAGTTTCCAGGAATTAATGAAGCGTCTGACTTCGGCACCTGTCTTGGTGCTGCCGAGTGCTAAGGACAACTTTGATATATAGTGTGATGCTTCGCGCCAGGGACTTGGGTGTGTTCTGATGCAAAATGGAAAAGTAGTGGCTTACGCTTCGAGACAGTTAAGACCACATGAGCAGAATTACCCAACTCATGATCTGGAATTAGCTGCTGTAGTGCACGCCCTTAAAATATGGCGTCACTATCTCATCGGAAACCGATGTGAAATATATACTGATCACAAAAGTTTAAAGTATATATTCACTCAATCAGACCTGAATATGAGACAAAGGAGATGGTTGGAATTAATCAAAGATTATAATATCGGAATCCACTATCATCCTGGAAAAGCTAATGTGGTGGCTGATGCTTTGAGTCGGAAAAGTCACAGCCTGAACATGATAGTTGCAGAGAATCAACCTGACCTGTGTAAAGAATTTCAGAAGCTAAAGTTAGAAATTGTACCGAAAGGATTTCTGTTTACCGTCGAGGTGAAGCCGACACTAGAAGAACAAATTAGAGAAGCTCAGAAAAGTGATGACAAGATCAATAGGATCAAGACCAAAATGGATGAAGGCTTAGCCAAAGACTTCAGAGTAGATGAGCAGGGCACTCTATGGATGAAGAATCGAATCTGTGTACCCTATAAGCCAGAATTGAAGCAATTGATTCTGGAGGAAGCTCATGATTCCAAGTATTCAATTCATCCCGGAAGTGCAAAAATGTACCAAGATCTCAAGGAGAGATTCTGGTGGCCAAATATGAAGAGAGAAGTTGCTGAACATGTTGCTCTGTGTGACATCTGTCAAAGAGTAAAGGCAATGCATCAGAGGCCAGTGGGACTGTTGCAACCTTTAAAGGTACCAGAGTGGAAGTGGGAGGAAATCGGTATGGATTTCATTACCGGTTTACCAAGAACTCAGCAAGGTTTTGATTCAATATGGGTTATAGTTGATCGCTTAACCAAAGTGGCTCATTTTATTCTGGTGAAAACCACTTACTCTGGAGATCGCCTAACTGAGCTATATATGGCTAGAATTGTGTGCTTGCATGGTGTACCAAAGAAGATAGTATCGGATCGAGGTACTCAATTTACCTCAAGATTTTGGGATAAGTTGCATACGGCAATGGGCACCCATCTGAATTTTAGTACGGCATATCATCTGCAGACAGATGGTCAGACTGAAAGAGTAAATCAGATACTTGAGGATATGTTAAGAGCTTGCGCTTTGTCATATACTACCTCATGGGACAAATGCTTGCCATATGCCGAATTCAGTTACAACAATAGTTATCAAGCTAGTTTGAAGATGTCACCTTTTGAAGCTTTATATGGTCGTTCATGTCGAATACCATTAAATTGGAATGAGACGGGAGAACGTCAAATCTTTGGACCAGACATACTTGTAGATGCAGAGGAAAATATTGCTCTGATTAGAGAAAGACGGAAGACTGCACAATCAAGGCAAAAGAGTTACGCTGACAATCGACGCCATGAGTTGAGCTTTGAGCCTGAAGATTATGTCTATCTCAAAGTCACGCCCCTCAAAGGAGTTAAGAGGTTCCACACTAAAGGAAAACTTGCCCCAAGATATGTGGGTCCATTCAAGATTTTGAGTCGCAGAGGTGAAGTTGCATATCAATTAGAATTACCGCAATCTTTAGCAGGAGTGCATGACGTATTCCATGTATCTCAGTTGAAGAAATGCCTTCGAGCACCAACAGATCAGACACCTCTGGAAGAGATCGAGCTACAAGAAGATCTAACCTACAAGGAATATCCCATCAAGATCTTAGACACAGCTGAACGGGAAACAAGAAACAAATCCATTCATTTCTGCAGAGTTCAATGGAGCAACCACACAGAAAGCGAAGCAACTTGGGAGCATGAGGAAGATTTGAAGAAAGAGTTTCCCAACCTCTTCTCTAGTCAGCCCTGAATCTCGGGGACGAGATTCTGTTAAGGGGGGAGGTTTGTAACATCCCAAAATTTGCTTTAACTGTATTTATGTCATTTTTGAATTATTTAGGAATGTCTGGAATTTATTTGGAATTTTTGGAATTAATAAAAATTTAAGCTTTATCGAATTAATCATATAAAATAAAGATCGAGCATGTCGCGTGCGCATAAATTCCAAATTAAGTTTAAAATGACAATATTTAAAAAATAAGAATGTTCCTTTTAAATGTTCTCAAAAACTTGTTTATAGATTTAGTTTGTCGATTTTATAAATAATCGTACAAGTGTCTAATTAGCTAAAAGAATTCTTACAGAAAAACTATATATCGAAAAATCACGAAACCAACTTTGTTAAGTTCCAAATATTCCCTAGTATTTCGGAGAATTTGTCCAAGATTTTTGGAACTATTCTACCATTTTATTCTAATCGCTGTCTCTTCTGAATACTATTCAAATTCTCATTAAGTTTGTTAGTGACGTAATGACGCATTCATTTGCCGCTTCATTTCCCAAGCCGGTTCATTCCTTGTGATTCATTTCCTAGCCGTTTCATTGCTGTTTTGTTTCCAACCAAACCATTCATTTGCCGTTTCTTCTACCAGCCGTTTCCTTTTCAATTTCTAGCAACGCATGTATGCATCCTGCAAGCGTATGTATGCATGAAGCATGTTAATTCCTTAATCAACATCATTACCTTTCCTTCATTCCTCCAGCCGTTTCTTCTGCCTTGCCTTTATTCCATTCGGTTCATGTTCCTCTTTGCTTCTTTAGTCTTCTTGCTTTTCTACCGATCTCATTTTTTCTCCTGTGCGAACCACGTCCGTTTCATCTCCTTCGCGCAGTTGTTCAGCAGGGTGAGTTCTCTCTTGTCAAACACCATTCTGATGGATTGTTGTTAGCCTTCTCTAAACCCATCATTACCAACGCTTCCAGGAAAACGCTGCAGAAGTCTTTATTCCTTGTCGCCGTTGGTATCGCCGCCGTCGCCGCCGGCGCACTCTCCGGCCACGCCTCTTTCCACGCTCATTGATTTGCGCTGATATCTGCCGCCGACCGGTACTTCCTTTTCTTCATCTCGCGTACGCTCTATTTCTATCATCGATTGGCCTCGTTAGTGTGTATTTGTGCTTACTTGATCGGATCGGATGCATATATATGAGCGTTTAAGATGTACGCATGTATATGTATATAAGTGTTAGGATCATTCGCATCTGTATATATATGTAAACTAGGTCGATATACTTTTACATATTAGAACGCATGCATGTATAAAATCCAATACGTAGACATGAGTACGTACATGTATATATCTGTATGTTAGGCCAAATGCATGTTTCCATATTCACATTAGTATGTATGCATATCCACGTATATAATAGGCTACATGCAAGTATGTAAATATGCTAGAGGTGTATACACATATATGTTAGGATCAGATTTCGTCACGACTAATTTTCGCCATCTTCGACTAGCTTTCAATGACCTCGGTTGGGCCATCGATTCGAAGCGAAGCAGTCAACTAGTTTTATTTTTCTCGTACGCAGAACCTAAACAAACCACTCGGCAGCTAAATAAACTACTCGAAAATCCACTCGGCTACGAAAAGCCACTCGGTAGCGAGTCGGATGAACAGAAAACCAGTCGGTAGCTAAACAAACCACTCAGCCAGAGAAGAATACTCATATACGGGATGAACAGTGCCATGCATGTGTATAGCTAGTTAATTTTTGTACGTGAATTTGTAACCAAATTACGGATTTTGTCTTTTTTTCCACAAATTCCTTATAAGTCCAAATCACATGCAACAAATTTTGTAAATTAGCAAAAATTAATACCTTTCCACAGTAATTTTTATGAAATTTTATAAATAAATTTATACTATTAAAATATTTGAGGAAAGTCCAAATTTATGAATTTTGTAGATCTTAAACTATATGCTCAAAAATGTCAAAATAAATTTTATAAATCTTAGAAAATGCTAAACTAATTATCTAGAAGTTTTCATGAAGTTCTGAATTAGTTTGATTTGTCGTATTTTTCCGAATGTGTGTTTGTACGTTGTTTTGCTTGTTTATTTGGTTCTTTATCTTTTACGCGTAGACGTTGAGCTGTGTGAGGACACGGATTTCGAGGATCAAGCTCCAGACCATGACTCACTACTTTACGAAGGCAAGTTATGCTTTGATCATTTTGCTCCTATGTTTTAAAGTGTTATGTTGATTTAAATTATGCATGCTAATTTAATTATAAAGCGTTCAAGTAATTTGGGATTAGATATCTACCACTTGATATTGTCACCTTGTCCATAGTATTTGTATGTCACTAAATCATTGTCACCCTAGGTTGGATTTTACATACTGGTCTATACTAGTCGCTAGATTGGGGTAATTATAATGTGATAGTTTGCTTAGCCATGCTACCCGAACTAATGACACAGTATTGGGAATAAAGTCGAATGTTGACTATTGAATTATAGAACATGTTTTGAAAGAATGTGACATGTGTTATTGAAAAGATGATGGCACGTGGTGCATGGTAACCAACCGGGTGGGAAAATGGTTTAGATTGGGGCAAGTGGCAAGATGTTCAGTGGTGGGCCAGATGTGGCATTTGGGCGGTCGCATTTGGATTTGGTTTTTATTGACATGTTGACGTGATGAGTTTTTTTGGAAGTCTTGCCTTGGTCAATTAAGGACTTAACCTTGCGAGCCTTTGACCTGAGTCATTCATACAACCACAAGTTCCGGAATGGGACGGACCTAGCTGAGTAAATTGTGAAATCTATTCTTCGGTATTGTCGTGGTGGAGTGAGTCCCGGGTGTACGGGTAGTAAAACTCACAGGCGCAAGAGGGGGGCCCTGTTGTGGAGGTGTATCCCTTCAGTGTTGAATCCTTAGCGGGCAGTACTGGGTTTAGACGGATCTTTGGAAAGGTTTTGTTACGATTACGCGCCTTTGAGGTGTTTGACTGTATCTTGTGGGTAAAGTGTATAACCTCTGCAGAGTGTACAAACTATTCGAATAGCCGTGTCCACGGTATTGGACATTGCTCGGGGATTACAGTCAAGGGTTAGACTTTATTAAAAATGTGATTGGGTTAAAAGATGAAGATGATGGAAGTATGGATTAGGATGTGGAAATGCTTTTACTTAACTTCTGGAAAAGTTATTGTTATTTCTACTTGTTTTTACTGCTTTTGAATTTACTTATGTTATTTGTTAAATGCTGATTGTTGCAAATAAACCTTTAAGCCATTCCATTGGAATAAGCCTGGCATGTAGTATATTAGATTGCATTCTGTGCATGACTTGTTGAGTACGGTGTGTACTCACCCCCCTTGCAAACATCACAACCTCAGTTGAAGAAGAAGCTACACTTGCATTGGAGGAGGAGTACCAAGAGGAGCCGATTTAACTAGGGAGCGAAAGATAGTCGGGCTGTTCGTGGCAAACAGGGCTCCACGAAGATTTATTTCCGCTGTTGTTATTTGTTTACTCTAAACTCAGCCCTGCGTGGCTTAATATTGTAAGGCTGACCTTAAGGTCTTAACAGTTTAAATTGAGATAAATACATTATTGTTATTATTTCCGCTGTGTATGTGTGACGGTATTCATCTCTGTGGTATCTGTGAGCACCAGCGTGATCTCGATCGTGTATCACATGAGTGTTCGAATTCAAATTTGGTAGCGCGACACTCAAGAACTGTCGACCTAACTATCAAAGGATATAGAGCCTGCATCCAGTGCTTAGATGAAACGGACGGCATGTACTTGAAAAAATCTCGGAAGGTTGTGTACATGGGTCACCGAGGTTTTTTCTTCGAGTCACCCGCTATGGAAGAAAGGCAGAAATTTAATCTGCAACTGACCTTCGTGCAAGGCCTCAAAGATCGTAGTGGGCCACGTGTGTTTGCTATGGTAAAGGATTTGAATGTAGTATTTGGAAAGGGTCCTAGAAGCAAACATGTGCAGAATGAGGATGGTCAGGCACCCATATGGAAGAAGAAGTCAATATTTTGGGACTTGCCTTATTGGGAAGTCGTGGAGGTTCGTCACTCACTTGACTTCATGCACATCACGAAGAATGTCTGCTTGAACCTGCTAGGCTACATAGATATGTACGGAAAATCGAAAGATACACTGCAAGCTCGGAAGGACCTTAAACTCTTGGAACTGAGGAACGACCTACATCAGGAAAAAAGAGGGAAAGGACAACATTACCTACATCCTGCGAGCTACACTCTAAGTAAAGAGAAAAAAACCATGATAGAGTTCCTGAATAGTGTGAAGGTCCCTTCCGGATACTCCTCGAATGTAAAGAGACTCATAAACATGAAAGAGAATAAAATCGTACACATGAAATCCTATGATTGTCTTGTGTTAATGACACAGTTGCTCCTAGTGGCTGTGAGAGGCATACTGCCCGAGTGGGTACGGGGGACAATCACAAAGTTGTGTTCTTTTTTCAACGCGGTTTCATAGAAGGTCATCAACCCAAATAAACTAAGTAAGCTGCAAGATAACGTGGTACAAAGTGTGGTTAGTCTTGAGATGATCTTTCCTCCTGCATTCTTTGATATTATGGTTCATCTCACTGTTCACCTTGTCAAAGAGATAGGTATTCTCGGACCAGTGTATCTGCACAACATGTTCCCTTTCGAGAGGTACATGAGTGTGCTAAAGAAGTAAGTCTGTAACCGTTCTCATCCGGAAGAATGCATTGCCGAGGGTTGTGGGACAGAGGAGGTGATTAAGTTTTGTGTGGATTACATTAATGATCTAAACCCGATCGGCGTCCCTATATCACGCCATGAGGGGAGGCTACGGGGAAAAGGGACACTAGGAAGGAAAGAAATTGCATGCAATGATCTTCTTACATTTAAGCAAGCACATTTCACGGTTTTGAAACAATCAACTGTAGTGGCCCTGTATGTCCTTGAGCACAAGAGTATTCTACGCCGTGATTTCCCAGGGAGGTCTGAGGATTGGATAACACTGAAGCACATGGATTCTTTCGGCGCTTGGTTACAAAACTACTTCCTTTTGAAAGGGTCAGACAATGAACATTCGCAACGCTTGGCTCAGGGACCATCTTGTGAAATCGTGACATTCAAGGGGTACAAAATAAATGGTTACACATTCTACACCAGATCCGAGGATAACAAGAGCACCAACCAGAATAGCGGTGTCCGTATAGACGCCGAAGACAACAAAGGCAAGGTGGATACATATTATAGTTTCATAGAAGAGATATGGGAACTCGACTATGGACCTTTGAAGGTCCCTCTATTTAAGTGCCAATGGGTCAAACTGACTTCAAGCGGCATGAAGGTTGACAAATACGGTATGCCAATCATGGACCTCACGCAAGTCGGCTGTAGGCGCGAACCGTTCGTCCTCGCGAACGATGTGAGGCAGGTCTTCTACGTAATGGACATGTCAAGCAAACCTAAGAAGCAGAAGGACAAGCAGAAAGATTGTAGTAGTAAGCCAAAGTGACACGTGGTTCTCCAAGGCAAACGAAGGATTGTTGGAGTTAAGGACATCACAAACGAGGAAGAGTATAGTCAGTTTGACGAGCTCCCTCCTTTCGCTGTGGATGTCGACATAAGCCTCCTCAGTGACACAGACATGGATGCTCCTTTCATACGTCGCGATCATAATGAAGGAACACTTGTAAAGACAAAGTATGTGACTACTTAAGATGTACCACTACTATATGAACTATGTATGTGTAAAGCATTTTGACAAATTCTAAAATGACATTAAAGTGCTAAAACCATTTTTTAAAAATTATGGAATGAAACTAAAGTACTAAAAGCATTTTGTAAAAATTCTAAAATGAAACTGAAGTGCTAAAAGCATTTTTTTAAAAATTATGGAATGAAACCAAAGTGCTAAAAGCATTTTTTAAAAATTATGGAATGAAACTAAAGTGCTAAAAGCAGTTTGTAAAAATTCTGAAATGAAACTAAAGTGCTAAAAGCATTTTTTTAAAAATTCTAAAATGAAACTAAAGCGCTAAAAGCTTTTTTTAAAATTATGGAAAGAAACTAAAGTGCTAAAAGCATTTTTTAAAAATTATGGAATGAAAGTAAAGTGATAAAAACATTTTTAAAAAATTCTGAAATGAAACTAAAGTGCTTAAACCATTTTTTAAAAATTTTGGAATGAAACTAATGTGCTTAAAGCATTTTTTAAAAATTTTGAAACGAAAAAAAAGACAAAAAAAGAAAACATCAAACAGTAAAAAGAAAAAAAGAATGGCCAGGGGGCGCGAGTGGGGCTCGAACCCGCGTGGGCGAGCCCGCACTCAAGCGCCCCGCGCTAGCCAGGGGGGAGAAAGAATTTATGTCAACCATTAAGGGCAGCAGATTATCTTTGAATATTAGTGGAACCCACTTCTACAAGCGGTTGGTAGTAAAACCGCTTGTATAGATTAATTTTACAAGCGGTTGGTACTAACAACCACTTGTATATATTAATTTTACAAGCGGTTGGTACTAACAACTTCTACAACCGCTTGTAGAAGTCCTGTCCCACTCCCCCAACGATACACTCTACAAGCGGTTAGTAATACCAACTGCTAGAAAAGCCTTCTACAAGTGGTTGATAATACCAACCGCTTGTAGAAAACTGTACAGTAAAAAAAAAGAAAGGTTAGGGGGCGCGAGCGGGACTCGAACCGGCTTGGGTGAGCCCACACTCAAGCGCCCCACGCTAGCCAGGGGGAGAAAGAATTTATGTCATCCAATAAGGGCACCAGATTTTTTTTGAATATTAGCTGGTCGGCGCTTTTACGAGTGGTTGGTAGTAAAAACCGCTTGTATAGATTAATTTTACAAGCGGTTAGTAATACCAACCGCTTGTAAGCCTCTCCTGGCGATTGATAATACCAACCGCTTGTAGAAGTGGGTTCCCTGTATAAAGTTTATACTCCCCGCGCTTTCTCAAACCCCAAATTTTCTAAGTCCCCGCTCGATTGCCTCCTGTGTCTCACCGCCGCCGCCTCCGTCAAGACCCCGCACCGCCATCCTCATTGACGTCGTCGCCCTCCTCCGCCACCCAACTATCCCGGCGCCACTCCACCCCCGCGCCAGTCGACCCCCGTGCGGGTGCCCTCTTCGCCGCCTGCTCCGCCACCTCGCCGATGCCTCCTCCGCCACCAAGCCACCGCCACACCGCCATTCCACCCCGAAGGACCGAGGTATAGCTATGCACGCCGTCGTCCTCCCTCTCTAATTCGGCTGCCCACAAGGTGTTCGGTGAAATGCCCACAAGGTGTTCGGCTATTTAGTTTAGGTTCCAGTAGAGCTTATGTACATGAATTTTACTGAATCATAGTGAATACCAGCTCATTAATATATATATGATGATGGATGTGTAACTTCAATTATGTTTGTTCTCTTATGGTATTATGTGTTGACTGAAATCACTGAAGATGCCTTAAAGTCATATTCTTTGTGCATGTCATGTTTATAGTATTCAATATTCACTATCAGAGGTTGCCATTATAATTATTAAGCATGGATCATAGAGCACCAGCTAGGCCTAAGGCCCTTTCTATTTTCTCTAACTTTTCATGGTTAATTCAGATGCATAACCGAGGTTATAATTCCAGGAGGTTGATTGATTCATAAACAACATGGCACAATTTTTGGTTATATCTCTAGTCGTTTAAAAGGGGTTGGTGGTGATGATGACCTTGCATCATTGTCATTTTCAGACCATAGCCAAGTTCTCATAGCCTGTTGTTTTGGATCATAGCCAAGATCAGATCATCAAATCTCACAATTGTTATGGATCCTGTTGTTTTGCTTTCCCGTTGATGTTCATTATTCGCCATGTGATATTTTGGTAATTTTTGATGGGCTAAGCAGAAAAATTATATAATTGTGCATTACCTTACCTATAATTTGCTTGAAAACTACCTTACCTGTGATGAAATATCCTTTGTATTGCATAGTAGAGTGACGCCAAAGGGTTATTAATTACAAGAATTTTTAAATATAATAAAACTTGTTATTAATTTATTATATTTTTACTGTTGATGTAATTATCCAACCAGAGGATTCTGTAAAATTTTCAAGTCAAAATAATATTATATTTGTTTTGTGGTGCAGAGGAAAGGAATTTATTACAACGAAAGATTTCTTGAGAACCAAAATTCAATATAATTTATGATTATATGATTGTCTTGTGAAATGAAGTTATTTATTCAATTGGTTAATATAAATGAGTTGATTTTTAAAATGGATGTGCTCTACATGGTGTAATATGTAATCTGAGCTAATGTCAGAAATTGATGTAATAATATGCTTGTGTTCTAATCTGTAATATGGTTGTTTCAAAGTAATATGATATTTATGTCAACATTTTTTCAGAATTAGGATAGATGGTGCAACCAAGACGTGGTGACCCTAATTTTGATGAGGGAGAACAGTTCTTGCTAGACTCCATCGCGCTGGGTAGCCTCGAAGGTAATGCTAACGCTGCTGCCGCTGAGGCTAACATTGGTTCCGGTGAGGCCGTTGAGGCTACAGTCGATCAGGCCATTGACGCTGGAGCCGCTGAGTTCGGTAACACTGGTTTCGGCGAGGATGAGGTATAGCCAGAAGAATATAATCCCCTCTTTTAGCAGTTGGGCCGTACAACAATGCTTGCGGTTACAAGTGAGGGATCACGTCCCAATTAGCATTAGAAAATGGGCCGAAGTTCCTCAAGCTACCAAGGACCTGCTCTGGCAAGATATTAAGGAAAATTTCACATTTCCTCAAGGGTATGAAGACAAGGCCAAGAAATTCACTTTGAAGAAGATGGCAACCTCGTTTCAGGCGTGGAAGACGTCTCTCAGCCGCAAGTATGTGCAGAAGGGAGAAAGACCCGACTTCAACCAATTTCCTAAGCTGGCGGATCACTGGGAAGCATTCGAGGAGTACAAGCTGTCAGCTGAAGGCCAGGCCGCGAGTCAGAAGAACAAGGCCAATTCACATATGAAGAAATACCACCACCATCTTGGCACCAGTGGTTACCTCAAGGCTGTACCGAAATGGGAGAAGCGGGAAGAAGAATTAATGGCGAAGGACGCCACACCGCTACCACTTTGTGGGAAGAGCGCTGCAAGAATTGGTTCATGGGTCACGGGGAGCCTTGCGAGATGATGGCAGCTTGGTGATGGCACCAGAGTGCAAGAGGTTGGTCAAAGGATTGTACAAGCCGCCGAAAGCGCCTTAGGCGTACGCGTTGGTGACAGACAGGAGAATGACGAGCTAACACATGCCCTTCAAAACCACGAGCACGGGGCGGACACGAGGTATGGGCAAGCTAACGCCAGTGGAAATGCAGTTTCGCCAGGATGCGATACGTCAGAAGTCGGCATAGAAGCAAAACAAGAGAATCATATAAAATGTACCAATTGGAACAAGAGCTCAGAGTAACCCAGGCTAGCATCGGCGACATAGTTGCACAACAAGTACAAATTGCCCTCAGCAAGCTTTAGGGACTAGGTATGAGCAATCAGCCGGATGCCGTGATCAGCCCCTCCACGCGGTGGAGTAGCTGCGCGTCCACTGGGGCCCCTGAAGCGGACAACTTGCTGGCCCGTTATCCCATGGATGACATAAGGGTTCGCCGCCAGTGTGAGCTACATGTTGATGCGCGAAACTTTCCATCAAGGTGGCTAACGGCATGTCATATCTGGTGGAGCCGGGCCAGATGTTCCACTACAACGACATACCTCCGGGTTACTTGAAGGTCGTGGTGGAGGAGGTGCTGAGTGGATTTGAAGAACTTCACCTCGATATTGCTGGAGGTGACGATGTGACCAAGCTTGGACAGGCCCTCCACAATATCATCTTCTGGCGCAAACGGTACATCATATTTCCAGATGGTGTGGAGGCGTCATCTCCACAACGGCAACCCACGCCTCCTCCAACGTCACCTCCACGCAATGCCTCGCCGGCAATACAGAGCACGCCTCCTCCAACACCCGCTCCACGCAGAAGCCCTACTCCACCACCAGCATCTCAATAAAAAAGAACCCTCCCCCAGGAAAACCATGCCTCGACCATCTCCTCCGAGGAAGAAGCTCGATACCAGAAGGGCTCCTCCACCAGCTCCCAAGAAGGTGGAGTCCAGCCGATCGAAAAAGATAAAGGAATCTCCAAAGAGGGCATATGATAGGACTAAGGAGGAGAATGATGTAGTCATCAAAGCAGAATTGGTTGCACACTTCGCAAAAAAGAAGCCTGAGCCAAAGGTACCAATTGATCCAAACGCTGCGGAACACTTCGCGACATGCCGTGCAGAGCCATAGCCTGTGCCGTCCAACTATGAATGAACAATAATAAAGGCTACACGGAAGAATAGACGTGATCAGGAGGCGGCAACAAAGAAGAGAGACCAAAATCAGGAGAACCTCGAGAGATTTATGAAGGAGGCAAGACTCAGTTCCACAGCTTCAGCTCTTGGATTAGCAGATGATCTCCCAATGGCAGAAGTTAGATGGCAATATCAGTTGGGTGGGGAGCTGATTGACCCTAAGGATATAAAGGATCTGCTAGCCAAGATGCGGCAATTTCATGAATGGTACATGATAGAGTCTGCTCAAGGAAGAACAATGTTCCCCCTCCATATCACACAAGAAGATTTTTATCGCGGGGACAACAACATATCGCTCGAATTCGAAGACTTCTACCATTTTTACCATGCCGACGCCATCAACGTGTCTCTCATGAGCTGCTAGTGCCTGTAAGTGTCAAGCTCATACCTTTACCGTGTGCTTCCTCGTACCATAAAATTGCAACTCTAATAACTTATCCCTTTCTATGTAGAATGGAGATACAACGATGTAGAAAACAGAACATCTTCAACGTGGGCTTCATCGTCCCAGAGATTGTTAACGAGTTTGTCTTTCGATGCAACCCAAAGGATGTTGAGGATTACATTCTAGATGCATTCTTGGGACATCACTACAAACTGTACATATTTCTGCCCTTCAACTTTGTGTACGCATATATACAACCTCTCGTTCTTATCTTTTCCAAGGCATTGATAATACTACTAACTAGTTACATATATGTTGCAATACATGAATAGGTTTCACTGGATCCTTCTTGTCATCAAGCTTGATAGTAGCCAGATCGTTGTTCAAGACCCAAAAAGGACTTCGGTGGAAAAATATCAATATATCATTGACAGCCTAAACAGGTATATAGCACATATATATACGATAGTTTCCTTATTATATTGAAATACCTTGCTAATTTGAACTCAGATAATTACTATTCATAATAACACATCACACAGGGCATTCGCAAGGTTCCGAAAGAAGCAACAAGGAGCTTTCGAGAATGAATTTCATATCCAAATAAGCACTCGAGTACGTATTAAAGAATATTAATATGTTGTAACAGTTTTTCATCCCAATAATTGTTTTCTTCTCAAATTTCATTGCAAGTTCTACAACAGACGACTGGAAATAACTTATGTGGCTATTATGTGTGCCACTATATGCAAAATATTACCCACGGCGATGTGCCAACAAGCAATGCCGAGGTAGTGTGCACATGTCAATTTCTTAGTACTTACACTTTAATTACATGTCCAGAGATTTATTTATTTCCTGCTTTGTCAGCCCAACATTGATGTGCAAGGTGTGATCCCGCCGCACCGGGTTGCAGCAATCCAAGAACAACTCATGGGGTTTATTGTCGACGAGATTGTATATACCAAAGGTGAGTTCCACACAGGGGGTTGGAGAGATTGTTCATCTATAAGGATAGGTGAACTGACATCAACGTCGACCAAGGATATAAAGAGCGACACACGCAAGAAATGAGCTCAAGATTCGCCCTTTTATTCTTTGAAACTTGTAAAAGTGGCTTATTATTTCATGTGTTCATCAACTTGTCCATTTTTTAGTCTATTAAGTTCGTAATTTTCTGTAAATAAACCTGTAATTATCTGAATGAGTACGCATGAATAATATATATTTAATTGTGTCAAAAAAACTCCTCTAGTTCTATTTATTTTAATTGTCAAAATATATATCGAAAACCCCTCTCAAAACATATTCTATATTGAATATAATCAAAACACTGTGCTGTTAGTCTCTTCACAAGCGGTTGGTAACTCCAACCGCTTGTGGAGAGAGCACACGTGGCACCTCCATATCGTTGGCTGACTGCCTCTTCACAAGCGGTTGGTAACACCAACCACTTATGGAAGATCCCCACGTGGCGGCTACTCGAGCCTTTCTGGACACCTTCCCAACCGCTTGTGGTGTCGAACCACAAGCGGTTCGGGGAACCGCTTGTGATACCCGACGGGGTATCACTCGCAGTTGCTTACAAGTGGTTCTAAAACCGCTTCTAAAAGCGGTTTTGAACCGCTTGTGGATGCCCGATCCGCAATAGTGAGAGGAGGCGCCGTGGGGGAAGGCGCCGCAGGGGAGATGTCGGCCGGGGATGCGCCGAGGCCAGGGACATCGGCGAGGTCAATGGGAGGCGCTGCGGTGGGAGACAAAGCGTTAGCTAGGGTTTTGAGCGTTGGAGTTGGTAACTGAATGATCTGTGCAAAGGACCTAGTTATATAGTGAGCGAGTTTTATCACAGATGGTTATATTAATTAAAAAATCATCTATGATAAGCTAATATCACAGATGACTCTATCTAAGAACCGTCTGTGAATTATCATAGACGGTTCTTAGATAGAATCGTCTGTGATATTGGATTATTACAGATGGTTCTTAATCCATCATGTAGCTTGTGATGGGCGTGGTGTAAAATCGTCTATAATTAGCCTTAATATAGACAGTTTGTAAAAACCGTTTGTGACGATGAGTCTTATATAGGCTTTTCTATAGTAGTGGCGAGCAATCATTTGGAAGGTACTACTGCCTTTTTTATGAAAGGACCACTGTTTATTGTACAACAAATTAAATTGCCGTGCACCTAACCTAATAAGGGATACGTCGACGCAACTTTTGCTTCCTGAACACACCACCAATGGGATCGACGGGGCATATGCATGTACTGTGTAGTTACACGCTGCACGCAACGCATGCATGCATGTGCTGCAGCCGTGACGATCGAGATCATATATATCGACCGGAGCGTGATCAAATCAACGGACGGCATTAATTCGCGACCTGCAAATTCGGCGCCAACAGTTAGCTGACGTTTCAGATCATATCAGGCACTCCGCTTTTTCCTCGCTTTCATCGCGCTGTATGATCAATGCAGACGCCTATATAAACCATGCATGGCCTCTCGCTCTCCATCCACCTCCACTACCACTCCACAGAAGCCATATATAGCTATCTAGGGTTGCACGATGGGGGCTGCACCAAGAGGCCTAATCTATGGTGTTTGCGCCATCTTGATGGCGATGTCAGTTTCGAACGCTGCAGAAGGCGAGGCGACGTCGACCGTCGTCGGCTTGGCCAAGTGTGCTGACTGCACGAGGAAGAACATGAAAGCTGAGGATGCTTTCAAGGGTACATAGATTTATGATCCACCTAGCTAGCTAGTCATCTCCTTCACTTGCTAGTTGGTGACGTACCTACTGGGTACTGATCAAGCTAATTAACTATTGCCATGTTCAGGCCTTCAAGTAGCCATCAAGTGCATGAACGACAACGGCGAGTACGAAAGCAAGGCCGTCGGCGAGCTCGACCGCTCCGGCGCCTTCAGCATCCCCCTCTCTGCCGACTTCCACAGCACCGACTGCTTCGCGCAGCTCCACAGTGCAGCGAGCACGCCGTGCCCTGGGCAGGAGCCGTCCAAGATCGTTCCGGTATCCGAGGACAACGTCGACGGCAAGAACACCTTCGTTGCCGTCGCCGGCAAGATGCACTACTCGTCTGCTGAATGCACCTCGGCATTCCTCTGTGACCACCCGATCATGAAGCACTTCTTCGACTATTTCCACAAGAAGCCTGTGCCTCCGAAGCCCGACCCCAAGCCGGTGCCCAAGCCGGACCCCAAGCCGGAGCCCAAGCCGATGAAGCATTTCTTCGACTATTTCCACAAGAAGCCCGTGCCTCCTAAGCCCGACTCCAAGCCGGTGCCCAAGCCGGACCCCAAGCCGTCGCCGGAGCACGGTAATGCATCACCGTCCCCGAGTTCTCCGATCTACCACTGAATCCGTTTCATCCACACGTATACTCCTTAGCTTGCAAAACTTAAGGAAGGCCAGTGATGTTGCATTCATCAGTTGCGCGCATGGATCGTTTGGTCTTTGCATTATTTCCAGCCTTGTTTATCCCTGCGGAATAAAGGTTGCGATTTACAACAAGTGAGACGTACATGTATATCTACAGCAGTGAGTGCGTGTGCGTTCTCGTAATGTGTCTATTTATTGGATCGAGATAGTGCATACGCTTTGTTCTACAAAAGTGTGTGCGTGTGTGTTTTGTATCTTTTGTTGGGATATGTAAGTTCTGCAAGTTTCATTTGTTCAACTTGTCCGTAAAGTAATTTCTCTATGAGAATGATTTTCCCACTTGTCTATTCATACCCATATACTATCACAATCATGAAATGTACATTGATTTTGCACTACTACAGAACGGCACATCAGAATCGGTTCTTTTTTAGCATTAGAATCGGTTCTAGTGGCGATACGATGTCCTTAGATAGTGATGAGGTGGAGCTATCAAAATCGGTTTTGACCCGATCGTGATAAAATGTCATCAGAATCGGTTCTTTAAGGGAAGTGATTCGATGACCCTCATCGTAATCAGTTCTTTAGGAAGTGATTCGATGACGCCTCATCGAATCGGTTCTTTAAGAAAAGTAATTCGACATCGAATCACTTTTCTTAAAGAACCGATTCGATGAGGTCATCGTAATCACTTCCTTAAAGAACCGATTCGATGACCCATTAGGTGTGCCATTTTGCAAATTCTCCAAAAAAGCACTGATTAAAACAAGATGCACAATATATATCATCACATTCTCAATACGTAACACATGATGCATATATCACATTCACGTAACGTAAACGCTTTAATTACAACACATATATATCATAGTCGTTCACAATATACAACTCAAACATGCTTGACAATCAGTACATGGACTTCCTCTGATACATATCAAATTGACATATATTATTAATATTGTTTACATATGGACTAGTAGGATGCTTCAGGATCTCTAAATCTGCCATCCTCTGATATAACTTCTAACCAGTACCACTGGCATAAGTGGTCTCGTAAATTGTTGAGTGCTTTGCTGTCTAAACTCTTCTGGGGGATATTGATCTTCTGCAAAACAGAAATGACTGCATTAATTTCAGTTTCAAAATTTCTATGTAAAAGGCTAAGTATATTATTATGCACGTACATATACCTTAGGGAAAAGTTGTGAGTTGCCGACCACGATGAGCATGTGCTGCATGACATAGAAGCCGCAATGGTCACCGCTGCCCTGTTGATGGCACTGTGAAGAGAGAAAAAGAAATTCAGCCCACGAAGATTAGATGTCAAAAAAATTAATCATATATATGCTAGGCACTTGTACCTTAAATCGCTTATACTTTGCAGTTGTCTTGCCCTTTTTGTCGCCGTATGCCCTCCTTAATCGACATAGTCCGAGAAACCCCTACATACATTGGAGAGCACCATTGAGTCAAAAAAATAAACGTAGTTAAATTCCTCAGATGTGTTAGGTTTCAATAATGTGCTTACTTCTGCAAAGGAGGCTTGATCGCGTATGCCATCGGTCTCTTCTCGACCGAGTTAAATGTGTAGACTGTGTTTTCACTCGGAATGAGGATAAGTAGAACCCAATGGTTGCTTATTAAATAAAATGTAGTGCAAGGAAATAAGTTCACATACGGTTTTAAGTGCGTACAAGTAATTGAATCGAAAAGTACTACTTACTCCTCGTGATACGGCAATACAATGAAATCCTTATTCGACTCAGCTTGCAATACACTCTTGATGTAGCTAGCAACGAACCCCGGTTGAAGCTTAGCCATGATCGCAGACACAAGCTCGGGGTCGACAAACCCAACTTCGTGTAGATTCGTCACGGCTCGTTGTCTCATTATCCTGCAACTCGTGTTGAATGTGAGAAAACATAATGCAAAATCCTATAAAAGTCATGAGCGCAAGCTATATGGTGTGATACTCACAGCGTCCATGATCGTAAAGTAGAAATATCGACGGCTTTCATTTGGTACACACGGAATAGATCCTCAAAACTGACGGGGAATGTTCCATTCTCCTCACGGTGAAAATGTACCATTTTATACTTCACGTTGAAGTCGACTCGACGCTCTTCCCCCTTCACCTTATCAAGGTACCATCCATGGAGGAGGCGAGTCCACCTGCCTAGATCATTCAGTTCGTGCGATGCAATCAGGGGCTTTCCATGCTCGTAGGCCTTATAATCATACAGGGTGCCTGTGGCCTGTGCTGACTTTTCTTTCTGGGCCGAAGGAGTCTCCGAGGTTGTAGGGTCGAGGATGCGCCTAGAGGGGGGTGAATAGGCGTTTTCCGAAATTCGATCGCTCACTAAACAATCGCTCTAATCAACCCCTATGTCAAAACCTAATCAATTATAATGCGGAAGCGATAAACTCGGTTTTGACAATTAAGGCCAAAATCAACTAGGCTCACTAGTGCACTTACTAAATTATGTCTCTAAACTAGAATTGCTAAATTGATCAAACAATTAATACTAAGCAATTCTACAATCAAGCAATTGATTAATATGCAAAAGGTAAATACTTGAATGTAAAGAGACAAGAGACAAACGATGTTTTTCCGTGGTGTTCGGAGACTTGCCGGTCTCCCCTAGTCCACGTTGAGGCTAGCCCACACTTGGACCGCTCCCTCCGAGCACCCGCCTCTTTCCACTAGTCGTGGTTTTCACGCCGCCGTAGGCTCAACCCGAACCTTCACAAACTTGCCGGGCTTCACACCACGAGAGCTCCGCAAGACGACGCCTACGCCGTCTAGGAGTCGGCAACCTCCAAGAGTAATAAGCCGCTCCTCCGCTTGAACTTCACCGAGCACAACACATGCGCAACCGGTGATCACCAAGTGCAACACATGCACAAGGACTCTCTCAAGTGCAACACATGCACAAGAGACACTCAAACCACCTTCTAATTGCAACACATGCAATTAGTTCACTCTTTAGCTCAAGAATCAAATGAGAGTGTGCAACACATGCAACACCTCTCCCAAATACTCAAACACAGCAACAACAACCTGCCCAAGCCCCCCAAGGGGGTATTTATAGCCCCCACAAGAAAACTAGCCGTTTGGGGGCGAAACGGGCAAAAGTAGAGAAAATCCGGTCCGACCGGACCTCACCCGGTCCGACCGTCCTCCTGCACCAACGGTCGGAATTTCGACTGCTTGCATGGCGGTCGGACCACACTCCGCCGGTCCGACCACTCGTCCGGTCCAACCGACCTACCTTCCGCAGACCGCCTGCTCAACCGCCGAGAAACAAACCAGACTGAAAAACGCGACGGGAGGGAGCGGTCGACCGCAAGGTCCGATCATTAAGGCCCGTCCAACCGCCCATGGGGCGGTCGCCAGACCGCCAGGCGGCCACACCGCCGGCAGAAAAGCCCTTCCTTTGAAAACTTTCTCCGAAAACCCAAACAACATTCTTTGAGCCATTAAATGATCAACGCATGATCACACACACATGCAAAACACATTTGCACCAATTCAAACCATGCTCAAAGAATTCAACCCAAATTGCCAAAACACATTTACGAATCGACTCAAGAACTATTCGCAAATCGTATTAAGCTTAATCAAACTCGAAGTTTATGAGATTAATCCCCTAGCCATGTGAAGGTCAACACAGACCGGTCAACTTGCCAACACCGTTGCAAGCCCCACTCACATGCTCTCGGGATTCGGACTCATAAACCTCAGTTTATTCGCACAACGAACTTGCAAATAACACAATAAACACATTTCATGCTTGAGCACTACTCTTTGCAACACATGCAAAAGTCTAGCTCCAAGCAACATTAAATCAAGGTGCATGAACTCTCTAATTGCAACACATGCAATTCTCTAGTTCAATGCAACCACAAATCAAACTTCGACTAAAACTAAAACCATACGATGAGCTCTTTACTCGCAACACATGCAAGCCTCTAGCTCCATACAAACACACAACATAAAATCATGCTTGAGCTCTCTCCTTTTGCAACACATGCAAAACTTAGCTCCAAGCAACCACATGGTTTTATAAATATTTGCGAAACCAAAGCGTGAAGCTTCAACTAATGCAACACATGCAAAAGTGAACTCCACGCAAAAGCCAACGCATTAGCTTATCCTATTTGCAACACATGCAAATCAAAGCATTATGCGAAAACCAAATACATATGCTCTTCCTCTTTGCAACACATGCAAATCGGAGCATAAACCAAACAACCAAGTATAACTTTTAACCCATTCGCAACACATGCCAAATGATTAAACTTTATGCAAAAACCAAATCCAAATGGTTGAGCTTGAGTGAACGCATATTGAGATCACCAACACATGATGAAGCTCAAGCAAAAGAGACAACCCCTCTTAATAGCACGGCGATTAAAACCTTAGACTCAAAGACTACAAAGTCCTTAGCCTATCTAATTATACCTTCGCCACAAGACAAGCAATCCCTTTGGGGTCTTTATGATCTTCACTTTGATATTCCCCGGATATCCTCGACTCCTCTTCGATCCACTCTTGACGCCCATCAACTCATGATGCCGTCCTTGTCCCGTTCTCATCATCTCATTCATCTTTGGACCTAACTCAATCACAACTCATACAAATATTTAGTCCAAGATGCATGGTTGTCTCAATTATCTCTTGCACTCCATTAACACATAATAGATGCCTCTAGATCAATTGAGCACAACCTAAATCAATTTGAATGACTAAAATATGTCTTAAGTACAATAATGCAACACATGCTTTATTATACTTAAGAACTATTCATTTGTCCTCAATTAATCACGGAACACCATCAACACATGATGAAGTGTTCTTTAATGATTAATAAGACAAATGAACTCAATTTAAATTATCATTTAAATTGATATGAGTATATATTAACTACACAAGTTTTCATATACTCATGTTGATGGAAAGTAATGATCCATTATATGTAAATTGTATGGAAATGATCATTACTCTAGATCATCAACTATAGAATACACCCACATGTATATGTGCATAAATATGATTGACTTGGAGATAATATGCACATATTCAAATTGATCGTATTGGAGTATATCCTATATTACCATGAGTATACTTATAACTAGGCAATTCAATATATACTCAAAGATTTAGTTTCTTTGTCTTGATCCTTATATGTGTCAATAACTAATCGATCAATACAAAGAGACTTTCAAGTTAAACTACAAACTCCCCTAAGTATGTGCATCCATGTAATGTGTGGATTGGGAAACATGATGCACGCCAGTGGTTAATATAATGGGGACATTCATACTTTAACTTGAATCCAAAGTATGCAACTAATATTAGAATGAATATGCAAACATACCTTGGGGTTTCCATTTTTCAATGCGATGAGACTAATCAAAGATATTCTAAATAAACAAGTTAGTCTCGATATAAGATTGTCATTAATAACACTATCGCATTAGGGGATAACCTCAATATTGAATTTGTCATTAACACAAGATTAGATTTGTCATTAACACCAAAACCATAACTAATGAAGGTTGAACTTACAATCTCCCCCTTTTTGGTGATTAATGACAAATCCAAGCTTAATGAACATATTTGGATTAAAACTATCATGTTGAGAGAATTTAAGCTAATTGAACACATATGCATATTAATTCTCCCCCTTAATCATATTAAGCTTACTTTTTAAACCAAATGACATTAAGCTTCCTAATTCTCCCCCTTTTGGCATTAAGCACCAAAAATGGAAAAACTAAAAGATTAACTGGGAATACATTCTTCCCCCTTTTTGGCATTTAAACATTTCTTTTTAATGAAGGTCATATTTAGAATGCATACTTATGACCTTGGAGTGGAATTTGAAGAACTTAAGCCAAATAAAAACTTGAAGGGTCATTCAAGAAGTAAAACAAGTTTTTATTTGAAATATGGTCTAAAAATAAGGAAAACTCGACAAGAGACCATATTTGGATTTGTGGATACCACTTGTAAGACAAATACCACTTGTAAAGATAAGCATGAAAAACGAAGTCAGGGTATCACATGGTTTATTTGAAAAAAAATGTTTGAATGTGTTTCAAATAAATCACTCCTCATTTTATTAGGCTTTGCAAATTTTCAATATGATTCTTTTAAAGAATCCAATAAATTTGCCTAATAGGGTCAAACGAGTAACCCAAAGAAAATAGATACCACTTGAGCAAATAGATATCACTTTAATTCTATCTCAAGGGCTTTGCATGAAGAACCAAAGGAAATGAGCATTTTCAAATTTTCATGAAGAACAATGCTCAACAGGAGATTTTCCTCTTTTATGTATTCCAACACATAAAGAATCTCACACAGAGAATTCTTAAGCGGTTGAACTTACAATTTTGGCTTGAGAGGGAAAATCTTAATCAAGAATGTGGGTATCGCAATAATGCTACAAAGAGGCAATAAAATACCACTTGTAGGAAATAATTGAATTCAATGATACCACTTAAAAAGAAATCCACATAATCAATGATATCACATGAGAGAAGATCAATAATAACCATGATACCACTTGGAGAAATGAGAAACTCAATGATACCACTTGTAAGCATATGAAATGAATAAAAGCTCGATTGATACCACTTAGGATCAAATCACAAAGATTGATACCACTTGAAAGAATTATCGATAATATCGATGGGTATCAGAGCAATATTCTCAGAGCAATATACTCACGGGTATCAAAAGCTCAAGAAAGATCAATAAAATCCAAAAGATTTAGTATCAGAGCAAAACAAAGGCATGATGTCACTTGGAAGCAATTAAGTGCCCAAAACTTGATATGAATAAACTCCCTGAGATATTCAACATGTGAATTATGGAGTTATTTGCATTTGAATTGCACAAGTTTTGTCTTTTCAAAAGATCAAGTGAAAATCACGCTTTAAGTCAATTCAATGCTCCTAACTGATACCACTTTGAAAACGAGATCAAATAATTTGTGAAACTTTTGAAATTTTGCACAAATGAACTTTGGGATCATAAGAAACTTTCCTAAAAAGAATTTTTGAAAAAGGAATTACCAATAAAAAGATATCCCAAAAACAAAGTCGAGAAAAATCTGAAAATTCAGAGCCAACCCTGCCATGGCCGGTCCGACCGCCCCTAGCCCGGTCCAATCCCGTGGCCGTCCAACCGCTAGGGGGCGGTCCAACCGCCCCGACAGTCGACAACTCCAGACTTTTTGCAAATTTTGTCAAAAATGATTCAAATGAAGTCCAATTGATTTGAAATTTTGAGGGAATGATCTTTGGACTAATTAGAAGGTTTTGCAAAAAGAATTTTCTCAAAATCAATTTTATTTTGAAAGATATGGCAATTTGCGCTTTGAGGCATAAAAGGAAATTGATTTTCACAAAAAGCCTCAAAATACAATTCAATTTGGATTTCATGCAATTTTGATTTTCATGGCTTAGATTGGTGTATCAAGAATGTTTCTAGCCAAGATTTATAATAAAATCTAACTTGAATGCCACGATTTGAGCTATATGCCTAAATAGGTCATTTTGGATCAATTCAAATCGTTTTTGAGCCAAATTAGATTTCAACATAGGATTTTCATTTTGGAAGCTTGAAAAACATTTGAAATACATAGTAGAATACTTTTTCAAAGCTTTTCGCAAATTTGGGCCTTTTAAATATGATTTTGATTTTTGATCTAAATAGTCCTTTTGAAGAAGCAAAGTCAAATTCCAAACAACACAAAAATTCAAATGAAGCATGGGGTAAGAAATAAGATTTGAATTTTGTGTATGAGTCTAAAATACCATTTTGAATTACCATTCTACACAAGAATTGATCCAAATGGAGAAACTCACTATGTGCAATAATATGACCATTATGGGTCAAGTATAGTTTTTCGGCGAGTTTCAAAATCAAATATCTTTTGATAAGTTGGTCTTTTGAAAATCTTTTGAACACGAAAATTGTTAAGAATGACCAACTCTAAGATTTTTGTTTTGGAAATACTTTCAAAATCCTTTTAGTTTTAATTCTATGAAAATTATAAGTTTAAATCCAAAACAAGATACAAGTAACTAGATTTTGGAGTTAAAAACTTATTTTCTTTTGAAATTAGTTTTTGTAAAGCCAAAGCCATTGAAAAACCTTTTGAAAGCATTTGTATACATTTTTCAATTAGTTTTTCACAAGATTAGTAATAGTATACAAAATTTTGACTTTTGGCTAAATGGTTGATTTTGAAAATATATATATGCACTTATGTTAATATGGGCACAAGTAGGGATGTGATACACATGGATATGAATTAACACTCCCCCTTAATGTGCCACTTCAAAACTTGCTCAAGATTTGCAATAAGAGAATAGATAAGAGGCAAGAGCAAGTGTCCATACCAAGCAATCTAAATTGATTTTCATTAATACTAATGCATCCAAACCTACATAAGGCTAGAAGCTACATAGTAATCAATTTAAATACTTGTTACCGAGATGGCATTGGCTCATGATGGACTTGATTTTCTTCAAGCTTGACACCACTTGTAGACAAATGTAATCCTTCTCCTCTTGATGTGCAAGCGTCCAATCCATCTCTTTATTGCCTAAAATTCTTTTAGGTGGTTTTTGGTACCCAATCCTTGTTGGGTCCGACAATGTTAGTTACAATAGATTTAGGAACCCAAATGGTCCTAATTTTAGCATTTTTAACTTGACTAACATGACTAGAAATAGAATTGCAATAATTATTACTCCTAGGCAAATAATTTGCATTTTTATGAAATGGCTTAGGAGGGCAATGATACTTTGCAAAATTATTTCTAGTTTGATCTCTTCTAAGCATATGATAATTAGAATTATGAAATGGCTTAGAGGATCTAGCATTTCTAGTAAATGTTTTGCTATAATTATTTTTCCTAAGCACATGATCATCATGATTTTTCTTATTCTTAGGAAACCTAGCATTTTGAGCAAATACATTTCTAGAATTACTTTTCCTATGCAAGTGTTTATCATTTTTAGTCGGCCTAGGGGACTTGACAAGCTTGGGAAACACATTGCCATTCTTGTCCTTCCTAAGCAAATAATTTTCATTAATGAGAATAGGCTTAGGAGTTATACCTTTGGGACAATCCTTACCGAAATGCCCCTTTTCCCGACAATTGAAGCACGTCATGCTATTTGGCCCTCTCTTGACCGATTTGACTTGCTCCTTGCCGGTTTGCCTCATGGTTGATGTTGTGGCCTTGTTATCCACTTGATTAGGGCACACAGAGGCGAGATGGCCCTTCTTGTTGCAAGCGAAGCACTTGATGGTCTTCGAGTGTCTTGCGTTGTGCCTCGTCTTGCTATTCTCCCTCTTGGAGTCGTAGCCGAGTCCTCGCTTATCTTGAGGCGCCCTTGGCTTGCTCAAGATTTCATCGAGGAGGGCTTTTCCTTTAACGCACCTCTTCAAGTCATTTTCCAACTTAATGACTTGGGCCTTGAGCTCTTTGTTTTCCTCTACAAGATTAGTATCTAAAGACATAGAGGAACTAGAAGCAATTTCATTAGAGCAACAAGGTAAATCATCACTAGAAGTGGATATGCACTTAATTGATGAATTGTTTGTGATAGAAATTGAGTGAGGCAATTCATCTTCTAAATTGCATTAAATAGACATATCCATACTAGCTTTAGTGAATTCCTTGAGAAGGACTTTTTCATGATTTTCTTTTAGAACATCATAATCATTTTGAAGTGACTCATGTTCTAACTTTAAAATCTTATATTTTGTTTTCTCCTTCCCAAGATAATTATTGAGCTCCTCTAACATATCCATTAAATCATCATATGAGGGCTCTTCGTCATCACATACCTCATTTTTACCTTTTGCCATGAAGCAACGAATTTTTGATATAAGTGAAGATTAAGTGCGTAAGCTTGAGGCGGAGGTTGAGGTTGAAGGAGATGTCGGTTCATCGCTTGATGTTGAAGTTGAATCGTCAATCGACACTTCTTCCTCATTGCAATCCTCAATCGATGTGGATGATTCAAATAAGTCTTGAAGTTTAATCCACATTGCATGGCGCTTGAGAGGTTGCAAATGAGATTGAAAATATCTCGCCACAACGCTAAATAAAACGTTAGTAGCTTGAGCGTCGAGATGTAGACATTTCTCCTCTCCTTTAGTTGGAGCAATATCATTAATTGGAGAAGAAATGCCGACATCTACGATCCACCATATTTGTGGGCTCATGGATTTAAAATACGAAATCATAAATGATTTCCATTGAGCATAATTAGAGCCATCAAATATATATGAATCGGTGGAGTGCACTAAACCTCTATTTGCCATCCTTTTTACTCTCTAGACGGTTAAGCCTAAAATGAGAGTGACCGTGGCTCTGATACCACTTGTAGGGTCGAGGATGCGCCTAGAGGGGGAGTGAATAGGCGTTTTACGAAATTCGATCGCTCACTAAACAATCGCTCTAATCAACCCCTATGTCAAAACCTAATCAATTATAATGTGGAAGCGATAAACTCGGTTTTGACAATTAAGGCCAAAATCAACTAGGCTCACTAGTGCACTTACTAAATTATGTCTCTAAACTAGAATTGCTAAATTGATCAAACAATTAATACTAAGCAATTCTACAATCAAGCAATTGATTAATATGCAAAAGGTAAATACTTGAATGTAAAGAGACAAGAGACAAACGATGTTTTTCCGTGGTGTTCGGAGACTTGCGGTCTCCCTAGTCCACGTTGAGGCTAGCCCACACTTGGACCGGCTCCGCCGAGCACCGCCTCTTTCCACTAGTCGTGGTTTTTCACGCTCGCGTAGGCTCAACCCGAACCTTCACAAACTTGCCGGGCTTCTCACACCTCGAGAGCTCCGCACAAGACGACGCCCTCGCCGTCTAGGAGTCGGCAACCTCCAAGAGTAATAAGCCGCTCCTCCGCTTGAACTTCACCGAGCACAACACATGCACAACCGGTGATCACCAAGTGCAACACATGCACAAGGACTCTCTCAAGTGCAACACATGCACAAGAGACACTCAAACCACCTTCTAATTGCAACACATGCAATTAGTTCACTCTTTAGCTCAAGAATCAAATGAGAGTGTGCAACACATGCAACACCTCTCCCAAAACCTCAAACACAGCAACAACAACCTGCCCAAGCCCCCCAAGGGGGTATTTATAGCCCCCCACAAGAAAACTAGCCGTTTGGGGGCGAAACGGGCAAAAGCAGAGAAAATCCGGTCCGACCGGACCTCACCCGGTCCGACCGGTCCTCACAGACCAACGGTCGGAATTCTGACCGTTGCATGGCCGGTCGGACCACACTCCGGCCGGTCCGACCACTCGTCCGGTCCAACCGGACCTACCCCGGTCGCACCGCCCGTTCAACCGCCGAGAAACAGCCGCACTGGAAAAAACGCACCGGAGAGGGAGCGGTCTGACCGCTCGGGCGATCCGACCGCCCAGGGCCCGGTCCAACCGCCCATGGGGCCGGTCAGACCTCCTAGGGGCCGGTCACACCGCCCCTGGCAGGAAAAGCCCGGTTCCTTTGAAAACTTTCTCTCCGAAAACCCAAACAACATTCTTTGAGCCATTAAATGATCAACACATGATCACACACACGTGCAAAACACATTTGCACCAATTCAAACCATGCTCAAAGAATTCAACCCAAATTGCCAAAACACATTTCGCAATCGACTCAAGAACTATTCGCAAATCGTATTAAGCGAATCAAACTCGAGTTTATGAGATTAATCCCCCTAGCCATGTGAAGGTCAACACAGGACCCGGTCAACTTGCCAACACCCGTTGCAAGCCCCACTCACATGCTCTCGGGATTCCGGACTCATAAACCTCAGTTTATTCACACAACGAACTTGCAAATAACACAATAAACACATTTCATGCTTGAGCACTACTCTTTGCAACACATGCAAAAGTCTAGCTCCAAGCAACATTAAATCAAGGTGCATGAACTCTCTAATTGCAACACATGCAATTCTCTAGTTCAATGCAACCACAAATCAAACTTCGACTAAAACCAAAACCATACGTATGAGCTCTTTACTCGCAACACATGCAAGCCTCTAGCTCCATACAAACACACAACATAAAATCATGCTTGAGCTCTCTCCTTTTGCAACACATGCAAAACTTAGCTCCAAGCAACCACATGGTTTTATAAAGATTTGCGAAACCAAAGCGTGAAGCTTCAACTAATGCAACACATGCAAAAGTGAACTCCACGCAAAAGCCAACGCATTAGCTTATCCTATTTGCAACACATGCAAATCAAAGCATTATGCGAAAACCAAATACATATGCTCTTCCTCTTTGCAACACATGCAAATCGGAGCATAAACCAAACAACCAAGCATAACTTTTAACCCATTCGCAACACATGCCAAATGATTAAACTTTATGCAAAAACCAAATCCAAATGGTTGAGCTTGAGTGAACGCGGATTGAGATCACCAACACATGATGAAGCTCAAGCAAAAGAGACAACCCCTCTCACTACCCCATGTCCTAGATTTAGCGACAGACTGCTGTCAGTAAAACTTGACTTTCATAGTCAAATGGTATGTTGGTAAAAGTCTGTGGCAGAGCGTCTGTAGCTAATGCCCCCAAACAGTGACATTTCGTCTGTCGGTAATGCTATAGACATATCGCAACACGCCGCGTGTCGGTAATTTCATATCTATAGTCAGATCGTCTATCGCTGATACTAGACCCGCCAAAAGCCCGAAATAATTTGACATATCGTGCGGGAGACTCAGAAAAAATTTCCCCTAACCCTAAAAGCCCACATCATCTTAGGAGAGCCAGTTTTCCCCAAATTTTTCCCCTAGCCGCCTCCACCTCCCGACTCCAGCTCCTGGCATCGCCTCTGGCTCCTTCCCAGTGCTCGGCGCCGCCCTCCCCGGCTCCCGGCCGACGGCGCCGCCCTCCCTTCTCCCTGCGCCGCCTCCCGAGCGCTCCCCGACCTGCGCCGTCCACGCTCGGCGTCGCCCCTCCCATCATCCTCCCGTCGGCGGCGCCCAGCGCCTCCGACCGCCGGATTCTCTGCCTTCTCGCCTTCTCCTCGGCGCCACCCGTCCTCGCCCGCTCGCCTCCGCCTTCTCGGCCTCCTTGCCGAGCTCGAAGGCTGCCGTCGACTCATGGCCTCTTCCATGCCAGATCCAGCCGGGCCGATGGTGTCCGTCGGCAGCCTCGCGCCTACCTCCAGATCGTGGGCGTTGCGTCCATACTCAGTGGGCCGGGACATAGCCGACCACGCCTTGAGCTCTTCAAGGACTGCTCCTCCGCGACATGCCTCAGGAATCGCGGCCGAGGCGCTACTACCGCCGCTTCGTCCAAAGCCATCCGCGAGGCACAACCAGACCAGACGCCGCAGTTTGTGATGCTCGCCATATGTTTGTTGAAATTCTCTCGTGCGAGATAGATGGGCATAGCCGTGTAGGCGTGTGTTTCTCCAAGCAATTAAGATTTAGGGCTAGCCAAGCAATTGCATATTCTCAAATGGAGATTCCCAAAGTCATTCAAGATTTGAATTTGATTGCTTGGAAATTGGGGATTTTGTTCATCAATTCTAATCAGCTAGTACTTTCGGCTTCCAAGAAACTCAACAGATGATTGTTGTCTTGAAATAATTGTTGTTGGATGATGTCTTTGCTTTCCATTATATTGAATTGCGGACCAAAGTGAACAAGTCCATCTAGTGTCAAAGCAATCGCACTTATACCCCTTCATTCCCGGGCATCGACCATGCTAACTTGAACATATGATGATAACTAAGAAATCTATATTTTGGTTGGCTCTTAGCAAATTTTTTTTGGGTGTCAAACTAGATTATTATGCATCTTTGAGTTACCTTATCAGATGCGAACTTGTCTTTGAAGTTATGATGGATTAAGATAACTTTAGCCATGTTGAGTCCTAACTACACCACATTAGTCATGCTTCATAGGCGAAGACCTAAACTAAATGTTCACCAATTGTGATACACGGCAATCATGTTGTACAAGAACTTGTAGTGTTTTAGTGTATTGCTACCTTTATCAATTAGCACCGATTCATCTTCTTTCTTGCATGGCGTGAAATCTCTCTGCTAGTAATCTTCCTCGTAAAGAGATAGGAAAATACATCAAAATACTTGGCAAATCTGTGTTGGAGAATTGGGATGATTTGCCTGAAATATTATGCCCCAAAAAAACTGTGTTGGAGAATTGGGATGATTTGCTTCCCGCTAACTACTTCCCGTTAAGTTTTTTTTTTTTTTGCGAGAGCAGTTCATGTTTGTTGTTTGCTGCTCCGAATGGTTTATTTGCGAGTTCGTTGGACACTTATTCAAACCTGGCAAATATTGCTGTAAAGTTTCAGTTCATTAGTCTAAGGTCGCATGTAAAGTTTCAGTTTATTAGTGTAATCCACCTATTGCCATTTAACACTTCCTACGATATTCTAATTTTATCCCACAGAAGGTACTCAATGTAGGTGCCATCTCTTATAGATCACAGAAGGTACTCAATGTAGGTGCCCGTTGATGGAGACCTCTGATGAGGCTCTTATGTAATTTTCATTCTGTATTTGGAAGGCTTCACCAAGTGCATCTTTATTCAGTTGTTCTTTCAAGTACCAATAACTGATTGGTGGCCCTTTTCTCCTATTTAATAGGGAAGTCATCACCACTAACACTCTTGGATTGATGATATGCTGTCGTGAGTTACCTTCCACTGAATATTAGCCTTCTGATGTCCCTTATGATGATTATGAAGAATCATTTTCATAATATTTGGAGAAATTTCACAGTATTTTTCTGATCAGTAGATGTTGTTCATGCAAATTGTCGTCAACCTATATCATTATTTTAGTCAATGATTATTTAAAAATTGGCATGTGTACAACTAAGTGAGATTTCCTCGTGCTTGGCAATGCAGAAATTTCAATTTATAGCTATCATTATTTTATTCTGTTAATCTGTGGTTGAGTGGTTCAAAGACCCTTAGTTCTCAGATTGCTTAGTTGCCATGGGGCATTAGTTTACATTGCATTCTCTAGTATTATGAGAGTAATGAATTTGTTAGATTCATAAGCCAATGGAAGATAAACATTTTTTAGGTGGTGTCCCATTTTTTCTGAATTGAATTCACTGTCAGATCCCAATTTACTCGATGCTTAATCTAATTTCTGCAGGCTTGTTTTCAATCTTTGTATTCCGAAGCTCGACCGGATGTGATACCACCAATTGTAACACCCGGCGTGCATGATCCCGATAATGCTCATGAAGAGGTCTGTTCTTCCACACTAAGCGGCGGAGATTTTAGTTTTCTACTTCATCGGTAAATGTTGGTTAACACTTGATTGAAACAAAGCAGAATGGCTCGAGGCAGCAGACATCTGCGGATAATAGGAGGTGCCTATAAGGACATGATTCCTCCCATGGATCATGAGAAAGGCATTCAGGTCCGGGACCTGCAGATATGAGGCTTTAGTTTGCAGGAAATTCATATATGAGGCTAAACCTGTTTGGATTTTACTTGTGTATGAATGGTTGTATGAATCTTAATATAACTGGAATGGAATGAATTCTATTTGATATTCTTGAGTGATAATGTGTGGATGTTTAATTAGTTGAGGTGTTATGATTTTACTTGTGTATGAATGGTTGTATGATTGTTGATCTCCTCAGGTGACTCGAGATTTCATTGATTATTCTTGCCCAAATTTTATTCTTTAGAAATTAATTTGTATTCCTCTAAGACGGCCAGTCTAACTAGGGTTAAGTCCTACAGTCAGTATGGCTCTGATACCAACCCTGTCGGGACCCGAATCTGCAAATCCGGACCCTCTGTGTATTCTGTACTAGTCCAGGATCACGCTAGTACACACAGGAATAACAGGTTGAAGTACCACAATCATACACAGCGGAATTAATAATAAAGTACTTCAAACATGAATATAAACGAGTTACAAGACCTTATGGTCACCTTACAATAATCGGCCACGCAGGGCGATAATATCAAAGTAGCACAAGTTTAATAGCGGAAGCAAAAGTACGGTAATGAGACAACTCGTAGCCACAGGCAATTGACGAGGCTTGTCGACGATCGGGATCGCCAACCGCAAGAAATGTGATGGGGGTCAGTATGATGCGGGACCCGATCTGCGCTTCGCTCGGACGGAGGAAAAGAGTAGACGCGGTGATGGTCGGTGCAAGACGACAACGGGCGTGAGACCGAGATTTATACTGGTTCGAGCCCCTGTGGAGGTAATAGCTCTACTCCAGTCGCCTTCCGGCAGTTTTCTTATCTATTTCTGAGTACAAGGGTGTGTTACAGCTCAAGTTTAATAATGGCTATGTCTAAGCTCGAGCTATGGCGTGTTGTGTGTTGTCTTCGTGTGCCCCAAAAGACTGCGCATCCTTGGTCTTTATACCTCCACTGCACGCAACGGATGGGAGAGATTCCCGGGAAGTGGCCTTCATGCACGTTGAGGGCTGGCAATAACTGCTCCGAACTTGTTGCACGCACCTGCTCCTACCCCACGACCCGCGCCTTGGGCAACCGCCGGTCAAATGCTTGATCCGAAATCCAAGGGTGGACTACGGCCCCGAACAAGGGCCCGCCCGAGCTCAAGGTCGAGCGGGGCCGTGCTCGGGTCCAGCACGCTCTAGGTCGAGCGCCTTGGCACGCACCCAGGTCGTGGTTGGGGGCCTCCCGAGCTTGGGGATCCGTTGACCATGCGCCGGCCGGTTAAGGGACGCCCAGCCCTCGTCAGCTAGCCCCCGAGGCTTAAGGTCTTGGCCGAAAAACGGGCCGACCTTGAGTCTCTATAATTGGGACCGATTCCCAGAATTCTCTTGAGGTCGAGGTCGGGCGGAAACGTAACGCCAGGCCGTGAGTAAGCGACACCTGGCGCCTCTTGATCTCCGGAACCCCGGTACGGATGCAAACGGTTGGCGACACCTGCTGCGTCTCGAAACCGCAGCCCAGGCCTTAACTGCTCCTGTCAAATCGTGGCCGGCGCGCCCTTCGAAGCACCGTGGACTGGATTTGACGACGGCGCGGCCTATAAACTCAAGACCGCAGCGCCTGTTGAGGGAACCTCCCGACTAGCGCCCTTCGTCTCCTAAGCCTCCGAGCCCAAGCAAAAAACTCCCTCCCCCCCTCGACCGAAATCGCCGCGATTGCCATGGCCAAGCTAGGGAGGAGTATGCTATCGCCTGCAAGGATGAAGGAGCTCGAGACCCTGGGGCTGCTTGACCCATTCACGTGGCGGCTGCCGGGCAACGAGACCGAGCCACGCCCCAGGGATGACGAGATCGTCTGCACCGAGCACTATGTCCTCTTCGGCCTGCGGACCCCAGAGAGCGAGTTCCTTTCCGTGGTCCTCACCAGTTGCGAGATCGAGCTCACAAACCTGGTGCCGAACTCCATTCTTACTCTCGCCATCTTCTCCCACTTGTGCGAGGGGTTCTTGGGAATCCTTCCCAATCCCTCGCTTTTCTTTCGGTACTTCAGCCTCTTCCGCTCTGGGAAGGATCCTGTGGTTGGATGTCTCTACTTCCGGCTGCGGACAGGGCTCAAGTGGTCCTTCCCCAAGATCCAAGCTCGGGACTCCCTCGGGCCATGGTCCGAGCGATGGTTCTACCTGAAGAAAGGGGAGCTCGGCACGCTGTCGTACAAGGGAAAGCCCGTCGGTGGGAAGAAGGAGACCCCAGAGGCGACGATCCCGAGGCCGACGAAGAAGCCATCGCCGCCATCCATCTCTGCGCCGAGCACGGCCTCACCGGGCAGGCGATCGTCGTCGACTTCCTGCGAAACCGGGTGTCCCCTCTGCGGAGGCGGACGCACCCATTCTACAAGATCCAAGGGCGCATCGAATTGACCCACGAGGGTACGTCTGGTATGCCCCCTACCTCGTGGTCTTGCCCAAGTCCACCCCTCGCACTTCTTTGAGAATCGTTCCCCTTCGCAGCGCCGAAGGAGTCTTGGGTTGCCGCCAGGATGAATGAGATGTTCGGGAAACTGGCGCATAATTACTCCATGGACGACTCCGTGCCGAAGAACGTGCTCCGCCGAAAGGTTGAGGTGAGCCATGCCGACCAACGGCTCGACCTGAGCGACCCCAAGGCCCCCCGTGGCCCTTTCATGCACGCAAGACCACCAAGAGCTGCTCGACACGGCCAGCTGGATGCTCCCGTTGCTCGGGGTGGGCAAGAGCAAAAAAGGGAAGAGGAGACCTTCCCCAGCCGACGACGGACCACCAGGAGGCGAAGAGAACTCATGTCGAGTGGGGCGACCGCGCCATGGTGAGGATCCCGCTTGGTTGAGCCCCCGAGCCCGTGCTCGTGTGCCTTGCTGGTTTGACACGTTCTCCTTTTTGCAGCAGCAAAGCGCGGCAGCCGCCGCCAGGTCTTCGAGCCCTCTCTCGGCTCCGGGACCTCAAGTTCGGAGCCCTACTGCAGCGGATGACGTGGAGCCGGCACGGGCACCGAGGCCCCCGGTCGCGACGTCGCGCAAGCGAAGTGCCCCCTCGGCCTCGGGGCAACAAGACCTTCGCCGACCCTCAACGAGGCAGAGGCTGGCATCCCAGGTAGATTCCTGGCTTCTTGGACTTCTGTCTTCCTCGCATCTTTCTGGCTTAGTGTATGTTTTTGATCGCAGACCTCGAGCACCCGAGCTCGAAACTTGCCCGTTTTGACGATGCCTATTGTCCAGGGCGAGTCCGAGTCAGAGGAAGAAAATGTCAGAGGCGATTGTTAGTGATATGCCCTAGAGGCGATCATGTGAGATGATTGTATCATACGTCTATGTTCATGTACTTATCAGTTCCATGAATAAATGTCACTCCTTTGTTTATTGAGTATGACTTAATTGTGAAACACATTGGTTATATGATATTATTCTAAACGATCCTGGTCACATATCATTATGTGGGACAATAGTGATTTGACCAAAGACATGTATTGATTGATGGTAATGTTTCACATACCATAGATATGGAGATATCAAATCAATAATGTGGGCACATGTTAGAGAACATGGGGTTGATAGACCCGCCCGAGACACCGATGAGATTGTTATCTTAGAAGTGCCATCGAGTGTAGTCTCGAGTGGTATACCTATACGATCCTTTGACTGAGATTCTTATTGATTCTCGATGTGTAATTGTATACTTGGGGCTATCAAACGCTTCTCCGTGAAAGCAGAGAGTTATAAAGGTAGCTTACGAGTATGCCATGAAACATGACGTGAGATATAAGAGATCAAGATGGAATTTGCCCTCCTTGAAAACGGAGAGATATCTCTCGGCCCCTCGGTGTGGATGGATAAGGAAAGTGCATGGCCATGCCAAAGTGATTAAAGTGTTAATCACGAATTATATCCATTACATTGACGAGTGAATGGGTCGAGCTATCACAAGGATGGCACGATCTTGCCTTGAGCTTGACCGTATCGCGGGGCAAAAGGATGGTATATGAGTATATCATGGTTCAGCCGATCGATCATTCTGCATTTCGGGGACAACATGTCCCGCTAGGAACCATCAAGAATCGATGGTCCGGAAAAGAGGTTTCAGGGCCATGGCCGCTTATGCATGAACCTAACGGGTCACACACTTAACGGGTTGGATCATGTCTGATGGATTGGATCCATTAGTGGGTTTACACGGATTTGGATCCTCTGGCGTCTTAATGGATTTCTACTGTAGAAGATCCATTAGTGAGTCCTAGTGGGCTTCTATCGTAGAAGGCCCGTTAGTGCACTCTATATAAAGGGGCGTGGGGGTGTGCAGCCATTAGGTTCTCCCCACCACGAAACCCTAGCCGTCGACTCCTACCCCTACCAGAAACCCTAGCCGTCGCGCTGGTGCTAGCACACGGCAGCACGCGCGTTCCACCCTCGTGTGGATACTTGAGAGGCGCCACAGATCTGTCTCGGCGACTCGATCGGCGATCGGTTTCACCCTCTCCAACCTGCATCGTGCACTCTGCGCGCGAGAGACGCTCAAGGACTCAGCGATCGCTTGGCGAGCACTCGGGCGGTCCGGAGACCACTCGGCGAGCACTCGGGTGATCTCGCAAGCACTCGGCCGAAAGCGATGGGAGTACGCTCGACTCGTCAAGGCTTCGAGCACGCGGGGAGGCTTCACCCACTCTACTTCCGCTGCTAACGTGCTCCAAGGGTAATGCTCCATGATCTTTGACTCGCATGTATCCTGATTGAATGCGTAGAAAATTTTGTTTTCGTCTAGTGTAGCATACGCGTTCTCCTTCAGTGGTATCAGAGCCGATCTTGCATTGTCTTGGATCTGGATGTTGCGCATATGTTGATATGCTGTTTGATTAGTCACGGGTTGATGTGATCAATCGGTATAGGGTTCATGAGGTACGAGTTGGTAGTGCAACGAGGCCAAAAAGATTAGTTCGTGCTTTATCTAAATCATGTTGCGACCGGTCCATACCTACCGAAACACCATCTGGACCTTCGTCATGTGCCATCTATGATATTAAGCCAATAGATCGAGGCCGCATGTGTGCAATCTTCTCGAGGGGCCTCACGCATTTGATGTATGAGTTGATGGTTCTACACGATCAAAAGATTAGTTCGTGCTCGTTCTATTTCATGCCGTGCATTACCCCTACCAGCGGTAACACCATCGGGTAGTAGCTAGTGCTGAATAGATCGTGCCAACAGATCGAGATCGGTGTGGTCACCGCCTTCTCAAGAATCTTATGGAAATTGAGGCATTTTGATGGCTCGGAATCGGTATGATTTGTTCAATCCGATTGAATTTCCATAGCGTTTTCGTAGATGTGATAGTCACAGTAGCGGCCGTTAAATAAAACTTGATTCCCATCGCAGGGTAGAATACGATTCTGCGCTTAACTTGTTTTTGCAGGGAATGATGTGAATAGTATGGCTCCCATGTGTGTATGTGATGCATTAATGTAATTTTCATAGCCTGCGTGCTATGGTTAATTGCAGCTTGGGCTGCCATGTTATTGTATAACGGCCTGCGTGTCGGTTTGTGATGCTTGGAATCCTCATGTAAGTTGTTTACTAGCTATTAGACGTAGTAGCGTGGTACTCGATCATGGAGGCCGGCTTCAAGCATGATGGCTCGGTGGACAGGAAGTGCGACAATGGAGATTGGAGTGCTTTGGGCCATACTATTTCACATGTTAATGTGATTATCTGTGATGATTCCTGTCATGCTATTCTATCATGTTTAGTTGATATGATTGTCATGTTAGAATGGTTTCCCTCGAAAAATTAAGAGTTTCATGCCCTTCCAATAGCTGCACCTATAGAGATCTTGTACGTTGAATGGTAGTTTCTGCCAAAGCAGGGTGCCATCAACTTCCTTGATCAATAGGGTGGATGTCGGACATCCGCATGCATAGTATTGGTTTACTTATCGAAGCTATCAAAACGGTTTTGGGCTTCGGGGCATATGGATGTTGGGAGCCGGGGCATTGGATGCCACCCAACAAACAAGAATCACATATGATGTGATTGGCAATGTTATGCCTACCTATGTTACTAGGGTTCTAGCGGTGATGCCAAAGCTCACTAGGACTTTAGTGAATATGGATCTTGTCCTACTGAAAGTCGCCAGAGGGAAAGTGACTTTAGTGGGAGTATCTTTTATTAAAAGGTTTAATAGAAGATTTACATGAACATTGTGCTAAGACTTTGCGTATTTATTTACATTGTAGATGGCACCTAATCTTGCCACTCAAAACACTTGGTTTTAATTTGCGATCGATTACGAGAAAGAGAAACTCTCTGGAACAAACTTTATTGATTGGTACCGAAACTTGAGAATTGTTCTCAAGCAAGAGAAAAAGGAATATGTCATTGAGGAGACATATCCTGAGGAACTAGCTGAGGATGCTACTGCTGCTGAACGACGTGCTTATGAGAAGCATGTCAATGATGAGGTTGATGTTGGCTGTCTCATGCTTGCTACAATGAACTTTGAGCTTCAAAAGCAATATGAGAACACGAATGCCTATGCTATGATCACAGGCCTTCGTAGCATGTTTGAGAACCAAGCTAGGGCTGAGAGATACTCGATCTCAAAAGCTCGCTTATGCAAGCTAACTGAAGGTAGTTCGGTGAGTCCTCATGTGATCAAGATGATTGGTTACATTGAGAACTTGGAGAAACTGAACTCCCCCTTAAGCCAAGAGTTGGCCACTGATGTGATTCTCCAGTCGCTTCCTGCAAGCTTCGAGCCTTTCATCATGAATTTTCATATGAATGGCATGGAGAAAAACATGTCTGAACTGCATGGGATGCTTAAGACAACAGAGGAAAGCATCAAGAAAAGCAATAATCATGTGATGATGGTCCAAAAGGATGGTGGTAAGAAAAGGAAGCGTGGAGCAAAAGGCAAGGGTGTGGATACGATCCCCAACCCTAAACCTAAGACCAAAAGTGGTCCTACTGCTGCTGATGCATGTCACTACTGCCATAAGAAAGGTCATTGGCGTAGGAACTGCAAGAAATACTTGGAGGATAAGAAGAATGGAACTCTAGCTTCCACTTCAGGTATTAATGTTATAGAAGTTAATCTTGCTACTTGTCCTAATGAGTCATGGGTATTTGATAACGGATCGATGATTCATGTTTGCAAATCGTTGCAGGACTAAGAAAGACTAGAAGTTGTGCAAGTGGTGAGGTGGACATTCGTCGGCAATGGCGCAAAGGTTGTTTGCAATGGCCGTTGGCGTTTATCCCTTATCGTTACCTTCAGGATTAGTTTTGGAATTAAATAATTGTTATTATGTTCCAGCCTTGAGTGGAAACATTATCTCTTCTTTATGTTTGGAAGAAGATGGTTTTGATTTTGTAATAAAGAACAAATATTGTTCAATTTATTTCAATGGTATGCTCTATGGTCATTGTCCATCATTGAATGGGCTATATGTGCTAAATCTTGAAGATAATTTTGTCTATAATGTTAATACGAAAAGACTCAAAACAAATGATGTGAATTCCGCTTATCTGTGGCATTGTCGCTAGGCCATATAAATAAGAAGCGTGGAGAAGCTCCATAAAGATGATCTTCTTGATTCATTTGATTTTGAATCATTTGACACGTCATGAGCCTTGTTTACTTGGCAAGATGACTAAAACGCCTTTCATCGGTTCAAGTGAGAGGCGAGTGACTTATTGGCCTTAGTACATACTGATGTATGTGGACCGATGAGCGCTGGAGCCAGAGGTGGATTTCAGTACTTCATTACCTTTACTGATGACTTTAGTAGGTATGGCTATATCTATCTAATGAGGCATAAGTCTGAATCTTTTGAAAAGTTCAAAGAGTTTCAGAATGAAGTGCAAAATCATTTGGGCAAAACAATTAAATTTCTGCGATCTGATCGTGGAGGTGAGTATTTGAGCCATGAGTTTAATGATCATCTTAAGAATTGTGGAATAGTTCCTCAATTGACTCCGCCTGGAACGCCTCAATGGAATGGGGTATCCGAACGGAGGAATCGAACTTTGTTGGACATGGTTCGGTCTATGATGAGTCAAACTGATCTTCCATTGTCATTTTGGGGATTTGCTCTAGAAACAGCTGCGTTCACACTAAATAGGGTTCCATCAAAATCGGTAGAGAAGACGCCATATGAGATATGGACCGGGAAGCGTCCCTCGTTGTCTTTTCTAAAGATTTGGGGCTGTGAAGCCTATGTAAAACGTATGACGTCTGATAAGCTTCACGCCAAGTCTGATAAGTGCTTCTTTGTGGGGTACCCTAGGGAAACTAAAGGGTATTATTTTTATAACCGAGAAGAGGGCAAAGTGTTTGTCGCTCGACATGGTGTCTTTTTGGAAAAGGAGTTTTTCAAAAGGGCTAGTGGGAGCAAGGTGCAACTTGAAGAAATTCGGGAAACATCTGAAAATGTTTCAGCTCCTACTAACCCTAAGCGGAAATGCAAAATGTTGCGTAACCCGTGGTAGAGGCACCACCCCACGCAGTCTCGAGGACTAGCCGTGCACCGAGAGGTACATGTTCCTCACGACGGGACAACGCGACGTGTTGTTGTTGGACAACGATGAGCCCAAAGACTATGAGGAAGCAATGGTGGGACCAGACTCTGGGAAATGGTTGGAAGCCATGAGATCTGAAATAAAGTCCATGTATGATAATCAGGTTTGGAACTTGGTTGATCTCGCCGATGGGGTAAAACCTATCGAGTGCAAATGGGTCTTTAAGAAAAGATAGATATGGATGGAAATGTTCACATCTATAAGGCACGATTGGTGGCTAAAGGTTTCAGGCAAATTCAAGGTGTTGATTATGATGAAACTTTTTCACCCGTCGCTATGCTTAAATCTATTCGGATCATGCTAGCAATTGCCGCATTCTATGATTGGGAATTGTGGCAAATGGATGTCAAAATGGCTTTCCTAAATGGAAACCTAAGTGAGGATGTGTACATGACACAACCTAAAGGTTTTGTCGATCCAAACGATGCTGGCAAGGTATGCAAGCTTCAGAAGTCTATTTATGGGCTGAAGCAAGCATCTCGGAGTTGGAATCTTCGTTTTGATGAAGCAGTTAAAGAGTTTGGCTTCATCAAGAATGAAGAAGAACCTTGTATTTACAAGAAGGCTAGTGGGAGCGCACTTGTGTTTCTGATCTTATTTGTAGATGACATATTGTTGACTGGAAACGATATTCCAATGCTTGAAGCTGTCCAATTTTATTTGAGAAAATGTTTCTCGATGAAGGATTTAGGAGAAGCGACCTACATCTCAAGCATAAAGATCTATAGAGATAGATCGAGAAGGCTAATTGGATTAAGCCAAAGTACATACATTGATAAAATATTGAAACGGTTCAATATGCGAGATTCCAAGAAGGGTTTCTTGCCAATGTCGCATGGTATTCATCTAAGCAAGACTCAGTGTGCTTCGACACCTGATGAGCAAAAGAAAATGAGTATGATTCCATATGCCTCCGCTATTGGATCCATCATGTATGCCATGTTATGTACACGCCCAGATGTATCATATGCTCTAAGTGCTACGAGCAGGTATCAATCAAACCCGGGTGAAAGTCACTGGGCAGCTGTGAAGAACATCCTCAAATACTTACGTAGGACTGAGGACATGTTCTTTGTCTTTGGAGGAGAGGAAGAGCTAGTTGTAAAGGGTTACACTGACGCAAGCTTCCAAAACGATAAAGATGATTCACGATCGCAATCCGGTTTTGTATTCTGTCTCAATGGTGGGGCAGTGAGCTGGAAAAGTTCCAAGCAAGAGACAGTGGCTGATTCCACGACTGAGGTTGAGTATATTGCAGCTTCTGAAGCTGCAAAGGAGGCTGTTTGGATCAGAAAATTTGTTTCTGAGTTGGGAGTTGTCGCTAGTGCATCCTGTCCAGTGGACCTCTATTGTGACAATAGTGGTGCCATTGCACAAGCGAAGGAGCCTAGGTCTCACCAAAAATCCAAACACATACTCAGGCGTTATCACCTCATCCGAGAGATCATCGATAGAGGAGATGTGAAGATTTGCAAAGTGCACACGGATCTGAATGTCGCTGATCCGCTGACAAAACCTCTTCCACAGCCGAAGCATGAGGCACACACAAGAGCCATGGGTATTAGATACTTGCATGATGCACTCTAGTGCAAGTGGGAGATTGTTAGTGATATGCCTAGAGGCGATCATGTGAGATGATTGTATCATACGTCTATGTTCATGTACTTATCAGTTCCATGAATAAATGTCACTCCTTTGTTTATTGAGTATGACTTAATTGTGAAACACATTGGTTATATGATATTATTCTAAACGATCCTGGTCACATATCATTATGTGGGACAATAGTGATTTGACCAAAGACATGTATTGATTGATGGTAATGTTTCACATACCATAGATATGGAGATATCAAATCAATAATGTGGGCACATGTTAGAGAACATGGGGTTGGATAGACCCGCTCGAGACACAACGATGAGATTGTTATCTTAGAAGTGCCATCGAGTGTAGTCTCGAGTGGTATACCTATACGATCCTTTGACCCGAGATTCTTATTGATTCTCGGCATGTGTAATTGTATACTTGGGGCTATCAAACGCTTCTCCGTAGCGGGAGAGTTATAAAGGTAGCTTACGAGTATGCCATGAAACATGACGTGAGATATAAGAGATCAAGATGGAATTTGCCCTCCTTGATAACGGAGAGATATCTCGGGCCCTCGGTGTGGATGGATAAGGAAAGTGCATGGCCATGCCAAAGTGATTAAAGTGTTAATCACGAATTATATCCATTACATTGACGAGTGAATGGGTCGAGCTATCACAAGGATGGCACGCATCTTGCCTTGAGCTTGACTGGTATCGCGTGGCAAAAGGATTGGTATATGAGTATATTATGGTTCAGCCGATCGATCATTCTCAGGCATTCGGGGACAACATGTCCCGCTAGGAACCATCGTTGTCGATGGTGCGAAAAGAGGTTTCGGGGCCATGGCCGCTTATGCATGAACCTAACGGGTTACACACTTAACGGGTTGGATCATGTCGATGGATTGGATCCATTAGTGGGTTTACACGTTTGGATCCTCTGGCGTCTTAATAGATTTCTCTTGAGAAGATCCATTAGTGAGTCCTAGTGGGATTCTATCGTAGAAGGCCCGTTAGTGCACTCTATATAAAGGGCGTGGGGTGTGCGTACCATGAGGCTCTCCCCACCACGAAACCCTAGCCGTCGACCCCTACCCCTGCCAGAAACCCTAGCCGTCGCGCCGTGGTGCTAGCACACCGGCGCCCGGCGTTCCACCCCCGGACGTGTGGATACTGTAGAGGCGCCGTTGCATCTGTCCTCGGCGCTGATCGGCGATCGGTTTCACCCTCTCCAACCTCGCTGCGTGCACATCTTCATCCATCGCATCATGCACCAAGCGAGGAGACGTCAAGGACTCAGGCGATCACTTGGCGAGCACTCGAGCGGTCCGGAGACCACTCGGCGAGCACTCGGGTGATCTCGCAAGCACTCGGCCGAGCATTCGGGAGTACGTTCGACTACGTACAGTGCTTCGGAGCACGCGGGGAGGCTTCACCTACTCTACTTCCGCTGCTAACGTGCTCCAAGGGTAATGCTCCATGATCTTTGACTCGCATGTATCCTGATTGAATGCGTAGAAAATTTTGTTTTCGGCTAGTGTAGCATACGCGTTCTCCTTCAGCTTTATCATTAGTATCACTCTTTTAAGAAAACCGATACTGATGCTTCATCATTAGTATCACTCTTTTAAGAAAACCGATGCTGATGCTTTATCATTAGTATCACTCTTTTAAGAAAACCGATACTGATGCTTCATCATTAGTATCACTCTTTTAAGAAAACAGATACTGATGCTTTATCATTAGTATCACTTTTTTGATAAAACCGATACTGATGCTTTATCATCACTTTTCTAATAGAACACTGATGTTAGTCATCAGTATCACGTTTTTAATAAAACCAATATTGATGCTTTATCATCACTTTTCTAATAGAACACTAATGTTAGTTATTAGTATCACTTTTTTTTAATAAAACCGACACTGATGTAGTTTATTGCACTATTCCTTTTCAGACATCTGCAAGTTCTGAATTTTCAGCATTTCATCAAAGAGAGAAAATGCCATAACTTTGTCATACATTGTTGAAATTATTAGAAATTTTGCAGAAACATATTTCATGATACTGCAAAACTTTTCATAAAATAATTTTTGGAAAAAGCGACCTCATTCAAGAAATATGCCAAAATTCATTTCAGAGACATGATTTGTGCGTAAAAGCGAGAAAAATCAAAACTTTTTCAAATTAATCTCGAATTGTACGAAAATTTCGAAATGAGCTTTCAACTATTTAAAAGCTTTCCCAAAAGTAATTTTGTCAAATGGAATTTTCTTTCACAACATATGGCACAAAGTGCAGGCAAAGAGAAATTGCATGCATTTCAATCAAGCCTCCAAACAACAATTTTACATACATTATAATAGTCCATTTATTTACAATACTGCCCTTCATGATGATCTACTCGCATGTAATTGGCTCCATGTGTGTCGTCATCCCCGCTAAGACAAGCCCCATCTGCAAATGAAGGTATCTCATCGAATTGGTTATACTCTTCTTCATCTACAACATCTTCAACTCCTACGATCCATCTCTTGCCATGAAGAACGACGTGCAACCTCGGATTGGCCGGATCGCGCACGTAAAAGACTTGAGTTGCTTGCTTCGCAAGGACAAACGGATCATCTTTGTAGGCGAGTCTACTGAGATCCACAATAGTAAAGCCTCTCTTGTCGACCTTCACTCCATGTGGAAGTCGTACCTACTTACATCGGAACAATGGAACTTGGTATATTCCGTAATCGAGCTCCCAAATTTCTTCGATCATCCCATAGTAGGAGTTCATTGCGTTTGGGGAGATTGTTTTCGAGTGATGATCATCAGAGAAAGCATTTATACTCACACCACTGTTTTGGGCCAAGACTCTTGGCATCTTGACTCTCGAAGTAAAAGGTGTAACCATTAATATCGCACCCGCCATGTCTCGTACATTAAATCTTGGTCCGTCACCAACCATTTTACATTCTCACTAAAGGAGATCTCCGCTTTTCTTTGAACCATGTGAGGAATCGATCATTGTGTTCTTGTGCGATGGAAAGCTCATCCATTTGTGGATTCTCTTCCGTAATATCAACTTATGATGCTCGATGTATGGATGAACCTGCGCTATTACGCAAGACGTGAAATCGCCTTGCAATACATATCAAACCTCGGACTCATTAGTTTGGACCCAACGGTTCCTTTACCGCAAAGTCCGCCCTCATGACAAGATCTGAGAACACCGATTGCTTGTGTTTTACCCGTAGTCCACGCAAAACTCAATAACCTCTTCACCCCATAACCTTCAACAATACTACCCTCGAGCTTCAATCGATTCCTCATGTACGACTTTAATATACTCATGTACCTCTCGAGCGGATACATGTAGCGTGGAAAGCGGGTCCACATATCTTAATCTCTCGACAAGGTGAACAACAAGGTGGACCATTCGTCAAAAGAACGACGGTGGGAAATGCATCTCAAGGTGACACAGAGTCCGCACCACCTCACTCTGTAAGTTGTCTAGTACATCGGGTCAATAACTGCGCAGAGATCGCATTGAAGAAATAACACAACTTTGTGATTGCCAATCGACATCCTCTCGGGAGAATATTTTGGATTGCAACTGGAGCATTTGGGTCAACAAGACATGGCGGTCATGGGACTTCATGCCCAACAACTTCAAATCATCCATAGACACAAGCTTCTTAATGTTCATGGAGTAGCCAGATGGAACTTTAATACTTTGGAGACATTTGCAGAGATCTTCTTTCTCCTTCTTGGGCAGGTGTAGCATGCAGCAGGATGTATGGACCTTTTCCATCCTCCTCTATCACTTTGCAAGTCCTGGCCCGATTCCCATGTAGGCCATGTCGCGATGAGCATTGACACCATCTTTGGTCTTCCCGTATGTTCAAGCAGATGCCAACCAAGTTGTCGCAGACATTCTTCTTAACATGCATGACATCAATACAATGCGGACATCTAACTCCTTCGATGCAGTAAGTCCCGAATATTGACCTCTTCTTCCAAATGGTCCTAGGATCTAACAGATTCTGACTCTTTTCGTCTCAACATCGATATCCTCTACACGTGAATATACTTGGCTTCCATTCATAGGTCTGCGGTGCGAACGGACTTCCCTCTTCCCATCAAATTTGTCATCCATCTTACGGTATCGATGACTTCGAGGTAAAACCTCGGTGACCCATATACACGCTTTTCTTGGAATTCGCACCATAGACTCTCGGTCTCCTCTTCACAAATAGGACACGCTTTGGCTCCTTCAGATCAGTAATCGCCCAATTACCAAGGGCCGGAAATCATTTATGGTGCAAAATACCATAGCCCGTAGGGTGAAATGCTCTCTTTGTACGCATCCCACACGATTTACCCCTCATTCCACAATTTTACCAAATCCTCGATCAATGGTGCAAGGTACACATCAATATCATTTCCTACTGTTTGGGTCCCGAGATTAGTAATGACATCATGATATACTTCCGCTTCATGCATGACCAAGGAGGGAGGTTGTAGATACACAATGAATCGGCAGTCTTTGTGACGATCGCTCATGTTACCAAACGGATTCATTCCGCGGTACTCAACCCAAATCTTATGTTCCTCATTTCGCACCAAACTCCTCATGTTTCCAATCGATGTTTCTCCATTGAGCCGAATCGGCAGGTGTCTCGACTTGCCATCTTCCTTCGAGACTCGTAATGCCAGCGCAACAATTTTGCCTCTCTCAGTTGCAAACAACCGCTCGAGACGGGAATGATGGGCAAGTACCACAATACCTTGGCGGTGCACCTTTAGTGACCTCTTCACCGTCGTTGCCCGGCTCTTCGCTTCTTGTCGTTACGCTTCTTCTTTTGTTTGTACCGGGCACACCGCAAACCGGACAAACTTGCAGCTCTGATGTGCGTTCACGGTACAAGATGCAATCATTCGACATGCATGTATCCTTTCTATTTCCATTCCCATGGGACATAGTAGCTTCTTCGCTTCATAAATGCTTGTTGGCAACTCGTTTCCCTCAGGAAGCGATCCGATAGAAGAACTAGTAGTGCATTGAAACTTGTATCGTCCAACGGTGTTTTGCCTTCGCTCGAACAATGCAAGGACCGAACCCAACTTGGTGTATTCCGCTTTGCAACTTTGTGAACATCGGTTTGGCATCGCCTTCTATCAAGCTTTTAAACTTTTCAAACTCTCTTTCCGTAATTACCCTCCACATCCCGCAACATTTGCTCCAAATTATCCTCCTCAAACATATCAGGCTACAACTCGTCATCCGGTTCCACCGTATCTTCGTTGCATATCGGAAGGGTACTACCTGCCTCCCCGTGATGGATCCAACATGTGTAATTCCTCACGAAGCCACGTCGAATCAGGTGGTCCTCAATTTGAGATGAGTTGTTAAATCTCCTCGATTCGTGCAATCAATGCAAGGACAATATATGAAGTTTACACCCTCCTCACCATGTCGCCTTCTCGCAATTTTTTGAACTCCTTAACACCCTCTGAAATTCAGCACTCACACGGCTTTTCCGATACATCCATTCCTCACGGTCCATCTGCAATTAAATTTACGCACAATATATTAAGGAAAAATCGAGCGACAACTAGCTATAGCTATTTTAAATATTGAGACATCATTTCAATTAATATTACCTTTGCAAAATAGTGGACGGGTTCCAAGATATATAAATGTACTCCGATCGATACCTAGCTTCTTCCCCGGTTTAAAGCTTCCAATTCCCTACATAAGAGACATAAATTTTAACATCAACAATGATATCAAATAATCTAATTATATAGCTAGTGCAAGAGCTTGCAAATCTTTCTAGTACAACGAAACAAAACAAGGGTACCAACGATGACTCCTAATCTCTAAATAGGTTAGGTCCTAATCCCATTCGAGGATATATGGTTAGGGCAAGTTCTTAAGCCGTTGTACAACTCAGAGAAAATTTGGCTGAAGATCTCCCATTGCTCGCAGATACACGTCTCGACAACAGGTCAAGAGGGTGTGTATCCGAGAACACCAGAGAGACACTAAATCAAATCTACTCAACTTGTACAACACAGCTCAGGAACTTGCTCGAACCATATATCCTCGAACTGTCCAAAAAACGTGGACAATTCGAGACTGCTCGCTTATAAATATGCCCTTTCGTTCAGCATATTTATAAATAAGCACCCTCGAGCGGGAGGCGAGGTTACGCCGCCTAAACTCTAATAACAGCTACCACATGATAGCAATAATAATTCCATATAAACAGGAGATCGCACTACAAAAATTAAATAGATATGTGCTTGTCAAATAAAGAGTGTGAAATCTGAAAGCACGTACACATTTTGAAGAAAACCGCAAAAGAGGGCAAAAAGAGGGGAATCTCCTCAAGATAGGGTTTCAATTTTGCCCTCTTAATACCCACCCATGAGGACTTCAAATTTTCTCACCCAAGTATTGCTTCCAACCACACAATATGAGCTATTTTCTCGGGTGGCGGAGAAATCTCCTCCGAGCAACAACAGAGAAGAGTTCAAGGCGAGTGGTATATATAACCTAGCGAGGCACATCAGAATCGGTTCTTTTCAAAAAGCGATAGTGATGTGCACGGCCATCCTTTAGTGATGAGCACGATTACATCAGAATCGGTTCTTTTCAACAAGCGATAGTGATGTGCATGGTCATCACTATCACTTCTATAAAAAGAACCGATAGTGATAACCATGTGCACATCAGAATCGGTTCTCTACTACAAAGTGATAGTGATGTGTAGGTCATCACTATCGGTTCTTTTCATAGAAGTGATAGTGATGATCACGTGCACATCACTATCACTTCTATGAAAGAACCGATAGTGATGACCGTGTACATCACTATCACTTTTAGTAGAGAACCGATTCGATGTGTCGATGCTACATCACAATCACTTATAATCTCAGAACCGATAGTGATTATTACTAACACCCCTCCGAAGTTACTTATCACAATCATTTTTTTCGAAAAACTTAAGAACCGACACAGATACAGTGATAGTGATGTCTCGTTCTGTAGTAGTGTTGATAAAAACTTTGAATGTTCAAACCACAAACCTATATTTCTTTTTTGTCGTTTGCATATCTTGAGGCACCTTGGAGATACTGTATGTACCTCCATATGCATGTGGAGTTGTTTTTCTCTTTGTTCCATTTAAGAAAAAGCAGAATGTCCCAAGGTAAGAATTCTTCACTGCTACAGAATACGTTTTTACTGTCAGGTCCACATCAGCATCACTGCCAGATGTGAACCCGGCACTACCTAAGTGACAGTGATAGTCGAGGACTATCATTGCCAGATATGAACTGTAGTGATAATCACAATCATTGCTGGTCATGTTTTACAGCCGACGGTGATAATAACTATCACTACTGGTTATCTTTCACAACAGGCAGCGATAAGTAATTAACACTGCCACAATTCCCTCGGCGATCGGCAGTGATAACTCCTTATCACTGCCCTATTTTCCTCCAAAACTGGGAGTGATGAGTTTTTTAAACCTATATATATATATATATTTTGCAGTTAATGTATTATGTAATGTTGCAGCATATATATTGTACAGTAGTGTATTTTGTACGCTAGATTATATGAACAATATTAATGAAACAACGCTAAATCATAATGCAAATACATTGAAGCATCATAATATTTATTTATTACATTGTTCATTCACAATCGTTCACATCTCACTTAAGCTACAACGTGTGGCTCGTAAAACTCGCCCTTCGGGTTGATAACTTCTCAAACGATGAACCCAGTCATCTACTCTCGAAGGGCTTCAATTTCGTTGTCGAGCAGGCTGCTGATGCCCAGCTTCACATGTTGTCATGGGAGAAATTGAAGCATTAATTAGTGTCATCATCTTTCTAAAGAAAAGTAGGCATCAACAAGTTATGATATACCATCTCGCCGTTGTAGTCGGTACTGTCAGTGACGAACACATGCATATGTGTCATTGAGTAGTATCCACATAAATTGTTCCCTTGGATCTATCTCAGGCATAGAAAATCGGTTTTTATTCTGAACTTCTTCGTAAATGGATGACACCGCTGGCTCTTCTTGCGGTATTTTGCGTACACCTTGTGCATGGTTTTGAGTAGTCATTAAACTTAATTAGGTGCAATGGAATGGAAGATTACTGGAGCAATAACGCTTTCGTCTACCATGATGACAAGGAGGATCCAGTGAAAACTGCAGAAGCTAATTAGTCGTCACATGGTGTTGCACATCAAATGTGTGAGACTAGTAAGCAGGGAAACACGTACTGAAAGTTATAGGGTAAAAGTACGTAGGTTGTGATAGCCCAGAAATTTAGGAACAGTAAAATGTAATATTTAAATTTGAATGTGAATCTTTTCAGCTTGTTCATAATGCCTTTGACTTTATTTGGAGTTTTATGAATTCTTTAGTGTTTTGAGTTGCAATAAAAGTCAACTAAAGAAATGAAAAGAAGAAAAGGCAAAGAAGCAAAAAGAAAAAGTTTGGAAAATTTATTGGGAGAATCCTGAACATGTAAATAATCCATTTTAACAGCCACATGAAATCTTCACATAAGAAAATGAGGAAGAAAAATAGAACAACAATTTTTATTCCCGAATAATGCATTGTCAGAAATTGTGTAAAATATTGGAATAGCATATGGAGTTGAGAAAATTTATATGAGAACTTCATTACTATATCTACACATAACAAAAATATAATAAATTAATAAGATGGTTGAGAATTATTAAAAATTGAAAACTGAAAACTTGGGAAAATGGAAATTTCAGTGTCAGAATTTTAATTAAATAATGACGTGGGTATTTCAGCTGAAAATTTTACATAGATATATCTAGCCAAAAAAAATTGAAAAAAAAATTTCAAAAATAATAGACTTCATTTGATCTCGAACAAAAATCGAAGACTGAGGCTAAGAAATCAAGTAGTCACTGTTAAAAGAATATTTAAAAATTCTCAGTAGCTTAATTTAATCCCAAATTTTTACCAGGGGATAAATACTTGTTGGAGACTTTAGCCAAAAAGTTTCATCACTTTTTACCTCCATCTGACCATTAGTAAAAATCGGAGAGAGAGGGAGAAAATCATCCAACCACCCTGTTTCTTTCGGCTGGTCACTGACTTGTGGGCCAACCTAGAATCCTGTCCCGTTTTGCTGGCGCAGTGGTGAAATCCCTCAGCCCCTGGCAGTGGCCCCAGGCCCCACCTGCCAGGCCCTTCTTCCTTAGCTCCCGTTCGACCCATTGGGAGCAGGAGACGCCGAACTCTCCCAAAGCGTAGAACGCGGCCAACTCGATTCAGCGAACCAGTCCGTCGCTCAGTCATTCCCCTGCGTCATCTTCCCAAAGCATCGCACGGACCAGCCACGAGTCGCTTGCACCAAGCTTCGCCATTACCTTCTCCCGCTTGCTCCTGTCCTTCCGAGCTGAAGAATGCCGATTGCCAACGCACGTCCCAGCTCCACAGTCCGCAAAGCCACTACAAAACCATTCCAGAGCCATACTAGCACTTTTTCCCCTTTCCCTTCGCCAGTTCTCAGGCTGGCCTCTGGCTCTATCTTCTTCTTCATTGCCATCGTTCGCAGGCGTGCCAGGGAAAGGGGGGAAACCAGCAAATCAACAGAGCACCGGGTAAGCCATGAAATTAAACTGATCCGGAGTTTCGCCATGCCTCTTAGAGTGATAATCAAGTCCCCATTCGAATCCTTCTGCTTGCAGTTGCCGAGTTCCACAGGTCATCTTCTCCGTCTCCGGCGCACCGAGTGCAGGCCGCTCCGCTTCCTCTCCGACGCCAATTCCAGGTGAAATAGAACCCCCTAGACTCACTGATGCTTACCGAATCCTCACCTTAGCCAATCGTTCGCCGGCGTTGAGCCTTCGCCGAAGACCAGTGGCGGCCACCGCAGGCGCGCGTGGTGACCATGCTCCCGGCCGTCACGAGCGGAATGAGTACCACCAACGTGTTCCCCGTGTCACACTGATGCTTTAGGTGTCGGCCATTCCGGCGCTCCGGCCACCATTCGCCGGCGGCGATCGCAAAGCCAGAGCCCTCTGTTTTCACTCACTGATGAGCGGGACCCAGTAGCAGTGTCGGGTTGGTTTTAGCCAGAAAGGGAAAGCGGAGTTTACGGGTGAAAGCTTATTTTCCTATTTTGGCAAATCTGAATTTAGGAGAGGATTTTTCTACCCAAATGAATTTAAGTATTGAATATCTTTTGATTTAGAAGTCCAATTTAGATGAAATAAATTTTAAAATTCATGTAAAATACAGTAGATTTAGAATATGCAAAATATTTTTAGAATAGTCACTGTGTGATTTTTAGTAAATGAAATACATGAGAAAAACATCATGTCTTAAGAAATTAATAATGGTAACTCTATGCCAAATGAAGAAAAGTGAATTTTTATGGAATCTTGATACTGTTAACAACTTAAAAGTGCAAAGTAATGGTATTTAAGTTGAAACATTTCAGTAGCTTAATAAATCCTAAAGTGAAACAATGTCACATGTATAGCTTAAAAAGAAAATATGCTTTAAATACAAATAGGAAAAATGGTATGATCAGAAATTATAAAATGAAAAATTTGAAGAGTCAGTGACAGCATTGAACTCAATTGAGTTTCTGGTTATGCATACATATCCTTGCATGCATAATCACACGTATGCTAGTATACATATATATGAAGATTCATATATATATTCCATATTTGCTTAAAACGTCAAAATGGTTCGATTTCAACTTTATTCAACCAAGCAATCAAGATGAAGATTCAGCTTTGCCAGACGACGTATATTTCCAGTCAGGACGTGGGAATTTAGATGACGACTTTTTCTTCTAGGAGTTTTCCCCAAACCGATGCCTGCGGGTTGTTAGGGGAAATCCACTGGGTTTTGGTTTTTCCAACTTGTCGTGTTGTTGCTACTTTATTAATTCTAAGTGTTGTAATTAAGAAAAAAATTCTCTCAGATAATTAATCTTGTGCAGGTTATAAATATCCTGTTTGGTTATGATATCGTTGTTGTAAACATGTGTCTGCTAGCTACTGATCCAGGGACTAGTCTCAGATACACATGGAGGTTCCTGTTCAATGTAAGCGGGTCTCACAAAGATTGGTATCAGAGCCTTAGAGTCTGTAGGAAACCCCGGGAGTTAAGGTCATTAGTAAAAATCTAAAACTTAATTTATATTAAGTTAAAAATTCATCCCTGTACTAATAATGGAATTTAGCATATTTGCTAATTTTCTTATTTGTAGTCTCTTTACTTTCTTAATTATGTATACTAATCTCGCCTTCTTCCTTATTTTATTGTTGTAGATGGCAAGATTTGTGCCCTGTCACGAGTCAACAGGTGTGGAGTCAATAGGAATGATGGGAGCATTGCGTAGTCTGTTGGAGGCCTGTCACTTCGAAGGTCATCCTCGCTACGTAGTGTTCCAAGCTTACCTTAGTTCGGAGACGAAGGAGTACGCCACTAGGGTGTTTGTGCCCCCTAGACCTGCGTTGAATGAGGGAGAGAGGAGTTTTGTGGGCTTCGGGTCGTCGATAGATGCGTCCATGAATGAGGCGGCGTATCTAGCGATAATCCATCTTAGGCATGCTCTCCTAGATTTAGACCCCGCTTACTATTACTTGCCTGGGAGGCCGGTAGCGGGAGGTAGTGTGTATAAGGATCCTAGTAGTGTTAAAAATGCTAGCTTACGAGTTATGGTAGACTTTATAAATAGGCTAGATCAGCACTACGTGCAATTAGCGCAAGAACTTAAAGAGACACGTGAGTGTATGGCATTTTTAGAGACCACTTTAGCATCAGGCGTGGTGAGAGGTACCGTGCCGCGTTCGGTGCTTGAGGGTGGTGCCCTACAGATACCATCCGCTCAGCGCGCCCCGCCAGCTTCATATGTGCCTACTGTGGGTAGATCCCGTGGTGCCAGGATGTTTAGCATAGGTAGTTTACCGCATCTAGTTAATGACAAGGGAATAAATCCTAGTAGCACGTGTACGTATCGTCCCGCGTCTCCTTGTGTGTATCGACGCAGGGAGTATGTGTCCAAGGTTTTAGAGGGAAATCAGTAGGGCAATGAAGAGAGTTGTAAGAAGTACTTTTGTATTAACATGCCTTGTGTGGGAATTGGCATGGCTTTTGCTGGAAGCATGTGAGTTGGAGTTAAAAATCCTAATGTATGTGTCCCTGTTTAGGATGTAATATGTTGGAATGGTTGTATAATTAAAAGTTGGATGTTATCTTGTTATGACTAATTGCTCTAGAAATATTATTGGGTCGATCCAACTATTTTTAATTTACGATGGCAAGTAACATAGTGTGGTCGATGTGGCAAGGAGCTTGAAGTTGAATTCGACATAAGAGAAGCCAACCTATTTTTAGTATTAGATGACTCGAAAGAGGATTTAAAGTTAGAGCGCACGCAGTCACACACACTAGAGATCAAGTAATGCACCAACATGTGAAGCACTGTAACGAGACTAGACACCAGGCGATGCAAGAGATAGGTCGTAAACTGGTACGAAGGATATGCAAGGCTCATAATATTAGTGTAGATGCTTACTTATGCCTCTACGAGAATCTTAGGGGACTTAATGATCCTATGGTTGAGCCTAAGCCGCGCCGCACCGGGAATAAGCATGAATATTTGCAACAATTTCAGCCCGCGGGTGCGCATGATCAGCCGCTTTCGCCTTGTAGTTCGGAGAGTAGTTGTGATGTTTTAGTACCGCCGCCTTATCCCAAAAACCGCGGCGTGATGGTGCTGTTCAGTGACTCCGACGACTAGCTGAAGGCATGGCAATGGTCAAAAACAGAAGCGTGGATACGGGGTAGGAAGCAACCAAGAAAGTCACAAAGGTAGTAGCATATTTTGGTATCAGAATGTGCTGAATGTAAGATATACGTATGTGTAATTGTAGCACTGGAAGGTAAGTAAACCTATGTATATTTCAAGTATGGTAGGTGCTGAATGTAGGATATAAATATGTATGTTTCGGTTCTGATAGATGAGCCAACTTGTGTATATTCTAAGTACTGGAAGATGACTAGTTGTAAGATAAATGAACGCATGTATGTATTCTAAGTATTGTATGAAATGATGGTGTAAATCAGTGTGTATTATGTTATGGACAGCTTTTGGTTGTGTAGTTTTCTGTGAATAAGTGTGTGAATTTTCTCTCGCAAATTTTAGCTATTAGAGTGGAAATTTACGATGAGATTATTCTTGTGTTCAGTTAATTTTAAAATAAAGTAACCGTAAAATTTTGGGGCACATCTACAAGAATAGAAATAATTAGTACTTCTTTTTGTTGTCAGTTTCTAATAAAGATTGCGTGCAGGATGCGATCCACAAGATCATTGAGCCACATTTTGGAGGGCGAGGCTGAACAGAACGTTCGTACTCAGCGGATTGGCGTTCCTACGCCAATGCAGCCGAACCCGCAGCATCCCACGGCAAGGGCCTCAACCTCTCGGGGTGCTCGTCGTGATCCACCTGCTGCTCCCCAAGAACCAGACCTTCCGGAGGAGCAATTGCCAGAGCCGCCGACTATGGCGCAAGTCTTGGCAATGATGGAGCAAGGAAGGCAAACTCACACTTTGTTGCTGCAACAAATTGCCCAAGGTTTAGCTGCTCAGAATGCTAACTGGGGTGGCAATGGAGGGTCAAAGCTGAATGAATTCTTAAGAACCCAGCCACCGGTGTTCTCGTCATCTGCGGAGCCACTTGAAGCGGATGATTGGCTGCGGGCAATGGAGAATAAATTGAACATAGCCCAGTGTGATGAAAGGGAGAAAGTCCTGTATGCTTCTTATCAGTTGCAAGGAGATGCTGCCATTTGGTGGGAGAGCTATCAAGTGACCCTGCCAGAAGGCCGAGTAGTGCTATGGCCAGAGTTCAAGGCGGCTTTCCGTCGCACACATATACCAGCCAGCATAATTGAAGTAAAGAAGCGAGAGTTCCTGGATTTGAAGCAGGGTAATATGACTGTTATGGAGTATTTACACCGTTTCAATTACTTGTCTCGGTATGCCCCTCGTGAGGTGGCGGATGAAGCCCTGAAGGTGGAGCGGTTTAGAGAGCATCTTAATGAAGAGATCAAGTGGGCTCTTATTGCCCAGGACATTAATGATTTTCAAACTCTAGTTGATAAAGCAATCCGAGTGGAGCATGGCAGTAAGGATGTTCTGGAAAGCAAGAAGCGCAAATGGCTTGCGCGCAAGTATGCTAATGTGGGATCATCTAGATCACAGGGTGGTCAGTCTTCATCTATGCACCGACCCCCACCACAGATGCAGCGGACCCAACGTCCATCGCCGCAGTTTCAGCGCAACCAAGGGCAAGTGGTTCGTGCTCTTCAACAGCAGTCACAGCGAACCACTCGCACTTCACAGCCAGTGAGGGCGTCAGTTAGCACTCAGAAGCCAATGCCCAATGTCACCTGTTTTCATTGTAATGAGCGGGGGCATTATGCCAACTCTTGTCCTAAAAAGAAGACAATGCAGACTCGCTTGCAGACTCAAGGGAAGTCGCAGGGAGTTAGAAATCAGCAAGCTCAAAAGTCAAGTTCAATGCCGGCACAAGGTGATGCTCTTGGACGCTTGCATCATGTCACTGCCGAAGAGGCTCAAGACGCACCTGATGTCGTGTTAGGTATGCTTCTTGTCCAATCCGCCCCTACCTTAGTGTTATTTGATTCTGGAGCCTCTCATTCGTTCGTTTCTAAGAAATTCATAGAACAGAATCAATTGGAAATTTCCCTTTTGCCTACTCACATGGTTATTCATTCACCTGGAGCAACCATTAGGACTAGAAATTTTTGTCCTAATGTCAAGATAGAAATAGGAGGAGTGCTGTTCTGTGACAGTCTTATAATTATAGAAACCTCGGGACTAGATGTAATTTTGGGTATGGATTGGTTAGCAAAACATCAAGGCTACATAGACTGTGCTAACAAATCAATAGCTCTCACAAACCAAGATGGTGTCCGAGTAGAATTCTTGTCTAGTGTTAAATCCTCCACACAACAACCTGTGTTATGTTCTGTAGCTTCTTGCAAAATTAATCAAGTGCCTGTAGTTAATGAGTATCTTGATGTGTTTCCTAATGAATTGCCGGGAATGCCGTCGGACCGTGATATGGAGTTTGTTATTGATTTGGTGCCTGGAACTGCACCCATATCCAAGCGTCCGTATCGAATGCCCCCTAATGATTTAATGGAACTGAAGAAGCAACTTAAAGAACAGCTAGATAAAGGCTTTATTCATCCTAGTACTTCACCTTGGGGCAGTCCAGTTTTATTTGTTGAAAAGAAGGATGGTGGTCTTCGTATGTGCGTGGACTACCGTACGCTAAATGACGTCACCATCAAAAACAAATATCCACTTCCCCGCATAGATGATTTGTTTGATCAGCTAAATGGTGCACAAGTATTTTCTAAAATAGATCTCAGACTGGGTTATTTTCAGTTGAAGATCAGGCCATCCGATATTCCTAAAACTGCATTCGTTACTCGTTACGGATTGTACGAGTACACTGTCATGTCATTTGGTTTCACAAATGCTCCAGCAAGTTTTATGAATTTGATGAACAAAATCTTCATGGAGTACCTGGATAGATTTGTGGTAGTCTTTATTGATGATATTCTGATTTACTCCAAAAGTGAAGAAGAACATGCTCAGCATTTGCAAATGGTTCTTAGCAAATTGCGAGAAAATAAGCTTTATGCCAAATTTGAGAAGTGTAAATTTTGGCTAAAAGAAATAGCATTTCTTGGTCATGTTCTGTCAAGAGGAGGGGTTGCAGTTGATCCCAGCAACGTACAAACTGTATTAGCTAGGGAGAGGCTGCAATCAGTTCCAGAAATTCGAAGTTTTCTAGGAATGGCTAGATATTATCGCCGGTTCATTGAAAACTTTTCCAAAATTGCAAGGCCATTGACTCAACTGTTAAAGAAGGAAAAGAAATTTATCTGGACTCCAGAATGTGAAGAAAGTTTTCGAGAATTGAAAAAGAGGTTAACATCGGCCCCAGTGCTAGTGTTGCCTGATATCCATAAAAGCTTTGAAGTATATTGTGATGCTTCACGACATGGTTTAGGGTGTGTATTAATGCAGGAGGGAAAAGTTGTTGCGTATGCTTCCCGACAACTTCGCCCTCATGAGCAGAATTACCCTACACATGATCTGGAGTTAGTCGCTGTTGTTCATGCTTTGAAGATATGGCGGCATTATCTTATTGGAAATCGGACTGAAATTTATACTGATCACAAAAGCCTTAAGTATTTCTTCACTCAGCCAGATCTGAATTTACGGCAGAGGAGATGGTTAGAATTGATTAAAGATTATGACATTGGTATTCACTATCTTCCGGGAAAAGCAAATGTTGTAGCAGATGCTCTCAGTCGGAAACTTTATTGCACATGGGTTTCTAATCAAACTGATTTAATGAATGAATTTCAGAAGCTGAATTTGAATCTTGTTGAAGATGGTTATGTAGCTGCTCTTGATGTGCAACCTACCCTTAAAAACCAAATTAAAGCCGCACAACTCAAAGATGAAGCTGTTATTAAAATTCAGAATCAATTGAAAGAAAACAAGGAGTCTGAATTTACCATAGACTCAGAAGGGATGGTATTCCGTGGATCTCGGATTTATGTGCCGAATGATCCAGAAATCAAGAAATTAATTCTGTCTGAAGCACATGAATCACCATTATCCATCCACCCGGGAAGCACAAAAATGTACCAAGATCTTAAGGAGTATTGGTGGCCTAGTATGAAGAAGGACATTGCTGAATATGTCGCAAGATGTGACATATGTCAACGAGTTAAAGCTGAACATCAACGTCCAGCCGGGCTTCTTCAACCATTACAGATTCCAGAATGGAAGTGGGATGATATTAGTATGGACTTTATCACTGGTTTACCCAGAACTCAAAAAGGAAACGACTCCATTTGGGTAATTGTTGATCGATTGACAAAAGTAGCTCATTTTATTCCTGTCAGAACTACTTATTCCAGGGATAAATTGGCTGAACTTTATATCAGCAATATTGTGCATTTGCACGGAGTCCCAAAGACAATTGTGTCTGATCGTGGCTCACAGTTCACATCTCGTTTTTGGGAAAAATTGCATAGTATGCTGGGAACCAAGCTGAATTTTAGTACAGCCTATCATCCTCAAACTGATGGGCAGACTGAAAGAACAAATCAGATATTGGAAGATATGCTGAGAGCTTGTGTGCTATTTTATAGCACCAACTGGGCAAAAATGCTTGGCATTTGCGGAATTCTCGTACAACAATAGTTTTCAAGCAAGTCTGCAAATGTCACCATTTGAAGCTCTTTATGGAAGAAAATGTAGAACGCCGTTGTTTTGGACAGAGACTGGAGAGAAGCAGTTCTTTGGTCTAGATCTTATTCAGGAAGCCCAAGAACATGTAGATTTAATAAGAAGTCGACTGAGGGAAGCTCAATCTCGTCAAAAAAGTTATGCCGACTATCGTCGACGTGACTTAAGTTTCGAAGTTAATGATCATGTATATCTCAAAGTCTCACCACTTCGTGGTATTCGCCGTTTCCAAATCCGAGGTAAATTGGCACCGTGGTACATCGGGCCATATCGTATTCTTGAGAAGATGGGCGAAAAGGCATATAAACTGGAATTGCCACCTCAACTTTCTAGTGTTCATAACGTCTTCCATGTATCGCAGTTAAGAAAATGTCTTCGTCTTCCTTCTGAACTTACCCAACTAGAAGAAATTAATTTGCAACCTGATTTGTCTTATCGGGAACGTCCAATTAGAATCTTAGAAGAAGCCGAGCGCCGCACTCGCAACAAGTCTCATAAGATGACTAAGGTGCAATGGACTAATCATTCTGAAGATGAAGCAACCTGGGAGCAGGAAGATCGACTCAAGCAGGAATTTCCCGAGTTCTTTCAGGAGTAGTTTCCCTTAGACCCGCCAAATCTCGGGGTCGAGATTTTTGTAAGGGGGGTAGATCTGTAACAGCCCAGAAATTTAGGAACAGTAAAATGTAATATTTAAATTTGAATGTGAATATTTTCAGCTTGTTCATAATGCCTTTGACTTTATTTGGAGTTTTATGAATTCTTTAGTGTTTTGAGTTGCAATAAAAGTCAACTAAAGAAATGAAAAGAAGAAAAGGCAAAGAAGCAAAAAGCAAAAGTTTGGAAAATTTATTGGGAGAATCCTGAACATGTAAATAATCCATTTTAACTGCCACACGAAATCTTCACATAAGAAAATGAGGAAGAAAAATAGAACAACAATTTTTATTCCCGAATAATGCATTGTCAGAAATTGTGTAAAATATTGGAATAGCAAATGGAGTTGAGAAAATTTATATGAGAACTTCATTACTATATATACACATAGTAAAAATGTAATAAATTAATAAGATGGTTGAGAATTATTAAAAATTGAAAACTGAAAACTTGGGAAAATGGAAATTTCAGTGTCAGAATTTTAATTAAATAATGGCATGAGTATTTGAGCTGACAATTTTACACAGATATATATAGCCAAAAAAATTGAAAAACAAAATTTCAAAAATAATAGACTTCATTTGATCTCGAACAAAAATCGAAGACAGAGGTTAAGAAATCAAGTAGTCACTGTTAAAAGAATGTTTAAAAATTCTCAGTAGCTTAATTTAATCCCAAATTTTTACCAGGGGATAAATACTGGTTGGAGACTTTAGTCAAAAAGTTTCATCACTTTTTACCTCAATCTGACCATTAGTAAAAATCAGAGAGAGAGGGAGAAAATCATCCAACCACCCTGTTTGTTTCGGTTGGTCACTGACTTGTGGGCCAACCCGAATCTGTCGCTTTTGCTAGCGCGCAGGTGAAATCCTCACCCTAGCAAGGCCCCAGTGCCCGCTTTGCTAGGCCCTTCTTCCTCAGCTCCCGTTCGACCCACTAGGAGCAGGAGACGCCGAACTCTCTCGAAGCGTAGAACGCGGCCAACTCGATTCAGCGAACCAGTCCGTCGCTCGGTCATTCCCCTGCGTCATCTTCCCTAAGCATCGCACGGGCCAGCCACGAGTCGCTTGCACCAAGCTTCGCCATTACCTTCTCCCGCCTGCTCCTGTCCTTCCGAGCTGAAGAATGCCGGTTGCCAACGCGCGTCCTAGCTCCACAGTCCGCAAAGCCACTACAAAACCATTCCAGAGCCATACTAGCACTTTTTCCCCTTTCCCTTCGCCAATTTTCAGGCTGGCCTCTGGCTCTATCTTCTTCTTCATTGCCATCGTTCGCAGGCGTGCCAGGGAAAGGGGGGAAACCAGCAAATCAACAGAGCACCGGGTAAGCCATGAAATTAAACTGATCCGGAGTTTCGCCATGCCTCTTAGAGTGATAATCAAGTCCCCATTCGAATCCTTCGCTTGCGATTCCGAAGTTCACGGCCATCTTCTCCGTCTCCGGCGCACCAAGTGCAGGCCGCACCGCTTCCTCTCTGATGCCAATTCCAGGTGAAATAGAACCCCCTAGACTCACTGATGCTTACCGAATCCTCAGCTTAGCCAATCGTTCGCCGGCGTTGAGCCTTCGTCGGAGACCAGTGGCGGCCACCGCAGGCGCGCGTGGGTGACCATGCTCCCGGCCGTCCCGAGCGGAATGAGTACCACCAACGTGTTCCCCGTGTCGCACTGATGCTTTAGGTGTCGGCCATTCCGGCGCTCCGGCCACCATTCGCCGGCGGCGAGCGCAAAGCCGGAGCCCTCTGTTTTCACTCATCGACGAAAGGACCCAATGAGCGATGTCGGGTTGGTTTTAGCCAGAAAGGGAAAGCGAAGTTTATGGGTGAAAGCGTATTTTCCTATTTTGGCAAATCTGAATTTAGGAGAGGATTTTTATACCCGAATGAATTTAAGTATTGAATATCTTTTGATTTAGAAGTCCAATTTAGATGAAATAATTTTTTAAATTCATGTAAAATCCAGTAGATTTAGAATATGCAAAAATATTATTAGAATAGTCACTGTGTGATTTTTAGTAAATGAAATACATGAGAAAAACATCATGTCTTAAGAAATTAATAATGGTAACTCTATGCCAAATGAAGAAAAGTGAATTTTTATGGAATCTTGATATCATTAATGACTTAAAAGTGCAAAGTAATGGTATTTAAGTTGAAACATTTCAGTAGCTTAATAAATCCTTAAGTGAAACAATGTCACATGTATAGTTTAAAAAGAAAATATGCATTAAATACAAATAGGAAAAATGGTATGATCAGAAATTATAAAATGAAAAATTTGAAGAGTCAGTGACAGCATTGAACTCAATTGAGTTTCTGGTTATGCATACATATCCTTGCATGCATAATCACACATATGCTAGTATACATATATATGAAGATTCATATATATATTCTAGCAATGAGAGCTGCTGTCAATAACTAGAATTTTATTAAAATATTGCTTTGACTCTGAATCCAATCAAAAGGGGTAAGAATCTGTGTAGACCTGAATTGATAAATCATTATAATCTTAACCTATTTTTGCGTCTTGAATTCGAAAATATAAATAAAAGAATTCATAATTTTAGCATCTTGAATTCGTAAAGTAAAAATAATGAATTCAATTAAGCAACTATGTTTTGTGTGTTAAATTTATTTATTTTGCTATCTCCTTTCTTTTTGCCCATTTTAGTTGCTAATTGCTGCTTTTCTACCTTGTCTTACGACGTGTAGACGTTGACGAGCCCGACGAGGAGGACGATCCTGCAGTTGATCTTGAGTTTGATCCTGACAGCACAGAGCAAGGCAAGCAACCCCTTGATCATGTTGAACCCGATAATTCACCTACAATATGTTGTTTTTGCAACTGTATATTGCATACGAGTAATTCCCCGTAAAACAGCTATGTTGGGTAGTACAATAGTTATCCCTGTGTAATATGGTTTTCCTTTAATCAGTATGACATGAGAACCTTGTAACCATAATTATGGGTTAGACATATCGTAATGTCACTGTGGATATAATCGTTAGATATCATATTTGCTTAGCCATGTTCAACGTCAAAATGGTTCAGTTTCAAACTGTTTATTCAACCAACTGCCATTTGAAAAGGTTGCTGTTAGTTTACTAAAAACTCAAACTAAAACTATGATTTGGATGTGGGCGACTATTGGCAATAGCCGGAGGTGCAAAAAGGAACTGCACGTAGTGTAGGGTGAAGTGTCGCCCACGTCACATTAAGGACCGAGCAATGGGACGCTATTGATCCGAGATTTTCGTGCAACCACGAGGGCTATTTATGGGGTAGCCTTAGCTTATTAAGTTGTTCAGGCATGGTTTTGCTCATTGGTAGGCGGGAGCTAGCACAGGCATTCCGGTCAGGTCTGCCTGACGGGGTTTCTACTTGCTAATGCAACGGTGTACGCCCTGCCATGTTTAGAAACGTTGTGTTGGGTGTGTGAAAGTGGATCCACGACTTGTGTGTGTGTTTCTAGTTCTATGGCGGGGGTTAACGTCCCGGGTTGGATCAAAGTCATGTCTGAATAATGTAACGGCTATGTATGATCGCCTTGCCGGCACACCAAAGGAAGTGTGTCGTATGGCCTAGCAAAAAGGGTGGATCATTCCTTGTGGGTAAAGTTGTACACCTCTGCAGAGTTTAAAATCTAATTAATTAGCCGCGCCCGTGGTCATGGGCACTTGGTGAAGTCATTCCAATGTTAGATTTGTTATTTTCTGAAAACTGGAGTTTCGGTTTGAAACTGGTTTTAGCAACTGTTTTATGTCCAAAGGAATCGACATGTATGGCTGTTCAGTCGGGTAGACTGGTTGTGCAATCGTATTTACTTTCTGCAAATTACTATTCTTAGCAGTTTTACAAATGCGAATTGCAATCTAATATTACTTTATGTTTTACTTCTTTAGCAACTGCAAAATAACTAGAGCCTGTCATTTGATTAAGCCTGCATGATTATTTATTTGCATTTGCTAACCACTACCATGTCTTGCTGAGTACCAATGTACTCAATCTTGCTTTACCTGCTGTCTCAGAAGATGAAGATTCAGCTTTGCCAGACGACGTATATTTCCAGTCAGGACGTGGGAATTTAGACGACTTTTTCTTCTAGGAGTTTTCCCAGACCGATGCCTGCGGGTTGTTAGGGGCAATCCACTGGGTTTTGGTTTTTCCGCTATCGTGTTATTGCTACTTTATTAATTCTAAGTGTTGTAATTAAGAAAAAAAATTCTCTGTATAATTAATCTTGTGCAGGTTATAAATATCCTGTTTGGTTGTGATATCGTTGTTGTAAACATGTGTGTGCTAGCTACTGATCCAGGGACTAGTATTGTATACACATGGAGGTTCCTGTTCAACAGAACGGGGTCTCACATAGATCTTGTTTTATAGCTTTAGTAGCGCCTTGAGTACATACTCCTCAATATCTTTTATCGTGTTTGGATCTAGAATAAGTTTGCAGTTGACAAGGTCCGGAACGGGGAATCCTACCCTTTCATTTAAGTTCTCTCTAAGTGTCATTGCCTCCATTCTACATAAAAAAAGAAGTCATACTCTCTGTTTAAGAGTACATGAATGTACAATATGAATTATACAAGAGACTTACAGAGTCCACATTCTTAATATAGACACGTCCAGGGCGTCTCGTTGGTACAACTAGTATATTTCTTTCTGTTCTACCCAGAAAATGCCGTCCATGTTGTGAAAATCCACATTTTTGTATCTGACGGGGAACGCATCGTTCTTTGTCTCTTAGACATACTGCCAGTACCATTGATGTAGATGCCGTAACTGTATTGTCAGTCTGGGCTCCTCATTTGGATCCGCCAAAGCTTCCCCATTAACGAATGGCCACCTTAGAGGGGACTTCATTTCTAGTTTCTTCTTCGGTCAGGTCATATGCTTGTTTCTTAAGTAATTGTGCTAGCTTCACAGATGAGGAAACTCCCCCCCTGACCATGTAGAATTGTGAGATCACGGTACTCTTTGATTACTGTTTTGTGGCGCTAGAGAAGGAGAATGACCTTTTTTAGGTGACACCGGGGGAGGAGAACTTTTCCTGGGCGGATAGTCCACCTCGTCATCATTATTATGATCATTGTCATCGTCGTCATGTAAGACAAATTTTATGTAGCGCTTGCGCCACATGATGAATGTACCCAAGCTTTGTCCAAGATTAATTTCCCCTCCTCACCCGGGATCTCAACCTCAACTTTAATGTATCTGTCAACACGCTGTCCACTGATACTCTGATATATCTCTGAGGAATTGGGCAGTTATGCAACATCTGCCCCTCATGCATGGCCAAGCCACCCCTTCAACCACCTTGATGGTAATGTTCGCTACGGGCAGGTGCAGACTACAACGTGTCGGCTTTACAATTTTGTCTACAGGAAAACTATAGGCTGAGTCCTCTTTAGGAGGGCCTGCAGATGTTTGGCTGCTTTTACGAGCACCGGGGGAAGGACTTTTGCTAGCATTTCTTGCATCTTTTATTCTAATTCCTTTTCCCTTTTGTGCATCTTCTATTTCTTGTACACATGCATCCAAATGTTCTTGTCTGGATTTCTTTGGACTCCTATAAATTTCAGCATTATGTGGGAACGCTACTTTCCAAGGCACCAAGCCGAACCCTCTGGTGCGACCAAGGTGCTATTTATTACCCAAGGTGCGTGTTAGCTCGTCGTTCTCCCTTCTTGGCTGGAAGGAGCCCTGAGTAGCTTAGGAGTGGGCATCTGCGATCTTCTTTGAGATTTTTTGTCTTTCTCACTTCTGAAGCTTAAGCTACTGTCATCCAACATAGTAGCTCCCCTCACAAGCAGCTAGTACTTTGATCTTGGGGCCATCTCAAACGTCACAGGAATAACTCCACTACGAGTTAGCTCTTCTTCCTGTGCATCCCACTTGGGTACTTTCCTCACGTAGCCACCGGTGCCTAGCACATGGAGGTAAATGTTCTTGTCCGAGTTTGCCTTGTTCTGTTGGCTAATAGCCTGGGCTTCATCAAAATTCTTATAATGCACGAATTCATCCCAAAATTGCTCTAACCTCAAGTATCTATTAAAGTCTTGCATTTGATTCTTCTTGACATACTCCTTATTCAGCTTTGTCTTCCAATTCTTACATGCGGATCCCATGATGGTTAGTGCACGTTTCTTAGCAAGCTTCAACTGATCTTTGAAAAACTGGAACTTGGTTGTCAACTCTGTCCACAATGTTTCCTTGGTGTCTTCGGGAACATACGACGGGCTATCACCACGGCATGTCCATGATTTGTAGATGATGGGCACATTATCTCTAGCCAAGACCCCGCATGCTGTCCGATATGGCTCAAGCAATGATGTGGGTATAGCTGGTTCCTTGACTACATTAAGCTCCACGATCACCTTTCGTTCACCTGTCCGCATCTTGCTGGAACCTCGGCTATGACGCTGCCTCTGTTCACCTGATGTTTGACCCTGCATTTTGACAGTTTCATTAATCGTTTGCCCCTGCTAGAGAATTACCCTGTCTAAGTGAAGAATTTTCATCGTGAAACACATCCTACTAAAGAATTACCTCGTGTACATTTGTTGCCTCGAGTTGTTCTAGGTTGAGGAACCTTGTCGAGCTTTGGTTCAAGGGCTTAGCGCCATCCGGCACTTGTCCTTGGTTAGAGGCCATGTGCAGCAAGTTTATCTGGAATTTTAAATTAACAAAGTCATGAGATGAATCTTCGCACAACTTAAATGACCATTTTTGTCATGTGTTAGAGTTACTAATATCAATGTTTTGCATATATAGAGCATAATCACCTGACTATACAAAGGTAATCATGGAATATGCATGTACGAAATGATAAATAAAACAAGGCAGACGTGAAATATAAATCATATACATCGATGCCACCATTATACATCAAAAGCACCATTATACATCCATGGCACCATTAAATATACATACATACATACAAATTAATTACATATATATATATACACTAGTAAACGTAAGAATACATACATACATACTGTATGATACATACATACATACATACATACATACATACATACATACATACATACATACATACATACATACAGTAGGCATACATACACCAGTCAGGTCATATACAGGCATACATACACCAGTAAACATAAGAATTCCAAATATGGTGTAACAGCCCAGAAATTTTAGAACAGTAAACTATAATATTTAATTTTGAATGTGAATATTTTCAGCTTGTTCATAATGCCTTTGAGTTTATTTGGAGTTTTATGAATTCTTTTTGTGTACTAAGTTGCAAGAAGAGTCAACTAAAGGATAAAAAGAAGAAAAGGCAAAGAAGCAAAAAGAAAAAATTTGGAAAAATTGTTAGGAGAATCCTGAACATGTAAATAAGCTATTTTAATTATCAAATGAAATTTATGCATAAGAAATTGAGGAAGGAAAATAGCACAACAAATTTTATTCCCAAATAATGCATTATCAAAAATGGTGTAAAATATTAGAACAGCAAATGGAGTTAAGAAAATTTATATGAGAACCTCATTGCTGTATCTACATGTAGTAAAAATATAGTGAATTAATAAGATGGTTTGAGACTTATTAAAAATTGAAAACCGAAAACTTGGGAAAATGGAAATTTCAATGTCAGAATTTTAATTAAATAATGGAGTGATTAATTGAGCTGAAAATTTTACATAAGTATATTTAGCTCCAATCAAATTGAAAAAAAATATTAAAACTAATAGACTTCATTTGATCATAAATAAAAATCGAAGCCAGAGGCTAGAAATGCAAATAGTCACTATTGAAAGAATATTAGAAAATTCACAGTAACTTGGTTTAACCTCAAATTTTTACCAGGGGAAAAACATAGTTTGGAGACTTTGGTCAAAAAGTTTCACCATTTTCTACATCTATTTGGCGACCACCAAAAATCAGAGAGAGAAGGGAGAAACTCACCTCAACCACTCTGTTCCTTTTTGCCAGTCGCTGCCATGTGGGCCGATCCATTTCCTGTTCCATTCTGTTGGCGCAACGGTGAAATCATCCAGCGGCTGATAGTGGCCCCAAGCCCCACTTGCCAGGCTCTTCTTCCTCAGCTCCCGTTCGGTCCACCAGAGAGAGGCGCCGAATTCTCCCGAAGCATAGAACGCAGCCAACTCGATTCAGCGAACCCAATTGCCGTCCGGTCATCTCACTGCGTCACCTTCATCTCATCGTCGCACGGTCCAGCCACGAGTCTCACGCACCATGCATGCTTTGGCCATTAAACATTCCCGCATGCTCCTCGTCCTTCCGAGCGAACGCAAGCGATTGCTGCCGCGTGTCCAAGCTCCACAGCGCCGCTCACCCCTCTCCTACAAAACCTCCTTAGAGCCACACTAGTACTCTTCCCCTTTCCTTAGCCAGTTTCGTGGGCTGGCTCTTGGCTCCTTCTTCTTCTTCGCTGCTATCATTCGCAGGGAGCCAGGGAAACGGGGGAAGCAGCCAATCAGCTGAGCACCGGGTAATCCATGGAATTGATTCAATCCGAAGCTTCGCCGTGCGTCCTAGGGTACTAATCAAGCTTCAATTCGAACCCATTCTATTGCAGTCGCCGATTTTTCACCGGTCTTCTTCTCCAGCAAGCGCCGTGGATCAAGCGTCTCCACTTCTTCCCGCCGCGCCTTTAGGTGAAACCGAACCCTCGTCCCATCGATGCTTATCACAGACTAATCGAGCCCATGGACCATCGGCGTTGAGCCTTCACGGAGATCCATGGTTGCGCGCAGCGCTGCGTGGCGACCATGCTCCTGGCCGCTCCGAGCCAGATGGGTACCACCAATGGACTCACCTTGATGCGCTGAAGCTCTAGGTGTCGCCCATTTCGCTGCTCCAAAACAATCAGATTACGCCGGCGAGAGCTCGAATCGACCTCCCTTGTTTTGCCGCCGACGCGGGTCCCAGTAGTAGTGCCTAAGCCGGCTTTAGCCAAAAGGGGAAAGCATCATCCTTAAGGGAAAGCGTATTTTCCGTTTTTGGAAAGTCTGGATTTTGAGGGAATTTTGATAACCGTGAGAATGTAAACTTGAATATCTTTTGAACTAGAAGTCCAATTTTGGTGAAATAAAATTTTAAATTCATGTAAAATCCAGTAGATTCAGAATATGCAAAAACATTTTTAGATTAATTAATGTGTGATTTTTAGTAAACGAAATACATGAGAAAAACTTTATGCCTTAAGAAATTAATAATTTTTACTTTAGGCAAAAGGTAGAAAAGTAAATTTTTATGGAAACTTGATGCTGTCAATAGCTTAAAAATGTAAATTAATGGTAATTAAGCTGAGTTATTTCATTAGTTTAGTAAGTCATTAAGTGAACATGTCACATAAATGATTAAAATAAATATATGCTTTAAATAAAAGTAGAAATATGGTATGATCAGAAGTTATAAAATGCAACTTTAGTTAAGTCTGTGATGGCATTGAATTCAATTGAGTTCTTGGTTATTCATGCATATCCTTGCATGCATAATCCTACATATGCTATTATATATATATGAAGATTCATATATATGTTCTAGCAATGAGGATTGCTATCAATAACTAGAATCTTATTAAAATATTGCTTCGAATCTGAATCCAATCCAAAGGGATGCGAATCTGTTAATCCTGAAATGATTAAATCATTATAATCTTAACCTATTTTTGCGTCTTGAATTCGAAAACATAAATAAGAGAATTCATAATTTTAGCATCTTGAATTCGTATAATAAAGAAAATAAATTCATATAAGCAACTCTGTTCAGTGTGCAAGTTTTATTTATTCTTGCTATCAATTTTCTTTTTGCCCTTTTTACTTGCTGATTCCTATTTTACTTTGTCTTACGACGTGTAGACGTTGATGTGCCCAACGAGGAGGACGACCTTGCAGCTGATCCTGAGTTTGAGCCTGACAGTGCAGAGCAAGGCAAGCAACCCCTTAATCATGTTGAACCCAATAATTCACCTACGATATGTTGTTTTTGCAACTGTATTATGCATGCAAGTAATTCTCCGTAAAAACAGCTATGTTGGGTAGAACAATAGTTATCCCTGTGTAATATGGTTTTCCTTTAATCTGTATGACATGTGAACCTTGTAACCGTACGTATGGCTTAGACATAAACTAATGTCACTGCGGGTATAAATGTTAGATATTATATTTGCTTAGCCATGCTCACCGTTAAAATGGTTGACCTTCAAATTGTTTATTCAACCAACTGCTATTCGAAAAGGTTGCTATTAATTTGCTAAAAATCCAAACTAAAACGATGATTTGGATATGGGCAACTATTGGCAATAGCCGGAGGTGCAAAAAGGAACTGCACGTAGTGTAGGATGAAGTGTCGCCCATGTCACATTAAGGACCGAGCAATGGGACGCTATTGATCCAACATTTTCGTGCAACCATGAGGGCTGGTATGGTACAACCTTAGCCTATTAAGTTGTTCAGACATGGCTTTGCTCATTGGTAGGCGGGAGTTAGCACAGGCATTCCGGTCAGGTCTGCCTGATGAGGTTTCTACTTGCTAATGCAATGGTGTACGCCCTGCCATGTTTAGAAACGTTGTGTTGGGTGTGTGAAAGTGGATCCACAACTTGTGTGTGTGTTTCTAGTTCTATGGCGGGGGTTAACGTCCCGGGCTGGATCGGAGTCATGTCTGAAAAATGTAACGGCTATGTATGATCGCCTTGCCGGGACACCATAGGAAGTGTGTCGAATGGCCTAGCAAAAAGGGTGGATCATTCCTTGTGGGTAAAGTTGTACACCTCTGCAGAGTATAAAATTTAATTAATTAGCCACGCCCGCGGTTATGGGCACTTGGTGAAGTCATTCCAATGTTAGATTTTGTTATTTTCTGAAAACTAGAGTTTTGGTTTGAAACTGGTTTTGGCAACTTGTTTTATGTCCAAAGGAGTCGACATGTATGGCTGTTCAGTCGGGTAGACTGGTTGTGCAATTGAATTTACTTTCTGTAAATTACTTGTTCTTAGCAATTTTATAAATGTGAATTACAATCTAATATTAGCTTATGTTTTACTTATTTAGCAACTGCAAAATAACTAGAGCCTATCATTGATTAAGCCTGCATGATTATTTATTTGCATTTGCTAACCACTATCAAGTCTTGCTGAGTACCAACGTACTCAATCTTGCTTTACACACTGTCTCAGAGGATGACGATGCAGCCTTGCCAGATGACGTGTGTTTTCAGTCAGGACATGGAAATTTTGACGACGACTTTTTCTTCTAGGAGTTTCCCCAGACTGGTGCCTGCGGGTTGTTAGGGGCAATCCACCTGGGTTTTGGTTCTTTCCGCTGTCGTGTTGTTGCTACTCTATTATTCCTAAGTGTTGTAAAAATTGCTCTGTATAATTAATCTGGTGCAGGTTATAAATATCCTGTTTGGTTGTGATATCGTTGTTGTAAACTTGTGTGTGCTAGCTACTGATCCAGGGACTAGTACTGTATACACATAGAGGTTCCTGTTCATCAGAACGGGGTCTCACATATGCTATACTTTTTCTTTCTCTGTTATAGCTTCCTCCTAGAACTATTCTTATCCGGCCATCAGTGATAAAAATAAAAACTGATCCAAAATGGAAGGTTGCAAGTATAATTTCATCTCATCCCAAATAATAGATGACATTGTTTTTATTTAACAACAGGTGTTTTCACTAGATCATCCTTTCCATTTCCTCCTTTATATTTTAGTTCTCCTACTTTTACATACAAATGGATAGCGAAAGAACATTGCTGCAAGCCTTGTAAACATGGATACTAAAACAAAACTAAAGCTTTATGGATCTATTTCTCCAATGCCTGCACATGTGAAAATGATCTACACTCCACATACGGTAGCCAGCTCCCCCACCTAAATGCCACCAGTTTTGCAAGAAATCATATGAATTGCACACAACAAATCAACAACTACCTGAAAATGTTTCTACTAAGGTACATCATAGTAAGCATCTAATTTTGTATCCTGAATATATAGCTCCCATATATGCATAAGAGGTAGACATAGTAACAAATTCAGAAATCTCCAGAACTAATTTTTTTATTGTCACGTTCTTGCAAAAATCTCACCAAATTAAACACCTAATGCCAATTCAAGATTATAGACATAATTTAGCAAGTTATACTGGCAGTAAATTTTCAAGACTTCTCTAGTGTGTAATTGACTAACATAGTGATAAAATGTTTTCTATTTCAATAGCAACAATTGAACTCCTAAAACTAATTCAAATTTGTCAAGTGATAACAACAGTAGTTTTCCATAAAATACAGGTGTCAAACCATAAATGTATCATGATTCAAGCATATGAAATTCTACGTAGCTAATAAATGATATAGAAGGAAAACATACACATGTACAAGTAATGATATGCCCCTTTTCTACATGTATATTTAGTTTTAATGATCACATTCCTGAACAAGTTTTCACATCAATAGTTGCCGGTGTGAGTTTGCAAAACTTCCCTGTGGGTACTGCTGCATTTCTTGGAACCACAAAGGTATTGTTCACTATTTTACATTTTTTGAATAACTTGTTCTTTGTTGACACCATGCCCAATGTGGTATCAAATTTCTCACCGATGGTAAAAGACAACATATGTTTTGAGGGAAATACTCATATTTTATACAACTAGTATGTAATCCATGCAAATTGATCCTAACCTCACGTGGGGGGTTTCGGAGAGGGGGAGGCGCCATGTGGGGGGAGACACCAAGGGGAGGCGCCACAGGGGGAGACGCCGTTGTGGGGAGGGGTCAATGCGAGGAGGGGCCGGTGCGGGGAGGGGTCGATGTGAGGAGGGGCCCGACGTGGGGAGGGCCAGTGCGGAGGAAGGCCAGTGTGGGGGCGCAGAGTGGTCGCGGTAGCTAGAGCACACAAACAGAATCGGATGGAAGAAACGGGCAAAATGGCTAAGTGCGGGATGAGGACATGTTTATATAGAAAGGAGCATCACTACCGGTTCACCCAAAAAAACCGGCACTGATGTATAATCTCTGCCGGTTTATTTTTGAACCGGTAGTGATGTAAGACTATCAGTGCCGGTTGATTTATGAACTGGCACTAATATAACACCATCAGTGCCGATTGAGGTACGAAATGGCACTAATGTCTCATTATCAGTGCTGGGTGAGGTACAAACCGACACTAATGTGTTATATTAGTGCCGGCTGTCGTACCTCAATAGGCACTTATGTCTCACTGTCAGTGCCGGTTGAGGTACAAATCGGCACTGATGTGTTATATTAGTGCCAGTTGTCGTACCTCAACCTGCACTGATGTCTCACTATCAGTGCCGGTTGAGGTACGAACTAGCACTGATGTCTCACCATCTGTGCCGCGTTACCAAGGAACTGGCAGTGATGATAGTCCCTGCCTTGCTGCATACTATATTAACTAATGTTTGTTTATATTAATAATCAATAGTGCATACAATACAAATTAAGGCATGTCCTTCGTACAAAATGTTTATATTAATATTGTTTGTTAAATATCTATAGTACAGTAATAATCAACAGTCCATACAATAAAAATTAAAGCATGTCCTTTGTACAAAATATTTATATTACAAATTGAAGCTTGACTTTCATACAAAATAAAGTATATCCTTAATTAATACAACTAAGTTACGATTCAACCTTTATTATAATTGCGGCGTATGTATGTAGCTTCCTCCCTGTCTTCCATGAGACCTAGGTTGATGTTCTCACTGAAAAGAGGATGCTCATCGAATTGGTTATAGTTTTCCTCGTCGACTACATTCTTAACTCCGACAATCCTTCTTTTTCCTTGAAGAACCATATGGCGTTCCTTCTCAGCCAGATCCCTTACAAAGAAATTTTGTGTAACGGCATTAGCAAGTACAAATGGTTCTTCTTTGTATCTAACATGTTTGAAGTCCACGGTAATGATACCGTACTTGTCGATGTTCATGCCCCTAGGGAGGTTGACCCACTGGCACCGAAAGAGGGGGACCTTCAAAGGACCATAGTCAAGCTCCCAAATCTCTTCTATGAATCCGTAGTAGGTCTGCATATTGCCATTGCCGTCGTAGGCATCTATACAGACACCGTTGTTCTGGTTAGTGCTCTCATATAAAATGTATATCCATTGATGTTGTATTCTTCAAATATCAAAATTGTATATGACGGTCCCTTAGCCAACGCTCTCAACTAAGCACACTCTGTCTCCGTATGCATCATGTGTCTAAGCAACCAATCTCCAAAGTTATATCTGTGCTCTCTCATAATCCAAACCTCAGACTTAAATGGGTTTCTTCTTCTTAGCATGTTCTTGTACATGTTGACATACAGGGCCACTATAACTAATTGGTGTAGAACTGTAAAATGTGCTTGCGTGAATGAAGCACGATCGTTAGTATGGATCGATTTCTGACCTAGTGTCCCTTTCCCTTGTAGCCTCCCCTCATGGCCAGATATGGGCACACAATCGGTTTGAGATCCATGTAATCAATGCAGAACTCAATAACCTCTTTAGTTCCCCAACCTTCGGCAATGCACCCTTCCAGCCAACGTAGATTATGAACATATTTCTTCATAACCCCCACGAACCTCTCGAAAGGGTACACATCTGATGTAGAACACAGGGCTAAGAAACTATATCACTTTCACAATATGAATAATGAGATGGACCATAATATTGAAAAAGGATGGAGGGAACCACATCTCAAGCCAGCATAGAGTGTGGATTACGTCTTGCTATAGCTTATCCAGTTTCAACAGATCGATGACCTTCTGTGAAATCGCGTTGAAGAATGAACACAACTTTATAATTAGGTCTCGCACTTTCTCTAGCAGAACACCCCTAATTGCAATAGGAAGCATCTGTGTCATCATCACGTGGCAATTATGAGACTTCATGCCAATTAATTTCAAGTCTTTCATTGAGATTAGCCTCTTTATGTTGGCAGAATAATCGGACGGAACTTTGACTCCGTGCAAGCACTCACACACGCTAATTTTCTCTTTCTTGCTAAGAGTGTAGCAAGCTTCTGCTACTTCTACATCTGTGAGATGTTCGTAGGGGTAATGCACCACCTTCATCTTACTCCCAATTCCATTCTTATTCTTTCCACCTTCGCATACTTCTGTGAGATGTTCGTAGGGGTAATGCCCAATCTCCCACTCTTCTGCTACTTCTACATCTGTCATAGCTCCTCCGACGTCGGGATTGCAGGGAGCTGCCATTTTCGTCTCTGCGACGAGTTGGCCCCCCGCTACATCCCTTCGGCCAAATCCAACCGAAGTCATAGCGAGCGATCGTTTCTACGCCGCGACGGCAACGGGTTGACGCCCTCAGATGCCTGCAGAGGCGGAAGTTCACGAGAGCTGGAGCTTGCCCGTCGAGGAGATGGTAGAGCTCCTGGCAATGGCGGCCTGCATCAATCGACTACGGACGCCAGCCGATCGAAGGCCGGTAGTCCGGACTTCAGAGTCGGAGGATCGCCCCTTCATCATCGCGCTTTCCACCTCGCATGGCAAGATATGTGGGGCGCATTTACATGACCCGCACGCACTGGCAAGAAGTTCTTTACCCTTCTCATGAATATATATCTCCCTTCGTGGTCACCATCAACTGACAGTTGCGTCTTCTTTTATCCGCCAAGCGCAAGGAACTTGGACGGACCCACCGTCACCAAATGGCTATCCGATCTACTCCCGCCAATGTCGAGTGGCCTGAATTGCCCCGCCAGTCCCGGTCACTCATGATCTAAAGTCCGCTGGCGCTCCAGGATCATCAAGTCGTTCCCGATGGACTCCACCGCCTTCGCATACCACCACCATGTCCCTTGGTGATCAGGGACATGGCCCCAGCCGACGATCGGAGCACAGGCAAGCGGCCGTGCACTCTAGACGCCTCGAGCGTGGACCCCAAGAGGCCCCGCACCAAGGATCAAACTCCCGCCGCCACCGACTTCACCGCTCCTCAAAGCGTGCACGGAGTGGTGACGTCTTCATCTGGGGCAACAACGTCCGCCGCCCCAGCTCCGGTGCTAGCTCCACTGGTGCCAGCTCCATCGGCACCGACTCTATTGGCACCGACCACATTGGCACCACCTCCATCGGCGCCGACTCCAGCTACTGCTACCGCCCGCCAAGCGGGCTCACGCTTCCGGTGGCTTCATTCCGCTTCCAGTCACCTCCAAGGGCGGCCCGTCAGGGTGCCCCGGCCAAGCTGATATCCGCAACGCCATCAGACACAGCAGGGACATCTGCCCAGGGGCAACCTTGTCGGGACCCGGATATGCAAATCCGAAACCCTCTGTGTATACAGCACTAGTCCAGGATCACGCTAGTGCACACAGTGGAAACATAGATGACATATCGTTGCATACATCGAAATAACTAAGAAGAAGCAAATTATTATTGAATAAAGCAAACAACCTTATAGTCAAGGTTCATACATCAATGCCTCTTGGCTTAAGAAACAAATAACATTGCGGCGAAATAAAATAACTTGGGCCATTCGACATGCCACGAGTAATCGTCTGGGAACGCCATCCTAGTCGGCGTAGTCTTCATAGTACTCCTCCTCTTGATACTCATTACGGTCCTTCCTCGACAAGAATCGAACAACGGGGGCATAAAGCCGTGAGTACAAAAGCGTACTCAACAAGCCGAGAAATGATGCAATATATTCATGCGGCTTGACAAAGGATAGTCATATGGTTCATTTGCAGAAAGCAATAACTTGAATTTAAATACAATAAATAGATTGAAGGCAGATTGATAAAACAATAATAAATAACTGGTAAATCAATGGTAGACAACATGAACAGAATGACGAGGCATCACCCTACATCATTCGAAACAAGTACCAACCACACAATTCAACAGTATAGCTTGCGACAACAAAACAACAGTGAACTCCCCGTTCACATCCCAACCATTCCACATTTCAAGAAAATACTCTATACCCCGTGTGAAATCCCTGAGCTTGTCCATGACCATGGACACGGCTATTGAATAGTTTACACTCTTCAGAGGTTGTGCGGCTTTACCCACAAGACATGATCATCCCTTAGTGCCAAGCGCTAAGAACACACTTCCTTTGGTATGTCGGCGAGAGAGATCACTACAAAGCCTTTACAATGCATGTCTAAACCCAAGATCGCCCTCTAAGGTTTAGCCCTCGGGACCCCTCTTGAGCCATGTGAGTCTACCCGTCCCACACCAACAACGGCAATACTCAAGTCTCGGACATTGCAAATTAATCAGCTAGGTCCGTCCCATACCGGACTTGTGGTTGCACGGTTAGGCCCAGTTCAATGGCGCACAAGATTAAGTCCTTAAATTGTCTCGAGCAAGACAAACACATCCCAATGTGCTAGACAAAGACCTCCTTCTTCGCACGATCAAGCCTGAGGGAAACATTTTGTTCAACCCAAAACCAATGGCATCCCTGCCATGGTACAACAAGTTTTACAACAATGGTCAATGACCACAATTCCATATCTCATTAAGTCAAGATTAACATTAGTTCACGGTGATATGAATCCCATCGGACAACTAAGCATGGCTAAGCATAGCTACGATAACCCAATGCTGGTACTATGATTATGTCCAACTAATAATGTCCCAACCTATGGTTAACAATGGATACATGGCACCTCAATAATCAAAGGGGCATACTCAATCAGGTAAATAGCTAATTCCATAAACTAGCATTGATACGCAAATTGCATGCAATTGTATAAAACAAAGTACTTTTGCAAACATGGGTTCAATATGATCAAAGGTCTACGACTTGCCTTGTTGTTCAAGTGCTGAGTCTTGGTCTTCGAAATCTCTGTTTGCTCCTTCGGGATTCGCGTCTACCGGGAAATAAAGCAATGAAACCAAATAAATACAAAATAGAGGAGAAAACAAGCTCAAAATTGAAAATAAATGGCGCTAGAATGTAGAGCTTGATTTTACAAAAATTTATAAATTTGAATCGGCTCAATTGGAGTTAGGACGAAGGAGAACGGGTCTTGGAAGATTTAATTCAGAAAATCAGAAAATTCGCAAAGGGTGACACGTGGCAGCTTGTGATTGGCTGGAATTTCGGAAATTCGGGAAAATCGAGAAAAGGAAAAGAATTCTCTCGGCGGGTGGGACCCACACGTCGGTGACACGATTCACGGTGGTCTCGTCCACCGGGACTCCTGAGAACGTGGCGGTCTACACCGACGCGGGCGCCACGTGGGATTTAGGGTGACGGCGGTTGATGGCGCTACGCAACGCGACCACGTGGCGATGACAAGGCGGTGACATGGCGGGGCGCGTCAATCATCGGCCGCGCGATCTTGATCGGTGTGGTTGGAAGTGAAGACACGGCGCTAGACATGGCGCAATCTAAGCGCGTTAGTAGATGATCCAGACGAACGCGGTGGAAGCGGCAAAGATCGGCAATGAGGAGCGGCGGCACTCTTACTGCGTGATGGGGAAGGCGGCGTCGCGTTGGCGGAGCAACGGTGGATCGGCGGAAGAGAATGCGATTAAGGAGGTCTCGGCAACGAGTTCAATAATGGCCAAAAACCACGGCGGAGACGCCGCCGTGAAACAAGAAACCCGGCGGAGAAGTGTCGAACACGGCGGCGAACCAGCGAAACACGTTCTTGGTAGCGGCGGCGTCTCGGCGGCGTGAAAGGCGGCGGATCTGGCGTGGAGAGAACCTGACAGCACGGGCACGGCGGCTTTTTATACCCTCGGGGCGTGTAGGGCCTGAGACTTCAAGAGCGGCGCGACAGCGCGGAATCCGAGGACCACTAGGGTTAGGGTTTTGGCGGCGCTGGCGATGTGATGCTCGATCCGTCACTTTCGCCACGAATCAGGCGGTTGGCGCGGCGGTTGTCGGCCGGCGAGGCGGGCGCGGTGGGGCTGCAAGGCGGCGTCGGGCGAAGGAAATAGGGATGGGCGAGAAGAGATTCGGCCGAGGAGATTTTAAGGAAAAAAAATGTTTTCGAATTAATTTAAATTCGAGAAATTCAAGTAAATCCAAATAAATTCAAATAAATACCAAATAAATTCAGAAAAATCTCCAAAAATACAGAAAAATTCCTTGAAGCACAAGGAACCCAACAAAAACTGGAAACCTTTAGTTTGATGCCTAGATTAATCTAATTAAATCTTTTCATTATTTAGAAAATTCAAATTAAGCTGTAATTAATTCAAGAAAATGCAAATGGTTCACTTTTGATTTTAAACATTCCAAAACTCAAATTTTGGGATGTTACAAACCTGGCGCCTCCAAAGCGGCCGAAGTAGACGTCGCCGGCACCAGCGCTCAAGCCCACTTCGCCTCGGTCGCGCTCGCTGCCCCCTCCTCCGGCCGCCATCCAGCGTGAAGCCCAAATATCACAGCAGATGGTGGCGCTGCGCGAGGAGCTGGTGCAGGAAAGGGAGAAGGGGGAGGCGCTGCTGGCCCTAGAGAGGACAACTGGGGCAGCCCTGCTCGCCCAGGCGCAGGAGGCTGAGACAGCATAGAAGCGAGCGGTGGAGGAGCTGCACTAGTCCAGCATCACGCTAGTGCACACAGGCTCAACATTAGTAAATATCAAAATCATACACAGCGGAAATAAGATAAAAGACATTATATACTAAATATTACTAGTTGCATAACCTTATGGTCAACTTACATAACAATGCCTCACAAGGCTGAACAGCAAATTAAACTACAGCAAAATGAAGACGTAGGTAACCCCTCAGTATACCACAGTGCAATCGACAAGGCTCGCACCCTAAACATTCGCCCCTTCATGGTACACCTTCTTCAAAGACTGATGATGTTGTAGGCAAGGGTGAGTACATAAAGCACTCAACAAGTTGTGCATGTAATGCAATTCTAATATAATCAGATGGAAGGCTTATTCCAAAGGAATGGCTAACAATGGCTATTTGCAAGAAGCGGCGCTTATGAACAAGTACAGTATATAGATTGAAAAGATAGTAATAAAACAAATACAATAATAGATAGATTCAGCATTTCTGAAGTAAACCAAGTTTCTCAATCTAAGTCAAGATTCAACCTCCCATGGCAACGTGCACTACTACAGAAAACATTTCCACAAGCGGGTGGTAACCCATCTTCAGCGCTTTTCGCCCACCAGAATCAAGGTCTGTGGAAATCGCTATATTTACAGTAGCGCTTTCTAGAACCGCCAAAAGCTATCTGTCTGGTAGTGGTCGCTAAGAAACCACTGCATAAATAAGCATTTGTGCAAAGGGTTCTTAAGCCGTCACTTTGTATAAATATATTTGAATATGCGACGGCTTAAGAACCCGCCGCACAAATGCTTATTTGTACAAAGGTTTCTTAAGCTACCTTTGGATAAGTGCTATTTGTGCAATTACCGGCTTAAGCACCCGCTTGCATAAATAAGCATTTTCACAGCCCAGCTTAAGCATTCACTTTACAGATCCAGAGAATCTTTTTTAATAATGTTATGTTAATTATATTATAATATTAATAAATGCATACATTCTATCAATCGCATCACTGTTCAGCACAAATCCATACATAACAATGACAATGAAATATACAAAGCACATATAAATCATAATTGCATTATGTATATATATACAAGGTTATATATATACACAAGGTTATATATACTCCTATGATATTCTCCTTGTAAAACTCTCCAGGTGCAATATCCTACGCCATGTACTCCTCTGATATTCTCTATCTAATATAAATTACAACCCTGTTGTTGTCGGCGTATTCCGCCTGACAGGCCCGGAGTCTACAGACCGGGTTTGGTTCGGAAGGAGGGCGTCTTCGCGGCTGGCTAACCCTAGAGGGTGAAAACCCTAGAGATCCCCACGCGAAGGATTCCGGCGTCTATGAACTGGGGATGACACAAAGATTTCACCCAGGTTCAGGCCCCCTTTTTTGTGGGTAATACCCTTACTTCCTGCTAGATTGCTTATAGAGTGTTTTTGAACTAGCGTAGTACAAAGTCTTTTGAGTTACAAGTTCTTCCCTAGGCTCTACTGCGGAACTCTTGCTTGCTCGACTCGTCGTCCCCTTTCCCATGCACCAGAAGGCCCTTATATAGGCCGGGCTAACAGGAGTAGGTAAAAGGGGGGTCATCATGCTGATCCTTATGCATTTATTACTCCTTCCTGTGCTGTCCCGTTCCTCCAGTCCCCATTAAATGCCGACGCATGGCTTCGCCCGGTCCGCCCGGGATGTGACCCCTTTTTGACGGGTTGGTGAGAGGCGTCAGAGGAATGGGCTTGTAGCAGAAATCCTCGTAGTTGATAGATCTGACACCGCAGGCCTGCCGCCCAGAACGGTACGATAGGGAAGGAGACTTCGAGGCGAAGCCACCTCGCACCACCTTTTTGTCTTGCAATGGGCGGCAGGTGCCTTGCCCACCGCCGCGGGCGCTATGTCGACCGATCACGGGCGAAAGCAGGCGTGCTCGCCACCGCTCATTGGCGCCACATGGACCGATCACGGGCGAAAGCAGGCGTGTTTCGCCCACCGCCGTCGGGCGCCACGTGGATCGACACGCCGGCGCGGCGGCGTGCTCACCCACCGCCGCCGGGCGCCACGTGGACCGACTCCGGGCGAAGCAGTATGCGTTTCGCCCACCCGCCGCCGGGTGCCACGTGGACCGATTGTCGGCGAAGCAGGCATGCTCGCCACCGCGCCGGGCGCCACGTGCTCGACCGCACTGCTTTCGCCACTCGCCGCCGGCGCCACGTGGGGCCGCCACATCGATCGCTTTGTTGATCGCTTTTGTGCGGCATAGAGGGTACCCCAACGCAGAGTACGCTGACAGTTGTCTTTCAAAAAAAATATATACAAAAGGTTATTATATATACATCGTTGTTCACGCCCGCCTATCCTCATCTCCCAATTACAAAGTATAGCATGCTTCGCCACTTCACCTCCCTAAAAAAAAACTACCACTCTCATGGATGACTTCACGATTTAATGAACTGGTACATGTCCTTTTGCACATTGCAAAGGTCATCATCAGTGAGTGCCAAAGTGGTCTTTGCAATCTTCACCTGCGATAATAAAGTAGGCAATAAAGAGGTTAAACAATAGTGAAATCGAGAATCAGACAATAAATAATTTTGAATCACCAATTTGTATAGGCTTACGTCCTGGGGGTTGCTTCTGTACCTCCCGTTGAGCCTGAGGAACTCGCAGACGTAGTATCCACAAAGAACACTGCCTGGAGGTTGCTTGTGGCACTTCAAATCAAATAATAATTTATGTAATTAGTATAGTTGGTAATACCCTTCCTTACTAGTGCAATTATGTTGAAGCATTACAAGTGTCTTCTTACCCATGGGTGGACATAGCAAAGCATCTTATTTGCTCCCTTCACAAGATCATGTTGCCCCCCTCTTTTGGTCGTGTAATTCTTGAAAGCCCTACTCGAATGTCAACAATAACAAGTTACTATCATATCATAAAATAAATTATGTTATGTTATGTATGTTTGTGTATATATATTTCTTACGCATTTAAGACACGGGTGAATTCATTGTAAGATTTTGGTGGGGTTCTGGATGAGTCAAGGACCATATATCTGCTCTTCTTCGGGTACAACATGAAACAAATAAAGTGATCGCTGCAACGAAAACTTATATATGTAAGTTTCACGAGTGATTATGGTGCAAACTAAGCTTTTAGCAACGATTGACGAATGAGAAGCTAGATTACTTAAAATTGTAGGGAGTCATTATGACGTCCTTGTCTTGCATCTGGAACATTGCTTTTGATATGTATAGCCCCACATCTACTTGGCGATCTCGGGTCAGGGACTATCGCTTTTCTTCTATCTCTGTTTCCGTCATCCCCTTATTCTTCAACGCCTTTTCATTGAGTACAGCTCTTAAGCTCGGCTGGCTCATCCGTGAGGGGTCAAGGAACCCGACACATTTTCCCATCTTTTTAGCATCGGTATATTGCATTCTACACAGAAGACAATGGTCAATGCGCCAATTTATATGCTGAATGCTGGGAAACATGACATTTTGGCAAATATCAGATTTTGACAAAATGCATCTTGTTCAACAGATTTGGCAGAAGTTAACTTTACTTAAAAGGAAAAAACCACTAAAATCGGCCAACTTATGATTTACTGAAAATTATATGGATTCTGCCAATTTTTGAATGATCTAACAAGCCATTACTATAAAGAGGAACTCAACTTGCCACTCAACTGCTATACATTTGGGGGTTTTTTTTATTATGCTATCAGAATGCAATATAATGATATGTTGTCATAATTTGTTATATCGGCACTTGCTACGCAAGAGCCGATATAATTAACAATGTAGGGTAGGTCAATGGCCAACTTACAGCACCACACGCGATCATGTTGATGTCGAGTTTTCCAAAACGGAACATCTGTTGCAAGTCACCAAAATCGATCCAGACGTAGCGAGTATCCTCATGTTTGTAGATATCTCGAGGGACGGCGGCTTGAATGCCCTTCACCCCAAGACGAGATGCCCTCAAGTACCAGTCATGGAATCTCTTCAACTCCCATGGTCCTTTGTTGATCTGCTCCATGGGGAGAAATGGCTTGCCATGCTCATAAGTCTCTAGTGAAGGCATGGTCTGTACACGAGTGGAGTTGGCACTCATGTTTGACTTGGTGGTACTCCGTTGATTGCAATCTACTTCTTTGTTTTTCTTTGCAACCAACAACATCGCCGAAGATGAGGCGCGGTGTGACGGTTGGGGCAACAGAGGTGATGCATGCGGTGCACAAGGCGCCGGCGACGGAGATGCGCGCTGTGGTGAAGGCACCGGCAACGGAGATGCGCGCTGTGGTGAAGGCGCCGCTGGCGGAGAAGATGTGCGCTGTGGTGAAGGCGCCGACGGCGGACAAGATGCGCGCTGTGGTGAAGGCGCTGCCGGCGAAGATGCGCGTTGTGGTGAAGGCGCCGCCGGCGGAGAAGATGCAGTTTGTGGTGTAGGCAATTTTGGAAGAGGTAGGACATCTTGACTTGCTGCTGGCGTCTCTGACTTCTCTTGTATCAATGCAATATCTTCCTTGGGCCATACAATAAATGACCCAACTGCATCTTGGATGGTCTATACGTCATCAGGGGTGCTAAATGGTAGCTTCCACAAGCCAAGGCACGGAACAAGCATGATGTCCACTTGCACCTTTGCGTGACCAATTGGAACAGGTTGGTTGTGTATCACAAGCGTCTTGGATATGCCATGCCCTCCGCAAGCTCGACGACCAAGCCCCTTGCTCCGTGATGTGCACAGAGCTTGCACTTGGTTGCCTTTGTGATATCATCCACGTGATATCGAGGCGTTGGGATTAGTGCGGACCCGACGCTACGCCGGATGCGGCCGGGCTCGGGTTGTCATCCGATCGCGCTTGTAACGGCTTTTCGCCTCCTTCTCTTCCCACGCCTTAAAAACTCTTGTTGGGTCGGTTGTCTTATTGTATCGCCATGGTCCTCTTATATCTTTGACGCGACTTGTATTGGTCTTGATATTCCGGAACCCATGCTTGAAGCCCACTCGACTTCGATGCCACGAAAAGCGACCTTGGTGTTCCTTGGTTCCCAACGCCGTCGTTAGGTCGCCGTTTCCCTGTTCGCACGAAGATCCTCCGCTTGCTCGTCGCGAGATCTTTAGCACTTTGGCCGAAACTTCCAGACCGCAGGTCCACCGTGCTTTTGCGACCCTTCTTCTTGTGTTGGGTTGGCGAGCTAGGACCCACTTTACGCCTCGCCGCTTCTGACTCGTCAATGGGTTCTCTATCCCAAAGACGGGCTTCCTCTTCTTCTTTACTCCTCCACTCAACAATCTTAGGGCATACCCACCTGTGCCCAGGTGGTGGGGGTACTTGTTCTTCTTCGCGAGGGCACTGTACACCTCGCTCAATGCTACGGCTTCGCTTGTGGTCTTCTGCCAGACAAACTCCGCCCATTCACCCTGTTAGTGCGGCAGAGACAACTCCCGGAGACCCCCAAGCCCATGACCCATAACCTGCTCCTACGACATCACCGCTAGCCCATCGGTCCGATGGTGACGAGAGTAGACCATTTCAATATCATGACCTCCACGAGCCTGCCGGCGACTCTGTTGCAGAGCGCGAGGCTGATCCAACTCCGGCTCCGATCTTTGGCCATTCCCAGCCCGATAACGTACGAACACATAGTGTTGAGTTCATTTTAGTGGTGTTAGCTCTTGTCGGATCTTCATGTAAGAACGAGTTATCTGAATGTTGCGCCACTCGTAGTTGTTCCTTTCGGTGTAATCGATCGATAGCAGCCTTATTCTCTGTGATCGTAGCAATCGCAGCAAAAAGTGATTGGCCGGGAGACCAAAGCTCTACACCTGTTGTCTTGCTAGGTGCTCTCCTCAAGCACGGGAGCCGATTACACAGACTAGACGATCCGGCCCAGGTTAGGATGATGTACCGGATCATCCCCTATGCGTACAACTTTCACCGTGGGCTACAACGGAACTACAAATCAGGATGATCCGGTATGTGTAAATATATGTATACCGGACCATCCTACCGGCAAAAAGCTTTCGGTACAGATTGTCATGAAAGAGTACAAAGTTAAATAAAATTGTCATGAAATGCATCGCTCCAATCTAGGCGAAACACAAATAAATCAAAATACAACATATCAAGCAAGTTAGAGTGCATAACAACCGAAAAGACAAGTGGCGCATTAAGCAAAGAACTACTCGTCCGTGCTTGGACTAGTACCAAAAAGATCGGAGCCAGAGCTGGAGTCTTCCCTATCAGCCTCGTGCTCAACACCGTCGGCGTCAGGCTCGTCGAGGTTCTCCTCCTGGGACTTTGTAGCTTTAGTCTCCTCATGAGGGGCCTGTGACCCTGTTGGTGAAGGGGTCGGAGCAATCGCTTGGTCGCCGGCAAGGGGTTCTGATAGGCCTGTCTGTGCCGCACTGTCAGATTCGGAGGTCAGATCCACAACACCCGTATCAGCAATATTCTCTATGATTTGAGTAATCACAGCAATGTATGTTGAGTCCGGAGACTGATGTTCTGTACATGTTGGCGCAGTGTTATCCTCATCAGGCCTCAGAGGTCAGAGGTGAACTCACAGAGCACACTCGGAGGCAATGACTGGATCGTCGTCAACTTGAGGAGTCGGCACCGCATCGATAGGTGCGAAACTCAACGATACTATACTCTGAGAGGCCATCTCGTCAGTCATGTCAGCATGCACGGACGTATGTTCGGTCTCAGTCGAGCATGGGGCAGGCATGGTCGATGTGGGTGCATCCGCTAAAGTAGGTGGAGTAGTGGACAACGGCGGATGCCTTATCACCGGCTGGTTTGGAGAACATCCTCGCAAGACCGTAGGAGCCGTGGGAACGTGGACACGGAGGGGCAGAAGCCCCAACAAGCAAGTGGGGCAGCAATGCCGATGGCGGGAGGTGGAATCGAGCCGGCAATGAGGTCAGGTAAGACCAATCAGATTGTACAACCGACCAAAGCAACCGAGAAGAAAGTGAACATCTAAGTCATTTGCATCCGACCGTACCAAAGTCGCTGCTTGGGTCGTCACGATGCAACCTCATCTCCTCTAGTAATTGGGTATGTGTCTCCGCCGTTGGGCAATTGAAGCCGCTCGAGACTTCGCAACTCAACAATCGGCAAGCGTGAGTAAGCTCGAGTGCCGAGAAACAGGCCGCAGCCACCGTGTCACGTCAGAGTCAGCCGACGGCAGGTGAGTCGCCTCGATCCTGCATGAGCCTCGATCCACCGCCTCGTGGTCGTGGGCTCGGATCGCTAGAAAGTACTCGTGGTCTTCCTCCTCATCGCCGCCGCCATCCCACCAATATCAATGATCCGCGCCAACCCAAATGCTCCTCACCTCTGCTAGTGTCTACGGTCCTCCCTTGAGCGGTCTCTCTCGCCTCGGTATTCGCTCCGAGCCCTCCTCATGGAACGTTGTCCTCTGCGTCTGCTGTCAAGAGATGGAGGCATGTAGTTACGAAGACGAACTCGCCCTTCCAGTACTCCTCACGATGCTCGCTCGAGCGAAGGTACTGCATATGTAAGAAATTATATGCGCAAATGGTTGTTGTCCGCCAAACTCATAGCATCTGCAATAGCATCTTCAATCTCACTGATGATAACGCCAAGAATGTCGAACGGCTCGTGAGATAGGATCGAATAAAGTAGCCATTCTGCAAACTAGTGATCGCCTCGGCATTCCCTATCCTCGACAAGGATTTCCTCAAAGCCATGTGGACCGCCTTTGCCTCGAGGAGGAGACGGTCCGATGGCGAAGGGATCCAACGGGAACGGCCGCTTGGAACAAAGCCAATCTGGTCATCTGTCGGAAACACCCTCCGCCTTAGCACGACGAGGCAAGTCAGGTCGTGCAGACACCACCGATGCAAAGTTCGGGATCCTCCTCAAAACCAAACAACTCAAGCAAAGTGGACTCAGACACCCTCTGGGGTTCTCCGTCATGCATGAATTGAATGTATCTGTGCTCGGGTCGATCCAAATCAGAAGCGTAGAAGTCTCGACCCACTTTTCCACTACCGTCGAAACTCATCAACAACCGTAAGACCTTCAAATGGTCGGTGTCTCTGAACGCCCACCCCACCCGCGCCCTCTTCAAAGAGGTGAAGTTGAGCGCCCCTGCATGCTCAATCGGATCCCGGCTCTTCAGACGTAACAAAGAAGCTCTGTTGAAGAACCTTCCAGAACCTCCTATTAACTCCAAATTCTCTGGCTTGCGGAAACAAGACATTGATATCAGAGAAATGAAGGGTCTTTACCCTCTGGGATAAGAGGTTCCAAAGGTCTCTAAGTCTTATCTCAGGGTCAGGATGTGGCACATGGTACTCCTCGTCCTCTTCCTTTTCATCGCCAGTCTCCTCCTGATGCGGAACTATGTTGGGACGAGCACGCACCTGCCTAGCAATGTGCTCGGAAGATGTCGAACCACCACGAGTGCGCACACGGCTAGAACGACGAGGAGGTGCCGCACCACCCTCTGTGAATTGAGTGCCGCCCCTCCCTCTCTGACCCCTCTGTTGCTGACTCTGTGTGTCTCTAATATGCAATTGGCGGCCACGCCCGCATGCCTGAGCCAAGTTCGCATCTGCAGCCATCTTAGCTCGCTCTGCTGCCTTCTGTAACTTGGACTTCTTAGCCTTCTCAGCTCGCACAACAACTTCTTTTCCCTTCCTTTTTCTTGCCATCTGCAAGTTGCATGGTTGAATGTCAAGAACTTGCATCGTATTCATATGCATTTGAATGGAGTCCAAAGAAACCAGAGGGATGTTGATCTCACCACTTACAAAGTGAAGGAGAGTCGTTCGCCAGCCGCGGGCTCAGATTTGTCGGCGGCGACAAAACGGGTGGCGCGAACTGGCGTGTGGCGGCGCCGAGGCGGGTGGAGGATTGGAGTACGGCGTCGCAAGGCACGGAAACGGGCTGCGGCGCAAGATGGAGTGGAGAGAGGAGTAGTTAGGTGCGGTCGATATACAAGGTCCACAGCGGTCCTCTGAATGTACGACGTGTTTTGGATAAGGTTAAGATCATCATACCGGATGATCCGTTATCGGAAACATCACCTGACTGGATCGATGCCTCTGTTCGACTCGGTGGCAAGATGGTCTGGCCTGCTGAGGAAAAAAGAATCGGATCATCTTGTCTAGCGGTGTGCAGCACCCAGCGTAGTCACGATAATAAAGGAGGGCGACAATACGAAGACCGAGCGATCCGTATAGGAAAAGATAAAGACGCCTCGAATGCAGACGACGGAGGCCTCGGCTAAGATTCACATACCGTATATTCCGTTAAGTAGAAAAACAACCGCATCGGATTATTGTCCGATGAATAGTGCTTGGCTTCCTTGGGCCTTTGTTGGCTTCAATTTACAGTGATGATCCGGCCTAATAGCTTAATTACCTACCGCACCATCCTGCACTTTCACGCAATGCTTTTACTCAAATCCAATAAAAATATAAGTTCTATTACATATTAAGTTTTTACACAACGTGTCCCTATTTGCCTTTAACAACTTTTTCCGACGCAATCATCACGCATATATGGCATCATTGAAATATCGAGGCTTTCTTCTACAAGTTTGATCCTCTCCTGATCTCCGAAAGGCGGTAGGTCGTCGAATCGATTGTATTCGCCTCGTTGTACATTGTCAACTCCAACGATCCTTTGTTTTCCGGGAACAACTATGTTCCTTTTCTTATTATCGGGTCATTATGTAGAAAACTTGCGAGACTTCGAAGCTAGTATCCAGGGTCGGGTTTTGTGTCCAAGATTGTTGAGGTCGGCGATTTGTGAACCCATAGTTGTCCACCTCCACACCATTAGGATGTTTGACCCAGCTTGATGAAATACGGGATCTGATATCCTTCCATAGTCGAAGTTCCCAAATTTCTTCAATGATTCCACAAGAGGTGTTCTTCTCCCCGTCGCATCTATGGCTTCTACCCTAACGCCACTCGCTTTTGGACCATCGCCTTCTTGTCCTTTTAAATGGTATAAAACGTGTACCCATTGATGTCATACGCTAGCCATGATGTTACCAGACTTGATGGGCCATGAGCCAACATTTTCAATGTTTCTGTTTCTTCATCCTCACCATCTAGTATGTTTTGGTTCTTGAACCATGTGGTAAACATGCGCTTATTCTCTTTCAGATCCAATCAACTTGGCGCCCCGGATTTTCTCTTCAAGCTCTTCCGTGTGTTGCTCCACATACGGCTCCACTATCTTTAGTCAAGTTGCAAGACGGTGAAATGTGCTTGGTCCACATTCTTGTACTCATGGTCGATGAATCTTTTCTTTCCCTTAGTCCTTTACTACCAACCTCCCCTCATGTCGAGGGACAGCACACCAATCGGCCTTTCCGTAAGCATGAAGTAATCCGCAACACTCAATGACTTCCTCAAGATTGTAGCCCTCAATAATGGAACCCTCTCGGTAAGCACGATTCCGCTGTAAGCTCTAAGCAAGCCCATCCACCTCTCAAATGGAAACATCCAAAGGTAAGAATATCGTCCCAAAGACCTTTACCTCCTCGACAAGGTGAACCAAGAGGTGCGGCATGATATCGAAAAAGATGGAGGGAAGCACATCTCAAGTTGGTTTATAGTCTCCACTATGTAGTTCTGCGAGATAGCTCACTGCTCATCATCGACACTTCGTGAAATCGCATTGCGTAAATGACATAGCTGCAGGATGGCCACCTTTACAAATGTTGAATTGATACCCCTGATTGCAATTGGGAGCATTTGTGTCATCACGACGTGGCAGTCGTGAGACTTTGTAACATCCCAATTTTTGACTTTCCAATTATTAATATTATTTGATTACTATTTATGATTTTTGTGTTTTTCGGGATTTATTGGATTTTCTGAGATTTATTTAAATCATTTCGAATTAGTATATATGGTTTTTTTAGAAATATTTATAAAAAGGAAATTTAAAAATAAAGTCTGGCTAAAAATATTTTATTTGAGTATAGAAGGTATCGAAGTATTTTGGGAAATTTCTTTTTCTCTTCGGGATTGAATCGGATTAGGAATTGATTGAGCTACTTGGCGCGGATTGCGTGTCATCAAGTGAGTCTCCGCCGCCGAAAGACCGTGCACGGAGAAATTTCTCCGTGTTCTCCGTAACGCTGCCAACTCAAATTCGGTAGTCGGCGCCAAAACGATCGAGCTCGCCGGTCCTATCGCTGGGAAAAGAACGGCGGGGCGAATCGCACTCGCAGTATTGGCGCCAATCCGTGGGGACTTGGAGTTCCATCGGCAGAGGGCAACGCGGGACAACTTGACTCCACGGCGCCAAGCCATCACGAAGTTAGGAAACTCTTTCTATGCGGGAGAAGACGAGCGATTTAAACTCGGGATTAGCGCGAATCCGGTAAGGGTACGGAGTCCTTCGTGGGGATGAGGACGCTGGACTATATAAGCCGCGTAGAGACGCCGCCCGAGAGCGCAATCAAGCCTGAACGTGTCGCGCTAGCCGACCTTCGTTCATGGAATCTCGCGAGAAACGGCACAGGCGTCGCCAAAAAGAAAAGCAAGCGGCAAGAAATCGCGAGCGTGTCGCGCCGTCGTCCGAAGGAGGTCGCAGCAGCATCAGGAGAGTTTCAAGGGCGCTGTCGAGTTGTCGCCGAGACGTCTTGGGGTCGGTGCCATTCGCTTTGTCGAGAAGCATCCCGTGCGCCGTAGTTCCGCCGGAGCAACGCCAGGGGAGGAGATTGCTGTCAGGATCGTCGTCTTCTTCGAGACCGGCGAGTTTTGCACGCGGTCCAGTCATTACCAATCGGGAGTTTCCTCAGCTGTCGGATCTTCATCGAGCGATCGGGATTAAGTCGCGCCGAATCGAATCGGTAAGTATTTTGGTTAAAACGTAGCCGTCGGATTTAGATCGTAGGGTCTAGGATTGGCCATGTCATTTATAAGCTCAGTGCACCGTAGGGGTAAGCATCTCCGATTAAATACTAACCATTGGATTTAAGTCGGACGGTTGATATTAGGCCATGTAGTAGATTTACCTGTAACTGTTAGATTGAGTTCATCAGTCTAGATTTCGTCACGTTTTGTCCATACACAAGCCGGGGCGGGAAAATTCAGATTTTCTTTATAAAAGTAATTCGGAAAGATTTAGAATTTCTAATTCCAGAATTTAGTTTATTTTCGAAACTTCTAAATGCTATAGCTTTTGCATATGAATTCCGATTTGGGTGATTCAAACTCCTAAAAGATTTATAAACTCAAGATATATTTAATAGGGGTTTTTATTTGAATTTTTGAGTTCATTTGCTATTTGTTCTTGGTGTTTATTTGCTATTTGGTTTTGGTTTTTATTTGCTTTCTCTCGATTCGCGTAGACGTTGAGTTGAGCGAGGTGCTCAAGAAGGATTATTATTTCAAGGGCAATCTTCGGAGCAATACCAGGAGCTTAAGCAAGGCAAGTTGTGCTTTGATCATGTTGCACCCATAAACTAGATTGCATGCTATTTTGATTTACCTTATCACTTGTTATTTTATGTGTATAAATGATTTCAACATAAGTTTGCGATTAGTTATTATACCCTTTGAATTACACCCTACCTTGCTAGTTGTATGCCATGATCCACTTGTCACCCTAGGTTGGTTCACTATAGTTGGTTAATAATGAAATCAACATGGATGGTTAGATCGGATTAGAATGCTTAGCCATGCCACGTCATCACATGTACATGGAATGTTGATTATTAAATTTGACTAATGGAATATGGAACAATGATGTTAATTTGTGTGTCATGTGCGGTCACACGATGAGATTGAGTTGTGGTGCAATGGATGTCATGCAACGATATTGAATTGTTGATGGCACATGGTGCTTGGTAATCAACTGGGGTGGTTATGATTTTGGCCTGAGCAAGTGGCAAGGGCAGGATGCTCGGTGGGCCCGAGGGCAAAGGGTATGTGTATGTCTTGCTTTGATCAAACCATAAGGACACCTTGCAGCCTTTGACCTGAGTCAATCATGCAACCACATGTTCATTATGGTGCAAATTAGTGACTAATTTGCAAAGTCTTGGCTTTAGTACTATCTTGGTGGTGTGGTTCACCTTTGATTGAACCCAGATGGCGAAGAGGGGGCCCCTTTGAAACAGGTTGTTCCTTCAGTGTTGAAACCTTAGCGGGTAATCTTGAGTTAAGACAGAGCATTGTAAAGGCTTTGTCATGATTCTCTGCCGGCATACCAAAGGAAGTGTGCTAATAGCTTGGCATCAAAGAGATTATCATGTCGTGTGGGTAAAGTGCATAACCTCTGCAGAGTGTAGAAACTATTCGGATAGCCGTGCTCACGGTATTGAGCAAAGCTCGGGGATTACAGTCAAGGGTTTAGATGTTTTCGAGATAAAACTTGGGATGCGTGGCAGGATGTCATGAAAGGTTGAATCTTGATTTAGGATGAGAAAACTTGGGTTTATTTGAGAATCACTGAATCTATTACTTGTTATTATTTGTTTTATCGTCTTTTCAATCTATGAATCAGATATGTTTTCAAATGTCGCTTATTGCTTATTTAACCATAAGCCTTCCTTTGGAATAAGCCTGCATATAGTTATGATAGAAATGCATTCTGTGCACAACTTGTTGAGTACGTGTTGGTGTACTCACCCTTGCTTAACAAACCAACCACAGTGGAGGAATCATCGAAGGAGGATCTTCAGGTGGACGCGAGTCACTAGGCCAATCCTTGTCAGTCGCCTGTGGTGTGCTGATGGGACATCTACGTTTTCTACTACTTTCCGCTGCATTTGTCTCATTGATCTTACTATCGCCTTGCGAGGTTGAATAATGTAAGTGGTCATATGATCATACACTAGTTATATTAAATAAATGATGTCTTATTGTTCTTATCGTTGTTTATGATTTGATGCTTACTGATGTTAAGCTGTGTGCACTAGAGTTGATTCAGGGACTAGTGCGGTAAAACACAGTGGATTCGAATTGGTGAATTCGGGTCCTTACAGAGGTGGTATCAGAGCATACTGACTGTAGGTCTTGGCCTTAGATAGTTGGTCGTCCCTATAGGTCATTCAAAATTATTTTCTAAAATGAAAGACCTATCCTAGAAGAATAATGTGTCCTTGACTTATCTCATTCTTCTAATTCTATCCTTACCAAAAATTCTTCTTTTCCCCTGCTGAAATTTCTTTCCTTACCTCTGCTGAAGTAAGTTAAAATCTTACCTGAGTTATCTTAATTAGAAAACTATATACCACACTTTAGGAGATGGCATCGAGTGCCTGCTGCTACCATAAAGATCGCGAAGAAGGGAATTATCAAACTCATGGAAGGACAGATCAATGGAGTGTATCAAGAGCTAGAAGACTTAGTGCTTCAAGTAGCCAGTTGAGACTCATGTGTGGGAACCGCGTTTCCTAAGAAAGAAGTGTCACCCATGTAGACGGTAGTTGTTGTGCGGATAGGTCTAATTGGTTCTTCATTGATTGCTGAGTGTGCAGTATGCGTTGCAAAGCTTTTAGGCTTATATAAGCAACCATACCAAGTTATTAATATTGATTGCTTAAAGTTATTGGGTTTAACCTATCTTCCCCGCTTAGGAACTCTTGCATCTTATCTATGCTGCTTCTACCTTTCCTAACCTAAGAATCAATCAAGCAAATGGTGAACACTCGTGGCAACAATGGAGCGTCAGGAAGTGGTCTTGGCCGAAATGATAGTCCCAACAATGGTGGAACACCACCGCAACCGCACCGACAGAGATGTGCGAACTTAGGAGCTTTCTTAGCAGCAAGAACTCAGCTTATGCAAACCATGATGCAAAGAAATGCAATATGGCCAATCCAAATGCGAGTAACCACAATGTGCAACACAACAATAATGGGCAGCATTCTCATTCTAAGTCAGTCGATTTATGAGGACACGCCCGACCTTCTCGAGCAACGCTAATCCTTTGGAGGCCGATGATTGGTTGAGAACCATTGAGAGGAAGCTGCACATCACGCAAAGGTGAGGGTAGTGAAAAGGTGTTGTATGCTTCGCACCACCGGAAGGGACGGCGGCGAATGGTGGGAGAATTATGCGCCGCCATGAAGCCCCACAGAGATTTCTTGGGAAGAATTTTCAAGCGCTTCCGCCAATGCCATGTACCGTAGGAATGATGGACCTTAAGAAGGAAGAGTTCGTGGCTTTGAAGCAAGGAGGCGGTCCAAGGCGATTATCTCAATAAGTTTACTCGGTTGGCACGTTATGCACCGAAGATGTGGCTACAGACAAGGCTAGGCAATCCCGTTTTATGAAAGGCTTAAACTCTGGATTGCAGGTGGGATTAACCACCCATAATTTTCCTGATTTCCAAGAGTTAGTTAATAAGGCCTTGATTCTTGAAGATAAATGCAAAGAGTTAGGTGAAGATCGTAAGCGCAGGATGGCTACTCAAGCAGGAAGGCCAAATCAGCTTAGGTTAAGAATGACACCGTAGCAATTTGCCAGAATCCAGCCACATTGGACCAATAAGACGTCAAATCAGTCATCTCAACCTGCTAATCAAAATTTTGAAACCCCAGCGCCGGGAATTAATGCACTAGCAGGAGGTCAGCAGTCTGCTGTTAAGAAATGCTATTCATGCAACGAGCTAGGACACTTCGCCAACAAGTGCCCAAAGAGGGGAAACATTACCCCAGTTCCTTTCAACTCGGTACTACCCACTAAAGCTCCAAAGGATGAAGTAACCGAAAGTGCTAGTCTAGTCGGAGCGTCGCCTCAAACAGCGACTCGTGGAAGAGTCAATCACATCACGACGGATGAGATTCAGGACACCGTGGAAGTTGTACTGGAGATACCCGAAGTTGATATCGCCACTGGTTCACAAGAAGATGACTCGCTTTTTCAGGAGGGCAAAGATGGCAATCCAAAAGCCTGTGAACCTCCATTTGATATCTGCGGTGAAGTCGGTAAAGACGAGGAGTAGCCGGACGTCTAAGAGTCGAGTTTTCATGTCGGTTTCGCGTAATCAAAAGTAGTTGTTAGTTTAATATTTCCGTTGCCATATGACCCAGGGGTCCAACTTTTGTAATAAAGGGATAAGTCGAGCAGTGCTCTGTCATTGATTTATAAGTTACCGCTTAGTTATGGTTTAAGCTGCTATGGCTTGTGCGTACCAGCTATTGACCTAGTCGAGACATGAACATGATGAATAAAGTATTCATGGAGTATTTGGATAAATTCGTAGTGGTATTTATAGACGATATCCTTGTATACTCTAAGACAAGAAGAAGAACATGTGGAACATGTTAAATTTTTTTTGGAAAGATTGCGAGAACAGCAGTCATGATCCCTGGAGGTAAAAGGTCGAATTCTTTAGTCATATAAAGACTGTTAAAGGAGTTGATGTGGAATTGAGTAAAGTAGAAGTCGTGTTACATTGGAAGCAACCAGAGTTCGTTACTTAGATCGGAAGTTCTGGGAATGTCAAAATATTATCACTAGTTCGTAGAAAGGTTTTTCGACAATAGCTAGACCTTTTATGCGACTATTAAAAAAAAGAAGAGGGTGTCATTAACTCAAACCAAGATAGATGTGAACCATAAGAGTCTAAATTGTATATTTACTCACTTAAACCTTAATTTGAAACGAAGAAGATGGTTGGAAATGCTCAAAGGATGCTAGTGTCAGACTCCATGGGTATTCTAGTAAGATCAATGTGGTAGTCAATGTTTGAGTTGCGAGGCCACAGTGCAATAGGATGATAACGAACAATTAATCAAGGTTATGCAAAGAATTTAAGAGGTCGAAATCGGAAATCGTTTAACAAAGTTTCATACCCACCTTGGAAAAAAAACCAACATTAGAAGATAAGACCACGGTGGTTCGAAGAAAATATATATATATATATATATATATATACAAAATCAAGTCAAGAAAAGAAGAAGGCTTAGCCAAGAAGTAGAAGTTTGCGTGATTAGGATACCCTAAGGATTTAAGGTCAAATCAGTGTGTCGGATAGGAAGATCCTAAGAAAATGATACTTGAGGAACCATGATCTAGTATTCGATTTATCCGGAAGGTGTTAAGAGATTCCATGTCAAGAGAAAACTTGCACCCAGGTTCGTTGGACCATTTAAAATTCTGAGCCACCGAGGAGGAGTTGCATATCAGTTGGAATTGCCCCAGTCATTAGCAGGAGTCCATGATGTGTTCCATGTGTCGCAGCTTAAGAAATGTCTCAGAGTGTCGGCAGAACAAACACCGTTAGAAGCCATTGAGTTACAGGAGGATCTGACTTATAAAGAGCAGCCGATTAAGATTTTGGAGGTAATGAAGCGTAGGACCAGGAACAAGTCCGCTCGCTTTTGCAGAGTTCAATGGAGTAATCATTCAGAGAATGAAGCAACCTGGGAGCGTAAAGATAACTCAAGGCGTAATTCTCAACCTATTCTCTAGTCAGCCCTGAATCTCGGGTCGAGATTCCGTTAAGAGGGGAGGTTTGTAACATCCCAATTTTTGACTTTCCAATTATTAATATTATTTGATTACTATTTATGATTTTTGTGTTTTTCGGGATTTATTGGATTTTCTGAGATTTATTTAAATCATTTTGAATTAGTATATATGGTTTTTTTAGAAATATTTATAAAAAGGAAATTTAAAAATAAAGTCTGGCTAAAAATATTTTATTTGAGTATAGAAGGTGTGGGATATATATGCCCCGGGGTCCACCAGGCAGTCTAATAAAGCCCAGCTAGGAGAAATTGGGCCATGCCGACTGAATGAGGCTGCGGGCTGTCTGGGGCTGAGCAAAGCGTGAAGAATCAGAATAGACCTTAGTTAAGGAAACCGAGTCGTACTGGGCAGGGGACGATTGTAATCCAAACCAATACGGGTTCGGGATAGAAACTCCTACCTCGTATCCGAGTAGGACTCAATATTGTAACCACCCTTCTCTGCTATATAAAGGGAGGGGGCGGGGCACCTCAAAGACACAAGACAATATCTCATCAGCTATTAGCTATCCACATATAATTTCAGAGCACAGGACTAGGGTATTATCTCCATCGTGAGAGCCCGAACTCAGATACATCGGGTGTTCTTGTGTTACCATCGAAGTTTGGGTCCAGTAGCGTAGCCCCTTTTCATTATTATCAAGAACAAACGTCGGCGGTTAGCTGCGCCAGGTAGGGGCTGCGCTAGGATCAATCGCAGCAAGCTCGATGGCAATCTTCAGAAGCATGGCCACCTTCGCGCCGGCTCAGGTATTTCGTTTCGGAAGCCTGGATTTCGTCGCCGACGACTTTGGTCATCTCTCCATCTCGGATTCGGATCAATTCCGATCTGGAGCCAATTCTGAGGTTCTCTTAGCCGGCCAACCACTCGGATCGGGAGCAGGTATGGCCACTATCCTTGGGCGGCAAGCCAAGGGCCTGATCCTCGTCTCGAGTCGGGACTAGCTAATAGCGAGCCCCGAGTGGTCGAATATGCAAGAAAACCATTCGGATTCACAGGTCAGTACGCTTCATCTTCCCGCACCTCCGATTCAGAGGATGAGGTAGGAAATTCCCCAAGCTTTCATAGCGTTTTTGTGATCGAAACGGACCCTCCGCAAAAGGACGTGGAAAATGCTACGGAGGAAAATCATCACCATCAAGAAAACCATGCGAGACTCCTTCAGAACAGAGGCCGTAGCGTGAATGAACAAATCTTGCAGACGAAGGTGGGGAACCAGTCGGTTTTCCATACTCCTCAGCAGAACATCGTCGCTTCCAAAACGCTTCTCGACACCTTGGGACCATTGCTCGGAACGGATAGCCCGACCGCTCCGATCGTAGCCCAAGTTCAGGCTATGGTTGCGGCGGCGGCAATTCAGCAGCACCAAGAGGCACCAAGAGAAAAGGGCCATCTCGGACTCGCCTTGTCTACTCACAGTGAAAGCGATATCTGTTCGCGATCCGCCACAAAGCGGAGCTTCGACGAGAGAGGACGCCAAGACAAAGATCGGTCGACCTTCGTGCGATTTGAACGCGGAAGCGTGACGCGAAGATGAAGAGCGCCAGCAGCAGAGATGACTATGAACGCTTTGGCATTAGCCACGGCGATTTAGAAGATCGCGAAACCTCCGCCACCACAACGGAGGAGAAAGTGAGGGTCACCGAGCCAGTCGCCTCATCGACGTTCTCCAAGAAGACGAGGCAACGGCCCTATTGAGGGCATCCGGGCTTTCCTCGCCGCCTTGAAAGTGATTTGGCCCGAAGGATTCAACCCAAAAAGCATCACCAAATTTGACGGAGAAAGAGATCCGGAAGCTTGGCTCCAAGTTTACTCCCTTGCGATCATAGCCGCTGGGGGGAATTACAATGTGATGGCTAATTATCTCCTGGTCATGATCACCTCTTGGCCAAGCATGGCTCACGGACTCTGGCGAATTCCATAGATTCTCGAGGAATTCTCGTGAGCATTTCATCACCAATTTTCGGGCACTTACGAAACCGGAACACAAGGGGACCTATACCACCGCCCGGAGAAGAAGAACGAGGCGCTCGAGAATTCATCCCAGGCACTTCATGCGAAAGAAGAACACAATCGGGATATCTCGGGCGGCGTTATTGCATCATTCCAAAAGGCGTCAATGATTCGACCTAATCAAGAAGATGTCCCAAAACCACCCTCCACCGTAAGAGAGATGTTCGAGTGGCGGATCGTTATCTACGACCTCAGATGCTTTGGCCGAGCGGCGGGATGATCGCCCATGACGTAAGGACAAGAAGGACTACGCCGAAGTCATCAAGACAACGTGATGGAAAGCTTTGAAGAGATAGTGGCGATAGCGAGCAAGGCCGACAACGCGCCACGAACCGACAACTACGACCGCGATGATGGAGGCAATCGCCTTTTCACCCAAATAGTAAACATCTTTGCGAAGGATTGTTTCACTCTGAGGAGGTTCGCCAGAGAGTCCAGAAGGCGACCCGCCAAAGGCGAAGCAAAGGAAGAAGAGAAGAAGAGACATGATCCCCCTGAAGATGATGAAGGAGAATATCAAAAGATGGAACGGGAACTTAATTACATCTACGGGGGTTCAATGGCCTATGAGTTAAAACGAAAACAGAAGCTCACGGAAAGGGACGTCAACGCCATCATGCCAGCAGTACCCTAGTACCTCAAATGGTCCGAGGTTCCCATAACCTTTAGCCGCTCAGACCATCCGGATCACATCCCGTACCCCGGAAGATTTCCGCTGGTATTGGACCCGGTGGTTCGCAACGTCAAGCTCAAGAAGGTGCTGGTCGACGGAGGAAGAGGACTCAATGTACTCTTCTCCAAGACTTTCGATTTAAATGAAGATTCCTCGCTCCAAGTTGAAGCGGGGTTCATCACCCTTCCACGGGTAATTCCGGAACTTCTTCCGCCCCACTCGCCAAATCACTTTACCGACCATGTTTGGAACCAAGGAGAATTTTCGACGAGTACCTTAACTTCGAGGTAGCTGACTTCCAGACGGCATAGCACGCCATTCTGGGAAGGCCCGGCCTGGCCAGATTCATGGCCGTGCCACATTATACCTACCTCGTCCTGAAAATGCCAAGGCCGAGGGGTGTAATCTCCGTACATGGCGATGTCAGCGATCGTTAAATGCGACAAAGAAAGTCGAAATGGTCAAGCTCAAGAGATAGCAGATGACAGAAAGAAGATCCGGCAGGCGGCCGCATATCAAGAAGATGAAGGAGAAGTGCCGACCAGAAAGCAGGCTAAGACAAGCTTGAAGCCTGATGAAGGGACGAAGAAGGTGATCCTCGACCCGTCTAGCTCCAGCCAGACAGCTTTGATTGGGACAGGCCTCACCGCCAATTGGAAGAGCGCTCATCACCTTCCTCAAGACCAACCGACATCTTCGCGTGGAAACCATCCGACATGCCCTGTTCCCGAGGAGGTGATTGAGCACTCTTTGAACGCTTGACAAAAGGCCAAACCCATCAAGCGGCGCTCGAAGGTTCGCTCAAGACAGAAGGAGGCCATCAAGGAGGAAATCACGGTTATTAGCAAGATGCTTTATAAAAGAAGTGTACCATCTGAATGGTCAAGTAACCCAAAGGTCTTGTTCGCAAAAAGAATAAAAGCCGGGCGCATGTGCGTTGATTATACCGATCTCAACAAGGCTCGCCTGAAAGATCCTTCGGGTTGCCTCAGTATTGACCAGTGGTAGATTCCACGGCAGTCGCGAACTCCTTAGCTTCGGATGCCTACTCGGGATATCACCATATTAGGCTAAAGGAGGAAGATCGCATCAGACTTCATTCATCACTCCGTTTGGAGCATTTTGTTACGCCACAATGCCATTCGCTTGAAGAACGCCGGCGCAACTTACCAACCACGCAATCTGTTGTGTTTTCATTCCCAGATCGGGCGCAATGTGGAGGCATACGTTGATGATGTTGTCGTCAAATCTCGGCGAAGGAAGACCTCATATCGACTTAGCGAAACCTTTGAAAGCCTAAGGGCCTACAAGATGAAGCTCAACCCGAAAAATGCGCTCTTTGGAGTACCGCTCGAAATTACTCGGATTCATTGTTTCACAACGAGGCATCGAGGCAAACCCGTAAAAATCAATACAATTACAAGATGAAGCCTCCACCAATCGGAAAGACGCCCGAAGCTCATTTGATGCATGGTGGCACTCGGCAGATTCATTTCGATCGGGTAGCAGGAATGCCTTTTTTCAAACTTCTAAAGAAGCAAGGTAATTTTCAATGGACCATCAAGCGCAGTGAAGCTTTGAAGAATTGAAGACGTTCTTGTCATCTCCACCTGTGCTGGTTCCCCAATGCCAGAAGAACCCCTCTTGCTTTATATCGCCGCAACAACTCATGTAGTCAGCGCGGCAATTGTGGTAGAGCGGAAGGAAGAAGGGCACCTCCAGAAAGTCCAGAGACCTGCTCTACTTCGCCGTCGGCGGTATTAGGAGAGTCCAAGGTACGCTACCCGCAAGTACAAAAACTACTATACACCGTGTTGCTTGCCTCCCGCAAACTCAAGCACTACTTCCAAGAGCATTCAATCACGGTGGTCACCACCTTTCCGCTTGGGGACATACTCCACAACCAGGAAGCCACTGGGAGGATCGCAAAATGGGCAGTCGAGCTCGGAGCGTTTGAAGTCTCCTTCAGGCCACGGACGGCAATAAAATCCCAGGTACTTGCCGATTTCACCGCCGAATGGATAGAGTTGCAATCCCCAACGAACATTGAAGAACTGGAATATTGGACAATGTACTTCGACGGATCTCTCATGCTCAGCGGCGCAGGAGCAGGCGTGGTCCTCATCTCTCCAACAGGTGAGCGCCTGAAATACGTCTTGCAAATCCACTTCCCAGCATCAAACAACGCCGCCGAGTACGAAGCACTGATCCACGGACTTCGCATCGCGATATCTCTGGGTATCCGTGACTAACAATTGAGGCAACTCCATCTTTGGTGATCAATCAAGTCCAAAAGATTGGTCATGTATCGAGGACATCATGACGCATACCGCCAGAGGTACGGAAGCTTGAAGGCAAGTTTGACGGCCGAGCTCATTCATGTGCTCCGCCGTGACAACGAAAGAAGCGCATTTAATTGGCAAGACTGGGTTCCACTCGGGCCATCGCACCGGCCGGGGTTTTTGTTGAAGAAATCTACAAACCCTCGATAAACCAAAAGCAGGAGCAGAACAAGTCAGAAGAGAAATCCAACGAAGAGGAGGTCCTAGTCATCAGCACAGATTGGACGGCCCCTTTTCTCAATTACCTATTGAAAGACGAACTTTCGTAAGACCTAGCGAAGCGAAAGCATTTCATGCGCAAGAAGAAGAGCTACGTGGTGGTAGGAGAAGAGTTATTTTAAGAGTGCCTCTCGAGTTCTAAGGCGATGCATATCGCCAGAAGAAGGAAAGAAACTACTCGTGAAATCCACTCGAAATTTGTGGGCATCACGGCGTCAAGCACCGGTAGGCAAGGCATATCAACAAGGCTTCTTTCCGCCGATTGCCAGATCCGACGAGAAGACATCGTCCGAACTTGTGAAGGCTGCCGGTTCTTTGCTCACCAAATACGTGCACTGCCGTAAACCGCAAACAATTCCGATCACTTGGCCGTTCGCAGTCTGGGGGCTTGACATGGTTGGCCCATTAAAGAAAGCTCAAGGCGGTTTCACTCACCTCTTTGTCGCCGTCGACAAATTCACTAAGTGGATAGAAGCAAAACCAGTGGCTACCATCACGGCGGCCAAAGCCAAGGAATTCTTCCAAGAAATTGTGGTAAGATTCGGCGTACCAAACAGGATTATCACGGACAATGGAACTCAATTCCGAGGAGAAGACTTTCAAGACTGGTGCGATAAGCTCGGCATCAAAATTTGCTTCGCCTCCGTGGCTCATCCGAAGAGCAATGGTCAGGTGGAAAGAGCAAACGACATGGTGCTGCAAAGCTTAAAGGCACGGATCTTTGACCGTCTCAAACCATACGCCACCCGATGGGTGAAAGAACTGCCATCGGTACTCTGGGGGCTGAGAACCACCCCCAGCAGATCTACCGGGCAGTCACCCTTCTTTCTGGTCTACGGCTCGGAGGCGGTCCTACCTACCGAATTGACCTTCGGATCCCCTCGGGTCCGGAGCTTCAAGGAGGACGAGTCGGAGGAAAGCAGAATGGAAGATATCGACAGGTTGGAAGAGGCAAGAGAGATCGCCGTGGTCCAGTCGGCCAGATACCTTCAGGCCCTGCGCCGGTATCACGACCGAAACGTCCGAAACCGAGCGTTCTCCAAGGGCGATTTGGTTCTGATAAAGAGTCAGAAATACGAGCACAAGTTATCTCCAAATTGGGAAGGCCCCTACATCATTGACGAAGTAACGCGTCCAGGGGCCTACAGGCTTAAACGAGAAGACAGCGCCATCATCAATAACTCATGGAATATAGAGCAGCTACGTCATTTTTATTCTTGAAGAAGTTCAATAGGACGTCCAAAATTGACTTGCTACTCAATTGTTCCTCAATTAAGCAGTAAGTCGGGGGCTACACCTAATAGTGTTACGCATGCTCAACTCTAATCAAGAGGATGTTTGTTCAAAGCAAGATCATGTATCGAATTTTCTATTCAATTGACTTGCTACTCAATTGTTTCTCAATTAAAATAAGTCGGGGTTACACTCTAATGGTGTTGCACATGTGCAACCCGCATGCAAACCAGCCTCCTATTTTCGCGATCATGACTAAAAATCCGAGCGCTCCAAAGCTTCAATTATGAAACCATGGATGAATGAGTCTAGTCGCCTAAAAAGCACACTTGAGGAAAAAAGCCAGGTGCCAACTCGCGTTGCTCGGGGGCTACGCTAAACAGACATGGTGCTCAAAAGGACCACCTTTGTTCACGACTTCAGCATCCTTCAACAAATATACACACAGGCAAAAGTACTACTGCAAAGTTCTTGGGCAAAGAAGCAAAATAAAAAGAAAAAGCCCTTCTACGCCTGGCGCGCCCGTCCGACGGCTCCAATGAGGGCGTCCCGGGCCTCAACAAGCTTAGGGAAGACCTCGATCAAAGCGTTGACGACGGCGGTGTCCCGGGCGACAGCCTCCGTTCATTGCCGCCATTGCGAGATCGAACTCGCCCAGAGCTCGGCATGGTCATCCTCCGGCTCCACGGGGGCGTCGTCTCCAAAATTGAAAATCAGGTTTGCGATCCATGGCGCGACCGGCGGGCCTGGCGACTCGGGCGAAAGAGGCAAAGGGGAAAGATCCTCGGAAGAAGAAGACGATTCCATGAAAAAGAAGAGGAGAACCTGTAGAAGAGGGGTGATCCAATGTCAGGTACAATTTTTCAAAAAGATGAAGAAAGTAAGGAAGAAGACGAACGGACGAACACTTCAAAGAAACCCCTGCTGAAGGAGGAAGAATAGGCCGGATGAAGATGGTAGTGCGCTGCAAAATGCAAAAACCGAGGCTGAACTCGCTCTTATACAGGGCAACGCCTGCCCCTGGAGAGAGACTCAACCCCGCTCAAAGCGACGCCTGTCACCGAGGCGGGAAGACGGTCCACCTTCTGGACGTGCTGTTGCACATATCTCGAGGAGGGTCAGGTGTCAAACTAAAACGAAAAACATCTGGACGGCCCAGGATGACAAACGGCTTAATGGGCCCAAGCTCAATGGACGGGCTAAAGCAAGGATTAAACATTTTGTAAAGAAAATTCAAGTCCGGGGATAATTCCTTCAGCATTGGAACAAAAAACCCAAGTCCAAACGTGGAGCAGGTTCGGTACAAACAGAGGATTACACGGGATTCAGATCTAAGTTTTTTACTAAGACAGCAGCAGTATCCTTGACTTCGTCCATAAGGGCAAGTGCTTGATTATCATCAACAGTGCGGGCAAAACCCTCTTGGACAGCTTTGAGCTCCACTCGTGGATACAGAGACTTGGTAATCGCCAACACTTGGCTGGCACTCGTAATTGCAACATCCTCCAAGTGTGCGGCAATCTTTGTGGAGGCTTCCTCTAACCTTTGAATTGTGATGCTGACGTCATGAGGGACATTGCTGGTGCCGGCTTCATCAGACTCAAGACCAAGAACACCTTCTCCAAGGCCGCTTGAGGCGATCGGTCTCAAGGCTTCAAGACATTGATCTTTTCATTAATTACTCTAAGATCGAGCTCATGAAGTTGACTCGATGCAATCAAAGCTATACCAATGGATGAGTTCGATTCGACAAAATGATGACGACAAAGACGAAGGCAAAAATCAAAGAACGACCTTCTAGTTCCCTTGTCACCGTTACCTCTTTCTTGGCCTCTTCTTCGCCCTCTTCGCTTCTTCATTTTGGGAAAAAGAAGCCTCGAGTCTTTCCCGAAATCAAGAAACAACGAAGGGGCTTAAGAAGACAAAGAATAGAATCAGACTCAAGGCACTCTGACCAGAAAATACCATCGAAGAATTGGTCGATGCGCTTTCTCGCCTCCAGAGATTGGATATGACGTGAAGCCCTTCCAGCCTCGCGATTTTCTATGCGAGACGCTGTGAGGGCCTCCTCCAAATTCGTATGAGCTGCTCAACCTCAAGAAGATAATCCTTTCGCATTTTCATCCTTGGGAATAGTTTATAAGAAGAAAGTTTCGTCCTTGGCAAAGGACGACAAAGCGCCAAGACATTGAAGCAAGGATAAGGCTCAAGACGCATAAGAAGACTGCTTAAAAGGAAGAACAACATGAACAACTTACATGGCCAAGGCGGTAGCAGTGGAGGCAGCCTCGTTGAAAGTCTCCTGGATCTTTTCCTCGCCCCGCCATCCGAATAACCACGTCACCGCTATCGCCCACTTAACATGGCTTGTATTGAGAGTTCTTGACGAGGGGCGGGGATTTCCGCCGGCGGCGATGGACAAGCAGAGGTAGGAGAATCCTCTGGTATCATAGGAGGGACAACTGCATCTATAGGCGACCAAAGACGATCACGGACCAAGAAGAAAAGGTGGTCGGGAACCACCGGCTCTAAATTGGTGTCACTACTTGAGCTTGAGGCTGCAGAAAGAGCAGCCTCGATCGGTTTCATGGGCGACATCGAGAAGTAACGCGCCTCAACTAAGGTTTCGCCCTCACGGCGCCGAACTATCCTCATGGACAACCGCCGAGACTCCCGAGGTGGCGGTTCACGAAGGACTTCGCCGATAGGGTCCCCGCAGAAGAAGCGATCGTAACTCGTCCAGGGGAGCAAGGAAAGGTTGACGAGGAATCCAACCTGTTGGACCTTGTTATCTTGCACTTCAAACCCCCTCGCGGAAGGACTAACAATGTAGCACCAATCGGGCGTCGAGCGAAGGCATACTCTCGGTGGTAGGACGGGCTGGGGCTCAATACTTCATGTACCGAGGATCGGCTTGAAGAGGAAGAAGTCGGGGAGGAGGTCAGATAGTCGTGGTGTCCCGATCTTGCCACCACGGGCGACATTGCTCGCCGATCGCTTCCTCTTAGCCTTACGCATAATTGGTTTTTTTCCTTTCCCAACGGGATCATCGCCAGGTCATCTACTTTGCTCCGCTTTGTACCGGGCTGCAGAGGACGACGGTCAGAAAGGTCCGCTTGTCGCCTTATGTATCGGGAATTCAGGAGCGGCGCGATTGGAGAAGAAGGCTTCGCCTCGCGAGTTCGAGAAAAGGAGAGCCACATATTCAGATCAAAGTCCCGTGAAAATCAAAAGATTCAAGATGGAAATACCATGGAGATCCCTTACCAAGGAGCCGAATGGAGTTTTGTAAAAGGCCTCGGGTTTCGAGGAACGACGATCTTCTCATTTGAGGCGAAGAAATCAGCAGCACGACCGAAGAACGCCGCTGAGGAAATCTCATCAGAAACCTCCCGCGTGGATCGCTAGGCCTTCATATTCATATCCGTGATGAACTCGGTCCTTGAGAGGTTGAATTCGGCGGGTGCAGAAGTTGGCAACAACGGCCATGCCAGTAAGCCCATTCTCCTTCAATTCGACAATCAGCCCCATGAGGTCAGCCACTTGGTCCATTCCGTCGTCTTTGGGAAATGATGTCCAGTCGGGAGAAGGCTTAGGTGGTGTCCCAGTAAAGGCAGGCAATGGAGGGTCAGGATTGGCGCAATAAAACCACTCTTGGTGCCAACCCTTGTTTGAGGTTTTAAAGGGAATGTTAAGGTAAGATTTTTTCATGCCCTCCCTCAGCTGAAACCCGGCACCGCCAACCGTTTTGGGAGAATTCTTGCTGGGGAAGGGCTTGAGGAGGAAAAGATGGCGAAAAAGATCAAAATGAGGCCGAATGCCAAGATAGGCCTCACAGAGATTAACGAAGGCGGCAATTTGAAGAATGGAGTTAGGGTTAAGATGAGTCAACTCGATTCCATAAAACTCGAGAATGCCGCGAAGAAAGGGGGATGCCGGAAGACCAAGCCTGCGCTTAAAAAAGGATTCAAAGATGACCACCTCCTCAGCACGAGGGGTGGGGCAGAATTCACCTGCGGCGGGGCGAGCGGCAAGCATCACCAAAGGCGGAAAAACACCAATGCCCACTAAATCCTCCAGCCGTCCCTCCGTCGTCACCGAAGTGGCCCAATCTTTGGTCAAAGCGGAGGGAGGAGCGGTTGCGGGAGAAGGAGGCGACATCCTTGAATGAAGAAACCTCGCGATCGCTTGAAACTAGGGTGACGAGAAAAGTTAGCCCTAGCGGCGGAGGTCGTGAAGGAAAAGAAGTTGGAGAACAAAGGGGCAAGTAGAAACGGTACAAAGTCACTCTATTTGCTCCGTATTGACAAGGAAGCGGCGCCGATTCTCGCCCGAAAGGAATTCGCACCACCTTTCCCAAAACCCCAAAACCACCCTAGGGAGCATTTGAGGTGGGCCGTGAGACACGCGACGACGCATATAATTGCCGATGGCCCAAAAGGATCAAGTTATCAAGTGGTATGCCCCAAGATGGGCCCAAAGCCAGAAATCCGTCACGCATGGAGTAAAGGGTATCACTCCAGAAACAACATCCTCTTACGGTATGCCTCATGCCAGGCCAAAAGCTGACAGCGTTCGAAGAATGAAGTCAGGTGCCGCAAAGATGATTTTTTGAAGATAAATGCTTGAAGCACGCAAAGAGCCAGTCGGCCTGGTAATCCGGGACAAAGACAGCTCAAAATAAAGAGAATTCGGCGAGTTCTTCGTGACCTCTTTTGCCCGACGACAAGCACTCGGCTAAAAAAACACTCGGGAAGGCTTAGCAGCTGGAAGGCATTCGATCATGAAGCACTCGGGGGCTACTGTGGGATATATATGCCCCGGTCCACCAGCGATTTAATAAAGCCCACCAGAGAAATTGGGCCATGCCGATCGAATGAGGTCATGGGTCGTCTGGGCCGAGCAAAGCGTGAAGAATCAGAATAGACCTTAGTTAAGGAAACCGAGTCGTACTGGGCAGGGGACGATTGTAATCCAAACCAATACGGGTTCGGGATAGAAACTCCGACCTCGTATCCGAGTAGGACACAATATTGTAACCGCCCTTCTCTGCTATATAAAGGGAGGGGGCGGGGCACCTCAAAGACACAAGACAATATCTCATCAGCTATTAGCTATCCACATATAATTTCAGAGCACAGGACTAGGGTATTATCTCCATCATGAGAGCCCGAACCTGAATACATCGGGTGTTCTTGTGTTACCATCGAGTTTGGGTCCAGCGCGTAGCCCCCTTTTCATTATTATCGGTAACAAACGTCGACAGAAGGTATCGAAGTATTTTGGGAAATTTCTTTTTCTCTTCAGGATTGAATCGGATTAGGAATTGGATTGAGCTACCGGTGCGGATTGCGTGTCACTACGTGAGTCTCCGCCGCCGAAGACCAGGTGCACGGAGAAATTTCTCCGTGGTCTCCAGAACGTCGCCAACTCAAATTCGGTAGCTGGCGCCAAAAACGATCGAGCTCGGCCGGGTCCTATCGCGTGGGAAAAAGAACGGTGTGGCCAATCGCTTTCATGCAGCGTTGGCGCCAAATCCGTGGGGACTTGGAGTTCCATCGGCAGAGGGCAACGCGGGACAACTTGACTCCACGGCGCCAAGCCATCACGAAGTTAGGAAACACTTTCCATGCGGGAGAAGACGAGCTGATTTAAACTCGGGATTAGCGCTGAATCCGGTAAGGGTACGGAGTCCTTCCGTGCGGGATGAGGACGCCGACTATATAAGTCGCGCGAGACGCGTCGCCCGAGCGTGCAATCAAGCCCTAAACGTGTCGCGCTTAGCCGACCTTCGCTCGTGGAATCTCGCGAAACGCACAGCGCCGCCAAAAAGAAAAGCAAGCAGCAAGAAATCGCGAGCGTGTCGCGCCGTCGTCTGAAGGAGGTCGTAGCAGCGTCAGGAGAGTTTCAAGGGCGCTGTCGAGTTGTCGCCGAGACGCCTTGGGGTCGGTGCCATTCGCTTTGTCGAGAAGCATCCCGTGCGCCGTAGTTCCGCCGGAGCGTCGCCAGGGGAGGAGATTGCCGTCAGGATCGTCGTCTTCTTCGAGACCGACGAGTTTTGCACGCGGTCCAGTCATTATCAATCAGGAGTTTCCTCAGTCGTCGGATCTTCATCGAGCGATCGGGATTAAGTCGCGCCGAATCGAATCGGTAAGTATTTTGGTTAAAACGTAGCCGTCGGATTTAGATCGTAGGGTCTAGGATTGGCCACGTCATTTATAAGCATAGTGCACCGTAGGGGTAAGCATCTCCGATTAAATACTAACCGTTGGATTTAAGTCGGACGGTTGATATTAGGCCATGTAGTAGATTTACCTGTAACTGTTAGATTGAGTTCATCAGTCTAGATTTCATCACGTTTTGTCCGTACACAAGCCGGGGCGGGAAAATTCGGATTTTCTTTATAAAAGTAATTCGGAAAGATTTAGAATTTCTAATTCCATAATTTAGTTTTTTTTCGAAACATCTAAATGCTATAGCTTTTGCATATGAATTCCGATTTGGGTGATTCAAACTCCTAAAAGATTTATAAACACAAGATATATTTAATAGGGGTTTTTATTTGAATTTTCGAGTTCATTTGCTATTTGTTCTTGGTGTTTATTTGCTATTTGGTTTTGGTTTTTATTTGCTTTCTCTCTCGATTCGCGTAGACGTTGAGTTGAGCGAGGTGTCGGAAGAAGGATTATTATTTCAAGAGCAATCTTCGGAGCAATACCAGGAGCTTAAGCAAGGCAAGTTGTGCTTTGATCTTGTTGCACCCATAAACTAGATTGCATGCTATTTTGATTTACCTTGTCACTTGTTATTTTATGTGTATAAATGATTTCAACATAAGTTTGGGATTAGTTATTGTACCCTTTGAATTACACCCTACCTTGCTAGTTGTATGCCATGATCCACTTGTCACCCTAGGTTGGTTCACTATAGTTGGTTAATAATGAAATCAACATGGATGGTTAGATCGGATTAGAATGCTTAGCCATGCCACGTCATCACATGTACATGGAATGTTGATTATTAAATTTGACTAATGGAATATGGAACAATGATGTTAATTTGTGTGTCATGTGTGGTCACACGATGAGATTGAGTTGTGGTGGCAATGGATGTCACGAACGATATTGAATTGTTGATGGCACATGGTGCTTGGTAATCAACTGGGGTGGTTATGATTTTGGGTCTGAGCAAGTGGCAAGGGCAGGATGCCCGGTGGGCTCGAGGGCAAAGGGTATGTGTATGTCTTGCTTTGATCAAACCATAAGGACACCTTGCAGCCTTTGACTGAGTCAATCATGCAACCACATGTCTGTTATGGGGCAGCCTACCTGACTAATTTGCAAAGTCTTGGCTTTAGTACTATCTTGGTGGTGTGGTTCACTTTGATTGAACCCAGATAGGCGCAAGAGGGGGCCCCGCTGAACAAAGTTGTTCCTTCAAAGGTTGAAACCTTAGCGGTAGTAATCGAAGTTAAGACAGAGCATTGTAAAGGCTTTGTCATGATTCTCTGCCGGCATACCAAAGGAAGTGTGCTAATAGCTTGGCATCAAAGAGATTATCATGTCGTGTGGGTAAAGTGCATAACCTCTGCAGAGTGTACAAACTATTCGGATAGACGTGCTCACGGTATTGAGCAAAGCTCGGGGATTACAGTCAAGGGTTTAGATGTTTTCGAGATAAAACTTGGGATGCGTGGCAGGATGTCATGAAAGGTTGAATCTTGATTTAGGATGAGAAAACTTGGGTTTATTTGAGAATCACTGAATCTATTACTTGTTATTATTTGTTTTACTGTCTTTTCAATCTATGAACTGTATATGTTTTCAAATGCTGCTTATTGCTTATTTAACCATAAGCCTTCCTTTGGAATAAGCCTGCATATAGTTATGATAGAAATGCATTATGTGCACAACTTGTTGAGTACGTGTTGGTGTACTCACCCTTGCTTAACAAACCAACCACAGTGGAGGAATCATCGAAGGAGGATCTTCAGGTGGACACGAGTCACTAGGCCAATCCTTGTCAGTCGCCTGTGGTGTGCTGATGGGACATCTACGTTTTCTACTACTTTCCGCTACATTTGTCTCATTGATCTTACTATCGCCTTGCGAGGCTGAATAATGTAAGTGGTCATAAGATCATACACTAGTTATATTAAATAAATGATGTCTTATTGTTCTTATCGTTGTGTATGATTTGATGATTACTGATGTTAAGTTGTGTGCACTAGCGTTGATCCTGGGACTAGTGCGGTAAAACACAGTGGATTCGAATTGGTGAATTCGGGTCCTTACAGACTTCATACCACTTATCTTTAAATCTTTCATCGATACTAGGTTTTTGATGTTGGATGAATAACCAGACGGGACTCTGACCCCACGTAAGCACTTGCACACTGATCTTTTTTCCTCAGTTGTCAGAGAGTAGCCTGCTGGGGGAAGGTAATACTTTCCATGTGTTCTTTCTTGAGGGTGTAGTTCTTTCCTGATTTTAAGTACTACTAAGTCTTTTGAGCTTTAAGACCATCCTTTGTCTTGTAATCGAATGTCCAACAAGAGACCTAGCGCTTTCACGACATTCTTCATGACATGCATGGCATCGATGCTATGGCTAATTTCTAAGTCCTTCTAGTAGGGCAAATACTTGTAGAAAATTGACATCTTTTGAACAGACAACAAAGCGGAGGAACCTCCTCATCGGTATTCTTTCTCTTTCGACCCTCTTTTGGCCTGCACCGCTTCTTCCGAAAACCACCTTGATGTTATGGACCATTTCAAACACTTTTTTCCCGCTATGGCGCTTTGGAGCCACACCTTCTCAATCAGTATTGTCAAAATACCTGCCCATCTTCGCGGTATTTGTGAGCTAAGAAGAAACGGCGGTGCCGCATGTACACTAACTTCGTGAGCATGGAAGGAACGTCGACACGCTTCATCCATGCATACTACACAAGCCGTCTTCCCTTTAATCGACCCGATAGGGCTAGCGTAGCGGGGTAATCACCGATGGTAACAAAAATAATGGCTTTTAGTGTGAAGTAATCGTTGTTGAACCGATCCCACACTGACCCCATCGTGCCACAACATGGCCATATCTTCCATCGCTGGTTCGAGAAACACATCAATATCTACTCTGTGCTATCTCGGACCTTGGATAAGAATGGACAACATAGGTACCTTCTCTTCATACATAGCCATGGAGGAAGGTTGTAGATGGACAGGACTACTGGCCAAGACTACTGGCCAAGTGCTATGTGTGGCATTCCATTCACCGAAAGGATTCATACCATCGGTACTCAGTGCGAACCTTACATCCCTGGGTTCGTTGCTGAAATCTGGATAAATGCGATCAAAATTTCTCCATTGTCTACCATCGGCTGGGTGTCGAATCTTTCCATCTTTTCTGCGCTTGTCGGAATGCCATCCCATTAGTTCGGAGTCTCTCTCATTCGAGTACAAACGTTTCAGGCGGCCAATAACTGGCAAGTACCACATCACCATCGCAGGGATTCTTTTCTTCTTGTCCGTACCTGAAGACCTATCATCTTCATTATTACCAGTAGTACTATTCTTGTTCTTCTTATTCTTCATAGTGCTAGGTGAAGAATCATCATCGTCGTGGGAGTCATCATTTAGCACACTTCCTTTGGTGTGCCGGCAGAGAATCATGACAAAGCCTTTACAATGCTCTGTCTTAACTCGGTACTACCCGCTAAGGTTTCAACACTGAAGGGACTAGTTACCACAACAGGGCCCCCCTCTTGCGCCATCTGGGTTCATTAAAAAAGGGTGAACCCCACCACCACTAGTAGTACCAAAGCTAAGACATTGCAAATTTGTCAGCTAGGCTGCCCCATAACAGACATGTGGTTCCATGATTGACTCAAGTCAAAGGCTCGCAAGGTTAAGTCCTTAGAGTTTGATCAAAGCAAGATTTGCACATACCCTCTGCCATCGGGCCCACCTAGGCACAATTGCCCTTGCCACTAGCTCCGATCTAAATCATAACCACCCTAGTTGATTACCAAGCACCACGTGCCATCAACAATTCAATATCGTTGCGTGACATCCACCGCCACAACAACTCAATCTCATCGTGTGACCGCACATGACACACAAATTCATAACATTGTTCCATATTCCATTAGTCAAGATTATTTATCAATGATTCAAGTACATGTGAAGACGTGGCATGGCTAAGCAATCTAATCCGATCTAACCATCCCATATTGATTTTATTATTGATCAACTATAATAAACCAATCTAGGGTGACAATAGATCATGGCATACAAATGACAAGGTAGGGTGTAATTCAACGAGTATGATATCTAAATCCCAAAGTACGTTGAAATCCTTTATATGCATGAAATAATATGCAATAAGGTAAAACAAAATAGCAATTTTGCAAATATGGGTTCAACATGATCAAAGCACAACTTGCCTTAGGAAAATCCTTATCCATGCTCTGGACCTCAGTCTTGATTTGATGAATCTCCCCTGGATGTGTCGCACAATTTATCATCTATGTGAAACAAAAGAAAATGCCAAATAAATACCAAAACAGAGAGTAAACAAACTCTAAAAATTAAATAAAATTCACCAATAGATATATCTCAATTTTACAAATTTTTAGAAATTTGAATCACCTCAATCGGAGTTCGTATGAGGGAGAACAAGCTCTCGAAAGATTCAAAATCCTAAAAATTCAGAAAAATGGAAAATCAATATTAACCGAATTATTTTATAAAAGAAAAATCGATTTATTGTGTCACCATGACGTCAGCACAGATTCGAACCAGTCACATGCTGACATGTAGTTTTGGCACTGTTCTGTGGACCGAGTGCACCGTACGGCTGGTTCACCGTGGACCACGGCACTATGCCATGAACCGGCTGAGGCCAGCGTGACGTCATCCGACACGTGTCATCGCTCGATTGGCACAATAAGAGACGAGATATGGTCCACTCGCACGGATCCAATGGCTAACGGTCAATCCCTACGTGGCTTAATCTGTAGCGTGCATCGACAATCGGACGGCTGTCGCTTACCCGAGCAGGTTACTGTTCCCGACGCGACGTGACTCGATCGGCAGCGTCAACGGGAGATCCTACAGTCAGTGAAGCTCGAGTTGGATGGTGGCTGCACGACGGAGGAACTCCGCCGGACTTGGGGAAGATGACACGGTCTACGGCGTTCGGTGATCTCCGGCGATGAAGAAGTGGCGGAACGGACTCGACGCAACGAGGGGACTTTGGAGCTAGGTTCAGAGCGGAGGAAGAGGCTCCCGGCGGTGAGGGAAACAACAGCGCAAGGCTTGCAGACTCCAGCGAGGGCTTGCACAGGCTCTAGGGCTTGTCGGACGTCGGCGCTTCGGGAGAAAGGCGGTGCAACCACTGGTGATCCTCGGGAGGGGGTCGGGATCCTTAAATAGCCCACGCGTGATGCGGAAATCGGAGCCCTAGCGGCGTACGGTGGCAGCGGCGTGGTTCCGAGTTCGTCGCGGACACGAAGACGGGTAGCCACACGATCTTGATCCATCGGCCACGAAAGAGTCCAAGCGCGACACAATCTCACCCGCCCAACGCATCCAACAGCCCGGATCGGTTTAGGGTTTTAATTCGTCACGACGAGCAGTGACTGCTCAATTTGCATCCAACGGCAGTGAGGCACTAGGGTTTCCACGGCGATGTGGCTTGATGAAGGCCGCCCGATGATGATCCGACGACTGCGGGCGTCGTTCTAGAAGCGCCCAAGAGGGTCAATGGTCAGAGCAAGACGGCCAAGCTTGGCGCCACAATCTTTGGGCTCGCCAAGACTGCTCAAACTAATTTCGCCCAGCTTTTCGATTAAAATAAATACTAAAAATATTTTTGATTTATTTGAACAATTAAAAACACTAGAAAAATTCCAAGAAAAATCTCAAAAATACTTTGAGACATCCTGGACCGGAATAAAATATTTTTGGCAAAATTTTATTTTAAACTTAGCTACATATAATTAGTTTTTGGCAAAAGGCTTAATATACTTAATTTAAAATAATCTAACTAAATCTCAGAAAATCCAAATAAATCCAGAAAATTCACAAAAAGCAGAAATTGCCATAAGACACTATTAACTAAACAAAAAGCCAAAATTTGGGATGTTACAAACCTCCCCCCTTAACAGAATCTCGACTCTGAGATTCAGTGCTATCTAGAGAATAGATTCGGGAATTCTGCCTTTAGGTCCTCTTCGCGCTCCTAGGTTGCTTCACTCTCTGAGTGATTGCTCCATTGAACTCTGCAAAAGCGAGCAGACTTGTTTTAGTCCTGCGCTCCCTTACATCCAGAATCTTGATCGGCTGCTCTTTGTAAGTCAGGTCTTCTCACAACTCGATTGCTTCTAATGGTGTCTGCTCTGCTGGCACTCTGAGGCACTTCTTGAGCTACGACACATGGAACACGCCATGCACCCCTACAAATGACTATGGTAACTCCAACTGATACACAACCTCTCCTCGATGGCTCAGGATTTTGAACGATCCAACAAACCTAGGTACAAGCTTCCCTTTAGCGTGAAATCTTTTTACACCTTTGAGGGGAGTGACTCTGAGATACACAAAATCATTGGGTTCAAAACTCAATCACGACGACGATTGTCGGTGTAGCTCTTCTACCTTGATTGTGCTGTTTTCAGCCTTTCCCTGATCATGGCAACTGGTTCTTCGACCTCCCTGAGAATCTCAGGCCTAAACACTGAACGCACTCCCGTTTCATTCCAATTTAACGGGGTACAATAGGCACGACCATATAAGGCTTCAAATGGTGACATCTGCAAACTAGCCTGGTAACTATTGTTTTAACTGAACTCTGCATATGGCAAACAATTATCCCAAGACGTGGCGTAAGCTAACGCATAAGCTCTCAACATATTTTTTGGAATCTGATCAACTCTTTCTGTTTGACTATCGGTATGCGGATGATAATTGTACTGAAATTCAAGCGAGTTCTCATTGCTTCATGTAACTTGTTCTTGTTGGGTTTGAGGGATCTTAGTGCCTAGCATGAATGCCTTGAAGAGGGAACATTGGGGAATACCTTCGGGGTTTGGATTGCTTGATGAAGATGCCATCGCGTGTGCTCAGTGAGGAAGTAGAGGGCGATGAAGGTGGCGGCATTTCCCATCACTTCCGAGCGCGTTAGATCGGGTCGATGCTAGGGTTTTTGGGAGTGAGGCAAAACCGGGGAACATTGGTTCCCGAGCCGGCCCTCAACTCCTCCTTTTTATATGCGCACGGTATGACGGGCACCACAACCAAAGGTTCTTGTTGCACCCCCGATCAGGGTGCTACCCTCCGAGAGATCAACCTAACATTCTCCTCCTTGATCTTGAGGCTAAACAACTTAACTTAACATTAATCCTGCTCCTCAATAGATTAGTGCACAGAGACCAAGGCGTTGCAACAGCCAGTTACGTGCTGTTGAACTCAATGACTATAGTATACCTTTCTATCTCAAAACGGAAACTTAGTCTTATGGGAGATGGTTGCTTATTTGACCCCTTACATCCAGAATCATAGGCTTTCCAATAAACTCATGCCGGCTATGTGTTCTCTAAACACATATGGTGATAAGCCCTTAGTCAACGGATCCGCAAGCATTCGCTTGGTACTTATATGCTCAATTTTTATGGTTTGATCCTGGATCTTCTCCTTCACAACATAAAACTTAATGTCAATGTGTTTGGCAGCACCACTTGACTTGTTGTTATAGGAGTAAAATACTGTTGGTTCATTATCGCGGTATAAGGTGAGTGGCTTTTCTATGCTGTCCACCACTCTTAATCTGGATACGAATTTCTTAAGCCATAGTGCCTACCCGGTTGCCTCATAACAAACTTGTAACTCAGCATGCATTGTCGACGATGCAGTGACGGTTTGTTTGGAGCTTTTCCACGAAATAGCTCCCCCTGCGAGGGTGAATACATAACCTGACGTGGATTTCTTAGTGTCTACACACCTCGCAAAATCTGCGTCATAGTAACCCACAATCTCGAGGGCACTCGACTTTCTATACGTTAACATGAGGCTTTTAGTTCCTTGCAGATATCGCAAGGCTTTCTTAACAGCTTTCCAGTGATCTATTTCTGGATTTGACTGATATCTGCCAAGCATCCCGATTACAAATGCTAAGTCAGGGCGAGTACACACTTGAGCATACATTATGCTTCCGACAGCTGAAGCGTATGGAACTGATTTCATTTGATCGATCTCATATTGGTTCCTAGGACATTGAAAATTCCCAAACTTATCACCCTTGACTATTGGGGCAGGCGAAGCCTTACACGCATGCATACTGTATTTTTTAGAACCTTTTCTAAGTATGTCTTTTGCGATAGGCCTAATACCCCTTTTGTTCTATCTCGGTAAATCTCAATTCCTAAGACATAAGATGCCTTACCGAGATCTTTCATATCAAAATTTGAGGACAAGAAACTCTTAGTCTCCAAAAGTATATTCTTATCACTGCTTGCTAGCAGGATATCATCTACATATAAGACTAGGAAAATAAATTTTCCATTCTTAAACTTAGAATAAATGCAATTGTCCTCCTCATTTTCCATAAAGTCATACTTTCTTATAGTCTCATCAAACTTAAGGTACCATTGTCTAGACGCTTGCTTTAGTCCATAAAAGGATTTCTTTAGTCGGCATCCCATATTTTCTTTACCTTCCACGACAAAACCTTTGGGTTGAGCCATGTATACATTTTCGTATAGATCCCTGTTAAGGAATGCCGTCTTAACATCCATCTGATGTAATTCTAAATCATAATGTGCTACAAGCGCCATGATGATTCTAAAAGAATCCTTTGTCGAAACAGGCGAGAAGGTCTCATTATAATCTATTCCTTCTCTCTGAGTGAAGCCTTTTGCCACGAGCCTTGCTTTGAATCTTTCAAGATTCCCTCTGGAGTCACGCTTAGTTTTGTAGACCCACTTACAGCCTACTGTTTTGGCTCCTTTAGGAATTTCTTCTAAGTCACATACCTTATTTCTGCTCATGGACTTCATTTCATCTTCCATGGCTGTGAACCACTTAGATGAATGGGGACTTCTCATGGCTTCCTCAAAAGAGGTGGGATCACCCTCTATCTCTAACTCCTCACTTACATAAACTTCATAATCAGCAGAAATAGCTGATTTCCTATTTCGTTGTGACCTCCTAAGAGGTTCTTGAGCAGGTACGTTACTCACCATAGGAGGCTATTGTGGCTCTTCAGGTGCAGCTGCAATAGGATGGGGCTCCATTACAATAGGAGCCTGAGGTACGTTAATAGATGCACTAGGAGAACTAACAGCAAGTGTTGCAACAACTGGAGGTGCAACAACAATGGGTATTGAGAAAATGGGCTCTTGAATCATCGGAGTTGGGGCAAAGACCCGCTTCTCCTCAAGGCTTATTTCTCGGGGTACCATGCTCCCCCTGATCATTTCTTCTTCTAAGAACACAGTGTGTCTTGTTTCTACAAACTTAGTCTGTCTGCTAGGACGTTAGAAACGGTACCCTTTTGATCTTTCAGGATAGCTAATGAAATGGCAACCGACGGTCTTAGCATCTAACTTTCCAATATTTAGATTGAATACTTTAGCCTCAGCTGGACAGCCCCACACATGTAAATAATTTAGAGTGGGCTTCCTCTCAGTCCAGAACTCATGTGGTGTTTTAGACACCGACTTACTGGGGACCCGATTAAGAATATGGGCAGCGGTTTTTAATGCCTCCATCCATAGACTAATCGGTAAGGTGTAGTAGCTTATCATACTTCGTACCATATCCATTAATGTGCGGTTACGCCTTTCAGCTACTCTATTTTGCTGAGGTTCGCTCGGCATAGAATACTGGGCTACTATGCCATTTTCTCGCAGGTACCTTGCAAAAGGTCCAGGAACTTGGCTATAAGGGGTATGTCTACCGTAGTATTCCCCTCCACGGTCTGATCTTACCACTTTAATCTTTAGATCATGCTGATTTTCAACTTCAGCCTTAAATATCTTAAACTTATCTAATGCTCCTGATCGTTCTTTAATTGGATAGATATAGCCATAACGCGAAAAATCATCAGTGAATGTTATGAATGAATCAAAACTATCCACTGTGTTCACGGGAAAAGGACCACAGATGTCTGTGTGAACAATTTCTAAAATTCCTGTGCTTCGTTTGGCATCTTTCTTAATCTTCTTAGCATATTTGCCCTTAATGCAATCAATGCAATGTTCTAAATCTGACAAGTCTAACGGGTGGAGAATTTCTTCTTTGATTAATCTCTCAATCCTCCCCCTTGAAATATGGCCTAAGCGACATTGCTATAATTTTGAAGATGTCTCACTTTCACTTCTCTTTCGCTTATTACATTCATTCATCGATGAAGAGGCATTCACAACATTCACATTATCACTTTGGGAAACTAAATAAAGCTTGTCTTGTCGGATGGCAAGACCAACATCAACATTATTAAACTTAATTAAACATCTGTTGTTCCCAAAATGACATAAGTAACCATCATCATCCAGACAAGATACTGAAATCAAATTCCTCCTCATGGAGGGTATAACTAAGACATTATTTAAATGAAGAATGAAGCCACTATTAAGTTCTAAGGGGAGTTCTCCAATGGCTTCAACTTCAACTTCAACGTCGTTCGCAACTCTAATGCTTTTCTCTCCTCTTTTCAGCATCCTCTTCGTATGGAATCCCATTCTTGTTCAGCCATTTCAAAAACTGAATGCAATCCTTCATATAATGTCCCTTCTGAAGGCAATGCCTACATGTGTCTTTGTCCACCTCTGCGGGAGCCTTGCCTTTGCCTTCCTGAGGTTTCTGACCAAGGGAAAATTTCTTGTTCTGAGTTTACCTTTTGTTCTTAAAAGAAGGTTTAGACTTACTTTGAAAATGCCCTTTTTCTTTAACGATGTCTTAATGTGATTGATAGAGTTAAGCCTTTGAGCTTTAAGCCTTTCTTGCTCTTGAGCACACATAGCCATCAATTTTTCTATACTACATTTTTCAGGCATGGAGTTGTAATTTACTGAAAAGGTCTCGTATTCCTTTGGCAAGGAATTCATGATAAATTGCACTAAATAGCCTTCTGATATTTCCATTTCCATGGACTTAAGTTTGGCGGCTATGTTGCTCATCTTCAGGATATGCTCCCTGATGTTGTTGTGCCCATCAAATTTCTCATTTGAAAGCTTCTGAATGAGAGCACTTGCATACATCTTAGTAGAGCCAGTGAACTGGCTCTGAACTTTGCTAAGGTATTCCTTAGCACTGGCACAATCTGGGATGGCACCCCTTATGCCTTCCACGATGGAGTTCTTAATCACTATCATGCATTTTCTGTTAGAATTTTCTTACTTCACAAGCTCTAAGTCGTATGTCATTCTGATAGTAGCATTATTTTCTGCACCCGGTTGATCATCAGGGATCAGTTCGGGTTCTTTGGGACGATCATGCAAGATTGTGTAGTGACCCCCATTTTTACATAAATGCAAAAATGGAAATCTCATGTGCACACAATACTAGTCCCTGGATCAGTAGCTAGTACGCACATTTACACAATTGATATCACATCCATACTCTTTATTGCAAATGATAAAGGTAATGTACATAATAAAGTCTTACAATTCAGAGAAATGCAGCGGAAAGAATTAAAGTCTTGTAGTATGCCCATACAATCCCTTAGGCAACTGACAAGGCATAATCCCTAGAAGAACTCGTTAACATCCCCAAATCCTGCATCGAATAATTTCATCGAACTATTCTGAATCTTCACCCTAAAAACAACATATAAGCAAGGGTGAGTACTTGCGTACTCAGCAAGACTTTTGCGAATCCTATTATATATGCAGGCCATTCAAAGGAAAGGCTTTCATGGTTAATTTGCAGAAAGCTAGTTTGTAAAAGAATTTACTGAAGTGTAGAACGTAAACGGAATTTAAGTAAAAGCAGTTTAATATATAAGGATGAAATAGTAAATTTCACGAACCTCAGTTCTTTCGATCATCTCCATGAATCAATTGTTGACATTACAAGTCAATCCGAAATAATTCCTTTCCAGCAAGGATATCCAATCCAAATCATAATTCTCGATAACACAAGTCAAGATCCAAATTTTGTAAAATAAAACGCTAACTAATGCAGGCGCACCAAGTGTCCCATGACCGCGAGAATGGCTTTTCGAAAGATTTACACTCTGCAGAGGTGTACAACTTTACCCACAAGACATGACTTAACTCTTTGTGCAATCGATATTAGCACACTTCCTTTGGTGTGCCGCAGAGAGTCATGACATAACTGTTCAATTACTTAACCCTAACTTTGCACCAGCACGGGACGAAAACCCATACCCTGGCAGAAGAACTCAGAGAATAGAAATGATGGAACTTCCCTAGAAGTACGGCGTACACCGTTGTATCAGCAAACGTGATTCCCAACACCTCGGTGTGGGCGCCCCTCCGAGCAATTCATTAAGAAACAGCTCGTACTACTCCAGCCTACCAATGTGCAAAGCTAGTTTTAAGTAACTTAATAAGTTAAGGCTGTCCCATACCAGCACTTGTGGTTGTATAGAAAGACTTGGATATAACGTACAATTAGTTCGGTCCTTAATCCGACACGGGCAATAATCTCCCCCTAATCTACGTGCAATCCCTTCTGCACACCAGGCTATTGGCAATAATTGCTCGCATTAATATTATAATTTTATTTTCATTTTTAATTAAAATAACCAAAAATCACCATCATGTCTCAACATGTCTAAGAATCATCATCATGCCTTAGCATATCCAAATATCATTTGATCAATGTCTCAATCATATCCAAGTATCATATAATCAGTGTGTCAATTTGATGTATATCAAGTCTAAAGCATGGCTAAGCAAGATTATTAAACATCATATATACCCAGAGTAACATTATATATTGTCTAACCATGATTCTAAGGTATCAAGGTTCACAAATTTATACTTGTTAAAGGAGTTTCAGGAATCAACAGGTATAACAACCATTACCCACAATATAGCAGAGTTTAATGAATATACGCGTGCAATCAAAACATTTAATGAAAATATTTATAAAACTGGGATCAACATGGTCAAAGGGGATGCTTGCCTTGCTTACGACGAAGTCGAGGTTGTAGTCGATGATGGAAGTTGATACGTCGAATTCTACACGTCGTTGAATGAAAGTAGAAAATAACAACTTCAATAAGGGCAAAAAGAAAATAGATAAAAAGAACAAATAAAACTTCACAAGAAACAGGGATTACTCTTTATGAATTTATTAATTTTATTTTACGAATTCGAGATGCAAAAATTGGTTAAGATTAAATAGATATATTCATTTCAGGCTTAAGGTGAATTCGTACCTTTAATTAGAATTCAGATTCAAAGCAACATTTAATTAACATTCTAGTTATAAAGAGCTAATCTATGATTTAGGCTACTAACATTATTTACATGATATTTGAGAAGGTTCTGGTGATACAAAGTTCATAATTATTGATTTCTCATTTATGCCTAAAGTTCATTCATTCATATTGCGGCTTAAAGAAATATGAACACTTAAGGTTATTAAGCTATCAAGATTAAGATGCAAATCATGTTGAATCAAGATACTTTCTTCGGATTATGGTAGTATGAACTTTATAGTGCATTTCTGAACTAGTTTTACTGACTTTAGCATTTAGACGAGTTATTTTATTTGCAGTTGAAATAGTCTAAATGATCATAATGTTAACGTTAAATCGGCCAAGTTACATTTTCAGTTTACGGCTACATCTTACTAGATAATCGAACCATATTTCAGACATCAACTAGGGATGGCTTTATGAGTGTTTTAGAACTAGTTTCATAATATTTTGCATTCATCCGAGATGTTATTCATATGAATGATCATTAAGGCCTATCATGAACTTATTACAAATTGGTACAATTATAAAGTATTTTTGCATAATCAGGGACTTTACGATTTTACTAGTACGTATGAATTCATTTTATCATCATTTGATCTCATGATCTCAAGTTAATAACTATTTTAACTTCTACGCATTTGAAAGGTAATATATTTCCAAATCTAATTTAATTTCAGATTCAACTCTAAATATTTTTGCATATCTAAGTTCATTACTAATTTTTAGAGCTTACAGAACTAGTTTTACATGATTTACATTCTATTTGCAAAAGATATTCATATTTGAATACTTAATACATTGAAAGCAATCTATTTTAGAAAATGATTCAAATTAAGTTAGAATCTAAATATTTTTATATATTTGGGTTCTTGAGGATTTAAGGTTTCTATAAAAATTGGTTATATTCAGATTTGAACTTGTTTGCATAAACATTGTATATAGAATCACTTAATTAACTTCTTTTAATTTAACTTTATAATTCAAATATCATCAAATGAGTTTTAAAATTAAATATTTTTACCCATATGAGTTTCTTATGGGTTCAGGAGCATGTATAAATTATTTCATCATTTTAGGATTCATGAAGCTTAGTATTTGTTAAGAAACCATATTAGGGTTCATTTGAATTTCAATTTCAAATAAATCAAACCAAGCATGAGAATTAAATATTTTTGCATATTCTAAATCTACATAAATTTATATGAATTTAGGAATTTATTTCACTTCATTTTGACTGTTAGTTCAAAAGTTATAAGCATTTGAATATGTTCGGGTTTGATAAATACTGGAAAATGGAAAATTGCTATAAACGGAAAGTGCGCTTTCTCACCAAGAGTACGCTTTACAATTTTGGGCTGCACCGGATGAGATACTGGTAGCTGGGCCCGGGGTGGTAGTGACTAGGCTTGGCGCTGGCATCTGGGCCCGCAACGCTAGAGAGTGAGCGAAGGTAGCGGCTGACAAGAAGGGACCCGCTGGCAGTGGCTAGCTTGGTGCCAGGCGACTGACGAAGGGGGCCCGCCCGTCAGCAACAGAAGGCAGAGGAGAGGCTTCTGAGGCTCACCGGCGATGAAGTGACACCGGAGAGGTGGAATCGGTTGCACGGTGATGATCAGAAAATCATGGCGCACACGGGGAATGGTTTGAAAGCTATCGGAGATGGCCGGAAGGGGTGTGCCACCGGAACTATGCAGCGGACGCCATGGCTGACCGGTGAAACGATGAAACCAAGGTATCCCGAGCTTCATTTTCACCAGGTAAAGCATCAGTGAGCTCTAAGGACTCCGTTTTTGCGCTTAATTAGAAGGAAGAGTATGCGGGAGAGGGTCTCACCGTGCACCATGAGCGACGGAAGAAGGAGCTCAGGGCGACGGTTCTCTAGGGAAGATGAGTACAAATTGGCATCGGGGATGGACTCTAGGGATCATGAGGATGCTTCAGTTTTGATGGTTCGGGTTGATTCGAAGTGTAGAGCTTTGCGGGTGGATTTTCTCCTTTTCACTGGTTTCGCCGGGTTTGGGGAAGACAAAGCAGTTTCAGGCGTGATCAAGGGAATTGGGGTGAGGCTCTGGGTTTGTATGCAGCTCAGGAATGCACGGATCACGTTTAAATAGACAGGTAAGGTGGTGCGGCACAGGATTTGAACGCAAGGTTTATTCGGCGGCTGGTCTCAGTGAAGAAAGAAGCTGCGCGAGAGCCTTCTCTGCCGTGGTAACGTTTTGACAGTCGACGCTACGCCGCGGCAGGGAATTGGCAGAGTGGGGAGTTGGCCGAGGCTTTCGCGATGGAGTCAGGGCACGGCAGGGGGCGCAACAGCCGAGGTGATAGCGTGGCAACAACCTGACGGAGGTGTAGCTTCTGGGCGCGAGTTGCGGCGGGAAGGCGACAAGGAACGGAGGCGATTTGGGCAGCTGAGCTGTGCTAGAGAGAGCAGCAGCGAGAGACAGAGAAGAGAGGTGAGGAAGAGAAGAGGCTGTGATGGATGTTCGACACTTGGCGATCCCACGGTCATGATTCAAACAGCACAAAAGGAAAGGCTGAGGTTGGCTTGGTCTACTGCTTAAAGTTAACAAACCAACTCAGGAATTTACAAGACTTTTAACATAGGTTGTTCAGGTGAAGATAAGGTCTCAGGAAAATTTTCAGATAAAAAATATTTTTAATTATTTTATTAAAATTCTAACAATGTAATATTTGAATTTCTGATCATTCTATTTTAGATTTACTAAAGTGTCCCAATGACTTTATTTATTTTTGAAACTTTGTTTTTCAGATTTATTTGATCTAATAATGCTTCTGTAAAATTATCAGAATTTTATATTTGATATTTAAATTATAAAAATTCTAACATTGCTATTTATAGCTTTATTAGTTTTCTATTTTTGAATTTAAAAAGCTACAAATGTAAGTTTTTATTTATAATATTTTTACCATATATAGATAATGATCTTAGGTCAGTATATTAAAAATATCAGCTTGAGATAAGATCTGGATACTGCTATAAAATCTGACATGGTTTAAATCAGCTTTCTTATTTTAGGATTGTTTCATGTTTTTCTTTTTATTTTAATTATCCAGATTATCTCAATCATCATGATTTAGTTCTGGATATATTTTGAGAGCTCTGAAATTTTAATACTATTTTTATTGATATTTTACTTTTACTTTTTTTATTTTTTTTTACCATTTGACAATTTCAATATATTTAGCTTTTCTTGCAAATGCAAAAGCTCAAGGAATTCAATCATGCAAGAAAATTTAGGAAAAATGGAAATTCAAATCAGGTTCACATTTCAAACTTATTTTGATATTTCATTTATTTTGATTATAATGATTTTAAGTTTTGATCTTACTTTTCATTAAGTTTGAAATGGAAGAAATGAAATAAGAATATTGTTTAAAATCAAAATCTTGATTTCAATTACACTTTTAATTCATTTCCAGTTTTAAATATAAAACTTTCATTTTTATTTATTTTTGAATTTATAGGGCTGTTACAGATTGCATAATCGATGTCTGAGAGAGCAAGAGCCATCTCAATCTTCTCCCTCCAAGAGGGATAATTCCCCCCACTCAGGGACTCAATAGCAGAGATCAGACTTAGAACATTTGAAGTGTTCACAGCTTCAAAAAGAAATGCAAATTATCAAAAATACTGAAATAATAGATGCATGAATTAATTCAACGTTGGTTCAATTAAAAACATGCTCTTAACAGAAAAATTTGTTCTACTTCTAAATCACCGTTGGGCAGAATTAGAATAGAATAAAATTTAAACTTGATTATTATGGCAAATTTTATCATCAACGTTGGTCTAAAGATAAAATTCCCATACTAAAATAAACTTAATATAATTTCCTAATCAAATTTTCACGTTGGATCCAATTTAATCAGAAAAATGAACTTAAACTTAGCAGCGAAAACATAATTTAACTCAGTGCTTAAACTAATTCTTCACAGCAAAAAATAAAAAATAAAAAGAGTTTTCTGTTCATGGCCGAAACTGGCCCAAAAGCCCTCTCAGCGCCTCCCCGGCCACCAGACCCCCGCAACTTGGGCCTGGACCGGGAAAGTGCCTCCCCGCCTGAGCTGAAAGCGCATAGGCGAGCCGCATTTTTTTCTGCGCCATCTGATCGCGATCGGACGACCGAGATTGCTTCGAGGCGAGGATAAAAGACCGGAAAAATCGGTCGCCCCCAAAACCCTAGCTCATTTTCTTTCGTCTCCCGTCTGAGAGCTGCGCGAGAGACCGAGATGGAGAGGCATCGCCGCCACCTGCAGGCCCCCTAGCCGGTGCGCGCGATCCCCCAAGGGTGGACGCGCCGCCGTCGAGTGGCCCTACGGCGGTGCCCTAAGCCGCACGCGCATTCGGGAAAAGGAACACGGCAACGGGCAAGGCAAGTCCAGGTAGGGCTTCTTCCTTCTTTTCTTGATGCGGTTCTACGGGGTTTTGGGGAAAATGGCACTAGGGTTTCACGGATTTGCGGGCTTCTTCCTTCCTTCTACTTGTTGTGCACAAGATCTATCCCGAAAAGGGCACAAACCTGAAGGTGTTCTTCATCTAGGGTTAGGGTTTGGCACTTGAACAAGGCTCTGATACCATTGTTGGGTTTGAGGGATCTTAGTGCCTAGCATGAATTACTAGAAAAGGGTACATTGGGGAATACCTTCGGGGTTCGGATTGCTTGATGAAGATGCCATCGCGTGTGCTCGGAGAGGAAGCATAGGGCGATGAAAGTGGCGGCATTTCCCGTCACTTCCGAGCGCATTAGATCGGGTCAATGCTAGGGTTTTTGGGAGTAAGGCAAAACCAGGGAACGTTGGTTCCCGAGCCAGCCCTTAGGTCCTCCTTTTTATATGCACGCGGTATGACGGGGGCCACAACCAAAGGTTGTTGTTGCGCCCCCGATCAGGGCGCTACCCTCCGAGAGATCAACCTAACAGTTCTAAAACCTCGAGATGAACTGGATACCTCTATCAAACACAATCTTCTTGGGCACCTCATGCAGTCACTCAATCCCTGACATATACAGATCTGCCAAATGACCTTTTGAACATGTAGTCAAGCAACTTTGGTAAAGCAAGCTGTCGGGGATTGGATACACTGTACCGAGATGACCATCGAAGCCCGGCACCAACCGACTATGCCCTTGCCCGGACAACGATGCAGTTCGACCTTCAGGCACCCCTGCCCCGAAACAAGCCACTCGGGATCCTCGACAAGGCGACGTGCATTAAATGCATGGTGGCTCAGAGATCGCGCGCTCGGGATCCGCGCCGCCACGGTCCGCGCTGACTTGGTCCGCGCCCACTGTGCCCACGTCGCGTGGTACCCGGCGGGTGGCGCGGCATCGCTCACAGACGCCCTCTACAAGAGCGCGCCTCTATAATAACTGCTTTGTCTCCTGTAATTCCCTATAAATACCCCCTCTCACGATGGACTGAGGGTTGGACCTTCTGTACTACACACACTTACACACACCGCTCGCTTACGGGAGTCCTTAGGATCGTTCAGGGCCTCCCGAGCAAGCGCATTGTAACCCACTTTCGCATACTAGTGCAATCACTGGACGTAGGGTTATTATTTCCTCCGTGAAAGGCCCAAACCAGATAAAAAGCGACCCCCTGTGCCTTACGCTTGCCCGGTATACCTTCGTTCCATTGCTTGGCATACTCTCAGACGTACAGCCCTTGCGAAAAAGGGGCCCAAGTTGATCCCTCATTCAACAAGTAAGCTCAGCGTGGGACCCCTGTCCGTGGGGATCGACTGAAGTCCTTTCGCGAGGAATCCCTGAGGATGCCGAACTCGCAAGACAATCAAGACCTCTGCGTCTTCGACGACGTGGAGGACGGCGACGAATACTACGCCAGCAATGGCGTGGGTGGTGCGGCCGACCCCGAAGGTCACACCGAAACCGAGAGTCTTTCCCCGGTGGCTGCGACGCGAGAGCGTTTCCTCCGCTCGTGGCCGGATACCCTCGTCCGCGAGGAAGGATTCGGCGACCTCCGTGACAATCAAGGCGCTCCCGACCGTCTCGAGTTCAGCCACGAGACCGCGTCATACGACACCGCTTCGGCGTCACCAGCGCGGTCTTGGTGCTCCCGCAGCATCTGCATGGCGGGAAGGGAAGGCGATCAAGAAGAGCAGCGGACTCCAGCGGGTTCCCCCCATCACCAGCGCAACGCTGGCGACGTTCACCCGGAGTTGTTCCCGGGCGGGGACCCGGCAATCGTCCACCACCAACAAAGCAGGGGGACGGGTGTCGGGGCTGGAGACCGAACTCGCGAAGATCCCAGCGAATACCGCTCCCAGGAGTACGCGCGCGGCCACCTACCGAGGTCGCCCCCCGTCGCTCCTCAGAGCGCCGAGCACCTCCGCACTATGGCAACGGTCGTGCGCGGCCTCCGGAATCTCTCCAGTCAAGCGGACCTGGCGGCCATGGGGGCGCTCGTGGCTGAGAACTTGGAAAAACTCGCCACCGACATCGGGCTCCCAGGACCGCCCGGTACTCTGCGACCGGAGTGTTTCCGGGATTATAAGCACCGCCCCCGGTGCCTCCGGAGCCCTCGCCGGAGGACCGAGGAAGCGGCACCGCATCGTGAGGACGCCGAGCATTTCCGAACGACCACGGACTCGCGGACACGACCCGCTTTGCTCATGAGCGCTCCATGTGCTCTACCTTGAACCCGCCGTCGTCGCGCCGGCATGATAGCGTGTTCTCTTGCCTCAAGTCATGCGCGAAGGACCGCATGGGCCCCATCCGCCACGATCGCCACGCTTGGGGGGGTCGCCACGACGGCCCGGCATTCGGGTGCCGGGCCTTTTCGGCATCCCTCCGTGATGTTAAGTGGCCGAGCAAGTTCAAGCCCGGCCACATTGAACGTTTCAACGGGACCCAGAATCCCGACGAGTTCATCTCGATCTATTCCACCGCTATCCAGGCGGCCGGCGGGGATGAAGGGGTCATGGCTAACTACCTCCCCACGGTCCTCGACGGTTCCGCCAGGACTTGGCTTTTCAACCAAAAGGAGGGGTCAATCCGCTCATGGAGGCAGCTCTCGAGGCACTCGGGCAAATTTCGAGTTGTTACACTCGCCGCAACGAGCGCGACCTCGAGCGTTTGATCCAAATAGACAAAGAGACGTTGTGCGACTTCGTCCAAAGATTTATTAAGGTAAGGAACTCCATCCCAAGCATCTCGGACGAAGCGGTTGTCCGGGCATTTAAGTTTGGTGTCCGCGATGTCCGCTTCACACAAGACTTGAGATCCACCCGACACAGCCGCCAACGAGCTGCTCCAGAGGGCCGATCGCTACGCTAATGCCAACGAGGCCGCATAATGGAAGAAGGCTCGACGAAGGCAAGCCGCCGCCCACCCGGCTGAGGGTCCTCGAGCAAAAGGCCCTCGGGCCCGTGGAGAAGAAGGTCAAGAAGAAGAAGAAGTCACGCGCCGGATTTGGTGGCGGCGGGGCGCGCCGATCCGCGACCACGCCGGCTCGTCGGGTGGTCGTGGTCGGTTGGCACGCCCGCCGCGTCGCCGCGATCGCGACGACAACAATCAAGGCCAAGACGGCCAGGATCGCGAAGACCAGGGGCACGACGGCCAGGAGCGTGGCGAAAGAGGCGCCCCCACCGGCAACCGCTTTTGCCCGCTCCACCAGGTGGCCGGCCACGACCTTCGCAACTGCAGGACTTGGGCGTACCACCTAGAGAAGTTCTACAAGGGCGAAGGCCCCATGCCCACTCTCCCGAGCAAGGGGGAGAGCAGCAAGGGCAAGGGTCCCGCGGACGACGACGACGACATGGACTACCAGGAGCCCCAAAACCACATCGCGGTCATATTCGGGGGCTCCTCGGCCTACAAGTCCCGCAGGGACCTGAAGGAAGTCGCACGGGAGGTCGGCCACATTGCTCAAGGCAAGCCACCGTCAGCAGCCTCAAGTGGTCCGAGCTGCCCTTACCTTCTCCAAGGACGATTGTCCCCTTGGAATGACCAAACCCTAGAGGCTCCCGCTGGTCGTGAGCCCGACCATCAACAACGCGAAGGTGAGCCGGGTTCTCATTGACAGTGGGAGCTCCCTGGACCTCATATCTGCCGCGGTCCTGGACGAGATGTAGGTCCCTCGTTCCAAGATCAAGAGCATAGCCGTCCCGTTTTTCGGGATCATCCCCGGCACCTCGATCAAGCCTATCGGCCAGATCGTACTGCCCATGACGTTCGGGGGCCTCGCGAACTTCCGAACTGAGTTGGTCAACTTCGAGGTCGTAGACTTCGGTTGACCTAACGCCATTCAGGCAGGCCCTCCCTTTCCAAGTTCATGGCCACCACGCATCACGCCTATCAGTGCCTGAAGGTCCCGGGACCAAAGGCGCGACATCGCAAAGGCGACCACAGGCGGCCTGAATCAGGACGAGAAGTCTCGACATGGTCGGCAAATGCCTCGGCAGGGCCCGACCAAGCGCCGGCGCCTTCCCGACCAAAAGTTACCCTCCAACCCGGAGGTGAAACCTAGGCGGTCCCTCTCAATGAGGCCGACCCGACCAAGGTCCTCTCTCTGGGGTCTTCCTTAGACCCCAAATAGGAACTCGAGCTCATCACTTTCCACCGGAGGAACTCGGACGTGTTCGCTTGGGAACCGTCTAACATGCCCGGGGTCCCAAGGGAGGTGATTGAGCACAGGCTAGCCGTCCAGCCTGGCAAAAGACCTGTGCGTCAGAAGCTCAGGCGGTTTTCTCCGGAGAAATAGGCAATCATCCGGGAGGAACTCAACAAGCTCCTTAAGGCCGGCTTCGTCAGGGAGGTCGGGCACACGGAGTGGCTGGCAAACCCGGTCATCGTCAAGGAGAAGGGGGGCAAGTGGCGCATGTGTGTCGACCACACTGGCTTAAACGCCGCCTGCCCGAAGGACAACTTCCCCCTGCCACGCATTGACCAGCTGGTCGACGCGACGGCGGAATCCCAGGTAATGAGCTTTTTGGACGCCTACTTAGGCTATCACCAGATTAGCTTGTTCCCCGGGGACGAGGAGAAAACTTCCTTCAGCACGCCCTTCGGTACGTTCTGCTACACGACCATGTCTTTCGGTCTGCGGAACGCGGGGGCGACCTTCCAGCGGTTGATGCAAAAAACTTTCCAGGAGCAGATAGGCCGGAACCTAGAAGTATATGTAGATGATATCGTAGTTAAGAGTAAAATCCCCTCAGGCCATGTATCCGACCTTGAGGAGACCTTTTGTAATCTCCGTAGACATCAAATAAAGCTTAACCCCGAAAAATGTATTTTTGGTGTAAAAGCAGGGAAGGTACTCGGGTATATCATCGGGCCACAGGGCATCGGTGCCAACCCGGAGAAGATCGAGGCCATCGAAAGGATGCGACCCCCGAGCTCAGTGAAAGAGGTTCAGACCCTAACCGGACACATGGCTGCCTTGAGCCGCTTCATTTCCCGGTCAGGCGAGCGCGGCCTGCCCTTCTTTAAGGCGCTCCGCAAGCATGATGGTTTCGTCTGGACGGATGAGGCTAGTCGCTACTTTGAGGAGCTAAAGCGGTACCTGTCCAGCCCTCCAATCTTGGCCACGCCAAGGTCGGGGGAGCCACTCTTGCTATACCTCAATGACACCCCTGTGCCAGAAGCGCGGTCTGGCGGTAGAGCGAGAAGGACGCAATCTCCGATACTACATCGGAAGTGTTGCACGGACCAAAGGAGCGCTACTCGAGGTCCGAAAACTCTTGTACTCGCTGCTTTCGAGCCTCGAGGAAGCCGCGCCACTATTTCCAAGCTCACAAGGTCGTTGTCCCGACCAGCTTTCCACTTAGGGAGATCCTAAGAAATTTGGACGCCAGCGGCCGGATAGCAAAGTGGGCCATGAAACTCGCAGAGTTCAAAGTCCACTTTTCTGCCCGCACTACGATTAAGTCTCAGATTCCAGCGGACTTCGTGGTGGAATGGACAAACCCAGCCCAGCCCGCCACCAAGGGCCACGGATCTGAGGACGGTCGCTGGACCATGTACTTTGATGGGTCCCGAGCCTTCGAACGCTCGGGGGCTGGCATTGTACTGGTGTCCCCTCAAGGGGACCAACTCCAATACGTCATCCAATTACACTTCCCTGCAACAAATAATGCGGCGGAGTATGAAGGCCTCTTGGCCGGGCTCCGAGCGTCCAGGGCGCTCGGAATCCAGCGGCTAACTGTGAAAGGCGATTCACAGCTGGTCATCAACCAAGTCAACAAGGAGTATCAGTGTTCCGATCACTCGATGGCGCTTTACTTGGTTGAAGTGAGGAAGATGGAGCAAGATTGAAATTTCGAGGTACTCTACATCCCTAGGAAGGATAATTCCCTGGCCGACCAACTTTCTAAGGTCGGTTCCTCGCAGATGCCCGCCCCTCCGGGGGCGCTCGTAGAGCATCTGCACAAGCCCTCCACTCCCTCTGTAGAGGAGGCACCACCCCAGATGCCCGCCCAGCCCGGGGCGCTAGCTAAGCATCTGCAAAAGCCCTCCAATCCCTCTGTAGAGGAGGCACAAGAGACGTGCGGTAACGTCTCCTTCCTCGAGCAAGGTGCAGATTGGATGGCGCCATTCATCCAATATCTTGCCCACAGGACATTGCCCGAGGAAGAGGCCGAGCGTTCCCGGCTGCAAAGGCGGTCGTCTGTCTACAAGCTCGTAGACGGCGCCCTGTATCGCAAAGGGGCACTTGGGGTCCTCTCCAAGTGCATATCTCGAGAAGAGGGCGAATTCCTTCTCAGAGATATCCATGAAGGAATGTGTGGAGCCCACTCGTCCTTCCGGACACTTGTGAGCAAGGCATTCCGGTTGGAATACTATTGGCCAACAGCGCTAGACGACGCTCGGGCGATCGTGGCAACTTGTAGGGCGTGCCAGTTCCACGCCCGTAAGTCCCACCAGCCGGCGTACACGCTGCAAACCATCCCACTCTCATGGCCATTCTCGACCTGGGGGGCTGACATTCTCGGGCCTTTCCCCCGTGGTCAAAAGGGTTGCAAATTCTTGCTCGTAGCCATCAACACTGTTAGTTCCATTTGCGAAATTTATATTGTGATGATTAATTTGACAACAATTTAATATATGTGTGATGATTTATGTGACAACAATATTTGTTATGAAACAAAGTACTGCGAGAGTTTGTTTTATTTGTGACAGAGATGCAACAGTAACAAGAAGTACAACGCAGGACGCGAGATGCACGCTGCAAAATACAGTGCACGAGGCGATGTACACCGCAAGTTGAGGAGAATCCGCGCAGGGCGCAGTAGTCCAAGAGAAGCACACGCGAAGGTCGCAGAGGTGCAGCGCAGACGCGAGGTCGCAGAGGTGCAGTGGCACGCGAAATCGCAGGTGCAGGAGGCGCGAGACGCGAAAGTCGCGGATGGTGCAATGAGATGAGACGCGAGAGGTCTCTGCGCAGATGGACGATCACGATGTGGCGGCGGCGGGCCGTCTTGAGCGAGCAAGTCATGCAAGTCGCGGGTGGGCGACGCATGCATGTATGAATATTGGGCCTTATGTAATTGGGCTAAGTAATTAGGGTTAAGAAATTAGAGTTTGAGAATAAATAGGAGAGGGTACTCCTGTTTTTGTTAGTTGGATGAAGGAAAGGAATCAGAGAGCAGCAGGAAACCGAAGCGGTCACGTATTCCTTGGCCGGACAAAGACGTGTCCGAGTCGAGGTCGAGCGCTCACGCGAAGAATAAAAAGGCGGTGTCTGCGCGGAGAAGAGCAAGCCGCATAGAAAAGAAAAAACCGGGAGCGCGAGGAGACGGCGCTGGAAGATAGAGCGAGGCGTAAGAAGCCATGGTGCTTCCATGTCCATGTGGCTGTGCGCAATAGAAAGAAAGGAAGGAAGATGAATCTGGTCTGCTAGCTATGCAAGTAGAGAAGGACTGAACAGCGAGAAAAAAGGACACAAGGTGTCGAGGTAACAGTGTGCATGCAAGTTAGCAATTAGTAAAGGTAATTAAGGTTTGTACGGAATTCATGTATTGACTTTGGTTGAGTTAATCAATGAATATGAGTTCATGTTCTAGCATGCTAGTTTGATCTAGTTTCTCTTTCATATTATTAGATCAATTATTCTAGAGTGATTTGTTTAGTTTAGTCACTATTAAATTAGTTTTAGGTGTTAGTTTGCACCAATTCACCCCCCTCTTGGTGCGCCTCAATCCTACAATTGGTATCAGAGCAGGTTTGCTTTAGATTTAATTTAACAATTAAAAAGCATGGCGCATGTTGCATCTTTTCGTTTGATTAAACCTCTAACTTTTAATAATCATATTTCTAATGATTCTTCCATTGCTTTAGCCACTGTTGAAAAAGAAAAAGACATTGATGATATGGATTTTGATGAGCTCTCACTTCTGTCTAAAAGAGTAAATAAAGCCTTAAGAACAACATTTTCAAAGAATAATGAAAAAGGTTTTCGAAAAGGAAGAAGTGATCTTAGTGCAATACAATGCTTTGAGTGTGATGCCTTTGGTCATTTTATAAATGATTGTCCCAAGCTTACTAACAAGAAGTCAAGTTCTTTTTCAAAAAGTAAATTTTCAGGTAAGAAGATAAAACAGGTTCTTCAGAAGACATTCTTGAACATGGAGGAGGAGCTTGATCTTCTACGTAATAGTGATGAGGATGATTCATCGACATCTCTTAGGAAGGATGGCGATATTGTTGATCTATGTCTCGTGGGAAGGAATATGGACAATGAGGAGAACGACGATGAGGATATCAATAATGACAATGAGGTAACTAAGTCTGAAAATTTTAAAGCTTTTCACGCACAAGAAAGAATTTCAAATGCATTGATTAAGAAATTTAAAGCATTAAAATTGGACTATGATAAGCTTCTTTTTACCGCTAATAAAAAGGATGATAATCAGAACTCTTGTGTAGAATTGAAAAAGAAAATTGATATTCCTTGTAAATCATGTGAAATTTTGAAAAATAAGATTTTTGATCTTGAGAATGTTTCTTGTGAGTCATGTGAATTTTATAGAAGTGAGAATGCATGGTTGAAATCTAGTTGTTCAACATGTGACAATTGTCCGATCTTGCAAAAAGAGGTAGATACCTTGAAAAATTCTTTGGTAAAAAATTGTTCCAATTTAGAGAATGAGGTAAATAATTTAGCAAAAGAATTTTCTTGTGAGGACCTTGCTGGAATTAGGAAAAAATTAATTGAACTTGAAAAGCATCCTTACACATTTTTATGCAATAGATGTCCTGATCTTGCTAAAGAAAACAATTACTTGAAAATGTCTTTGGAAAAAATGACAAATGGTGAGAAAAACTTGAATATGATCCTAGATACATCAAAACGCTCTTTCATGAAAGAAGGTCTAGGATACATTAAAAATTCTTGCTTTCAAAGTCCGTTAGCTAAGGAGAATTCCAATTTGCATGTTACTACCTCAAAAGCTAAATCTGAAAATAAAATTATGAAAAATGTTTTAATTGTGGAAAATTTGGACATATTAAAACCAATTGCTATGCTAATTTAGGTCCAAAATTTTGGAACAATTTTCATAATGTGAAGTGCTACAATTGTGGTAGGAACGGTCATATTGCTAGAAATTGTTTTGCGCATCCTACACATTATTTTGAGGCTAATAAAATTAATTTCCAGCAAAGGAAAAATGTTGATTTTGATCCTAAAATTCCTCAAAAACAGCAAGCATCTTTGGGCATGTCACCTATATATTATACATATCGAACTAGAAGCCCGATTGAGTCAAATAGTGCTAAAACATTGTGGGTTCCTAAGAATTCTTTTAAAAACAGCAAAGTAAGAAAAGTGTGGGTACCTAAACATTTTTTCTCATTTTAGAATAAAGATAAAAGACTTGGAAACTGGTGGCTAATTGATTTGGATTGCTCATGACACATGATCTGACATTAAAAAACTGTTTCCAAGCCTAGAAATTGTGTGAATGGTGAAAATGAGTTTAATGTTGAGACTAATCGACTCATGAAGTCATGTGATATTGCTTTTGATGAGTCTAGCTCCTGTGCTAGAACTGTTTTACAAAGTGCAGGTTTACAGATTGTATAAAGTGATGATGGCCTACACCAACAACAAATTTTGAACATGTAGTTGATTTAAATGTGAATGAAGAACCAATGAATTCAACAAGGTACATGTGTTTTTGGCCTATGGTACTCTCATTATGTTTTTAGAACTTGTCGGTTATTCTTATGCTAATTTTGCTAGTGATAAAATTATCTGATATCTTTTATTTGAGATCATGTGGAGAAAAGTTATATTGCAATTGTTTATAAAAAAAAGGGACACCTTCACTAAACCTTTGCATTTTTTGAGCTTGCAAGATTATAAAGAGAATTGTGTATCATTCATTCAAATAATGTGATGTATATGCAACAATTGAGGGGGAGCATATTCATTTGTGTTGAAATAGATACATTTATTTAGAAGTATTGTGAGCAATATCTTTTAAAAATCTATGTATTTGTAAATATCTGTCGACATCGGTACTTGATAGTGGTATGTAGCAAGTGACTTTAGACTATCTAGTCCCCATTGGTTCATGACCAAGTTCCTTACTTATTCAATGTTGGGCAGTTTTATTCTTTACTGAGCAGTATTGGAGACTTGCTAAAATCTCATCTAATGATACCATAAGTGTTCTCTAGTACTTAAGATTTAGTGGGTTATGCTAAATGTAAGTTACTTCCATTACTTTCTAATACCATGGTAGTAGTCGACATATGCCCAAGAAAATATGTTCCTATGTCAAGCTCATGACTATAAACTCGAAAAATCGGGGTAGTCAGATTCAAAAAAAAAAGCTTCCTCAAAGTGGATGCGAAAAAAATGTACCTCAAAGTGGTACAAAGTGAACAAATGTTATGGGCATACTAGACAAATACCTGTGGTATGAGTGACTGGGTGGAGTAAAATGATTATGTATAGCCTTCTAAAATCTTAAAGAAAGGTTCTTGCTTATGCTCCACAAAAATTTATTATGCAGTCCTGACATTTGCTTATGTATGAATGAAATGCTTACTTTGATTTGTGAGTTGAAACGAGGTATGTTCTAGTGGAAGGTTTCAAGATGTTTAAATGTTCCTTTCTACTACTTTTTATTGGAATAGATGTTGCATGGGTATTTGTATTTTTTATTTAACTCGATTGCTCATGATATATTCTAAATGTATGGATTTATTTCAACTATCCATTGCTTCAATATCATTTTTTCATTCATCCTTGATGTGTGTTTTGCCAAAGGGGGAGAAATAATATGCTTAAACTGAGATTATTAAGGGGGAGTTATTGAATGATAATCAAGGGGAAGATTGTTGATAAAAATTATGGATTGTTTGTGTGTTGTCAAATCACTCATCAAGGGGGAGATGTTAGTTCCATTTGCGAAATTTATATTGTGATGATTAATTTGACAACAATTTAATATATGTGTGATGATTTATGTGACAACAATATTTGTTATGAAACAAAGTACTGCGAGAGTTTGTTTTATTTGTGACAGGAGATGCAGCGCAGGCAACAGTAAGTGCAACGCAGGGATGCGAGATGCACGCTAGCAGCATACAGTGCACGAGGCGTATGTACACCGCAGTTGAGGAGAATCTGCGCAGTGGCGCGTAGTCCGAGAGAAGCACACGCGAAGGTCGCAGAGGTGCAGGCGCAGCACGCGAGGTCGCAGAGGTGCAGGTGGCACGCGAAATCGCAGGTGCAGGAGGCGCAGCACGCGAAAGTCGCGGGTGGTGCAGCGAGATGAGACGCGTAGAGGTCTACGCAGATGGACGATGCAGTGTGGCGGCCAACGGGCCGTGCAGGCGAGCAAGTCATGCAAGTGCGGCAGGTGGGCCGTACGCATGCATGTATGAATATTGGGCCTTATGTAATTGGGCTAAGTAATTAGGGTTAAGAAATTAGAGTTTGAGAATAAATAGGAGAGGGTACTCCTGTTTTTGTTAGTTGGATGAAGGAAAGGAATCAGAGAGCAGCAGGAAACCGAAGCGGTCACGTATTCCTTGGCCGGACAAAGACGTGTCCAAGTCGAGGTCGAGCGCTCACGCGAAGAATAAAAAGGCGGTGTCTGCGCGGAGAAGAGCAAGCCGCATAGAAAAGAAAACCGGAGCGCGAGGAGACGGCGCGGAAGATAGAGCGAGGCGAAGAAGCCATGGTGCTTCCATGTCCATGTGGTCAGGCGCAATAGAAAGAAAGGAAGGAAGATGAATCGTCTGCTAGCTATGCAAGTAGAGAAGGACTGAACAGCGAGAAAAAAGGACACAAGGTGTCGAGGTAACAGTGTGCATGCAAGTTAGCAATTAGTAAAGGTAATTAAGGTTTGTACGGAATTCATGTATTGACTTTGGTTGAGTTAATCAATGAATATGAGTTCATGTTCTAGCATGCTAGTTTGATCTAGTTTCTCTTTCATATTATTAGATCAATTATTCTAGAGTGATTTGTTCAGTTTAGTCACTATTAAATTAGTTTTAGGTGTTAGTTTGCACCAATTCACCCCCCTCTTGCTGCGCCTCGATCCTACAATTTTCTCTAAGTGGATCGAGGCCGAGCCAGTTTCAACCATTTCGGCTCAAACAGCCAAAAGGTTTTTCCGCAGCAACATGGTAACGCGCTTTGGGGTACCCAATCGCCTCATCATAGACAACGGCACTCAGTTCACTAGCGAACTATTTCAAGCCTACTCCGAAGACATTGGAACAAAAAACTGCTTCGCCTCTGTAGCTCATCCGCAGAGCAATGGAGCAGCCGAAAGAGCCAACGGCCAAATACTCCAAGGGGTTAAAAAGAGAGTCTTCAAAGACCTCTTCTGGCAAGGCGGCTCATGGGTGGATGAGCTCCCTTCCGTCCATTGGTCCGTGTGCACCACTGCGAGCCGGGCTACGGGCAAAACGCCCTTCCATCTCATCTATGGCGCCGAGGCCGTCCTCCCCGCTGAAATCGTGCTCGGATCCCCAAGAGTGCATCTGGCCGAGGACATCCACCAAGGTCGTGAGCGTCGCCTCGACCTTGATCTCGCGAAAGAAGCCCGCCTTAAGGCACAACTTCGATCACCGCCTACCAAAGAAACCCTTCGCAAGCATCGTGGCCGTCGGGCCGCCCCGTTCCTGCAGTTGGCAACCTTGTCCTACGCCGAATCCAGGACATGTCGAAGGCCAACAAGCTTTCCCCCAAATGGGAAGGGCCATTCACGGTCGTTTCGGTGTCAAGCCCAGGGGCTGCCCGCCTTGCAACGGAGGACGGCCGCGTGCTCACCAGTTCATGGAACATCGACCAGTTGCACAAGTTCTATGTCTAAGCTCGTGTTTCGTTTTTTACATCATGATTGTAAATTCATGACCTTTTGGAACAATGCGACTTTCGCCTAAACTCTTTTCACTCGGCAGAAATCGACCGGCGCACACGCGATGGCACAAGGTACTGCGACTAACACCCGGCCGCTAAAAAGTTCACCACCAAAGGCTCCAGTCTTGATAGGCCGACCTTGGTCCGCAGTAGCTATCCGTTGCGCGATACAAGTCACAAACAGACACCCTTTCGGTCGGTCCGAGATTTAGCCCAGCCAGCGCGTGTTGGTCACCGCGTACCATGCCCATCCACCGTGCGCTCTCCCTTCCCGCGACCATGCTCGCGGGCTAGGGCCGTGCGATCTAAGTGTTAAGAGGTTTTGGGACGTGCTCATTTTCCTCCACCGACCTAACCCACGCTAGTCGCTCGGATAGGCCGTTGTTTTGGTCGGAGGAGCAGCGCGCACTTTCTCTCATCTCTCCTGCGAACAAACTCGCGCTCGCAACCCAGGTGCACGAGCTTTATTCGCAGCGGGGGCTAGGACAGGAGCGAGCTATCGCGCCAAAATATTTTCATCGCTAAGTCACAACTTGTTACAAAACATTGCTCGCTTTCAAGCACCGACTACTTTCGCGAAGTCATCCTATTTCAGCTTACTCTGGGCCTATCCCGCCCATGCGTCGATTTAACCCACAATGTGTCGGCCTCGCGGCTATCTTTTGCAGGGTAAGTAAGAGAAAGCCCAAAAGGGCGTTATCACAGACGCAGCACTCAAGCAAAGAAGAATTCACATTACAAGTCGTCATCCGCCAAAGCTTTCCAAAGTAAAAAAGAAAAAATGTGCAACCCTAAGCTCCGGGCATTGCTCCCCTAAGCGCCGCAGAGAGTTTTTGCCTATAGTTGGCGATCTTGGCCTGAAGATCGATCACCTTCCGCCGAGTGTCGCGGCCTTCGCGGGCTTCTTCGCGGAGCTGCTCGACCTCTTCTTTATCTTGGTCGGCAAGGGCGGCGGCCGCTCGCGACGCCTGCTCCAAGTTGGCCACCTCGGTTTCGAGGGTCCGAGCACGCTGTCTCTCTCGTTCAAAGTCTTGCTCGAGCCCAAGAACCTTCTCTCGGCTAAAGGCCAGATCTTTCTCCAACAGGCCGGCATCCCGCTTCCACTTCTCTAGCTCGTCCTTGGGCTGGCGCGACTCCTCAAGCTCAGCCACCTTGGTCTCAAGGGTACGGGCATGCTGCTTTCCCTGCTGAAGCTCTTGCTCGAGCCCCTGAACCTTGCTCGGGCTAAGGGCAAGATCTTTCTCCGCCAGGCTAGCGGTCTGCTTCAACTGCTCCAACTCTTGCTCGAGCGCGAGCACCTTCTTCTCGACAGCCGCAACATCTTCCTTGGATCAACTGGCGGGAGCTCGACCTTTCTCGCCGAGCTCGCTCGAGCCCGAGGATCCGTTCCTTGGTCTCAGCAACACTCCGCTCCGCCTCTCGGCACCTTTGCGTGAGCAAAACTTCACCGCTGAAGTCGCCGGCTTCTCCTCCGACTCTCGACCCGAGCATGAGATTCTTCAGAAAAGCGTTCACGGTGTCGGGGATGATCAACACCTCTTCAAATCGCCAAGGTCTTTTGAAGAAGCCGCAGCGGAAGAGCTCTAATTAAACCCCCGCAAGATCTCAAGAGGAAAAATCACCGCAGATGTGAGCATCCCTACCGAGCAACGCGTTAGTGCGCACGTTCTCCGGATTGCTCAAAGACCGTCGCCGCCTGAATATCTTCGGGCCTCGGCAGGGGTGTGCGGACGAGCCCAGAATCCTTGAACAATGGCAGGTCACTCGAGGACGACGAAACGTCCCCCCGGGCATGAGATTCGCCCCGGAGCGCCTCGCTCCCTTCCCGAGCAAATCCCACGCTCGGGGTTTCCTCGCTGTCCTCCGCGGCGTGTTCTTCGCCCGGCGGCAGCAAGGGGTCATCCCGAGCATGCTGTTCGCTCGGGGGCTTCAAGCCTTCTTGGGCAGGCTTTTCGCCCGAATCCTAAAGCTCGATCACCTCTCTCCCTTGCACGTCCATCGTGCTCGGGAGGGCCAAGGGCTCTACCCCGCCTTGGTCATCTGTGACAAGGGTGTCCACCGCCTTTACGGCCTCCGTCATCACAAGGTCGGTGACGCGGGCAACCTCCCTCTCTACGACACGATCAAGGAGCTCGTCAATCACCCTGCGAGAGTCCGAGCGGGACCTACGAGCTACGTCGCCCACGTCAGTTGGGTGGGGCTAGCTCGGGTTGACACGCACAAAATCGAAGATCAAGACGAGCAAGTGTCGAGTCTTACCTTTGGCCAGGTCTTCCTCTCCACTAGTAGGAGGGTTCGCCGCCGCCGCAACCACCGGCTTGGCCCTCTCCTCGGCGGCCTGGGTGATCTTCGCCAGCCGGGGCTCGACCTCCTCCATGTCAACCCCCACCAGCGTCTTTCCCGGCTGGCCAGTTTCCGCTGCAAGGGGCTGCGCTCGGCCGATGATCCCGATCTTTGATAGCTCGCGCGAGTTGGTCCTTTGTATCGGCGAGCTCCCTCTCCAGCGCCTCCCGCTCGCTCTGCACCATTCCTTCGATCAGTCTCCCCTCCACCTCGATTTGTTCGATTTGAACTCCCAAGTCGTAATTCTTCAGCCAAAGCCTCAGGCGGCTTACCTTCTTGTAACGTCCCAAAATTTGGCCCAATTTTAATTTTTGGAGTTTTTAAAATTTTTAAGAATTAATCAACCTCTATTTTTATTTAATTGAATTTATCTAATTTTTCTGGGATTTATTGGATTTAATTAAAAACTAATTTGAAATAACCTCTTGATTAATTAATATTAGAAAAGTATTTATCAAAAATAAATGAAAATATTTTATTTAGGCTCAAAATGCTCTGAAATATTTTCTAGAATTTTTCTAGAATTTTTCTGACATTTTTAGTGCCCTAATTAATCACCTTGAATTATTGGATTTATTTTTATTGAGAAAAGCCGAGTAATTGCCATACACTGATGTCGGCCGAGCCCAACACCGTCTTGATCTGAAAACCCTAATCGCCGCCATCCTCCACCGTCGATCTCGACGGACGGCTATGCGTCACAGCATCTGCTTTTAGCCAAGCGGTGGATCAATCCGCCGCCGGATCTCGACGAACGGTGACGGACCGGATGATCTCGGGAGAGCACTGTCAAGACCGCCGCCGCTATCGCCGAGGATCGTGTCAGAGATATTGCGTGAGTTCCAAGGCTTGTCCGCGCAGAAGAAATACTCCGTTGTGTGCGTGACTTCCTTCCGCTCACTTTGCCCCATCTCTCGCGCTCAGCCATCCTCTAAAGAACTCGCCCGAGCTCGCCGTAGTAACCACTCTCCCCGCCACAGTTTTCTTCGTGTTTCGCCGTCGGCCGCTCTCCGCCGCCCTTGAGACCTTCACCGAGTTGGTTGTGACACGCCGCGTCTGCCGAGCCATTCCATCCGACCGAGACGCCAGAACGCCAAGCCACTTCATCTTCTCAACTCCGGCGATTTAACACCACCGTTCTTCTTCGACGCCGCGACTCACCTCAACCATCGGATTTCATCGGACGAGCGAGGTAACGCCACGTTTCCTCCCGTAGGGTTTACGTTTAAATATGCACCGGTAGATCTTGTCCGTTAGACCTTGATCGTCCGCCCGATTGCGCCGCCTAGGCTTGTGAATAGGGAACCGCCGCAGATCGCGCCGCCATTGATTTCCATCCGACCGCTCGGGTTCGGCCCACGAGGAGCGATGAATAGTGAACCGCGCGTAATCGCACCGAGATCTTCGATCCGATCGCCGCCATTGAGCCACGAGGCTTCAGAGTCGTGAAGTGCGCAGAGGGGACGACCGACCGCTGGATTTGAATCCAACGGCGGGATTGAATGCACCGCGTGGCATGATGCTTTCGCCGGCGTGTCGGCCGCCGGTGGTCCAAGCACCGCTCCGGGGGCCCACATGTCGGTCGATGACCTCGGCCAGGCCGACGCCAAGATGACGCTATCCGGGGCCCACTTGTCAGTGACCGAGGCCGACGTGGCAGCCTCTGGTGCCGACACGTGTCAAGCTGAGGATTTAATCCGGATTTTCAGTAGAAAAATAAATCATTTAATTCGGTTTTTCTTTATTTGAATTTCAGCAAATTTGTAAATGCTATAACTTTTGCATTTTAACTCGGATTTGGGTAATTCCAGTGCCCAAAAATTTGTAAAAATGTAAGCTATTTAATGGTGATTTTTATTTTATTTTTGGTGTTAATGTTTCTGTCTGTATTGTATGTTTATTGTGTGCTTGCTTGTACCGATTAGACTCCGAGTCGACGGAATTCGCCGAGGGAGAATTCGAAGACCCATCGCAGACCTCGGACCAGAACCAACTGCTGTTTGAAGGTAAGTCATGCTTTGACCATGTTGCCCTAGTTTTTCCAACTATATTTTGATTCAAATATTGCATGCTATGTTAAGTAAAAACGATGTTGCTCATATGGGAATGGTAGCTAAAGTACCTATCTTGCTTACGACACCTTGTTAATACTTTTGTATGCCCTGAACACCTTGTCACCCTAGAATTCTAAACTATGTTGGTTGCTACATTAATGCCAACACGGGAGGCTAGACCGTGATTAGTCGCTTAGCCTACTTGTATGCGCTGAATGTCTTTTAAATGGTACATCAATACTGACTAAACAAGTATGGAACGTATTTTTGTAAAAGTGCAATAATGTCATGTGATGGAATTAGAATAGTGACTGTGGTGCTATTCGGGAATTGATGTGGACAATGGCATGTGTTGCTTAAATATAAAGTGGGGTGGGAAATGTTTTGGACCGGCAAGTGGCAAGAAGGCTTCGTGCGAGTGGGCCTGTGGCAACAGGTTGTATGAAAGGTTGTGAAGGTCAGGTGCCGAGAAGTATAAAATGGATGTCTTGCCCGTGATGCTTAAGGACTTAACCTTGCAGCCTTTGAACTGAGTTCCGTGTACAACCACTTGTCCGAATGGGACGGACCTAGTTAAGTAGGTTTCTAACCTCTTTCCTTTGAAACCTCGGGGTGACAAAGGCACTGCAATCAGAGGGAAGCGTACACTGCTACGGCTTGGTACCCATTCAACGGTACTTGCTCTGCCTAAACTTCGCTCTGAGTGAGGGAGTGTTAGAAGGAAGTATCGAGGGGTTCAACGGTTAAATGTTAGTCTCTGAAAGACTTTGTTGCAATCAATCGCTGTGGTGGTGAACGATCGATCCGTGGGTAAAGTGTACAGCCTCTCAGAGTGTGTGTGTGAATCTATTCAATAGCCGTGTCCATGATCGACATTGCTCGGTGATTACAAATAAGGGTTAAATTTTAAAAATAAAAGATGTGGATTGGGTGGTCAGTGTGCCAAAAGAATCAATTTAGGGCTGTGTGCCAAAACCTTTGGGAAAAAGAATTGAGAAACTAAGTATTATTAATATTGATTTTACTACTTTTAATCTAATAGGATTACCTGTTTAAAGAAATGCTGCTTTGAGCAAAATAACCAATTAAGCCTTTCCTTTGGAATAAGCCATGCATGTAGTAATAGAACTGCATTGTGCATGACTTGTTGAGTATGTTGTATACTCACTCTTGCATCGACAAAAACCTCAGAAGAAGAAGAAGCCGTGCCTTGAATGAAGAGTTCGCCGAAGGCCAGGAGGATTAAGGGTTGAGCCGCACTCAGTAGCCTGTGGCTAGGAGTGGTTTCGCTACCGTAATTTTGCTTCCGCTGAATGAACTTGATACTGATGATATTTATCGCCCTGCGCGGCGAAGTATTGTAAGGTGACCATAAGGTCATGTAACTCGATTATATTATGCTTGAAGTACTTTATTACTTATTTCCGCTGTGTATGATTGTGGTACTTCAACCTGTTAATCCTGTGTGTACTAGCATGATCCTGGACTAGTACAGAATGCACAGAGTGTCCGAATCCGTGAAAATTCGGGGCACGATAGGGATGGTATTAGAGCCATACTGACTGTAGGACTTAACCCTAGTTAGACTGGCCGTTTTAGAGGAGTCCAAATTAATTTCTAAAGGATAAAATTTGGGCAAGAATTATCAAAGAAATCTTGACTTATCCCTTCTTCTTTACTTCATATCTCTGCTGTATTCTGCTATTACTTTTATGCCCTTTTAAAATTTTAGTTCTAACGCGTTGCTTTGGCAGATGCGGATGGTTCACTCTTTGGCGAAGGCCACGGAGGCTACGTTCGAGCTCGAGGATGCTCCGGTGTTGGGAGGCTTCGACCGCCCCTCACCGATCGCGACTTGGATAGTCAACGGGATTGCTCGCGGATGGGAGACGACTCTTACCTTGTACGCTCGGGAGCACGCGCGTGCTAGCCGTCCGCTTCGCCTCGCGGTGAAGCGAGCTAGCTATGAGGCGGGCATACAGGAGTGTGCCCAGGTTGCGCTGCATCGGATCAGCAGGGACCACGGCTTCGAGCTGTGGGACACCGCCTTTCATGTGCACCCGCACGCGGGAGGACCTCTTCAGGCGCGCTTGGAGTTGGAGGACGACGCCGCCGTCGTGCACCTGGGCCGGTTTGCTGCTGCACAGGAGGAGGTTATGGACGCCACGACTTCGGAGCTTCAGGCAGTGTACCGCGTTCTAGAGGAGACCGAGGTGGCTTTACGAGAGACCCGGATGCACGCAGTGCAGTGGATCGCTGGGCTGGAGGAGGCTCTCTACGGTCACGGGGAGCCTGATGCCGTCATGGAGCTCGACGACGACGACGAGGAGGAGTCAGCAGGAGCTGCGCCCGGCCAATACCGAGGACCAAGAATGTGGTGCCCCGGCACCAAAGGGGAGGGCATGGGGACCAGTTTGCCTCGATGCCATCTCACCCGCCAGCGTATGTGATCGGCGAGCCGCAGCATGGTTGGCTCGATGAGTGATGCTTTGTCAGAGTTGCAGGGATCGGCTTTTGCGTTGAGACTCACTTGTGTCGAGTCGCGTCTTTATTTCCGAACATTAGTATGCGATGTTGTAATGAACAATTTGATGTGATGTTTGTGACTGATTTTGTGGTTGCATAGTCCCTAGACTATGTAAGAAACCATACCTATCTATTATCTATGGTTGAAAGTTTCATGGTTCTATTTAAGTTACACCTGTTTACCCGTATAAGTTCCTATACTTGCCTATTCTTTTCCCCCCTTATCCCTAAACCCCCGAAGCAATCAACAGATGGTGAACACTCGCAACAACGGAGCAAGAGGCAGTGGTTCGCGCCCTGGAGGTAGTCAGAATGGTACACCACCCCCGCAGGCAGCACCGCCAGTAGATATGCAGAATCTGGGAGCATTTCTCGCAATACAGACTCGATTAATCGCATACAATGATGGCCATAGTACAACAGATCAACACTCAAGCAGCCGCCAACAATCAAGCTGTGAACAATGGGCCACGTCCGTACTCAAGATTATCTGAATTTATGAGGACACGACCGCCCACATTCTTGGGCAATACTAGCCCGCTAGAGGCAGATGATTGGTTAAGAACCATCGAAAGGAAATTGCACATAACCCAGTGTGAAGGAAATGAGAGGGTGCTTTATGCCTCTCACCAGCTAGAGGGAACAGCTGCAGAATGGTGGGAAAACTACTGCGCGTCGCAGGAGAGCCCGCAGGAAATTACTTGGGAAGAATTCACCATAGCTTTTCGTCAATACCATGTGCCGGAGGGTATCATGGAATTGAAAAAGGAGGAATTCAGGACGCTTAAGCAAGGAGGTCAATCTGTGACTGACTATTTGAATAGGTTCACGCAATTAGCACGCTACGCTCCAGAAGACGTAGCGACTGACAAGGCCAGACAATCCCATTTCCTGAAGGGACTTAACACAGGATTGCAGGTGTGGCTGATTACCTACACCTTCCCGGATTTTCAAGAGTTAGTAAACAAGGCGCTCGTACTGGAGGACAAGCGCAAGGAACTAGATGATAACCGTAAACGACGCATGGCACAACAGGGAGGACGCCATGGCCAGCAAAGACCAAGAATGATGCCTCAGCAGTTCCACAGGTTTCCGCAGGGAAACGTTGTTAGGACACCGCTGCCAATGCCAAGACCAGCAGGACAAACCCCTCAGACTCCTGTCAGAGTTAACAATCAGGGTAGTGGAAATCAGCAGATGGCGTGAAGGCGCTACAAGCAACGAAACCGACATTTCGCCAATATGTGCCCCAAGAAAGGAGGAGTGACCCCAGTGCGCTTCAACTTAGGGAGCACACCAGCCAAGACCCCTATCCAACGAGGAAGCCGAGGACCCGCCCAAGCTGGAGCTACACCGCAGGCATTCACGCGAGGCCGAATCAACCATATCTCCGCAGACGAAGTCCAGAATGTTATGGACGTCGTGCTCGGTAAGTTCCTAGTCAACTCAAGGCGCTCTGATATATTTGATTCAGAGCTTCACATTCGCTCGCTTTCGAGATTTCGCCATGACAAATGATCTGGATATTGTTAACCTTAAGAGTACACTCCTAGTTCAATCCCCTGGATCAGAACTCCATTCTAAGGTCGGATGTTCTGGAGTTAAGTTAATAATAAAAGGAGTAGAGTTCCTAGCGAACCTTATTATACTAGATACCCAAGCCCTGGATGTTATCCTGGGAATGGATTGGTTGGCTAAACATAAGGCTATATTAGACTACGGACGCAGAGTAGTGTCTATCGAGAGCCCTGATGGTAGAAAAGTGGAATTTCAAGCAAAGGCAGTTCGAGAAGGACAGATGTTAGTGAACAATTTGGAAACTGTCAGTATAAGAGATGTACCAATGGTCAGTGAATACCCAGATATTTTTCCCGAGGAATTACCAGGAATGCCACCAGACAGAGACATAGAGTTTGTAATTGACTTAGTACCTGGAACCGCACCAATAGCAAAGAGACCATATCGGATGTTTACCGAAGAACTGGTTGAGATGAAGAAGCAGATCGAGGAGTTATTGGAGAAAGGATTCATTAGGCCAAGCTCGTCACCATGGGGAGCACCGGTTCTATTTGTTAAGAAGAAGATGGGAGTTTCCGTATGTGTATAGATTATCGTGCACTCAACGAAGTGACAATAAAGAATAAATACCCGTTACCCCGGATAGATGATCTTTTCGATCAGCTGAGAGGAGCAGGAGTATTCTCCAAGATCGACCTTAGGTCAGGATATCACCAGTTGAAAATCAAGATAGAGGACATACCCAAGACCGCGTTTTCTTCAAGATATGGACACTATGAGTTCACTGTTATGTCATTTGGATTGACAAACGCACCATCATACTTTATGAACTTAATGAACAAAGTATTTATGGAATACTTGGATAAATTTGTGGTCGTGTTCATAGATGATATTCTAGTTTATTCAAGGACGGATGAAGAGCACGCTCAACATTTGAGGTTAGTGCTGGAGAAACTAAGAGAGCAACAGTTGTATGCAAAATTCGGTAAGTGCAATTTCTGGAAGAGTAAGGTAGATTTCTTAGGGCACGTCATGACTGTCGAAGGAATCGCAGTAGACCCAAGCAAGGTCGAGACAGTATTGCATTGGGAGTCGCCAAAGACGGTTTTGCAGGTTCGGAGTTTTCTTAGAATGGCTGGTTATTACCGTCGATTTATAGAAGGATTCTCGACAATCGCTAGACCAATTACACAATTGCTAAAGAAAGAGAAGAAATTTGTTTGGACATCAGACTGTGAGAGAAGTTTTCAAGAGTTGAAGAAACGGCTGACATCGCCAAAGAATAGTTCAACCAGATGTGCACCAGAGTTTCGATATTCATCGCGATGCATCACGCCAAGGACTCGGATGTGTGTTAATGCAAAATGGAAGGGTAGTAGCCTACGCATCAAGGCAATTAAGGCCACATGAAGGGAATTACCCGACGCACGATCTAGAATTAGCAGCCATAGTGCACGCACTGAAGATATGGCGTCACTATCTTATTGGCAATAGATGTGAGGTGTATACAGACCATAAAAGCCTTAAATATATTTTCACCCAATCTGATCTAAACATGAGACAAAGAAGATGGTTAGAGCTGATCAATGATTACAACATGGGTATCCATTATCATCCCGGCAAGGCCAATGTAGTGGCTGATGCCCTGAGTCGGAAAAGTCATGGTCTAAATTCAAAGGTGGAAGAAAGCCAGGGAGAATTGTGTAAGGACCTTCAGAGATTGAAATTGGAAGTTGTTCCCGAAGGATTCGTAGCCGCATTAGAAGTAAAGCCTATCTTGGAAGATCAGATTAGAGAAGGTCAGAAGAATGATGAGAAAATCAAGCGAATCAAGGCCAAGATGGAGGAAGGACAAGCGAAAGACTTTAAGTCGATTTAACAAGGCACCTTGTGGATGAAAGAGCGTATTTGTGTACCTAACAAAAAGGAGCTGAAGCAATTAATATTGGAGGAAGCTCATGACTCCAAGTATTCGATTCACCCAGGAAGTGCAAAAATGTACCAAGACTTAAAAGAGAGGTTCGGTGGCGAATATGAAGAGAGAGGTTATGAACACGTAGCACTATGTGATGTATGCCACGAGTCAAAGCTATGCATCGAGACCCAATGGATCGCTGCAAATGCTGAAAATACCAGAGTGGAAATGGGAAGAAATCGAATGGATTTCATCACCGATTGCCAAGGATGCAAGGAGGTTATGACTCCATATGGGTCATAGTAGACCGCTTAACTAAGGTCGCAAGATTTCATACCGTAAAGACAACTTATTCAGAGATAAGTTAGCAAAGTTATACATAGCAAGAATCGTTTGCTTGCATGGGGTACCAAAGAAGATAGTATCGGACAGAGGTACCCAATTTACCTCAAGATTTTGGGATAAACCGATACAATGATGGGCACCGCTTGAATTTCAAGATACTTATCACCCGCAGACGGATGGACAGACTGAAAGAGTCAACCAGATATTAGAAGATATGTTAAGAGCCTGTGCGTTAGCTTATACATCTACTTGGGATAAATGTTTGCCATATGCTGAGTTTAGTTACAACAATAGCTATCAGGCAAGTCTTCAGATGTCACCTTTCGAAGCATTGTATGGTCGACCTTGCAGGACGCCGTTAAATTGGAATGAGACTGGTGAGCGTCGTGTCTTCGGACCTGACATACTGCAAGAAGCCGAAGAGTAAATAGCACTAATCAGAGAAAGGTTAAAGATCGCACAATCGAGGCAGAAGAGTTATGCGGACAACCGCCGCAGGGAGTTGAGCTTTGAGCCTGAAGATTATGTGTATCTCAGAGTTACGCCCCTTAAAGGAGTCCAGAGGTTTCACAAAAAGGGTAAACTTGCGCCAAGATATGTAGGACCGTTCAAGATCATAAGTCGTAAAGGCAAGGTCGCGTATCAACTAGAGTTACCGCCGTCATTAGCAGGAGTACACAATGTCTTTCATGTATCGCAACTCAAGAAGTGTCTCCGAGTGCCTGAGGAGCAAACGTCGATAGAAGAGGTGGAACTACAGGAAGACTTGACTTACCAAGAACAACCAATGAAAATTCTGGATACAGTGGATCGGAGAACAAGGAGCAAGACAACCCGTTTCTGCAGAGTTCAGTGGAGCAATCACATAGAAAGTGAGGCCACCTGGGAAAGAGAGGAAGTTTTGAAAAAGGAATTCCCAAACCTATTCTCTAGTTAAGCTTCGAATCTCGGGGACGAGATTCTGTTAAGGGGGGTAGGTTTGTAACGTCCCGAAATTTAGCCCAATTTTAATTTTTGGAGTTTTTAAAAATTTTAAGAATTAATCAACCCTTATTTTTATTTAATTGAATTTATCTAATTTTTCTGGGATTTATTGGATTTAATTAAAAACTAATTTGAAATAACCCTCTTGATTAATTAATATCAGAAAAAGTATTTATCAAAAATAAATGAAAATATTTTATTTAGGCTCAAAATGCTCTGAAATATTTTCTGGAATTTTTCTAGAATTTTTCGGACATTTTTAGTGCCCTAATTAATCACCTTGAATTATTGGATTTATTTTTATTGAGAAAAGCCGAGTAATTCGCCAGCTACAGTGTCGGGCCGAGCCCAACACTATGCTGACGCCGAAACCCTAATCGTCGCCCATCCTCCACCGTCAGATCTCGATCGGACGGTTGCGTTCGCGTACCGTTTCGCCGAAGCGGTGGATCAATCCGCGCCGTCGGATCTCGATCGAACGGGTGACGTGACCGGACGATCTCGGGAGAGAGCATCGTCAAGATCCGCTTCGCCGCTATCGCCGAGATCGTGTCAGAGATATTGCGCGAGTTCCAAGGCTTGTCCGCGCAGAAGAAATACTCCGTTGCGTGCGTGACTTCCTTCCGCTCACTTTGCCCCATCTCTCGCGCTCAGCCATCCTCTAAAGACCTCGCCCGAGCTCGCCGTAGTAACCACTCTCCCCCGCCACAGTTTTCTTCGTGTTTCGCCGTCGTCCGTCGCTCTCCGCTGCCCTTGAGACCTTCACCGAGTTGGTTGTGACACGCCGCGTCCGTCGAGCCATTCCATCCGACCGGAGACGCCCAGGAACGCCTCAAGCCACTTCATCTTCCTCAACTCCGGCGACGAACACCACCGTTCTTCTTCGACGCCACGACTCACCTCAACCATCGGATTCTCATCGGACGAGCGAGGTAACGCCACGTTTCCTCCCGTAGGGTTTACGTTTAAATATGCACCAGTAGATCTTGTCCGTTAGATCTTGATCGTGCTGCTCCGATTGCGCCGCGTAGGCTTGTGAATAGGGAACCGCTCGGCATCGCGCCGCCGTTGGATTTCCATCCGACCGTTCGGGTTCGTCCACGTAGGAGCGATGAATAGTGAACCGTGCGGGTAACCGCAGCCGTAGATCTTCGATCCGACCACCGCCATTGAGCCACGTAGGCTTCGTAGCAGTGAAGCACGCAGGTAATGACCGACCGTTGGATTTGAATCCAACGGCCGAGATTGAATGCGCCGCATGGCTTGATGCTTTCTCGCCGCGTGTCGGGCCAGGTGTGGTCCAAGCACATGCCTGTGGGGCCCACATGTCGCACGATGACCGGTTGGCCAGGCCGACGCCAAGATGACGTCATCTGGGGCCCACTTGTCAGTGACCGAGGCCGACGTGGTAGCCTCTGGTGCCGACACGTGTCAAGCCGAGGATTTAATCCGGATTTTCAGTAGAAAAATAAATCATTTAATTCGGTTTTTCTTTATTTGAATTTTAGCAAATTTGTAAATGCCATAACTTTTGCATTTTAACACGGATTTGGGTAATTCCAGTGCCCAAAAATTTGTAAAAATGTAAGCTATTTAATGGTGATTTTTATTTTATTTTTGGTGTTAATGTTGCTGTCTATATTGTATGTTTATTGTGTGCTTGCTTGTACCGATTAGACTCAAGTCGCCGGAATTCGCCGAGGGAGAATTCGAAGACCCATCGCAGACCTCGGACCAGAACCAACTGCTGTTTGAAGGCAAGTCATGCTTTGACCATGTTGCCCTAGTTTTTCCAACTATATTTTGATTCAAATATTGCATGCTATGTTAAGTAAAAACGATGTTGCTCATATGGGAATGGTAGCTAAAGTACCTATCTTGCTTACGACACCTTGTTAATACTTTTGTATGCCCTGAACACCTTGTCACCCTAGAATGCTCAACTATGTTGGTTGCTACATTAATGCCAACACGGGAGGCTAGACCGTGATTAGTCGCTTAGCCTGCTTGTATGCGCTGAATGTCTTTTAAATGGTACATCAATACTGACTAAACAAGTATGGAACGCATTTTTGTAAAAGTGCAATAATGTCATGTGATGGAATTAGAATAGTGACCTGTGCGGTGCTATTCGGGAATTGATGTGGACAATGGCATGTGTTGCTTAAATATAAAGTGGGGTGGGAAATGTTTTGGACCGGGGCAAGTGGCAAGAAGGCTTTGTGCCAGGTGGGCCTGTGTGGCAACGGGTTGTATGAAAGGTTGTGAAGGCCGTGTGCCAAGAAGTATAAAATGGATGTCTTGCCCGGGATAGTTAAGGACTTAACCTTGCGAGCCTTTGAACTGAGTTCCATGTACAACCACTTGTCCGGAATGGGACGGACCTAGTTAAGTAGGTTTCTAACCTCTTTCCTTTGAAACCTCGGGGTGACAAAGGCACGCTGTGCAAGCAGAGGGGAAGCGACGTGTGCTACGGCTTGGTACCCATTCAACAGTTTTGCTCTGCCTAAACTCCGCCTGAGTGAGGGAGTGTTAGGAGGAAGTATCGGAGGGTTCAACGGTTAAATGTTAGTCTCTGAAAGACTTTGTTGCAATCAATCGCTCAGGTGGTGAACGATCGTATCCTGTGGGTAAAGTGTACACCTCTGCAGAGTGTGTGTGAATCTATTCAATAGCCGTGTCATGATCGACATTGCTCGGTGATTACAACAAGGGTTAGATTTTAAAAATAAAAGATGTGGATTGGGTAGCTGTGTGCCAAAAGAATCAAATTAGGGCTGTGTGCCAAAACCATTGGGAAAAAGAATTGAGAAACTAAGTATTATTAATATTGATTTTACTGCTTTTAATCTAATAGGATTACCTGTTTAAAGAAATGCTGCTTTGAGCGAAATAACCAATTAAGCCTTTCCTTTGGAATAAGCCATGCATGTAGTAATAGAACTGCATTGTGCATGACTTGTTGAGTATGTTGTATACTCACTCTTGCATCGACAAAAACCTCAGAAGAAGAAGAAGCCGTGCCAGCTTGGAATGAAGAGTTCGCCGAAGGCCAGGAGGATTAAGGCTTGAGCCGCACTCAGTAGCCTGTGGCTAGGAGTGGTTTCGCTACCGTAATTTTGCTTCCGCTGAATGAACTTGATACTGATGATATTTATCGCCCTGCACGGTGAAGTATTGTAAGGTGACCATAAGGTCATGTAACTCGATTATATTATGCTTGAAGTACTTTATTACTTATTTCCGCTGTGTATGATTGTGGTACTTCAACCTGTTAATTCTGTGTGTACTAGCGTGATCCTGGACTAGTACAGAATGCACAGAGTGTCCGAATCCGTGAAAATTCGGGGCACGACACTTCTCCTTCCGATCGGCATACACCATATGCCGTTTGGGTGGATCTCTGGGCGCAGTCGCATGCCTCTTCGACGCCCGGGTGTTCGGGGGTGGCGGTGCCGACCTCTTGCCCTTCCCCTTTTTGGCCTTGGCCGCGGGAAGGAGCACGTCGCCACTGCCCGCCTGGGGCTTGAGCTCTTCCACGGCCAACTCCAGGGCAAGCTTCTCCTGTCAGAGGAAAGCAGGATGCCGTCAAAAGAAAGCTCGGATGTTCTCCCCGAGCATGAATCACCGAAGATGCTTACCACCTTGCCCCGCTCAAGCACGTTCGTCGGGACCTGGCGTTTCTGCTCAAGCTCCTTGCCCTTCGGGGTCCCGAACATCTCGCCGACCCTCTTCTCCACCCAGTCGTATCCCGGGGCTGTCTCCGCATTGCGCGAGAAGTCAGCATGGGTTTGAGCAAAATTTATGAAGCAAGATCATTGCAAATCGCGAGGGCATACCAGATTGGCCTTCGCGGGTGATGTCGTCCCACCCGCCGGCTTTGAAAAAGGGGTGCTCCCTCTTCCTCAGCGGAGATATCCTATTCCGGAGGAAGTCGCGGACGACATCTCGCCCGGTAAGCCCCATCTCCGTGAGCCCATGGATCATCATCAGGACCCGCTCCTCTTCGGCGGTGACTGGCGGGTGCGGTGTCTCGGCGCCCGGCGTCGCCATTCCAGTATAGCGCAGAGAGTCCCCGAGCATAGTTGCTCGGCGCCAGAGCGCTTTTTTTCTGACGGATTCTCGCTCGAGCCGGGAAGCTCGGGCGCCATGAGGCTCGTCGCCACCCGACTCCAATCCCATTCTAAGAGGTCTAGAGGCTTAAGGCGGAGGCCTCATCAAGGCCTTTTCCCCCTTTAGCCTCGGGGGCTAGCTGTCGGGGATTGGATACACTGTACCGAGACGACCATCGAAGCCCAGCACCAACCGACCATGCCCTTGCCCGGACAATGCATGCAGGCCCGACCTTCGTGCACCCCGGCCCCGAGCAAGCCAGCTCGGGGGTCCTCGACAAGGCGACGTGGCATTAAATGCATGGCGGCTCAGAGATCGCGCGCCCGGGATCCGCGCCGCCACGGTCCGCGCTGACTTGGTCCGCGCCCACTGTGCCCACGCTGCGCGGTATTGCGGCGGTGGCGCAACCTTTCGCTCACAGACGCCCTCTGACAAGAGCGCCCTACTGTAATAACTGCTTTGTCTCTGTAATTCCCTATAAATACCCCTCGCACGATGGATGAGGGTTGGACCTTCAGATTACACACACTTACACACACCGCTTGCTACGGAGTCCTTAGGATCGCTCAGGCCTCCCGAGCAAGCGATTGTAACCCACTTTCGCATACTAGTGCAATCATCGACGAGGGTTATTATCTCCTCCGTGAGAGGCCGAACCAGATAAAAAGCGACCCCTATGCCTTACGCTGTCTTATATACTTCGCTCCATTGCTCGGCATACTCTCGACGTCATGACCCTTATGTAAAAAGGGGTCCAAGTTGATCCCTCATTCAACAAGTAAGCTCGGTGCGGGACCCCTATTCCGAATCGCCGACACAATCAACGATGATTCATATGAAATCATATCCTTTTTATGTTATGGGAAAATCCTCACCAATATAGATCCCTTTTACTGGTTTGCCTCTTACTTCCACTTAGGGATCTACAACGACTGTAACGACCCAACAGGTCACCAATGCATTGCCTTTATTCTCTGACCCACATCACATAGGGCATCCTATCCAATAGCTTCACTCTTCATTTTAGACCACCAATATTTTTTTTCTTTAGACCTCATTACATCTTGGCACTTTCTGGATGAGTCGAATATTTAAAATCATGGGTTTCCTCAAGTATCATCTGCTTAGGATCTTCCTATTCGGCACACTGGTTCGGCCTTAAATGCTCATGGTATCCTAATCACTCAAAATTCTATTTCTTGGCTAAGCCTTCTTCTTTGCTTGACTTGATTTTGTACTTCCTCTTCCTTCAAACTTCCTGTGATCTGATCTTCTAATGTTGGTTTTATTTCCAAGGCAGCTATGAAACTTTGTCAAATGACCTCCGATTTCAGCCTCTCGAATTCTTTGCATAACCCTGGTTGACTGCTCATTATCAGCATATTTGCACTGCAGCCTCATAACTCAAACGTCGACTACTACATTGTCCTTACCAAGATGCCCATGGATTCTGACACTAGAATCTTTGATCATTTCCAGCCATTTTCTTCATTCCATATTAAGGTCTGACTGAGTAAATATATAATTTAGACTCTTATGATTCACATCTATTTTCGTTGAGATAGTGACACCATATTTCCAAATCGTTCACTACGATAGGTAACTCCAAGTCATACGTAGGGTACTTCTCCTCATGCTATCTCATTTGCATCATTACATAGACCACAACCTTGCCAATTTGCATCGATTCGCATCCCAGATCATGCCTAGAAGCATCAACATATATGTTGAAACTGCTCCTCACTGCTGGTAATACTAACACAGGTGTTGATGTTTAACCGCTTCTTCAACATCTGAAAACTCTTTTCACACCCTAGCGTCCATGCAACCTTTTCTCTTCAACAGTCACCTAAGAGGTCTAGTTGTTGTTGAAAACCCCCCTATGAACCAACAGTAATATTTTGCCATTCCCAGAACTTCAACTCTAAGTAACGAACTTTGGTTGCTCCCAATGTAACACAACTTCTACCTTGCTTGATTCAACATCAACTCCTTTAGCAGTCTTTATATGACCAAGGAATTCGACCTTTTTCTTCCAAGGATCACACTTGTTAGCGTTCGACTACTGCTCTCGCAAAAACTCATCTCTAGGTTCTGCATGTTTTCCTCTTGCTTAGAGTATACTAGAATGTCATCTATAAGGTAACCATGAATTTATCCAAATAATCCATAAGCACCTTACTCATCATGTTCATGAAGTATGCGGGGGCATTGGTCAATCTAGGAGATATAGCCAAAACTCATATTGTCCATATCGCGTAGAGAATGCAATCCTAGAAACATCCTTCACATGACTCCTCAATTGATGATAGCTGGAGCGAAGTTTTATCCTAGAGAAATTTCAACTCTCTTCTCAATTGTCCAAACACGTTGATCCTGATATTGGATACTTGTTTTAATTCTTTTCTTCATTTAGAGCACGATTCAGTGCACTCTCCCGATCTTCCATTTTCCACTTTTTTTATAAACAAGAGCTCCCATGGTGACGCGCTAAGTCTTCTCAAAACTCTTCCTACTAACTCTTCGATATGCTTTTTCATTTCCCACTAATTCATTAGTAGACATTCGACATGATCTTTTCGCTGTTGGTGCTGTACCAGGCACTAATTCGCTCACGAACTTGATCTTCCGATATGACGGCATACCAGGCAAATTCTTGGAAAATATATCAAGGTATTCTCTGACAACTAGCCATCTTATAATTGGCAAGCTCCACACTATTATCCATCAGCTGGCTAACACGAACTATCGTCACTTGAAACCCTTTTTTTCACATTCAGGGTTTTAAATCGATATACCCTTCACCAAAATAGCCTTATGTTTGAGCATCCAACTAATTCCAGGAATAACGTCAAAGGTCTAAGTATCCAGTCACAATATGATTTACTTGGAACTCTACTCACTCAATAAGCACTGAACTCTCCACATCCTGGTTAAATCTAGCACAACTGAGCACTTATTGACAATGACAAATCCTCTGGCTAGGAAGCTCACGCTAGGTACCACTAAACTAGCCACCATTGCACATGTATCATTTTCAGGTGAACCATAAACACAAGAATACTCTTGGAGAAACATCTAACTCATCATTGTACATTATTGCTCTTCATTCCAATACTCCGTATACCAATGTATCAACCATTTCTGCTTTATTTCTTTCGACATGGAAACCTTTACATGGAATTCATCACTAATCTCTTTACTTTTACAAGTAGGGTTACGACATTGCACAAAGTAAACTCATGGCTCCTGACTTCCTTGATTTAACATTGTCGCTAGGGCTTCGATAAGGACGGAGTTGAAATTGACTTGAGCCAACGCGATTGCTTTCCTTTGAGGGCATTTATTGGCAAAATGCTTAGGTTTGTGGCAAATATAGCAGAGTCTAGGGTGAACTTTCTTTCTTGAGCATTCATTGATTGGAATGGTGTCTTTACCTAGACACATTTTCTTCAATTGGTTCTCTGGGCAAATTTCTTTTGCAACTTTAATGCTCACTCTTGGCATTATATCCCGAATTGTGGTAACCTCCAGTATGTTCACGGCTGTAGAAAATATTTGTCTTCTTTGTTGACATCGATTAGCATAATGGCCTTTTCGGCGACAGTTGTAGCACTCAATGCTGCTCTTCTTGTGATTCATTACTTCCTGATTCGCAACACATCCCCTAGCAAAACGATCTTCTTCACCATACAAGGGACCTACTGTGGGTGATGGCCACTTACTGGTTTCCTGATGAAAACTGATAGAATCAAGGTGCTGCATTCTTAGCTCTTCAAGCGGCATCTCCTGTGTAGTTGACATTCCACCTCTTGTTGACAATTCTCGAGCGACTATGGCCCGTAGATTCTTCCGTTGATGCTGGATCACGCAGTGACTATCGGATCCAAGGGACATTGAGCTGAACAGTGATCTTGACCTTCACAAAGGTAACATGTGATGTTGCTCATAGGACATTCTCCAGAAGAATGGCTTTCTTCATAGCTGGATCAATTGATCGCATGCTCATCTGTGGTATGTCCTATTTCTCCACAGCGAATGCGTGTGCGATCTTCTGACTTGTCTAGTTGATAGCACTTCAAAGAACATCGTCTAGATCTCGAACAAGGTACAGGGGTAGCGTCCTTCTCTGAATTCACCGAGACCATACATTCCTTGGTGGAGCAAAGAGATCATGAAAAACAGCAATAAATTCATTCCAAGTGATATTCTATGGGGCTTCATGCTTAGCACAATAGCTTTTCCACCATTTCGTGGCAACTCCTCGTAAGTGATATGAAGCATATAAGACCTTCTCATCACTTCTGCACTGAGCTATGAATAGCTTCCTTTCAATGGTCTTGAGCCAATCTTCTGCTTCCGAAGGTGAAACATTTTCTGAAAACATTGGCGAATAAGTCCCTATGAATTCTGATAACCTTGAGTCAACACAGGGATCACTGATAACAGTTCAAGACGCTTTACTGACATTAGTAATATTTTTTATTTGCTTCATCATTACTTGCATTAACTGAGTCTGAGTAACCAAAAACTCTCTAAAACTCTGCATATCTATCCGTAGTAACGGTTGAAGAACTGATCCATCCTTGGAGTTTCCACTGAGTTGATTTCCACTTCCACTAGCTCCATTGCTATCACTATTCTGAACCATCTGCTCGATTTCTTCAAAGGGGTTAGGTGAGAGGAGAAATAGCATAGGTAAGGAGCAAGATTCCTAACACAGGGGAGATAGGTTTAACCCAATCACCTTAGGCAACTATATTAATAACTTGGTATGGTTGCTTATATAAGCCTAAAACCTTTGCAACACATACTACACACCCAGCAATCAAGAAGAATCAATTCAACCTAAACACACAAAACTACCGTCTACATGGGCGACACTCCTATCTTAGGAAACGCGACTCCCACACATTAGTCTCAACTGGCTACTTGAAGCACTGAGTCTTCTAGCTCTTGATACACTTCATTGATCCGCCCTTCCATGAGCTTGATGATTCTTTCCTTCATGAGCATTATGGTAGCAGCAGGCACTCGATACCATCTCCTAAAGTGTGGTATATCGTTTCCTACTTAAGATAACTCAGGTAAGATTTTAACTTAATTTAGCAGAGGTAAGAGAAAGAAATTTCAGCAAGGGAAAAGAAAGAATTTTTGGTAAGGATAGAAATAGAAGAATGAGATAAGTCAAGAACACATTATTCTTCTAGGTTAGGTCTTTTAATTTAGAAAATAATTTTGAAGGACCTAGAGGGACGACCAACTATCTAGGGTCAAGACCTACAGTCAGTATGGCTCTGATATCACCTTTGTCGGGACTCGAGTATGCAAATCCGGACCCTCTGTATATACTGCACTAGTCCAGGATCACGCTAGTGCACACAGGCTCAACATTAGTGAATATCACAATCATACACAGCGGAAATAAGATAAAAGATATTATATACTAAATATTACTAGTTGCATGACCTTATGGTCAACTTACATAACAATGCCTCACAAGGCTGAACAGCAAATTAAACTGCAGCAGAATGAAAACGTAGGTAACCCCTTAGTATACCACAGGCAACTGACAAGGCTAGCACCCTAAACATTCGTCCCTTCATGGTACACCTTCTTTAGCACTAATGATGTTGTAGGCAAGGGTGAGTACATAAAGCACTCAACAAGTTGTGCACAGAATGCAATTCTAACATAACTATATGCAAGGCTTATTCCAAAGGAATGTCTAACAATGGCTATTTTCAGTAAAGCGGCGTTTATGAACAAGTACAATATATAGATTGAAAAGATAGTAATAAAACAAATACAATAATAGATAGATTCAGCATTTCTCAAGTAAACCAAGTTTCTCATCCTAAGTCAAGATTCAACCTCCCATGGCAACCTGCCATCCATCCCAAGTTTTTATTTTGCAAAAGTCTAACGCTTGACTGTAATTCTCGAGCTATGCTCAATACCGTGAGCATGGCTATTCGAATAGATTGTACACTCTGCAGAGGTTATGCACTTTACCCACATGACATGATAATCTCTTTGTGCCTGGCCATTTAGCACACTTCCTTTGGTGTGCCTGCAGAGAATCATGACAAAGCCTTTACAATGCTCTATCTTAACTCGGTACCACCCGCTAAGGTTTCAACACTGAAGGGACTGGTTTCCACAATAGGGCCCCCCTCTTGCGCCATCTGGGTTCATTAAAAAGGGTGAACCCCACCACCACTGGTAGTACTAAAGCAGCTAAGACATTGCAAATTAGTCAGCTAGGCTGCCCCATAACAGACATGTCGTTGTATGATTGACTCAGGTCAAAGGCTCGCAAGGTTAAGTCCTCAGAGTTTGATCAAAGCAAGACTTGCACATACCCTCTACCCATCGGGCCCACCCAGGCACACTTGCCCTTGCCACTTGCTCCAATCTAAATCATAACCACCCCAGTTGATTACCAAGCACCACGTGCCATCAACAATTCAATATCGTTGCGTGACATCCATCGCCACAACAACTCAATCTCATCGTGTGACCACACATGACACACAAATTCATAACATTGTTCCATATTCCATTAGTCAAGATTATTTATCAATGATTCAAGTACATGTGATGACATGGCATGGCTAAGCAATCTAATCCGATCTAACCATCCCATGTTGATTTTATTATTGATTAACTATAGTAAACCAATTTAGAGTGACAATAGATCATGGTATACAAATGACAAGGTAGGGTGTAATTCAACGGGTATGATATCTAAATCCCAAAGTAGGTTGAAATCCTTTATACGCATGAAATAATATGCAATAAGGTAAAACAAAATAGCAATTTTGCAAACATGGGTTCAACATGATCAAAGCACAACTTGCCTTAGGAAAATCCTTATCCATGCTCTGGACCTCAGCCTTGATTTGATGAATCTCCCCTGGATGCATCGCACAATTTATCGTCTATGCGAAACGAAAGGGAATGCCAAATAAATACCAAAATAGAGAGTAAACAAACTCTAAAAATCAAATAAAATTTTCCAATAGATAGATCTCAATTTTACAAATTTTTAGAAATTTGAATCACCTCAATCGGAGTTCGTATGAGGGAGAACGAGCTCTCGGAAGATTCAAAATCCTAAAAATTCAAAAAATTGGAAAATCAATATTAACCGAATTATTTTATAAAAGAAAATTTGATTTATTGCATCATCATGACGTCAGCACAGATCCGAACCAATCACATGCTGACACGTAGTATTGGCACTGTTCCGTGGACCGGGTGCACCGTACGGCTGGTTCACCATGGACGACGGCACTGTGCCGTGCACCGGCTGAGGCCAGCGTAACGTCATCCGACATGTGTCATCGCTCGATTGGCACGACACAAGACAAGATCTGGTCCACTCGCACGGATCCAACGGCTACCGGTCAATCCCTACGTGTATTAATCTGCAGCGTGCATCGACAATCGGACGACTGTCGCTTACCCGAGCAGGGTACTGTTCCCCGACGCGACGTGACTCGATCGGCAGTGTCCATGGGAGATCCTACGGTCGATGAAGCTCGAGCTGGACGGTGGCTGCGCGATGGAGCAACTCCACCGGACTTGGGGAAGATGACACGGTCTACGGCGTTGAGGTGATCTCCGACGATGAAGAAGCGGCGGAACGGACTCGGCACGACGAGGGGACTTTGGAGCTGGGTTCAAAGCGGCGGAAGAGGCTCCCGGCGGCGAGGGAAACCACGGCGCAAGGCTTGCAGACTCCGGCGAGGGCTTGCGTAGGCTCTAGGGCTTGTCGGACGTCGGCGCTTTGGGAGAAAGGCGGTGCAGCCATTGATGATCCTCGGGAGGGGGTCGGGGTCCTTAAATTGCCCACGCGTGACGCGGAAATCGGAGCCCTAGCGGCATATGGGGGCGGCGGCGTGGTTCCGAGTTCGTCGTGGACACGAAGACGAGCAGCCGCACGATCTTGATCCGTCGACCACGAAAGAGTCCAGGCGCGACACAATCTCACCCGCCCAATGCATCCAACGGCCCGGATCAGTTTAGGGTTTTAATTCATCACAACGAGCAGTGACCGCTCGATTTGCATCCAACGGCAGCGAAGTGCTAGGGTTTCCACGGCGATGCGGCTTGATGAAGGCCACCCGATGATGATCCGACGGCTATGGGCGCTGCTCGAAGCGCCCAAGAGGGTCGAATGGTCGGGCTGCATGGTAGGCTTTGCCACAAGCGATCTTTGGGCTCACCAAAGACTGCTCAAACTAATTTCTCCCAGCTTTTCGATTAAAATAAATACTAAAAATAGTTTTGATTTATTTAAGCAATTAAAAACACTAGAAAAATTCCATGAAAAATCTCAAAAATACTTTGAGACATCCTGGACTCGAATAAAATATTTTTGGCAAAACTTTATTTTAAACTTAGCTACATATAATTAGTTTTTGGCAAAAGGCTTAATATACTTAATTTAAAATAATCCAACTAAATCTCAGAAAATCCAAATAAATCCAGAAAATTCACAAAAAGCACAAATTGCCATAAGACACTATTAACTAAATAAAAAGCCAAAATTTGGGATGTTACAATCAGCCAGGGGGTAGCCCGCCCAAGCAGCTGATCGGAGTGAACTACCAAGTACTTACAGTTCTTATGGATAAAATTTTCGTAACAACTTCACGTTGTAGGAGTTCGCCAGCTCTTGACCATCTTCAGTGGCCAACCGAACCGCCTCGGGTCAAGATATTGAGACCACCTTAAAGGGGCCCTCCCACCGGGGAGACAGTTTGTGGAGCCCGGCATGCGTTTGGATTCTACGCAAGACCAGGTCGCCCGCTGCCAGTGTTCTCTCGTGGACTCGGGTGGTGTGGTACCGCCTGAGACTTTGCTGGTACCGGGCGGCACGCAGGGCCGTCCGGTCGCGCACCTCCTCCAGAAGATTGACTTCTTCTCCACGGTGGTCTTCTTGTCCTTCCTCGCTGAATGCCGAGATGCCTGGGGAGCCGAGCGATAGCTCAGACGGGAGGACAGCTTCCGCGCCATAGACCAGGAAGAAAGTCATTTCTCCCATCATTCGACTAGGTGTGGTTCGAAGCGACCACAACAAAGTCAGGAGTTCTTCCATCCACCGCGCCCCCCGCTTGTGGAGCTGATCGAATACTCTGGTCTTGAGGCCCCTCAACACCAGCACGTTGGCGCGCTCCGCTTGGCCATTACCCTTGGATGGGCCACGGAAGCAAAGCATACTTTGGTGCCTATCTCATCACAAAACTCCAGGAAGGCCGCGCTGGTGAATTGAGTGCCGTTGTCGCTGTATGGCTTCACCCGGTCCGCCCGGGGGATGAGGCGCCAGAGGGATGGGCCGTCGTCGTGTCGACCGTAGAATTCATCGCAATCAATGGCCCTGACATAGCGTGTCAGGGGAAGGAGACTTCGAGGTGAAGCCTCCTTTTCATTCTTTTGGTCGCCCGCGTGGCCCGGCGAGAGGGGCCTGAGCACCCGCCTACATGCCAGGCCACCACGTGGGCCGACGCCCGACGAGAGGGGCCTAATCGCCCACTAGCTCGCCAGGCTACCAGGGAGGCCGACGCCCGGCAGCGGCCTGATCGCCGCCAGCCACCCACGGGCCGATACCCGCGGGCGGGCTCGACGCCTCACCGCCCGCCTCGAGGGCCAATGCCCGGTGAGCGGGCTCGACGCCAGATGCTCACCAAAGCCGCCACGGAGGCCGACACTCACGGTCAAGGCTCGACGCTCACCGCCCGCCAAAGCCCCGAGGGCTAACGCCCATGAAAGGTGGCTCGATCACCGCATGCTCGCCAGCCGCCATAGAGGCCGACGCCGGCGGGCAAGGCTCGATCGCCCACCGCCCGCTAGGCCGCTTAGGGGCCGACGCGGCGAAAGGTGGCTGATCTCCCACCGCCGCCAAAGCCGCTAAGTGGGCCGCTCGGCAAGTGGGGCTGATTGCCCTTTGCCGCCAAAGCCGCCACGGAGGCCGACGCCCGACGGGTAGGGCCTAATCGCCCACTTGCCCGCCAGGCCATCTAGGGGGGCCAACGCTCGACGAGTAGGGCCTGATCGCCCACCTGCTCGCCAAGCCGCCACGTGGGCCGCTCGCTCGGCAAATGTGGCTTGATCGCCTGCCTGCTCGCCAGGTCGCCACGTGGTCTTACTTATCTTCGGCGGAGTGGGTAGCTTGGCGAAAAGTACACCGACAATACTCTATCACTACCGGCTGCCCCCCCCCCTCGGCAGTGATGGGCAGTCGCGGATGAACCAGTCTGTAGTGGTGCTTGGAACTCCATGCTTTGCTTCCTATAGCTCTACTAGTACTATTTTTGTCTAAAGGCAAAAGTGGCCCTTGGACAAAAACATGTGTAAGAAGCACAAAAATGCAGAATTTGTTTTCTGTATTCAGTTCACATTTCTGCATTTTGTAACCTAAACTAAAGCTATCCTTTTCTATTAATACAAGCAGGTTTCTGTTAAAAAAATTCAGTAAGTAATTGATTTATACATGGTCATAGGCTCATAGCAATGGTACAAAACATCACATTTTAGATGTAAAAAAAATAGAATTCCACCCAGACAATTTTGTGAATCATATATAATTATGTGTCAATGATAATGATGACTCATTACATATTGTTTATGAACAATTTATGAAAAATATATCACAGATGGTTTTGAGTGTGAACCGTTTGTGATATTTACTTTTCACACAGATGGTTCTAAGTGTAAACCGTCTATTATTACCTAACATCATAGACAGTTACTAGTAAGAACCGTATGTGATATGAGATGTATCATAGACAATTTTTCTTAAAGAACTATCTGTGATGTTATTTTACATTGATATACTTTTCAGTTTACTAGTTAGCCTTAGGAAATGGTAGATATGCCCTTTGAAATTAACAAGAAGATTATAGATTACATCTATATTATCATATCTATTTCAAACATTGTAACAACCCGAAAAATTCAAAAATAGAAAAAATGAAAAATTTGAAATTTAAAATGGAATTGAATAAAAATTTCAAGTAGAATCAAGATTTTGATTTAAAACAATATCTTTTTCCACATTTTTTTGCATTTTAATCATAAGAAAACAATAAGTTAGAATATAAAAGTTTTTTCATCTAAAATAAAAAACTATGAAAATAATTTTGAAATGTGATCTTAATTTAAATTTACATTTTCTAAATTTTCTAGCATTATTGGTTTTTGAGTTTTTGCTTTAAAAGAAAATTCAAATATATTGAAATGGTAAAAAGATAAAACCAAAAGGGTAAACACATAAAATCAATAAAAATCTGAAAAATAATATTAAAATACTATAAACCTCCAAAACACTAATCATGCCATTGAAGATAATATGAATGAATTAAATAAAAGGATAAAATATTGTAATCATCAGATTTATGTAAATATATGGAAACCTTATCTCAAGCTGATATTTTTACCATAGCTTCCTAAGATCAATGTCTACCTCTGGTAAAAGGATAAAAAATGAAAAACTATTGTTAGAGCCTTTTAAATTCAAAAATAGAAAGCAATTAAATCTGAAATTCTCAATTTCAGAATTTATAGAAATAAAATATGCAAGATAAAAATTTGAAAATTTTGTAGAAGATAATTTGGATCGTGATAAATCTTCACAAAAATTTATTTAAAATTTTAAGCTCATTTCCATCTTTTATTAAATGAAAAACAGAATGCGTAAAATTGAACAACATACATTGTCATAATTATGTAAAACTGTGTATTTTAACATGAAATTTTTAGTGGATAATAAACCTTATCCTGCTGACATGTATAAAATTTTTATAAAATATTGAGATGATTTGATAGCCCTAATTAATGCTCTAATATCCTGCTGTCCAGAAGGGTTAAAAAGCTAGAGCGCGCATTCTAGCTATCAATGACAAGTCGGCCCGACCCATATGCGAGCAATCGACCACCACCGTCTTTCCTCATCCACACCACCGCCCACATGTCGACTTCATCTTCCTTTTCTCCTCTCTCTCTCTCGGCGTCTCGAAGCAGCACCACGACTGCCGTCTCTTTTCCTCGTAGTTTAGCCGCAGCTTGCGTCGCCCGAGGCCACTCCCACTGTAATACTGCAAAAAAATCGTTTTTCCTGGGTTTTTGGCCGGAATTGTTTTTGTTTCCTTAAATCCAAGGATTTATTCAGAAGGGCAAAAGATTTGGTCGTCTCGCAGTTTTAAGAATCTTAACGATAAGTTTGAGATATGTCGAACGTATATCGGAAAGGGAATTTCTCCAAGCCGTAATTCTTCTGCGACAAGTTTTACTCAAAAGATTTTCTTTTTGCCGTAGTTTTGAAATTTAAAACTTTGGAGATTGTGGGTTGTGGACTCTAGAATTTTGTGAAACTTTTATTTTTTTTCCCAGCCTTTTATTGGTTCATGCACTAGTTGGAGTATATAAGGGAAGTTAGAGGGGAGCCAGCCATTTGCTTTATTTATTTTTCCAAGCCCTCAGCTATCTTCCCCGATTCCATCTCTCGAGCACTGCTCAGCCCTCCTCCCCCGCCTGCAGGCTCCTCCCACCTGCAGTCTTGCCCCTCCGGCTCTCTCTTGACGCGCACAGACCCTCTAGTCGCCACCACCCTCGATCGCCGCCTCCAGGCACTGCTCACCCACTTTGTCTTGCGCCTCCCGGCCGGCCAAGGCCTGCCACCCCCTCCTCCGCGACCCTCCTCCTCGGCCTAGCTGCCCCCACCTCCCTCTTTCCTCCATGGGCCTTTGAGGTAAAACCCTAGGAAATGAGGATTCAATTGGATCGCATGGTGGTGTTTGAGGTAATGCCTAGCTAGGTTTTATGAGGCTGCAATGATGTTTGGTGTTCACAAGTTTATGCTTTGAAGTTTTGAGACAGTAGTAGTGCATGCATAAATCTGCGATTGTGCTTATATTAGAAATATATATATATATATATATATATATATATATATATATATATGATTGATTTCCCCCAACTTAGCTCGTCTCAGTATAATTTCTAGCATCTTAGGACATGATAAACATCAAAATTCAGAGACTAAGACGAGAGAGCTAGATGAGGCTGATAATTTGAAGCTTTTGCTACTCAATCTTGACCTTTCTTACCGCCTATATTGGGTTGGTGGAAAGACCATTAAACTTACAAGGCATGGTCAGGAGTTGGGTACATTTCAGTTGTGATCAATGATTATGGCTTATTGATGCTTTATGAATCTTGTTGAGTTGCTTTGGAGTTTTGATAGACCACTGCACTGAAGTATGAAGAGTGGCTCAAAAGTTTGGCCAGAACCATCATGCAGATCATGTACGCCACTTCACTGTTTAGTCAACTATTAAAGGATTTTTGTTTACATGGAGGTTTCTAGAAGGGGCTGTTCGGTTTCACTTTCACCATCCGGCTCCAATGCAGCTTGATTTCTTGCTAGCAGTGATTTGGCATGCTACCATGATATATGTCTCCAGTGGCAGATCAGATATACTTTGGTGCCAACCTAAGGAGCTTCTCTCAAGACACTACCTGAAGAGATGCACGTGCTTGTGAAGGGTCGGAGGTCTCTAATACCGCAAATCGGATGTCAGTTATCGCCGAGGTTAAAGGCAAGTGCAACCCCTAGAGCGTTATTAGGATGTTAAATGCTTTGTTTGCGATAAGATTATGAAAATTCTAATGATGTGATTATGTTTAATAGCATGTCTAGAAGTTGTTTTTAGTATGGTGATGAGGATGGATGAATGTTAGCAAATTGGTAAGTAAGTTATTCAATTCCCATTTATTGCATTGCATTACGAAATTGTATGAATGAGTATGGTTATGTTGATGCAAGTGTAGGGACAAGCTTGCACTATAATCACCTAGTTGTTCATATCTGTAAATTTAATTTACTTTATAGAAATTATGTGATGCCTTTCCCTGAATTTTATTCATGACTTTATTTACTCTCGAATGAATCACACTGGAGAAATAGCAAGTTAAATGGTACTTCCATATTGGTTGTGGCTATGTGTGGTGAAAATGAATGAGGGATGAAATGCATTCACATCAATTGCATAAATGCATTCATGATGGACGAGGCGTCCCATGTTGATGCGGGCCTCGGTGCTCACCCGTAGTGAGCACAAAAGTCCTACCTCGTAGTCCCATCCACGGATGGGAGTGAGTTAGTAAGAGTAGGCCCCGCCACGGGATGGTTGGGATTGAGGGTGCACATCGACGGGTGTGCACTCAGCTATACCGGTATAGGCTAAAAGGTTGCATAATGAGCATGAACGCATAAAAGCATCGCATTTCATTATTTGTGTTGCAATTGTTAACTGTTAATTGATGAGAATGGAAATGACAGGTTGAGGATCGAGTCGTGGACTCATCCTGGAATGATTGTTGAGGCATGAGTACGGTTTAGTTATGTTTCCGAGTTGGATGTGGTAAATGGGGCTAGTTACTGCTTCCTTTACTGGATGTTTTCAATTTAGTTTTGGTTATGTCAAATAATGAAGTAGTTGTGCTCTTATGTTTGGTTTTATATGAATTCAAATTGCTTCTTTTATTTATGGCTATCAAATTAAAGAAACTTTTACTTACTCTTGAAGCAGTTATATTCTAGACAAATTCATTACTTTTCTTACTTGATTGCACTTTGCTGAGTCTTGGACTCACGCTTGTTTGCTTCTGCTTTTATGTTCTTTGAAGTCGGCTCGCTGAATGGGAGTAGAGCACATGCACGACTTCGGTCACCATCAAACTATTTAAATCGATTTGTAAAGCCTAGTGATATTGATTGAGGTTGTAATATGTTGTTCGTTGTGGAGTAGTTATTAATTTATATTGGATGTGAGATCGGTTAACTAAGGACCTGCTAGAATGATATCATATACCTGCAATGTTTTCTGTCTACTGAGTGGATGTCCTAGTTTCTAGGGAGGTCATGCTGAAATTTTGTAAATTTCGGTGACGTAGCTTTAAATTGATTTTAGAGTTTAGTGGTTGATTGCAGTCAAGTTCATAGCGGTGTTAGGTTTTTATGCCTTCTTCGGAAATTCTCAGTTCAAGTGATTTTGGTTGTGGAGATTATCGTGTGTCGGTAATCCCTTCGACATGAGTGGGTCCAAGGGGTGTCGCTAGTGAATCAGGGTTTTGGTAGCATCCGTGGCGCGTTGGCGTCGGGGTGTTACACCCACCCCTTCTCACAAGTTGCTGCCACCTTGCTGTCACCGAAGCCAGCGAAATTCCCAAGCAACTTGAGATCACTCTCGATATGCAGCGCCACAAAGCTCCCGTTCATACACTGTCGCCGTTGTTTACTTCACCTATAAAGGGAACCGAGCTCAACTCAATACTCAAACCACTTCACCCCAGTCCCTCCATCATCATTCGCCCATCAATTTCGCCACAAACATTGATAGAAATAAACTTGTAATAGAAAAGTTTTAGTTTGGAAAGTTTGTATTAAGAAAATTTAGAATGAGGAGTACAATTAGGACAAGCAAATAGAATCCTATTTCGTTAATTAGGACTATAGTTTTAGATATAAATATAGGAATAGACTTGAGTTTTGTAAGAAAATAGAGCAAGAAGAAATAAAAAAAATTGTCCTAAAGTTTTTTTAACGTTCTGTTCTAACAATTTGTATTAGAGCGAGGTTTTAATCTTGATGTTACGCTTGTCCCGGGGAAGGCTGGCATCGCACGAAAAAAAAAAGATCTGCTAGCCGGTGGCTCAAGAACCGAAGAAGGAGAGGATGTGCAGGCGTGTACGAGCACTAAAAAACAAACAAGCTGCGAGGCATTGCTGTTCGGGAGGGAGATCCGATCGCACAAGAAAGCCAGAGAGGCGGCACTGTCCCTTTGCGGCAGCTGAGTAGGCAAGTGAATAAAAGCAAATAGAGAGAAGAGGAGACGCCAAGCTCTAGTGGGGTGGCGTGTGACATGCGGCACCAAAAGAGGCGGAGGCGACATGACGCAGGACTTCCTTAGCACGGGCGGCGGCGGCATCGTGCGCAGTATTAGTTGTAATCCTGCTTTGATTAGAAGTAAACAGACCGAGTGTAGTATGGAGTTGAGTTAATATAGTCAGTGTTTGTGTCGGACACGAATAGTTCCGAGTTCACCGCAGTTGATTAGAGTCAATTTCGGGTATTGTAACTGAGTCTTTCAGTATTCATAGATGCTATATAAACTGAATAAATCCTCGAAGAGGCGCTTCAATTGATTGAAGAAAATACTCAATTGTTGAGAGATAAGCGTGAATCAGCTCTACATTACGAATTGCATGCACCGAAGTTGATGCATTGCGAGTATCGCTTTCGTGTTTGGTAGGGAACCGAAGCCGCTTCGCTTCTTCTTGAACGCCAACTTGAAGTTCTCGACGCAAACACCGCCATTTTGAAGACCTAAACTAACACTTGGTATCGAGCTTTGGTAAGCCTTCTCTTCCACGAAATTCAGACTCATGGCTATGGTGACGCTTGAAGAGGGAAAAGAGGCCACGTAGTGCCGATTGCCTTTCCAATGCTGACAGCTTCGTCATACACAATCTGGGCGATCAAGGTTGAAGCATTGATGGACGCCCAGGGAATCTGGGATGCGGTAGAGCCTGAAGCCGGCGTGGCCGTGGAAGAGAAGAGCGATAAAAGAGCAAAAGCGTTTCTATTCCAGTGCATCCCAGAGGACGTTCTGCTCCAAGTCGCCAAGAAGAAGACGGCGAAGGAAGTGTGGGAAGCGCTGAAAATAAGGTTCCTGGGAGCAGACCGAGTACAAAAGGCAAGACTTCAAACCCTGAAAACTGAGTTTGAATCACTACGAATGAAAGACGACGAATCAATAGATGATTTTGCTGGTAAACTAAGTTGCCTAGCAGCCAAATTCAACAGCCTTGGCGCTGAGCTGGATGACGCATCCTTGGTAAAGAAGTTGTTAGACTCAGTACCAGACAAGTATATATAACTGGTAGCTTCCATCGAGCAATTCTCGGATCTGGATAATATGCCTTTCGAAGAAGCGATTGGCCGGTTGAAAGCATACAAAGAAAGGATTCGGAGTCGTGGTGGCAGCAGCAATTCGGGGGGAGCCGAAGGACGTCTGTTGCTATCTCAAGCCGAAGGTAACGCTCAACATAAAACAGCAAATAGCAGAACAAACAGCAGAGGACATGTTACAAAATTCGAAGGGGGAAGCCGAGGAAACTGGCGCGGCAGAGGCCGTGGAAGAGGCCGGAGTGGCGAGGCTATCAAGGTGGACGATATGACTCAGGAGAGCAATACAGACCCGTTCGAGATAAATGACACATCAAGTGCTTCAATTGTGAAAAATACGGGCATTTTGCCTCCGAGTGCAGACTTCCAAAGCGAAGAGAAGAGGAAGTCAATCTTACAAAAGCACAGGAAGATGATCCAGCGCTATTGTTAACAATGAGTGAACCAGGTACAGAAAGCTTGATCCTACTCAATGAAGATAAAGTGGTTCCGAAAACACTCATCAAGGATCAAAATGAAGAAAGTGATGTCTGGTACTTAGACAATGGCGCAATTAATCACATGACAGGACAAAGATCTCATTTTACTGAGCTTGATGAGAAAATCGTTGGACATGTCCGGTTCGGTGATGGTTCTACAGTTCAAATACATGGAAGAGGATCAATCTTGCTAAGATGCAAAAACGGAGAACACCGGCTGATCACAGAGATCTATTACATACCTAATCTGCGGAGCAATATTCTGAGCCTTGGACAAATCACCGAAGCTGGCAGTAAAGTGGTGCTCGATGGAGCACTGCTAAAGGTGTATGATCTAGAGGAGAAATTGCTCATGAAGGTCAGTCGGACTAACAACCGTCTGTACAAGATTAAGCTCCAAACTACCGAGCTAATATGTCTGTTAGCAAGCATCTATCAACCAGCCTGGTTATGGCATGCCCGGCTGGGTCATTTAAACTTTCATGCCATGAGAGATATGGCGATCAAAGGATTGGTGCAGGGAGTACCAGTATTGGAGCATATGACGCAGCTATGCGAGGGATGTATATTTGCAAAGCAAAGTAGGAATCCTTTTCCAACACAAGCGCAGTATAGAGGAGAAGTCCCACTAGAACTCATCCATGCCGACTTGTGTGGGCCAATAACACCCTCAACCGCAGCATGTAATCAATATTTTCTCCTCCTGGTGGATGACCACAGCCGATTCATGTGGGTATATTTCCTCAAGACCAAAGATCAAGCATTTGATGCCTTCAAAAATTCAAGGTCATGATCGAGAATGAGAGCAATTGCAAAATAAAGATTCTCAGGACAGACCGCGGTGGAGAATTTAATTCACACCAATTCACAAATTTCTGCGAAGAACAAGGTGTGCAGCGGCACCTTACTGCCCCCTATACGCCACAACAAAATGGAGTGGTAGAAAGAAGAAATCGGTCTGTGCTAAATGTTGCAAGGAGCCTGCTGAAAACAATGGATGTTCCTGGAGCGCTGTGGGGAGAAGCAGTGCGGCAGGCAGTATATATTCTAAATCGAGTACCGACGAAAGCAATAAAGGGAGCTACACCCTACGAGCTTTGGAAGGGTAGGAAACCCAACCTTGAGCAGATTCGTGTCTTTGGGTGTAAAGCTTATGCCAAAACTCCGGCAGCCCATACTCGGAAATTGGACGATCGCAGCAAGATGATGATCCATCTGGGAATCGAGGAAGGCAGTAAGGCATATCGTCTTCTCGATCCAGTAAGCAAGAAAATCTGAATAAGCCGAGACGTGGTTTTTGATGAAAAAGAAAAATGCAAATGGGATTGGCTAGCAGAGGAAAGATCACCTGTATTCACTGTAGAGTATCCAGTAGAAGTGGGTGAGCAACAACCAACTGCAAGTATACAGCAGCAAACTTCAGAAGCAGACACATCAAATGAGGGTGACGAAGAACCAGTCGAATCCCCGTTGCAATCAACTTCAGGTATGGAACAAACCCCTGCACAATCGTTTGAAGCCACCCCAACTTCGTCTCCGCAGAGTTCAACAGGGACGCTCCTAGAGTCTTCTTTAGAGACGCCACCATTAAAGATGCGTTCACTTGCCGAAATATATGAGGAAACAGAAGGGCTGCAAACATATGAAGCTCTACACCTAGCTGCATTGGAGGAACCAACTTCCTTCAAAGAAGCAGTAGGAAAGAAGGCCTGGAAGGAGGCAATGCAACAAGAGGTTGATTCAATCCAGAAGAATAAAACTTGGACATTGACAGACTGTCCAAGTGGAGTGAAACCAATTGGCCTCAAGTGGATTTACAAGCTAAAGAAGGATGCATCCGGTGCAATTGTGAAACACAAAGCAAGACTTGTGGCCAAAGGATATGTGCAGCAAAAGGGGGTAGATTTCAAAGAAGTTTTCGCCCCAGTTGCAAGGATGGAAACAGTAAGGTTGATCCTAGCTCTAGCAGCTCAAAAGGGGTGGACAGTACATCACCTCGATGTAAAAACTGCCTTTCTAAACAGTGAACTCCAGGAAGAGGTCTATGTCACTCAGCCGGAAGGTTTCATATGCAAGAATAATGAGAAGAAGGTATACAAGTTATCAAAGGCTCTTTATGGCTTACAGCAAGCACCTAGAGCTTGGAATATTAAACTTGACAAGACCTTGAGAGAACTTGGGTTTCATAAGTGTCCTCAAGAACAGGCAGTCTACAAAAGAGAATCAGGAGGCATGTTAATCGTCGGAGTATATGTTGACGACTTGATAGTCACAGGAGCAAGTGAGGAAGAGATTGGAAAGTTCAAAGAACAAATGAGAAATAAATTTGAAATGAGTGATTTGGGACTTCTTACATACTATCTGGGCATAGAGGTAAAACAGGAGCAGGGAGGAATCACCCTAAAGCAGACCTCATATGCAAAACGTATTTTGGAATAGGCGGGGATGAGAGACTGTAATCCATCAAAGGTTCCAATGGAATAGAAGCTCCAGCTGGGAAAGGATGAAGCAGGAACGCCGGTAGATCCAACGGAGTATCGGCGCTTAATAGGCTGCCTGAGGTACCTGACGCATACTCGCCCGGATTTGGCATACTCGGTGGGAATAGTGAGCAGACATATGCAATCACCAAAACAAAGTCATCTCCAGGCAGTTAAACACATTTTATGGTATGTTAAAGGTACTGTCAACTTTGGCATTTCATTCAGAGGTGGCGGAAGTAGCGAACTAGTTGGGTACAGCGACAGCAACCTTGCAAGTGACCCGGATGACAGAAGAAGCACGACCGGGCTGGTGTTCTACCTCGCCGGAGGACCAATTGCGTGGAGCTCACAAAAATAGAAAACTGTCGCGTTATCGTCGTGCGAAGCAGAATTTATGGCAGCTATAGCCGCTGCATGCCAGGCAGCTTGGTTGAGGAGTTTGCTCGCAGAACTGACAGCAAGCGCACCAAAACAAGTGGTTTTGCGGGTGGATAATAAGTCAGCAATCGCGCTAATGAAGAACCCTGTGTTCCATGGTAGAAGCAAGCATATAGATACTAAATATCACTTCATAAGAGAGTGTGTTGACAATGGCATAATCGCTGTTGAGTTTGTCAGCACAGATGAGCAATGTGCTGACGTACTTACTAAGGCACTCGGGAAAATCAAATTTGAAGAGATGAGAGAACTACTGGGAGTTAGTAGCATCGCATGACAAAGTCAGGATTAAGGGGGAGAGTATTAGTTGTAATCCTGCTTTGATTAGAAGTAAACAGACCGAGTGTAGTATGGAGTTGAGTTAATTTAGTCAGTGTTTGTGTCGGACACGGAATAGTTCCGAGTTCAGTCTGGAAAGTTGATTAGAGTCAATTTCGGGTATTGTAATCCGAGTCTTTCTGTATTCATAGATGCTATATAAACTGAATAAATCCTCAGAAGAGGCAGTTCAATTGATTGAAGAAAATACTCAATTGTTGAGAGATAAGCGGTGAATCTGCTTTGTTGCCTGAATTCTGTGCAGCCGAGTTGATGCATTGCAGAGTATCAGTTTTTGGTGTTTAGTAGGGAACCGAGCGAAGCTTCGTTTTCTTACTGAATGCCAACTTGAAGTTCTGACGCAAACACTGCCGTTTTGAAGACCTAAACTAACACGCAGGACATTGGTGCTGAGAAGGGACCACCAGAGCAGCAGCGACATGAGCTCCCTAGAGGCCGAGATGAAGTCGGCTTCGTCCTTCGCTGGCAGCGGCATCAATGCGGCCGGAATGTTCGGTGGCACCAATGGTGGCCCCGGCCCCGGCCCCCAGAGCAGCTGAGCTTATGTGACATGGAGCACGAGGTGAAGTCCAGCCACGGCTACAGCAAAGAAGACGTAGTAGCAGCCATTGGAGACTCTATGATGTGTGGCCAGAAAGGGCTCCAAACGACCGCAGTGAGGCTTCAGGGGATTGGATCCGTGAGGCAGCAAGGCTCCGTATAGCAACAGGGAAGGACAGCCCCTGGAGGCTGTAATAGAAGAGCTCCTGGCAAGCGGCTGCAGAAAAGCAAAGTCGTGCCATGCGGTTGCAGAGAAGCAGGTTTTGTCTGTGCAATGCAAATCGAAGTTGAGTCCATTTGCAACACAATGTTGAGTTCGGGATGTCGAAGAGGTGTGTCCAAGCTCTCTCGTAGGTAACCTCTAATGTAAGTATGCGTCACCGTCAAGATGTATTACCGGTAAGGTGCATCACCGGTGGTATGGCCAACAAGAAGAAGGCAGAATTTCTTGGAGATGCGTTCACCATCCTGTGTTGAGTATGAGTTAGGCAAATCGTAGTTGAGACCGATTGCATCAATGAGTTAGAGTTACGTTACAAGATTAATGGGGTAATTGATAGAAATAATCTTGTAATACAAAAGTTTTAGTTTGGAAAGTTTGTGTTAAGAAAGTTTAGGACGTGGAGTCCCATTAGGACAAGAAAGTAGAATCCTATTCCATTAATTAGGACTATAGTTTTAGGTATAAATATAGGGGTAGACTTGAGTGTTTTAAGTGAACAGAGTAAAAAGAAATAAAAGAGAAAATTGTCCCAAATTTTTTTGATGTTCTGTTCCAACAAACATTGTCCCATCTGACTCGAGTGAAGGAAGATAACAGTGACAGCAAAACTGGACCGGCTAACATATATATATTGTAACATGCCAAAAAATTTTGTAAAGTGAAAATGTATATTTTGAACTTGAATATGATTATTTCTGAGTTTTCTTAACATCGTTGGTTTTTATTTGGATTTTCCTTGGATTTGTGTGCTCTGAGAAAAATCATATAAAAGGAATGAATGAATGAATGAATGAATGAATGATGGTAAAAAACAAAAAGGTAAAAGAAAAATCTTGAAAATTTGATATTAAAAATCTTAAGCATTTAGGTGAATTATTTTAGCTGGTAAATAAATTTTAGAGTTTAATAAAAATATTCCAACATCTGGGTGCAACGAAATAAACTGCAATGTATTAAAATTCAAATGTACATTTACATCCTGTTTACAAGAATGAATAGTTATAAAAGTCAAAAATAAAAATATTTATCTGTGAAGTCTTCTGTTATCTAGATCATTGTATAACCTGTAATCATCAAAAATATTACAACCATTAGTAAGACAAAAGAATTTAATAATGTAGGAAGATTTTACTAAATTTAATTTGAGTTTAGAGTGCCGTCAGCCTGGAATATTTATTATCGCTCACTAAGATACCAAATGTTGTTTGCGGGCCGACTAGACACCTCTCACAATTTATTTGCATTATCCGATAATTTATGAAAACCTGTTTTACATCGTAGATGTGTGTATTTTAGATGATAACGCTTGGTAGAAATGATTTTACCCTTAGTAAAAAGAACAGAGTCATTGAGATAAACTCAAACAACTGTGCCCAAGGGACACATCCTAACTGGAGAAGCTTCACCTTTAAGGCAGTCAGGCAACCAAACCAACCATACAAGCCAACCTTGGTGTGAAGCCTCGCAGACTTCAGAAGAGCTCACAAGTTCAAAGTAACCACACGACCAGAGAGCTCCAGGAAGCAGGAAGCTCCAAGCCCAGGGGCCTAAAGCCAAGGATACCACCAAGATCAGAAACCATATTCTAGGAGTCGAAAGCTCACTAGGAGGTCAAGCAAGCCAAGCCAAAACCGAGTTAGAACTTCAATTGACCATGCGAAGCTAGTGCGGCTGTGCGTATGTGCACACACGCGGAAGCTATGGAGGTCAGTGAATGTGGGCGGTTGCATGCGTAGGTGCGGGCCTAGCCCAGCAGCGAGCCCAACATGCGGGTCCGAAGTCCAGGACCGAGCGACATCGGCGGCTAGATTGACCGGGCCTAACTCGGGGAAGTCGGTTGAGCTGATTGGTGGTGGGGAGAGGCCAGGCAGGCGCGCACGAAGCCAGGGCGGCAGGCGAGCCGGAGTCACAGTGTCGGTGGCCGGTGCCGACGTCTGGAGGCCATGGGTGGCCGACGTTTTTTTATTTTTCAACCCTTCGGTTTTTGACGGTTTTTGAGTGATTTTCTAGTGAAAACCATACCGCAAAAACCGAACCGATTTTCGCGGCACGGTCTTGTTAACCCTGATTTACATACATACCAGGTGCTGAAGTGACTAAGATAAGTTAGTTTCTCTTTATTGTTTTGTACTTGTTCGACCACAAAATTTCTAGAGGTCATATCGATTTAAACCTCTGCGCTCTTTACAACAAAACCCTTCCAAATAAGTCTAATATCAGAAAAGTTGTGTGTAAAAGAATATTTGGTGACATGGAGACCCGCATGTCATAGTCTTGCTGTCAAAAATTTTGTACGTCGCATATCAAGAATGTGATGTAATATCGTTAAGCTAGCCTTACAAATGATAGTCAACACATAATAACACGTTATTGCTATCTAAAAAGATATGATATTTATGTCAATATTTTTTTAGAATTAGGATAGATGGCGCAACCAGGACGTGGTGACCCTAATTTCGACGAGGGAGAACAGTTCTTGCTAGACTCCATCGTGCTGGGTAGCATCGAAGGTGATGCTAACGCTGCTGCCGCTGAGGCTAACATTGGTTCCGGTGAGGCCGTTGAGGCTGCAGCCGATGAGGCCATTGACGCTGGAGCCGCTGAGTCCGCTAACACTAGTTCCGGCGAGGATGAGATATAGCCAGAAGAATATAATCCCATGAACATGTTAATTAATCGCAATTTATTAATATAATACACTCTAATACGTTTATACATATGTTCGTGTATTTTAAGCCCGGTACATCGAGCAACCAATCCAAGCATCGAGGACCTAACAAGAAGCCGTCCACAAAGCATGTGTTTACCGACGTTAGCAACGAAGAGATACCGGTTGCTCCTCTTTTAGCAATTGGGCTGTACAACAACGCTTGCGGTTACCACGTGAGGGATCACGTCCCAATTAGCATCAAAAAATGGGCCGAAATTTCTCAAGCTACCAAGGACCTGCTCTGGCAAGATATTAAGAAAAATTTCACATTTCCTCAAGGGTTTGAAGACAAGGCTAAGAAATACACTTTGAAGAAGATGGCAACCTCGTTTCAGGCGTGGAAGACGTCTCTCAGCCGCAAGTATGTGCAGAAGGGAGAAAGACCCGACTTCAACCAATTTCCTAAGCGGGCGGATCATTGGGAAGCATTTGAGGAGTACAAGCTGTCAGCTGAAGGCCGTGCGTGAGTCAGAAGAACAAGGCCAATTCACAGATGAAGAAATACCACCACCATCTTGGCACCGGTAGTTACCTCAAGGCTGTACCGAAATGGGAGAAGCGGGAATAAGAATTAATGGCGAAGGACGTCACACCAGCTACTGCTTTGTGGGAAGAGGGCCTGCGTAATTGGTTCATGGGTCATGGGGGGAGCCTTACAGATGACGGCAGCTTGTGATGGCACCAGGAGTGCAAGAGGCTAGTCAAAGGATTGTACAAGCTGTCGAGCAATCTCAGGCAGGTATGTTGGTGACAGACAGGGAGAATGACGAGCTAACACATGCCCTTCAAAACCCTAAGCACCTAGGACGGACACAAGGTATGGGCAAGCTAACGCCGTGGAAGTACGGTTTCGCCAAGGATGCGCATACGTATAGGAGCCGGCAAAGAATAAAAACAAGAGAATCGTATAAAATGTACCAATTGGAACAAGAGCTCAGAGCAACCCAAGCTAGCATCGGCGACAGAGTTGCGCGATAAGTACAAATTGCCCTTAACAAGCTTCAGGGACTAGGTCCGAGCAATCAGCCGGATGCCGTGATCAGCCCCTCCGCGCGACGGAGTAGCTACGCGTCCACCGGGGCCCCTGAAGCGGACAACTTGCTGGCCCGTTATCCCGTGGATGACATAAGGGTTCGCCACCAGTGTGAGCTACACATTGATGCGAGTAACCTCTCCATCAAGGTGGTTTACGGCATGGCATTTCCGGTGGAGCCAGGCCAGATGTTCCACTGCAACGAGATACCCCTGGGTTACTCGAAGGTTGCGGTGGAGGAGGTGCTGAGCGGATTTGAAGAACTTCACCTCGATATTGCTGGAGGCGACGACGTGACCAATCTTGGACAGGCCCTCCACAATATCATCCTCTGGCGCAAATGGTACATCATATTTCCAGATGGTGTGGACGTGTCATCTCCACAACGGCAACCCATTCCTCCTCCAACGTCACCTCCACGCAATGCCTCGCCGGTAAAATAGAGCACGCCTCCTCCACCACCCGCTCCACGCAGAAGCCCTACTCCACCACCAGCATCTCAAACAAAAAAGAACCCCCCAGGAAAACCACGCCTCCACCATCTCCTCCGAGGAAGAAGCTCGATAATAGAAGGGCTCCTCCACCGTCTCCCAAGAAGGTGGAGTCCAGCCGATCGAAAAAGATAAAGAAACCTCCAAAGAGGGCATATGATAGGACTAAGGAGGAGAATGATGTGGTTATTAAAGCAAAATTGGCTGCACACTTCGCAAAAAAGCAGTCAGAGCCAAAGGTACCAATTGATCCAAAAGCCGCGGAACATTTCGCGACATGCCGTGCAGAACCACTGCCTATGCCGTCCAACTATGAACGAACAATAATAAAGGCTACACGGAAGAATAAACGTGGTCAGGCGGCGGCAATGAAGAAGAGAGACCAAGATCAGTAGCAACAAGATCTGGAGAACTTCGAGAGATTTATGAAGGAGGTAGGACTCAGTTCCACAGCTACAGCTCTTGGATTAACAAATGATCTCCCAATGGCAAAAGTCAGATGGCAATATAAGTTGGGCCGGGAGCTGATCGACCCTAATGAGATAAAGGATCTGCCAACCAAGATGCGACAATTTCATGAATGGTACGTGACAGAGTCCGCTTAAGGAAGAATGATGTTCCCCCTCCGTATCACACAAGAAGATTTTTATCGCGGGTACAACAGCATATGGCTCGAATTCGAAGACTTCTACCATTTTTACCATGGCGACGCCATCAACGTGTCTCTCATGAGCTACTGGTGCCTGTAAATGTCAATCTCATACCTTTACCATGTGCTTCCTCGTACCATAAAATTGCAACTCTAATAACTTATCCCTTTCTATGTAAAATGGAGATACAATGATGTAGAAAATAGAACATCTTCAACGTGGGCTTTATCGACCCAGATATTGTTAACGAGTTCGTCTTTCAATGCAACCCAAATGTTGTTGAGGATTACATTTTAGATGCATTCTTGGGACAACACTACAAACCGTACATACTTCTGCCCTTCAACTTTGAGTACGTATATATACAACCTCTCGTTCTTATCTTTTTCAAGGCATTGATAATACTACTAGCTAGTTACATATATGTTGCAATACATGAATAGGTTTCATTGGATCCTTCTTGTCATCAAGCTTGATAGTAGCCAGATCATTGTTCAAGACTCAAAAAGGACTCCGGTGGAAAAATATCAATATATCATTGACATCCTAAACAGGTATATAGCACATATATATACGATAGTTTCGTTATTATATCGAAATACCTTGCTAATTCGAACTCTGATAATTACTATTCATACTAATGCATCACACAGGGTATTCGCAAGGTTCCGAACGAAGCAACAAGGAGCTTTCGAGAATGAATTTCATGTCCAAATAAGCACTCGAGCACGTATTAAAGAATATTAATATGCCGTAACAGTTTTTCATCCCAATAATTGTTTTCTTTTCAAATTTCATCGCAGGTTCTACAACAAACGGCTGGAAACAACTTATGTGGCTATTATGTGTGCCACTATATGCAAAATATTACCCACGGCGATGTGCCGACAAGCAACGCCGAGGTAGTGTGCACATGTCAATTTCTTAGTACTTACACTTTAATTACATGTCCAGAGATTTATTTATTTCCCGCTTTGTCAGCCCAACATCGATGTGCAAGGCGTGATCCCGCCACACCGGATTGCAATAATCCAAGAACAACTCATCGGCTTTATTGTCGACGTGATTGTATCCACCAAAGGCGAGTTCCACACAAAGAGTTGGAGAGATTGTCCTTCTATAAGGACATGTGAACTGACATCAACGTCGACTAAGGACACAAAAAGCGACGCATGCTAGAAATGAGCTCAAGATTCACCCTTTTATTCTTTAAAACTTGTAAAAGTTGCTTCTGTGTGCTCATAATTATTTCATGTGTTCATCAACTTGTCCATTTTTTAGTCTATTAAGTTCGTACTTTCATGTAAATGAACCTATAATTATCTGAATGAGTACACATGAATAATATATATTTAATTGTGTCAAAAAAACTCTTGTAGTTCTATTTATTTTTATTGTCAAAATCCATATTGAAAACCCCTCTCAAAACATATTCTATATTGAATATAATCAAAACACTATGCTGTCAGTCTCTTCACAAGCGGTTAGTAACTCCAACCGTTTGTGGAGAGAGCACACGTGGCACCTCCCTATCGTTGGCTGGCAGCCTTTCCACAAGCGGTTAGTAACACAAACCGCTTGTGGAGGGCCCCCACGTGGCGGCTACTCGAGCCTGCTTGGACACCTTCCCAACCGCTTGTGATTCGAACCACAAGCGGTCGGGGGAACCGCGAGTGATACCCGAAGGGGTATCACTCGCGGTTGCTTACAAGTGGTTCCAAAACCGCTTCTGAATGCGGTTTCGAACCGCTTGTAGATGCCCGATCCGCAGTAGTGCTATATCAATGATCTGTGAAACATAATCATCAATCAATACACATGCTGACCAATGAACCATAGTTGTCCTACATGATGATATAATGTCAAATTAAGTAGAATTATATCAAAATATGAATAAGGAGTTTCATAAACAATTCACGTACTTGTTGATCGATACTAACGATATTTCTTCAAAGGTGAAATAACCATACTATCCCATAAATAGAGGCGTGATACAATCATCTCCATGACTACCTTAAGGGAATATCACTAACAACCATCCCACCTCTGGTTAACGTTGAGTCTAGATCAGATAGTTTATATTGAGAGTTGTATGAGTAACATCTTAAGATGGTTTTACACCGGATATATTGCCATTAAATAAAAATGCAAGCAATCATTTGGAAGGTACTACCAACTTTTTTATAAAGAGCACTGTTTATTGTACGACAAATTCAATTGTGGTGCACCTAACCTAAAAAGGGAATACGTCAAAGCAACTTTGCTTCCTGAACACCACCAATGGGATCGACGGGGCATTCATGTACAGTGTAGTTAGATGCTGCATGCACCGCATGCATGCATGTGCTGCAACCGTGACGATCAAAATCATAGTACAGTGTAGTCACTTGGATGGCTGGTTGCACTGCAACATAGGATACATAGTATATATTCATATTCTATGCCTGCCATAGGTTAGTACTTACTAATTCGGGTCAATAACTATATCATCTAGATATATAAAGCAAGCAGTGCCTCGCAGTCCACACAGCCTTTTTGGTATACTAGGTGGGAAAGAGCGCTACGCTGCGCCGGTTGAATTTCGATAGCATGCGCGGTTATGACCCGTTGGCAAATCCATAAGTTGATATAAACCTTCGATGAATCCGTGTTTTTTTGGTGACGAAAACATTGTTTTCGTTTTTTTTGGGTGCTGAAAACATTTTTTTCGGGTTTTTTTGTTGCGTTTGTTAAAAAAAATTGGTCGTTAGGACCCACCGGCGAATCCGCGGGACGAAAAACATTGTTTCCGTTTTTTTGGGTGTCGAAAATATTTTTTCCGGTTTTTTGGTTGCGTTCGTTAAAAAAAAATGGGTCGTTAGGACCCACCGAAGCGAATCCACGGTCGCTATAAATCATGACGAATCTACATTTTTAAAAAAAACCATGATCACGATCCGTTGGCAAATACATAAGTTCTTGATTTAATCTACATTTTTTAAAAAACCATGATTCGATCCGCTGGCAAATACATAAGTTGCTATAAAACTGATGAATCTGCGTTTTTGGTGACGAAAACATTTTTTCGGGTTTTTGGGTGGCGAAAAAAAATTTTCCGGGTTTTTACGTGGCGAAAATATTTTTTCGAGAAAACGGAGAAAGGACTCGAACGTAAGCGAGGACCGGATGTTATTTTTTGGACCTGTTCGCTATCCCGAAAAATTAGAAAAGGGTTTGTTCGCGATTTGAAACTAACGGGAGGCTTTTCCGTAAAAATACCGGGCCAGGGACCTAAACGCGAAGCAAAAAAAAATTCTTGTCTCACAAAAAATCGCATAGGAACCTATTCGTAATTTCGGAGAAATAGAAGGGCTTTTTTGCAAAATCGCAAGGTGACAGATGGCTTCCCGGTTGCTCTCCAATTCTTGCGGGTATAGGTTATGTAATGATAACCAATCTCAACTTTCAATTCAGCAACCTATGGTGGTTTTACACCGGATATACATATTGCCATTAAGGAAAGCGAACAATCATTTGCAAGGTACCACTGCCTTTTTTATAAAAAGAGCGCTTTTTATTGTACGACAAATTAATTGCCAATAAGAATACGTCAACGCAACTTTGCTTCCTGAACACCACCAATGGGATCGACGGGGCATGCATGTACAGTGTAGTTACACGCAGCATGCGACGCATGCATGCATGTGCTGCAACCATGACGATCGAAATCATATCTACCGGTGCGTGATCGAATCAACGGACGGCATTAATTCGCGACCTGCAAATTCGGCGCCAACAGTTAGCTGACTCCTTGTTTTCGTCGTCTTCATCGAGCTGTATGATCAATGCAGACGCCTATATAAACCATGCATGGCCTCTCGCTCTCCATCCACCTCCACTGCCACTCCACCGAAGCCATATATAGCTATCTAGGGTTGCACAATGGGGGCTGCACCAAGAGGCCTAATCTATGGTGTTTGCGCCATCTTGATGGCGATGTCCGTTTCGAACGCTGCAGACCACGAGGCGACGTCGACCATCGTCGGCTTGGCTAAGTGTGCTGACTGCACGAGGAAGAACATGAAAGCTGAGGATGCTTTCAAGGGTATATAGATTTATAAGCCAACTAGCTAGCTAGTCATCTCCTTCACTTGCTAGTTGGTGACGTTCTGATGATCCTACTGAGTACTGATCAAGCTAATTTACTGTTGCCATGTTCAGGCCTTCAAGTAGCCATCAAGTGCAGGAACGACAACGGCGAGTACGAAAGCAAGGCCGTCGGCGAGCTCGACCGCTCCGGCGCCTTCAGCATCCCCCTCTCTGCCAACTTCCACAGCACCGACTGCTTCGCGCAGCTCCACAGTGCAGCGAGCACGCCGTGCCCTGGGCAGGAGCCGTCCAAGATCGTTCCGGTATCCGAGGACAACGTCGACGGCAAGAATACCTTCGTTGCCGTCGCCGGCAAGATGCACTACTCGTCTGCCGAATGCACCTCGGCGTTCCTCTGTGACCACCCTATCATGAAGCACTTCTTCGACTATTTCCACAAGAAACCCGTGCCACCGAAGCCCGACCCCAAGCCGGTGCCCAAGCCGGACCCCAAGCCGATGAAGCACTTCTTCGACTATTTCCACAAGAAGCCCGTACCTCCGAAGCCCGACCCCAAGCCGGTTCCCAAACCGGACCCCAAGCCGGAACCGTCGCCGGAGCACGGTAACGCATCACCGTCCCCGAGTTCTCCGATCTACCACTGAATCCGTTTCATCCACACGTACTCCTTAGCTTGCAAAACTTAAGGAAGGTCAGTGATGTTGCAATCATCAGTCGCGCGCATGGATCGATCGTTTGGTCTTTGCATTATTTCCAGCCTTGTTTATCCCTGCGGAATAAAGGTTGCGATTTGTAACAAGTGTGAGACATACATGTACCTACAGCAGTGAGTGCGTGCGTGTTCTCGATCGTGATGTGTCTATTTATTGGATCGACATAGTGCATACGCTTTGTTCTACAGAAGTGTGTGTGCGTGTGTGTTTTGTATCTACTTAATTATTGGGATATGAAAGTTCTGCAAGTTTCTTTTGTTCAACTTGTCCGTAAAGTAAGTTCTCTATGAGAATGATTTTCCCACATGCATGTCTATTAATTGGTACCCATATACTCACTACAGGAATCCGGCATATTTGCGTCAGCCAGATACCGACATAAATAAGCCCAAAACTGACGCAAATATTTATTTACATCGGCTTGCGGACGTTAATAAACCGACGTAAATACGTCGACGTAAATAGAAGTATTTACGTCGGGGCCGACGTAAATAAGACCTATTTACGTCGGCTTATAGACCAACGTCAATAATCTCTCTCCCCCACATGCGCCACGGAGGAAATACTGACGTGGCACTATTTACGTCGACCATAGGCCGACGTAAATCCCTCCAGTATTTACACCTAGGCCGACGTAAATACTGGGGGCACTCCCTCTAGTAAACGTTGCCCAGCCACGAATGCACGGTCTAGTATCCATTTTCAAGCATACATACAACACTTTCCAAAGACCAATGGAACCTAGATGTGGTAGAAACATTGAGGTCTCACAAGATAACCACTGAAGCATGACAAAAATAGTAGGAATCACATTGTTTGGTGAGGTACAAAAGAAGCATTTGGAACAGAACAACACTTCAGTAGCACTAGATGATAATCTCCTGGATGTCAAGCCTGCATGGCAATAAAACATGAAGGTGCCAGATTATTTCTTCGTAAGCATGAAAAATAATATATTCAATAAGGTTGGAACATAGTTACAATCATCAATTTTTAATTTATGAATCATATTTAGATATCCATTAGAACATAGGTATATTTAGATATCCATTACAATATAGGAGGCATGATTCTAAACTTTCTAATCCTGAAAATGCAACTAACCAAACAAATCCACATATAACTGACACACACAAAAGTAATCCAGGAATAAAAAGGATAGGAAACTCAACAGCTTATTGTTAAAAAGAACATCCTGTCTAGAAGTAGGAGAAGATTCAAGAGAAACCTGACATTAAAAATCGGATTCTACAAATGAATATCGTTACAATGGTGAAAAGCGAAGTGATGTATAATTCAAATGAATAAAATACGAGCACATCATCAGCCAATTCTAGCTAGAATGTTAAAGAAAAAATAAATAGTAATCCAAGACTAACCATCTTGACCACATATGCCCACATTAATCATTTGATTCAACAAGAAATCATGAACAATTGAGACAGTAACTCTAAAAAGGATTTGCTGCACAATTAATACCACAAGAGATAGCCATGTAGCAGCAAGCTACTTTCATGTAAGAACACATAATGAAATTGCAATCAAATTGCATGAAACAAGGAAGAGGTGGTGTAATATATCAGCCTCGTTTAACAATTTTTTTCTACTTTTAAATCATTTGATTCAACGAGAACTATAATTAACTACTCTTGAGATGGTTGGTGCACGGGCGGGGCTGGTGGTGACGGCACAGGCATAGGCGGCTTAGTTCTTGCGGCGCGCGGCTCTGTAGTTCTCGCGCCCAATGGGATAAGTTAGGGCTTTGTAGTTATGTCGGCCAAACCGATGTAAATATGCCATGTCTTATTTACGTTGGCCAAGCCGACGTAAATATGACACGTGGCATATTTATGTCGGCTTGGCCGACGTAGATAGGACATGTCAAAACTTTACCTCCAGTCAGCCCTAGAGCAGGCCTATTTCCGTCGGCTTTCAGATGCCGTCATAAATAATAATATAAATACGTCAGTTTTTGTGAAGCCGACGTATATAGTTTTGGCCGACGTAAATAGTTCGGATTCCTGTAGTGACTATCAATATCATGAAATGTACATTGGTTTTGATAAAAACATTCAATGTTCAAACCACCAACTTATATTTCTTTTTGTCGTTTGCATAACTTGAGGCACATTGGAGATACTATATGTACCTCCATATGCATGTGGAGTTGTTTTTCTCTTTGTTCTATTTAAGAAAAAATCACTACTACAAAAGCAGCACATAGGTGGCGCCCTATTTGTGGCGGTTCATTTCGAACCGTCACAAATACATGTATCGATGGCGGTTCTTTGTGAAATTGGCGGGAGGACCATTTTGGCGGTTTCATCCAAAAACCGCCATCGATAATACATTATCTGTGACGGTTTATATTTGAAACCGTCATCGATAACGCCAGTGACTATTTGTGGCGGTTGGTAGATGGAACCGTCACGGATAATAAATTATCTGTGGCGGTTTGGTTTACAACCGCCACTAATATAATTATCGTGGCGGTTTTAATTTAAAACCGCCACAAATAATGTTTTCTATATAAAACCCTTTTGCCCTTGTCATTGGTCATCTTCCTCTTCTTTTTAGAGAAGAAAAGTTAGCTTTTCATTTCAGATTTTGTTTGGGCAAGATCTTGTGCTTCTACTTCCTAGAATTGTTCCAAGGTGTGTAAAATATGTCTCCTCTCTTCATTTGTACTTTAAAATTGCCATTAATGGTTTATTCTAGCTTAATTAAGGTTTAGATGCAAGGTCTACATTTAGTTTGTTTTTTATTTACCTAGCAATTTGTAGATGATGAATTTATTACCTTGTTGTATTAGATTAAGTTGTCTACCTTGTTTAGATGATGAATGTTTTGTCAAGCATATATCAAATTTATGTATTTACGATTATTGGATATTAATGAAAAATAAATTATAGTTAATATGATAGATGGGTGATCATGATGTTAATTGCTATGCATTTTGAGATGAGAAATTTATTATATTGCTCTTAGAAGGATATGTATAAAATTACGTAGTTAATATTTTTCTTAGTTACCATTAATTAATTTTTTTAGTTAGAGTGTGTATATACATCTTGCTTCATTAGTGGGTATTGTTAGTGAATTTTTATGAAGCATATAAACCCAATTTATGTAATTAAGATTGTTGTATGTGAATGATAAATAAATTTTACTTAATATGGTAGTCGGGTGATCATGAAATTTTGAGGTGAGAATTTATTATGTTGATCTTCCTGAGGATATATATATATAATTTTTGGTTACGTATGAGTATATATTAAAATTAATTAATTAAGTTTGCAACATTTACTTAGTATTAATGTTGTCCCGTTAGTGCATATTGTTGAATATTAGAATAACAATTTATTTAATTAAGATTTTTGGATATTAATAAATTGCTTAAATTAATGAGCGTAGATGGACCGGAGATGGATGTGCGATTGCGAACCGTTGCAGCCAAGAATATATCGGCGGTGTATCTGTTTTTCTAAGGGCAACCGAGGAGAACGACTTGCAAAAGAAGGCGAAGTACATACATTTGTCCATGCATTGATTGCAAGAATGAGAAGATGTTTTGAACAAAATCATATCCATTTGCACTTGATCCGGAGGGGTTTTGTACTGGCTATACAAGTTGGACAAGGCACGGTGAAGAGGAGATCATACTTGAGCGTGATAACGTCGGCGGCGGCGGCGAGCAATGTGGTGGTGACATCGATTATGGATCCGATGAGGATAGGTTGGTCGTCGATGGCGACATTAATCTGCTCAAATGTTGCGCGATGCGAAGAGAACTACACTAGTCGAGAGAGTTTAATCAATTCACGGGTTTGATGGAGGATTCGGAGAAACCTTTGTTCCGGGTTGTGAGGAGGAATACACAAAGTTGCACACGGTGCTCTCGCTCTCGAAATTGAAGGCAGCCAATGGTTGGTCCGACAAGAGTTTCACGGCGTTGTTACATCTCTTAGCGGACATCTTTGCTGAAGAAGCGTGTTGCCTAAAACCACGTATCTAGCTAAGAAGGTTGTATGTCCTTGGGATTGGAAGTAGAAAGAATACATGCTTGTCCAAACATTTGTATACTCTATCGCAAAGACTATCACGCGTATTCATGTTTGTCCGGTTATTACAAAGCGTCGCGATACAAGCGTAAGGGCGATGGCAATGGCTATCGAGGTGAAGAAAGGAGCTCCCGCAAAAGTGGTGTGGTATTTGCGATAATACCTCGTTTGAAGCGTTTATTTGGAAACAAAAAGCACGCCAAATTGATGCGATGGCACTTTCGGAAGACCGTAAGAGGATGGAAAAGCGAGACACGGTGATTACGCGATGGAGAACCATCGATAGACTCTTGAGAGAACTTGAAATGAACGAGGAATGTAAGGTTTGGCTTGAGTGCGGATGGAATGAATCCTTTCGGTAACATGAGCAAGATTCATAGCACTTGGCCCGTGACTCGTGTATATACAACCTTCCACCTGGTTGTGTATGAAGCGAAAGTACATTATGATGTCCTTGCTTATCAAGGGCGAGACAACACGGCAACGATATTGATGTATACCTACAACCATTGGTGGAAGATCTTGTGATATTGTGGAGCGAAGGTGTCTGGTATGGGGCGAGTACAAGCGAGAGTACTTCACTCTCGGCGCATTGTTGTTCTGCACCATCAATGATTTTCTGCGCTTGGTAACTTTGTCCGCCGTACTATAAAAGGAGCGAAGCATGCCCCGTGCATGGATGAAACCGCTAGTGTGTGGCTCAACAACTCGAGAAAAGCAGTGTACATGCGTCACGGAGGTTCCTTCGAGAATCATCCGTCCGCAATATGAAGAAACAATTGACGGGACAAAGGAGGACGGTTTAGCTCCAAAGCGTCTTCGTGGGGAAGAGGTGTATGATATGGTTAGGGATCTTAATGTTGTACTTGGAAAGAAGTCTTGGTAATACATCGCGTCCCGTCTTGAGAAGACCACGTGGAAGAAGAGATCCATCTTTGGGACTTACCCTCTTGGAAGGATTTGGAAGTTCGACCTTTGCATCGACGTCATGCATGTAGAGAAGAATGTATGTGACAGCGTGGTTGGTCTTTTACTTGAATATTCCTAGCAAAACAAAGGATGGGTGAAGGCACGAAGGGATCTGGAAGACATGAAAATCGAGCGAGCTACATCCTCAAGACATCGGGAAAGGCGGCTTTACCTTCCCCACTTGCTACACTTTGAGTAAGAAAGAAAAAAGAACTCGCAAGTGCTCGCATGGTGTGAAAGTTCCGTCCGGTTACTCCGCAAACATCAAGCTGGTATCGATGAAAGATTTGAAGTTAAGCGGCATGAAGTCCCATGATTGTCATGTGATGATGACACAAATGCTCCTGTTGCAATTAGAGGTGTTTTGCACGACAAGGTCCGAGAGGTAATCACGAGGTTGTGTTCCTTCTTCAACACGATTTCACGAAAGGTCATCGATCCGTTGGACTTTACGAACTTGGTGATGTGGTAAAGACTACGTGCCCATTTGGAGATGTATTTTCCCCATCATTTTTGATATCATGGTTCATCTCATTGTTCACCTTGTCAATGAGATAAATATTTGCGCCCCGTATTCTCGCATCGGATGTACCCATTGAAAGGTATATGGGTGTTACGAAGAAATATGTACGTGTCGATCTCGTACGGAAGGCTCAATTGTAGAAGGTTATGCAAGCGAGGAGGTTATTGAGTTTTGTGTCGATTACATGGAGGAGGTCGAACCGGTAGGAGTGCTCGTATCTCGCCATGAGGGTAGGCTAGGTGGGAAAGGTGTAATAGGAAAGAAATCTACAAATTCCTCGATAATATTTTGTTCGAACAAGCCCATTTCACAAGTATTGCAACAATCACTTGAGGTGTGCCCAGATATGGACATACACAAGGGTAAGCTAAGGAGGAAAACCGAGGAAAGTCGAGATTTGGATAACAAAAGAGCACAATCGTTTGTTCGGTCATTGGTTCGAGGGAGCACATGTCGGTGAAAAGCGAGTGTTACATTGAGTGGTTGGCAAAAGGGCCTTGGTACAATCACGACATGGCAAGGATATGACATCAATGGATATACATTTTACACGAGAGCTCGGGATAGCAAGAGCACTTACCAAAACAAGTGGTGTCGTATAGATGCCTCACGACAACACAGCAATCTGAAGAGCATCTACTACGGGTTCATAGAGGAGATTTGGGAGCTGGACTCTGCATTTTCAAGATCCGGTGTTTGATGTCATTGGGTGCGACTCCCGAATGGTGTGAAGGTGGACAAATGCGGCTTTACTCATGTGGACATCGAACATGTCGGATCTGAGATTTAACCATTCGTACTTGCGAATCAAGTAGCACAAGTATTCTATATAATCGACCGGCGGATAAGAAGCGCCACGTAGTTACGCAAGGAAAAAGAAGGATCGTTGGAGTTGAGAATGTCGTGGATGAGGAAGAGTACAACCAGTTTGATGAGTTGCCTCCTTTACATGACGGCGACATCGAGCCCGAGGAAGAAACCACTCAAGAAGTTACCTATCATCGCGATGATCTGCGAAAGGCCAAATTGTGAAAGAAAATAATTATCTAGGAGTAATGGCAACATGTCGCCATTTATATGGAGTAATGGAAATGTGATGTAAGAAATGTACATTTACAGCCGAATTAATAGGAAATAAATATGCATGATTTTGATGAAAAACTTGAAACTTCAAGTCTCGACTAAGCGATGGTGGAGTCTTGTTCAATTGAATTCAGGTTTCTATAGCTCTTGAGAAATGCAAGTTGTGCTTGGGCCAAAAACTTCGTGTTCTTCTGTTCATCTTCACAAGTGTGTGTGTTCCATGAGAGAGAGAGCAATGTCTGAGTTCTCTCCGGAAGTGCTGAGCCTACAATTGGTATCGAGCCTAGGCGGCCAGTGGTTCCTAGATAATCTCGGCCCGATGTGTGAGGGGAGATTGTTGGAAATAGTCCCACATCGGTTGTGGAGAGGGCTTTAGCGTGGTTTATAAGGGTGAGGAGCACCCCTCATTAAGCTAGGTGTGGCGGTCAGACTAACATGCCTATAAGAAAATAGTACCTCATTAAGCCTTTTTTTTCTTTGCATCTTGATATTATATAGGACACATCTTGGATATATTGTGTTCTAATGATTGTTTCACATCTATGCGATTAGGGCGACCAATTGTAATTCATTGGTTTTTGTGTTTCTTTGTTCTATTACAGTCATGCTTCATTTCTTTAAAATATTACGACTGAGCCTATATTTATATTGTTAATGTCTTGATTCTATGCATCTTTCTCCATATGTGATATGCTTTTCTTTTAAAATTTTTATTTTTCATTTGAACCACTTCAACTTAACATAACAACAACTCAATTCCTTTTTTTTTTGTTGTAACTCATGGTGCTATATTTGTTCATGACCTTGATCGAATAGATCCGAATGGAAGCTGGTCATAGGATTGAAAAAGGCAACAAATTTGTATCTATAGGCGTGGGAGGGGGTATACATGGCGGTTAAGAACAATAACAAATCCACAGATAACGTTATCTGTGGCGGTTAAGAACAATAACCGTCACAGATAAGCGTTATCTGTGACGGTTATTGTTCTTCTCCACAGATAACGCTATCTGTGACAGTTATTGTTCTTAACAGCCACGAATACTCCTCTATATAGTTCAGCCGCATATACGCACTTCGCAAAATTGCTTCCCGCTCACATGCCTAGCTCCGCCGGCCACTCCAAGTGCCCTCCACTCCTGTGCCCTAGCTCCGCGCCGCCACTCCAAGTGCCCTCCTCCCGCCGCCCGCTCCTGCCATGCCGTCCTGCGCCCTCCCGCACCTTGCCTTAGCCAAGCCGCCGCAACCACAGCGCCGCCCCTCAGCGACTTCGCTCCAGCCCGGCAACGTCCGTCTCGCCGCCCTCCTAAGCGACCGGCCACCGGCGCCGTCCCCTTCAACGCCCTTCAACGCACCGTCCTGCGCCGCCCTCCTAAGCGGCCGGCCGTCGTGCCCTCCCACCGGCCGCCCTTCAACGCCTCCGCACTGGCGCCGCCCCTTCAACCCTACCGGGTTAGCTACTAAGCCACTGAATCATTGTCCTGGGGATCCTTTCTTTGCTATGAGTACTAGGATCCTTAGGGTTCGTTAGGGTTCGTTCGCTCGCATCATTGCCCCGCATCCGTCCTTATCTTTCTCGATCCTTAGGGTTAGTTAAGCTCATTGAATATTTTGGAGTAATATTGATGAATCGCTATGCTTGCTGTTTTTATATCATGGGGATCAAAGTGATCAAATTGCTTAACTCAACTTTTATGATCTTTCATATAGAAATATCTGAATCAGAAAAATACAATAAAAGGCACTATTATCAAGGTCAATAATTCAATTCTACCCCTAGTCAAGTCGCTTTTGGTTATGTTTAGAGGGCTAATCAATCATGGAAGGACTTAAGCATATCATTCATTTTGTATGTGCACTGCAATCACTGAAAACTAAAGTGTACTCAGTTTTCAATGGTAGGTGCACTCATAAATGACAATGTGCTAACAAAAACCTGAATACGCTATGCTTCTTGCTTTTGACAAATGACTAGTGATACCTTCTCGCTATAGCTCATAGATCGCATTTAGTAAACAAGAATGTGTAGACAGCGTAATGTAATCTACCTTACTCAGTTATCTACTTGACCAACATTACTTGCTGATGTGCACATAACCAATCTGTTCCACCATTAGTACATCAAGCCTAATCGGTAGATGCTAAACATATTCCTAAGACCGTTCTTCGCAAAGATGTGGTGGTGAATATATAAAGGAAGTGTTGTTCCTCTGTGAGTATTTCATATTACTTCTCTTGTTGCTGTGGAGTGCGAGAAAGGGTGGCTCTGTGATGATATTGGGTTAGATGATTATGATGATTAATTTTACAAGTTAGGCCTTGAACTAATAGTCTGCATGCTAGAGATTCTTGGTTCTTTCTCTATTTTGCTATAGTCGACATTATTTGATATCTGCAAGTTGTTGTGCATCTGTGGCCATTTGATTGCTTAATCTAAGATCAATTGATTAGATTGATACATTTGCTAGTCAAGTTGCCTTGTATTCCATTCTTTGATTCTCGCTTGTTAGGTTAGTATAATAGTCTGACTTGATCTCAATGTTATCTGCGGTTCGATTAGTATACTAATGTGTTACTAATCTGAATGCGATCTCTGGTTTGGCTAGTTTACAATTAAACTACTAATCTGAACTTTGACACTTGGAACTACTTGCGGCAATCTGAGGGCTGATCTGAATATAATTTGATCTTAGAGCAACCTGAACAGAGAATCTTTAATATCAACTCATCATTATGCATGTTAGGAAGGTAAGGGTTTAAGGCCTAACTTGCTAATTAATTGTCTAGCCGATTTGTGATTGGATTGAAGATCTAATCTTCAATTTCACCCAAAATCTGAGAGCACAAATCATAAATCATATTGGTTTTGTAGACATGATTCATAGAGCAATTGACATTAGACTTATGAATTGCTTCATTGCTATGGTTATGTCATTGTTGATATCTCTGTTTGTGTGGATGAGTGCTTTAATATCATGTTGGTATTGATCTTGTGTATGTGCTTGATCTTGTGTCTATATATATATATTCTTATGTATGTGCTCGATCTTGTGTCTATATATGTATATATATGCTAGTAGTTGTGTATAGTGGAGATAGTTGATATCATTATGCAGAACAATTCACTTAGTCTTGTAAAACCAAATAACTCTAAGCACTTTAAGGATCTAATATAGTCCTCGGTTAGTACATCTTCTATCTTATGCCTTTTGTCCTAATTATGAACCATAAGTCATTACGGTTGGTTGTGAATTATGCTTCCATTGAGTATTCTTATCTTCATCCATACCCTAAGTCCGAGAGTACTCCTTACGCAATCCTCGTGAAACCCGAAATTCTTGAAGTAGTTCTCATCTTCATAGAACATGAAATTTTACATTGGAAAAGTTGGAGAGGAAGAACATCCACTCTTAATAACACCACTAGATTTAAAAGAAAATAATATTATTTAAAAAATTCCCAAGAAAGGTAAGCAAAAATCATAAATTTCTTCTGATCATGCCATTGTTAGTACATCGGTTAGTACATGGACTCGAAATGAGCCATGGACAGGCACTTTAAGATCTAATATAGTCCTCGGTTAGTACATCTTCTATCTTACTCCTCGGTTAGTACATATTTTCCTCGGTGTGCTAATTCAATATGATACACTTAGTTATTCTATCGGTTAGTACATATTTTCTTTCCCTCTCTGAAATATCTCCTTTCTATTGAGTAGTTCTAATGGAGCCAGCCGAGCCTATAATGGAGGAGAGCCCGGCGGTACCTTACCCTCCACCCAACCACCGAAGTAGCCGAGGCCTCCACCGCTGTTCAGGGGCCTCGACCATTGTTCCCGAGGCCTCCACTACATTGCAACACGCCGAGGACGAGGGAAGAATAAGAAGCTCAAGGCGGTACACCATCACGGAGGTCTCAGATCTCGGGTCCCTGTTGCACGAAAAAAGCAAAGACAAAAAATACAGAGTCAACATCTTGGGTACATCGTAAGGAGAAAGTGCCAATCACCTATTTGGATTGGCATAAAGTGCCCCGAGCCACCAAAGAGGATCGTGGATGAGCTCAAAGGAACCTTCGCATTCCCAAGGAGTCGAAGAAATCGTAAGTCGCGATGCATTGATGACCATGGATGCGGCGTGGAGAAACTTCAAGGCGGTGAGCGTAAATTATGTGAAGCAAAAGCGGTCACCGTCGGAGACTACCCAAGATTCTGACCATCTTGGGATGAGTTCGTGGCGATGAAGCAATCAAGCGACAAAGGAAGTCTAGTGAGGACCACATTAGCATCGCAAGAAGGAATACTCACCCCCACGGACTTGGCACGAGTGGGTACACGGTAAAATTGCTCAATGGGACAGCAGGAATTACAAGTGATCCAACAGATCGGCACAAGTCCCTTGGTCGGACTACAGACGAGTGAAGCACTACGTGCTAGCGAGGGCGAATCTCTTTGTCTCTTCGAGTTTATCATTCAAGAGCGGCGAAGACGGCGATGGCGCAAAGAGTTCATCGGTTGTACGCCCGATCCACCCAAGGATCCTTCCACCCAAACAGGAGAAAGACGAGCTATCGTGACCCTCGAAACAAAGAGCACCCGGTCGAACACGAGGCGTCGGGGTCAAGGTTCCATGGAAGATGGGATTCTCGAGCACGAAGACTCTTATAGGAGTCGGAAAAAGAGCTAAAGAAGAGCAGTCATGCAGAAATGGAAAGTATGAAGGAAAGGGTTCTCGAGAATTACAACCCACCATTCACGAACAAGTTCAACGACAAGTACAAGAAGCCTTGAGCGACGCAGTCGAAAACGCTCTCTCGACCCTATGTGTCGCGGCGATTCGCTATGTCCACGCCAAAGCTGGCGGACCTAAACCATTATCCTGTGGGCGACATACATGACCCCACACCGTCGGCTCAACGTGCGTGATGAACATCTTTCTACAGTCGCCATGGGTAGCTTATCCGTGCCAACAAGGGGTGTCTGCACAATGCCCCGATAGCGCCGAGTTATGCAAAGGTCCGTGGACACGGTAGTTACCGCTTTCTTGATATCGGGCTAGAAAAACCGCCAATGACAAGATAACAACTCGGGAGGTGCCGTCCACTCATTCATCGATGGCGCAAGCGTGACATCATCTTGGACCATGCAGTGGCACCCTCTCCTGACATCGTCTTGGATCATGCACTGCCAGCCTCTCCTGCACTGCAATCCGCGCATCAGTCACCAGCACCTGAGAGTGAAATGGTGAAGAAGCAAGATGAGGTAGAAAAGAAATCCATTGAGGGCCCCATAAATATGGCCCCTGTTAGTACTCCAACGCAGAAACCTGTAACACCTGGTACTTCAAAAGACAAACCTACAACCCCTGATCCCAAAAAATGGCACATTAGACAGGCCGTATCGGCTAGATCGAGGAAGCGGGACCGAGTATGATGTCGTCAAGTGAAAAAGTAAGGGCAAGGGAAGTCGATGAACAAGAAAATCAACCAAGATTGAAATTCGAGGTTGGGAAGCCCTTAGTCACCGATTCGGTTAAAAAGTCTAACACCCATGATCAAATGACTACATGCATGGTACATGGAGCGATCCAACCAAGACGTACTCCCGAAGGTGATCACTGCAGTGTTCCGTGAGGAACATTTTCACCACGAGGGCTATGGCTACTTCTTAATAGAATTCGATAACATGCACAACTTGTTCTATCATGACGCCCTCGACATATGTTTTTGAGATCTCGGACATCGTAAGTGTCTAATATATCAATCTTGGTCTACATTAACGTAATACCGATAAATGTCATGTCTAACTATTTCGTTATATAGATACGAGATTCAAGAACTACGAAGAACCAAGGGGCCAGTGGGATTCCTCGACCCGGGAACGGTTTGCCAAACCGAAATCGAGAGTACCAAAGGAGGTCGAGAAGTACGATATAAAGCTTTGCTTAAACTACAAGACAAGGAGTTTATACTTGTACCATACAATTTTAAGTAAGTTCCTCACTAGCGAAGTTAAATTACTCGTTGGTTTCATTATTTACTCGACGTAACGACTAATGGCTATGGCATCCAGATTCCAATCGGATTCTCGTAGTAATTCATCCGCATAAGAGCAAGATGTCGATCATGGATCCAATGGATAAACCTAAAGCGGACTATGAAGTGATGACACGCTTAATCAACGAGGCGCTCAAAAGATATTGTCGGCAGAGCACGAGACACCGCCCATACCGAAAAACCCTTACAATCCGTACTAAATTTCGATGACGCACGCAAGGAATATTCTTATATCGTATTTCATAGTAAATAGCTCCTTCGACGACATCTTAGTTCATTCGATTTTCGCGATGTCTGGCGAAGCAAGGAAATAATCTATGGGTACTTCGTGCCAAGACATGCGGAAATCTTAAGTTGCACAATAAAAGACAATGACGTGGAGGTCACTCATGCCGACATGACACATCGATTCGCGCCACTCGATTTCTATATGCTCTCTTAATTACATTTTTTCATACCTCTGAATACCAAGCCGCTTCACTGTAGGATCGCTTGTTCTAAAATCCAAGCCGCTCAGTACAGCTCGCCTACTTCATCATGAAGGAAATACTCAACAAAAAGGCGAGTTTTATGACCGAAGACAACAACGATCCACTCCTCCATACTCATCTCTCACATCGCGGTCTCCAAGCTCCGAAGACCCATAGGCTTCTAGTTTAGAAAACTAGTTTAGGCTTTTGTTACTTCAATTCTATTTCATTACAAAGTGTAAATAACTCTTTGTACCTTTGAAATGGGAGCCCTTCTTTCCTCAATGCCACTTCTCTTGTTAGTGGTTCTGCCAACTGTAGCATGTATGTTTGTCTTCTTGAGGAACACATGTACACACATGCGAGTGGCACTTCTAAATATTTCATGTGTTTGCCTTACATGGTTATTTTTGCATATGAAGTTATTTCATGTGTTTGCTTTTATTTTCTGTTGAATGATTCTGGAGATTTGTTTTCTTTAATAATCGCAATTGACCTTTAAGAAACCTTTTGCTCCTAAGAGATACTATTCCATTGACATGTTTTGCTAATTCTTAATGTTTGTGGATGTTGCAGGAGATGCAATTGCTTTGGGGTTTCAAAGATTACATACTATCCTCGAGAAATGCTTTGATGATTCCCACAATGTTTGCTAATTCTGAATGTTTGTGGATGTTGCAGAGAGGCAATTGCTTTATGGTTTCAGCTGTTACATACTTGTCACGAGAAATGATGTGATGATTCCCACAATGTGATTAATCTTACCATGTGCATTATATTATTTTTTGCATAAATATTTTCCATTGCATATTTAACATTTCTATTTTTTCTCTTGGCCTTTCCAAATTTTACCAATAGCATCGTTGTTCCCTTCTTGTATTTCATGGTAACTATTATCATTTGATTCTCTTTTTTGGTTATTTAGGATATTGTGTTACATACTTACATGACAATATCTCGACAAGAATAGCAATGCATCTCTCAAGTGCTCATTTCAATTTTTAGAAATGGACTACATCTCAACCTCGCTAGTGTTTGTCTTCTTATTTTCTTCTATGGTTGCTACATTGTTCCTATTAACCTATACCTTTCTATTTAATATTTATAGTTTCTATTGGGATAATTGCGGCTATTGAATTGTTGGCGATATCACGATGAATTACTAAAGATGGAATTCAAATGACCAAGTATATATATATATATATATATATATATATATATATATATATATATATATATATATATATATATATATATATGGCACTCATTAGTGCATATTCAAGACTTGGGAACTTGACATGGCCAAACAGTAAATGATGCTCTCTCGATGACTTTTCTTTTAATTTTTCTCGCACCTTTAGGTTCCAATTCTCCTTACACATGATGTAACGCATATTTTCTTAATTGGATAGATAATGGTTATTACTACAAAATGCTAATGTTAAGAAACTAAAGAAAATCTGCTTGAGCACATAATATCTCCGTGAACATAGAATGAGGCCTACATTGTAATTTGTTATATGTGATACTTATAAAACCATCCTTGTTTCCTTAGGTTCTTCTGGATAAGGATATTGTGTGTTTGCTTTTGTTTTATCAGCTTGGATGTCACATTTATTAAGGATCTTGATAGGTTGTAGATGCACCTGAGATCCTGGCTATAATTGGCAAAGTGCCTCACCTCTCCGAGTTTCTCAACTCCTCTACAATTGCCAAAGACAAGTCATTTTTGTTGCATTTTGTAAGTGACAAAATCACATTATTCTCGTCATGATCTTGTTATCTTGTAATGCATTTACATGGTTTTCCTATTAGTGGCAAATTTATTGATGCCCTTTCTTCAAGAGAAGAGATGAAGGCGTTTTGTGTGGTTTCACCTAGAGTTCCAAAAATGGTTAGATCTACTCTATGCAAGAGTGCTTTTGCAAATTATTTGTAATGGACATAAGGCCATGAAAGAGTTATGTGTTTTTGTGTCAGAATTGGAAGACCTCTTGATCTTGATACCGACAAGAAGGTTTCAAACCTTCATGCAAGACTAAAAGTGTTGGAGTTGGCTCAAGGTACTTGTTTGCTCTCATGGAATTGTGACTAATATAGATGTCATTGTGGTCTTTGCTGATGTAATGGTTAACGATTTGCCTTGAAATGTAAGCAAAAACCTCTACCGATTGTTGTTTGAAGATGTAGAAAGTAAAGCATTGGGTACTGATTATCAACAAGCTTCGGCCGGCATTAAGGTCAAGAAATTATGTCTGTTTTGTGATTGGAAATTTGGAACTTGTAAAGTCTGTTGTCCCGATTAAAAGCGGCATTTAGGTCATCTTTGTTAAAGCTCTGGTTTTGGAGAGAACAGAAAGCAAATTTACATGACCTTGCTTGTCCTTATCGGGCTAAGTAAGTTCTAAAGTTACTTTGCTACCTGCATTTCTCTTTGAAATTTAAAATTGCATGCATTGAGTTACTTTGAACTTTCTTGTTATGATAGATTATATAATTGATCGGTATTACATAATATATTATTGCAAATGAAACCTTAGTTATCCAAGGCCATAAATCGGTATCAATTGATCCAACCCTAGATTGTGTACTGATTTCATAGTGGCGACAATAGGTGCAGAGTGCATGTAGTATGTGCAATATTTGAGCACTTAATTAATTGCTTCATGTTTTTGCCGTTGTTGCTTCATGTTTTTGCAGTCTTCGCTTCCTGTATGACACTTCTATCAATTCTCTTATATATATTCTGCATGAGAGGCATGGCTAGCATCGCTGAGGCTAGCCACAAATGCCGCTTTTTATTTTCTGTGTCGGACTATCGGTGATTTGTTCGAGCCACAAACCGCCATGATAGTAGTACTATCGATGGCGGTTTGTGGCTCGAACGGCCATCGATACCTATGATATCGCGATTTGTTCGAGCTAAAAACCGCCATCGATACTAGTATTATCGATGGCGGTTTTGGCTCGAACCGCCATCGATATCATGGGTATCGCGGCGCCGAGCCACAAACCGTCATAAATATCGTTATCTGTGGCGGTTCTAGAACCGCCACTGATGGCAGTTTCGAACCGCCACTGATGACCTTTTTCAAGGTAGTGAATTCTTGAAACTCCATGCTTTGCTGCCTATAGCTCTAGTAGTACTATTTATATCAAAAGACAAAATTGTCCCTTGGACAAAAACATGTATAAGAAGCACAAAAATGCAGAGTTTGCTTTGTCGGCAAAAACCACAGCATTCAACTCTCGCACAGCTGGCTAGAGGTTGAAGATGATTAACAGTTTACGCGAGTTTTGTGCAGCCAAGCAGCTGCATGCTTTTCTGTTGCTGTCTTTTTTCTTTTATTCCTTGCAAACGAATAAATAAAACGAACGTGCCGTGCTATACGCCTCGATCAGGAAGAACCGTGCCATCCCACAGACTCAGACTCAGAACGTGCAACATGACCACGTACATATCGACATGCATGGCATGCACAACTTGTGAGCTCATGCTCTACGGCAAAGTAAACCTGACTTAAACCAAAACACTACTGCACATACCCACATCACAGACGGTTCGCAAAACACATCACAGACGGTATTATGAACTATCTGTATCGAAGTGTCAGTGATGACAATCGGTTTTGCAACCGTTTGTGAAAAAAGTCATCACAAAGCTGTGATGAGGCACTCATACCAGACGGTTACAAACTAGAACCGTCTGTTGATTTTCTATTTTTTCTAAATTTTAATTTATTGGCTAGCCTCAGGAAATGTTGTGTCATCACAAACTATTTGTGGCTAAAACCGTCTGTGATAACCTCATCATAGACAATTTTAGTCACAAACCATCTATGATATCTGCAAGACCTTTCATGTTACAAGCGCAAGAAATTTCACTGTAAGCCCTTTCGTCTTCCAAACGCGATGTTACTATATCACTGACGGTTTCAAACATCATAGGTGGTTTCAAATTAAAATCGTCTATGATAAGTTTTCTTATAGATGGACCTTTTTTTGTTTATTAGTTAGCCTCAGAAAAAGCTAGCCATGCTCTTTGAAAAAAACAGATTACGGATCATCACAAGCATTACATCCATTTTAGCAATCAAGTTAGATTATATCACAGTAAAAGCAGATTACATATAGATTACTGCATGCACTACCTTGAAAAAGGTCATTTGTGGCGGTTCACAACTGCCATCAGTGACGGTTTTCAAACCGCCATAGATACATTATCTGTGGTGGTTCCAACCAAAAACCGCCACTGGTAACCATGTATTTGTCACGGTTCTAACCACAAACCGCCACAGATACTCTCAGTATCAGTGGCGGTTTTTGGATAGAACCACCACTGATACTAGTATCAGTGGCGGTTTTTGGCTAAAACCGCCACTGATACTCATACTATCAGTGGCGGTTCTAGCCAAAAACCGCCACTGATAATGCCACATAACAAAATAAAAGATTAGCATTTCGGGTTAGCCTCGGGCAGTGCTAGCCATGCTCTCTGAAACAGCATACACATAGAACAATGGTATCACACACAATGTAACAGATGTATACACAAAGTAGCATAAGATTAGCCATCATGAAACATCAATTTACATTTTGTAAACATTTTATACTTTGTAATGAGACAAAATTTAAATAATAAAAGACTAAACAAGTTTTCTAAACTACAAGCCTACTAGTCTTCGGTGTTGGTTGGAGACACAATGTGTAAAATGAGTATGGATGACTAGATCGTTGTTGTCTTTGTCATGAAACTCGCCTTTTGCGTTGATGATTTTCTTCATGATGAAGTAGGCGAGTTGTTTCTGAATGGCTTGGATTTCCATAGGAAGCAGTCCTCCCGTAGGCAACTTGAGGCGCTATAAATATGAAAAATAAATCTAAGAGTATATAGAAATTGAGTGGTGTGAATCAATGTGTGATGAAAGCATGACAAACCTCTACGTCACTGTTTATTATTGTAGAATCTAAGATTTCACGCATATATTAACACACGAAGTATCCACATAAATTTGTGCCTTGAGACTGCTTGTGACGCTGAAAAATTGAATAAACTAAAATGTCATGGAAGGAGTTATTTATTATGAAATACGATATAAAAATATTGCTTGCGTGCATACCAGAAATTTAGTACGGATTGAAAGGGATTTGTGGTATGGGCGGTATCTTAAGCTCTTTTTACAATATCTTTTGAACGCCTTATTCATTAGACTTATCATCTCTTCGTAATTTTTTCTACCTTTATCCAGCGGGTCCATGATCAACATCTTGCTCTTCTCTGGAGTAATTACTACGAGAATCCAGTGGAAGCTACATACACGGGTATGATGCCATAGTCATTAGTCCTAAGATCAAAGTAAAGAACAAAATCAACAAGTAATTTAACTAGCTAGTGAGAAACTAACTTACTTAAAATTGTATGGTAAAAATATAAACTCCTTGTCTTGTAGATTGATCAAAGTGTTATATATGTAATCCTTGACCTCCTTTGGTATTCTTGTGATTTCGGCCTGGCAGACCGTTCCCGGGTCGAGGAATCCCATTGGTCCCTAGGTTCTTCTTAGTTCGATTATCTCGTATCTAGATAAGGAAAATGTTAGACATGACATTTATCGGTATTACATGAACGTAGACCATGATTTATATACTAGACACTTATAGTGACCAGCATCTCAAAAAAGATATGTCGAGGGCGTCGTGATAGAACAAGTTGTGCAAGTTATCGAATTCTATCATGAAGCAGCCAACTCCCTCATGGTGAAAATGTTCCTTTCGAAAAAGGGCAGTGATAAGCTTCGAGAGTACCTCTTGGTTGGATCGCTCCATGTACCTGGTATGTAATCGTCGTATCATTAGTGATAAGCTTCGAGAGTAACTTTGAAGTGGTGACTAACGGCTTCCCCATCTCGATTGGCAATTTTCTTGGTTATCTTGTACTTCAGTCTTTGCCTTGCCTTTAAATTTTCTAGCACCACATCGTACTCTATTTTGGCTTCACCTGATCTAGCTGATACAACTTGTCTAATGTGCCATTTCTTTGGATCAGGGGTTATAGTTAGTTTGTCCGTTGAAGTACTCACACTAGCCATGTTTATGCAGTCCTCACTGGACTTCTTTGGAGCTTCATCTTCCTTCATTACCATTTCACGCTCAGGTGCTGGTGATGGTAGTGCGAGTTCTACTGTAGGAGAGGCAGTCACTATATGGTCCAAGACGATGTCACGCTTGCACCACTGGATGAATGAGTGGACGACACTTCCTAGAGTTGTAACCTCGTTGTTGCAGGAAATTTCTAGTGCCATGTCGGCAAACTGTGGAAGTACCGTGTCCACCTGGACCTTTGCATAACCTGGCGCTATCGGAGAGTTGTGCAGAACACCCCCTTTTGGCATGGATAAGCTATTCGTGTACCAGCTTGCAAGAATATGTTCATGACGGGCACGTTGAGCTAGAAAGGTGTGGGGGTCTTGTATGTCGTCCATAGGATAATGGGTGTTATCAAGTTCTCCCAATGGCATGGACGCAACTACTACAATGATTCGTAGGGCTAGAGAGAACGTTATGGACTTGTGACTGGCGCATGGCTTCTTGTATTTGCTGTTGAACTTGTTCTTGTATGGTGCCTTGTAGTTCTCGAAGAACCCTTTGCTTCATCTTTTCCAACTCTTTTTCAGCACGCTCTTCTTTGGCTCTCTTCCGATTTCTATAAGAGTCTCCGTGCTCTAGGAATCCCATCTTCTAGGGAACCTTGACCCCAACTCCTCGTGTCCGACCAGGGTGCTCTTTGTTTCCTAGGGCCGTCGTTAGTTTGTCTTTCTCCCTATTCGGGTGGAAATTTCCTTGGCTAGACTCGGCGTGCAGTTATTGAACTCTTTGTGATAGATGCCCTCGCTAGCACATAATGCTTGACTCGGTCTGGTAATCCAGTCAATGGACTTGCGCCAGTCAACCAGACTTCATCTAATTCCTGCCTCTCCCATCGAGAAATGTTACCGGCGTACCCACTCGTGCCTAGTCTGTGGGGGTGAGTATTCCTCCTTACGATGTTTACGTGGTCCTCACTGGACTTCTTTGCCGCTTTATCTTGCTTCATCGCCACAAACTCATCCCAATATGGCTCCAATTTTGGGTAGTCTCTGATGGCTGACCGGATTTTCTTCACATAGTTTGTATTCAGCCTTGCCTTGAAGTTCCTCCATGCTGCATCCATGGTCATCAACACATCACAACGCACGAGCTCTTTGGCTTCTTTGGGGAATTCAAATGTTTCTTTCAGTTCTATCCATAGATCCTCTTTGGTGGCGCGGGGTACTTTGTGCCAATCCAAATAGGTGATTGGCACTTTATCCATTACGATATACCGGCATGTTGACCTGTATTTTGCTACTGACTTCTGTGGTGCAACAGGGGCCCCAGCATCTAAGACCTCTGAGATGGTATACCGGCCTTCAGACTTCTTAGTTTTTCCTCAGCCTCGACGTCTTGCAACGGGAGCATCATCTGCAGCAGTGGTGGAGACCTCGGTAACTTCAGTGACTGGGTCGATGTTAAGATACCGGCTTGGGCTTGAGTTAGAAGTCTCCTCCATTACAGCCTAGGGATTGGGCTCCATAAGAACTACATTTCCACAGGAAATGTTCATGTGGGTTAGAAATCATAAGTCAGATGGAAAGAATCATAAGTTCATAACTGACCAATCGACTTGAAAGAATATTCATACATAGGTTGAGCCAATCACCACATACAAGACAAACACACTACAAAACAGACATTTTGCAACTACTACATGCCTCCTCCAATTGATCTCTGAAAACTGACTACAAAATAGCCAATATAAGTAGGCACTAAAGTACGAGGAACTCTATCTCCATGGAGGCCATGTCGTACAAGGAAGAAGAAGATTGATGCATGTTCTCAAGATGTTAGTGAGCAAAGGGAGGAGAGAGGTCAGAAGGCAGGGCAAAAAAAGGTGCTTTCGTGTGGAGGAAATAGTAAACAGGAGGCAGCTCAGCTGAGGATGACGTATGGGTCAGAAATGGGCTATAATAGGAGGCAGGCTAGGTCAACATGGAATGATTCAGCCCATGGATAGGTATCAAGTATTTCAATTTTGGGTGAGAAATCAGCATGCCATCATTTACACAGATGGAGAATTCTCACTTCATATCAATTACCAAACCATGATTTCTATGTGCTGAACCCCTGTAAGCATTGTTTTTCTTAAAATTGTAATCACTTTTTGGTTCCTAAGAAGCATGTTACTAATATCTTCTGCACAAAAGAATATGGTTCTGTCACCTAGAAACTGCGAAATCATGTGCTGAAAAATTGGCTTAGTAATGAAATTGGCATTGCAAAGTGGTTGTGATTATGGCATGTGTGGTGCTTGTGCATATGCTGTTTGAGATGTTGATTTGATATGCTGGTGATAGCATGATGATTGTTTTCCTTGATGCAATGCGCTCGTGTGAGTGGTTGCATGGATTGACTATGAGTCAAGTCGTAGACTTGTGCTCGGATCTGTTTCTTGTTTATTCATGTGTAGGTGTTGCTCGAGGGTGAACGTGGTCGATGATGGGACCGAAACTAGGTTCATGGAGGAACTGAGGTTCGGGACTAGATTCAGGGAGGAATCGAGGTCTTGGTGGTCGAGAATGTCATGCGAGACGTTCAGGCTAGAGAACATGCACATGAAGGCTGGTTAGTCACGTAATTACAACATGTGAGCTATACATACGTGCAAGAGTTGTTTTTGGCCATGTTGGGTCAGGTTGAGATGTATATGAACTCTTTCCATGTGGGAAGTGGAGTTGCATTCTATCTCTTTATGTTTGCTCTGTATAAATAGGGGGAGGTGTCTCCTGTTTATGTAGAGAGCTAGGTTTTAGGGTTCTTACTCTTTTGTTTGAGTACTGTAACCAGATCAAAAATAAAAATCCTTCTTACATCTCCAGCGTCTAGTGATTTTTGTTTTGTTCTTGGCTGCTGTGCAATGCGGGGTTTTGTTTGCTCCTAGTACGGCAATTGGAAGGCAACGTAAAGAAACAAATCAAGAGCATAGCAACTAGAAGTCTTGCCATGCATATATGCATGAAATCAGATCCATCGAGGTATTTCTCGTTTTCGCCATTATTTGATTTATCCATCTTGCAAAGGTAATATCTCCTGATCCGTAGATCTGATCTATTTGATTCTTATCGGGTTAGATTTATAATTGAATCTAACTTCTATAGTTAAAATGTCACATCAATCCAACGGTGGGATCATCAGTTAATCTTGATTGAGTTTGGTCCATCACTGTTAGATCGCTAATTGTTTCAGTCATCTTGTGAAGGATATAACTTTAGATTTGAAGATCTGATTGACTTGATTCATTTTTTGTTAGCTTTAGAATTGAGTCTAGTTTCTTCAGTTAAAATTTCGCATCAATCTAATGGTGGGATCTCTAGAAATTTCTATTTTTGTGAACTAATCACTAGTCTACTCTCCTAATCGCCCGACTGCTCGCCTGGTCGCCCAAACTGGTCACCCAAGTGCTCTACTGGTCGCCCAAGTGGTCTACCGGTCGCCCAAGTGGTCTACTAGTCGCCCAGACTGCTCTACTGGTTGTCTGACTGTTCTACTAGTCGCTCAGACTGGTCTACTGGTCTTCCAACTACATAAACTGGTCTCTCAACTGTGTGAACTGGTCTCCCGATTGTTTGCCATCTGTGTGAACTGGTCTCCAAGCAATTTGAGTTTAAATTGGGGTGTGTTAGAAAAAATAAAGTTCAAAATTTTGATTTTAGCTTCCGCGTAATCATTCACCCCCCCTCTGATTGCTACATTAGTATATTTCGATCCTACAAGTGGTATCAGAGCCATGTTTTTCTAATTAATCTTAACCAGTGATTAGAAACCGTAGCGATGAATAGGTATTTGACAAAACCTTGTGTTTTCGATGGTGTAGATTTTCACTTTTGAAAAGCAAAGATGGAGGCATATATTCAAGCTTAGGGCTTTACAATCTGGGAGAAGGTATACAAGCCATATAAAGTTCGTGAGAATGATCAAGTCAATGAAACCAATCAAGCACTTGTTGAAGCAAATAGCAAAGTATGAAATTTGATCATCCAAGGATTGGAAAGAAGTGATTTCGACCGCGTGATCCATCTCAAGTTTGTATATGAGGTATGGAAATCGCTTTGTGATTATCATGAGGGATCTAACACTATCAAAGAGATTCATCAAGATATATACAAGAAAGAATACATGCGATTTGAGATGAAGTCTGGTGAGTCACTAGATAATTTCTTTGCACGATTCAGTAAGATTCTTAGCAATTTACGTGCTGTTGGGGTTTTCTTTGATGAAGCTACTAATGCTAGACAACTACTTGGTGCATTAGATATGTCTATTTGGGAGATGAGAGTTACATTCATTAGAGAATCAACTGTCATGAGTTCACTCACTGTAGATGTTCTTTTCTCTAAATTAAAAACTCATGAATTGGATGTTCTTGCTAGGAAGAATGATCATAAATCAATTGCATTGACCTCCCAATCTAGCATGTCTCAGAATAATGCTTCTTCAAGTTTTGCTTTGTCTTCCTTGTCTTCACTAACTGATGAACAGATTGAGGAATTTTCAGAAGAAGACTTGGCACTACTCTTCTCATTTTAATAAAGTTTTGCAGAATGTGAGAATGAGGAAGAGAGTTGGTGGTGGTCCTCCAAGATGCTATGAGTGTAGTGATTTCAACCACATTCGTTCAAATTGTCCTAAACTTGCAGATAAAGTATCAAGGGAGGAGAAGGACAAGGACAAAAGAAAAGAGAAGAAGAAGTTCTCTCCAAGCGATAGAAAGAAGAAGAGCTTCATCAACCGCAAAGTTGTTCACCGAGTCCTTTCCGCTCTTGAACAAGTCAATTTGAGTGATGTGTATTCGGAGAGCAGTGAAGATGACACAACAGCTCCAAGCAAGCATGAATTGACTGGATTGTGTCTCATGGCTAGAAGTGATAAAAGCTTCACTGAGGACGATCACGACAGCGACTTCAATAAGGTAGAACTTTCTTATGATGAATTAGCTATTGCTGTTGCTCGTCTTGGTAAATTGCTTGATAAACGCAATAAGAAAATTAAGAAACATGATGTTGTTGAATCATTGAATGCTGAAATTGCCAGACTTAAATCTTTGATTCCTGATGATGATGCTTGTAAATCATGTGACTTAATTTACAATGAGCTTGTTTCACTTAGAAAAGAACATGCTTCTTTGCTAGAGAAAGTAAGAAAAATGAGAAACATGTTAAAAATACTAGTTGTTCAACTACTGATTTGAATGATTCAACTCAATGTTCTAAATGCTACACACTAGAATTGAAGTTGCATGATGCAAATGCTAGAGTTTCTCAAATGACAGATGCTCTACTCACTCATGAGATTCTTTCATGCTCAACTTGTCGCAAGCAAAAAGTAAAAGTGGACGTTCTTTGTAATAATTGTTTAACTCTTTCACGAAAGGTTGATTATTTAGAAAAATCTTTGGAACGTTTTACTAAAGGAAAGAAAAATCTAAACATGATTTTGGATCAATCAAGAGTCAGCACTCACAACGAAGGTTTAGGTTTTGATTCTTATGCTCATCATAAATCACATGCTCCCACTATTGTTAAGACACTTGAAAGTGGAAAATTTGAAATTGTCAATGAGCCTAAGAAAACTGTTTTTAAATCTACTAGTGTTTTATCACTACTACAGCGAGGCTTATATCGGGGCCTTGCGATCACGAGCGGTTTTGAAAAACCGTGCGTAATATCAGAACATCACAGAGCGGTTATGTACTCAAACCGTCGGTGCATATATCCTGAGCGGTTTTATATTACGGTAAATGCGTGATACAAAAATATCACGACGGTTTCAAAATATAACCGCCTGCAGTGATGGCTCTGATACTCATTACGAGCGGTTTGAAGTAAAACCGTCAGGATTTCCTGACGGTTATATAACACAACCGCATAAATATCTGATAATCATTACAGATTTGTTATATTTAGAAACCATCTGCGATATTTCTTGTATCACGAGCGTCTATAATATAAAACCGTGCGTGATAATACCGCCTCCCGTAAAAACAGAGCCTCGATCCACATCCACTTCGTTTATAGGGTTTTGGTTTCTATGCTAAGTGGCGGCTGTGGAAGTGAGGTGATTTTTTGAAAGAAAGCCATTGATTTCGAAGGGTGATATTAGATTCATTTGATTTTGGTGATCTAAGGTTAGTAATGAGTTCTCTAATTGCATGTGCATAATATAATATTCGATCATAATATAGCTAGCTAGCTTGTTAAGGATAGAATTTAAAGATTGTTTAGATCTAACTTATAGATCAAGTCAAGTCTTTTGGTGATCTAAGGTTAGTAATGGGTTCTAATTTCATTATTATATTGAAGATTAATTTGAATTGTGTTAATTATTTCTTTGTGATGTAATTAAGGTATGTAATTGCATAATTAGTTTAAGAATGTGTGCATCGCGCACTACACAGTGCATAATATTTAACACTAAGTGTTACATGTGTAGCGTAGATGGATCGAAATTTGGATGTATCTTGAGAACCGTCTGAGTCTTGAGTACCTTAATGGCGTCTCCACTTTCAAAAGAGCTGCAGAGGAGGATATGTTTAATAAGGGGTGCAATTCATGTCATGTCCGTGCATTGATTGCGAAAATCTGAAGATGTTTGAAACTTCGGTATGATCGAAGCACACTTGATTCAAGGGTTTCAAAAGGGCTATACATATTGGACCATCATGGCGAAGAGCATAATATACTGAGAAGCGACAAGTAGTGTTAATATAAATCGGCGATGTCAATGATATGTCGGATGATCATATCGATTGTGCTTCCGATGAGGACAGGTTGCCGCGATGACAATTTGGATCGAGATGCTATCGCGATGCGAAGAAACCTTGATGACGGGGAATATGGGCAGTTCGAGGGCTTAATGGAGGACTCGGAGAAACCTTTGTTCGCGGGTGCAAGTTGAAATACACAAGGTTATCATCCGTGCTTCAACTACTCAAATTGAAGGCAAGCAGCGGTTGGTCCGACAAGAGTTTCCGCAATTTATTACGTCTATTGGCGGACATGCTTCGAGAGGGAAGCGAGTTGCCGACAAGCACCTACAAAGCCAAGCGGGTTCTTTGTCCCTTGGGAATGGAAGTAGAAAGAATACATGCATGTCCAAGCGATCGTATCTGTGACATAAAGAGTACACAAACTTGCATATATGTCCGTGTACAACGCATCCCTACAAGCGTAAGAGTCATTCAGATGATGATGGCGAGAGCATTGAGGTGAAAGAAGGTCCTCTGCTAAGGTGGCATGGTATCTGCTGTAATTCCCCGTTTGAAGCGTTTGTTTGCGAACCCAAAGGAGGCAAAAGCTGTTGCGTTGGCACTTTGAGGCGTAAGAATGATGGAATGCTAAGGCACCTGCTGATTCCATCCAAAGGAGAAACATCGGCAGGAGCTTTCAAGAATTTGGTGCGGATCAAGAAATATAAGGTTTGGATTAGTCTGAGATGGAATGAATCCTTTCGGTAACATGAGCGGCCGGCATAGCACTTGGCAGTAAATCTCTGTATCTACAACCTTCCTCCTTGGTTGTGTATGAAGCGGAAGTACATTATGTTATGCTGTGCTTATCCAAGGACCGAAACAACCTGAAAGCGATATTGATGTGTACCTAGCTCCATTGGTGGAAGATCTAAAAACACTATGGGTTCTGGGGTACCGTATGGGATCGCACAAGCGAGAGAACTTTACTTTGCCTTGCTTGTTGTTCTCGCACCATAAATGATTACCTGCCCTTGCTAACTGTTAGGGCGAGTACAAAAGGAACCAAAGCCTGCACTCCTTTGCTTAGATGATCTGAGAGTTTATGGCTAAATCACTCCCGCAAAACCGTGTACATGCGTCACCGTAGGTTCCTTCGGAGGAATCACCCATATCGCAAGATGAAGCAACTTTTCGACGGAAGGAACGAAAATGGTCTAGCTCAAGGCGTTTGGCGGGAGAGATGTTCATGACATTGTTAAGGATTTGGATGTTGCGTTTGGAAAGGGGCGTAAGTCAAGTACCCGTGAAAAGAGCATGTGGAAGAAGAGAACAATATTCGGGACCTACCTTCTTGGGAGCACCTAGAAGTTCGCCCTTTGCATCGATGTCATGCACGAGAGAAGAATATCCGTGACGGCGTGATTGGTCTCTTACTCAACATTAAGGGTAAAACAAAGGATGGTATCAGCATGCGGCTTGACTTAGTCGATATGGGCATAAGACCTGAATTAGCACCGAAAGAGACCGATAAAGGCCGTGCGTGCTTGGAACACCTTGTTATACTCTGTCAAAGGCGAAAGAAGCTGAAGCGTGCGGTGCTTGCATGGTGTGAAAGTTCCGTCGGTTACTCCTCCAACATGAAGAGACTTGTTTCGTTGCAAGATTTGAAATTAACCGCATGAAGTCTCATGATTGTCATGTCTTGATGACACAGATGCTCCTGTCGCAATTAGAAGTATTTTGCGGTCAAGGTCAGAGACAATCACTAGGCTGTGTTATTTCTTTAACACAATCGCTCGAGAGGTCATTGATCGAAGGACTAGATGCTCTGCAAGTCGAGGTGGTGATGACTCTATGTAATCTTGAGATGTATTTCCCTCCATCATTTTTCGATATCATGGTCCATCTCATTGTTCACCTTGTGAGAGATAAAGATATGCGGGCGATGTTCCTCGTAGCATGTACCCGTTCGAGAGGTACATGGAATTCTCAAGTCTTCGTCTGGAATCGATCTCGTCCGGAGGGTAGCATTGTCGAAGGTTATGCAATGAAAGAGGCCGTCGAGTTCTGCGTCGATTACATGGCCCGGTCGAACCAATAGGTGTGCCTCGATCTCGCCATGAGGAGGCTCCGAGTGTCGGGACCATCGGAAGGAAAGCAATCACACTGATTCGGTTGCGTATGCTCGAGCCCATTTCACGGTTTTGCAACACATGGCTGTAGTGTCGGCCTATATCGTCAAGCACAAGCAATGGCTAAGGCAAGAGAATCCAAAGCCGGCAGAGTCTTGGATCACGAGACAACATAACCTTGATTCAGCAAATGGTTGAAGGCGACCTATCATTTGGGAGCTCGTCGGATGACTTCTGTGACATGGTTGGCAAAAGGACCAACTTTTACAGTTGTCACATGGAAAGGATATGACTTAAATGGGTACACATTTTACACGAGATCGGGACATGAAGAGCACAAACCCGAACAGCGGTGTCGCATAGATGCATTCAATAATACCGCTGGGTTGACGAGGAGCTCCTACTATGGGTTCATAGAGGAGATATGGGAGCTCGACTCGTACTTTTCAAGATTCCCTATTTGGTGCCGTTGGGTCCACCTCCGGCATGTGAAGGTTGACAAGAATGGCATCACTCTTGGACCTCGAGCGTGTCGGATACCAAGATGAACCATTACGTACTCGCTAACCAAGTTGTTCAAGTCTTCTATGTAACCAATTCCGTCCAACAAGAAGCGCCACGTAGTTCTTGAGGAAAAAGGAGAATTGTCGGAGTTGAGAATGTAGTAGATGAGGAAGAGTATAATCAATTTGATGAGTTGCCACCTATTGAAAATGACATCCCGGTCCCGGAAGAACAACATGAGGAAGCAAGCTACACACGCGTCGATCATCATGAAGGGCTAATTTTTGTACAAAAGAATAAGCATGTGGTGGCGTAGTTATGAGAAGGGTGCATTGTCATCATGCTTACTAATTTTCATGTGTAATAATATTACATTAATGCTGTTGTAAAGATGATCGACCCATCATGCTTTGTACATATGATTGTGATGATCTTTGTAAGTAGCTTGTGAAACATCTGAATTATGTATATAGGATTGTGATGATCTTTGTAAGTAGCTTGTGAAGCATCCGGATTGATGGAAAAGATGCAAGTATAAAACACGTATTTATTCCTTAATATCAATATGATTCCAAATACATGATTCAAAGATGGCCATTCGGACATAATTGATGACAAGAAATAAATTATGTAGACTATGGCGAACAAGAACGAATCATGTCTACTTTGGCAATATGGAAATAGTTGTATGTGATTGCTCTCAGATTTTAGGGTTTGAATTGAGGATTAGAATCTCCACTTCAACCACAAGATGATCGATATTCTCGTAAAGACAACTTTCCCGGAAGATACAACAAAGTAGCACGCACAAGAGTCGATCGAATCGAACCGACAAGTGAATGTCGATGAGCAGTATATATCACAGACGGTTCTTTAACATAACGATGCAGGATGTTATTTGTCCTGAGCGGTTATGTTACCTAACCGCTCAGTGATATCTCAACATCGAGAGCGGTTATATTATATAACCGTCGTGATGTCACCAACATCACGAGCGGTTCTATTATAGAACCGTCGTGATATCTAAACATCCTGTTCGTTCTATTGTAGAACCGCTCGTGATATCTAAACATCCTGTTGTTCTATTGTAGAACCGTCAGGATATCTCATCCTGAACCGTTATATTATAGAACCGTCGTGATGTGCTCTCTCTATATATCTCCTTGCGAGAGCTCATTCACAGCGCCAAACCCTAACTCTTTGAGGCGTTTTGCCTCCTGGCGGCCTCCCCTCGGCGTCCTCCCTCTCCGGCGTCCTCCCCCCCTCGGCGTCCTCCCCGCCCTCGGCGTCCACCCGGTGTCCTCCTTGGCGTCCTCCCGGCATCGGCGTGCTCCCCCTCGTCGTCCTCCTGCTGCGGCGTGCTCCTCTCGGCGTGCTCCCCTCGGGCTTCAACCGTGAGTATTTACGGGGACTAGCCATCGAGCTAGAGGCCGTTTCTCGTCTGGAAGCCTTTGCTGCCATTTGCTCTATTTTTGGTCTTGCAAAGGGCGGTCGTCTGCGGCTTGGGGACCTTGCGTGTGGGCTTAATGTTGATGATGATTTAGGGATGGAATAGACTAATTGTGACAACAAATCTTAGCGATCAATTTCACTTTCATATATATATATTCGATTAGTGTGAGTTCGGCGGTGATTGAGGTTCTTTGGAAGAGTGGTTGATCGAATCGAGTTTTGATGTTGGTTGAAAAGGTCTTTTCTTTGGTGATCAAGGATGATGTTTGTTTTACGGTTGTTTAGAGCCCGATGGCGATAACTAGTTAAAATGTCTTTGTTACGGTTGGCTAGGAGCGATGGTCTTTGTGGTTGTTTTTGGTGCCCCATAATTAGTTTGGAGATGCCTTAGGTGGTGGTTTAGTGGAGTTTTGATTTACTGTTTGGTTGTCTATTTCAAATCTGTATTTATATGCTTAGTTAGTGAATATTGCAAACTGTCACTACAAGGAATGAGGAAAAATTAAGTGGGCCAAAACCCACAATTTGAATAATACTACAATTTATGTTAAATTAATTGGGCATACCGTCAATTTAGTTCATGAATTTAACTCGATTTAATTTAATCAATTAAATTCGTTAGGCACCCACAATTTAAATTAAATTAAATGGGTTACTAAAAATACCCACAATTTAACTTTTAAATTAAATGGGTACCAAAAACCAATTTAAATAAATTAGGTAGGTTAACATAAACCCACAATTTATTTAGATTAAGTGGGCAACAAAAGCCCATTTATTTATTTAAATTAGGTAGATTGAAAAAACCCACGATTTAAATACCCACAATTTAACTAAATTAGTGGGCGAAAAACCAATTTATTTATTTAAATTAGGTAGGTAAATAAAAACCCACAATTTAGTTAAATTAGTGCGCTAGATAAAACCCACAATTTAGTTAAATTAAGTGGGCCAAATAAAAACCCATTTATTTAGTTAAATTAGTGGGCAAAATAAATACCACGATTTAGCTGTTAAATTCATGGGTATTTATGGCCACAAATTTAACAGAACAATTGTACAAAAAAATATATATATCCACGAATGGCCTAAAAATGAATATTAATTTTTAACGAAACATAAAGGAAAAGAAATCTTGGAAAATGGGATGATAAAAATAACTCTCAATTTTCCTACACAGATTAAGCAGGTAAAACACCCCATGATGCCTGATTAAGCAGGAAAAAACACCCCATGATGAGCGAAAAAGATAGGTAAGCAAAGAAAACTTGCAAAATTTGTTAATGCCAATATTTTTCATACTCGGAGAGCAAAATTGTAACTAATTTAATCATGCAAGAGACCAATGTGGATGTGCAAATGAACAACATCAGAATCAAAAGCCTAACGGTATTAAAGAGCATATATGATATAACATGGTCAAATTTAATTAGTGAAGTGGAAATGCAATAAAGATCAGTGAACTAGAAATGCATGCCAAACTTGAGTATGCGCCTAGTGAGATTTAACCTAGATATGTGAGTTGTTCATGCTACAGGCAATCTGATGGAAGAGCGGATAACTCATGAGTCCACTTATTATTGCATAAAGCACTTTGCAGAAAGAGTTCCTAGATCGACATACAAATTAACATATATGAACTAATAATTGAAGCTATATTCAGGAGAACCTACCTTGTCCATGGTGTAACAGACTACACCTTCAGGCTCAAACAAGTTGTGATAAATGCATATCCCATATATACATATATACATGCACACTTATACATGATACGTTGATACCACCGCATTGAAGTTTCAATAATTGATTATGACAAAAAATAGCTCAACAGCTTAACATGTTACCCCGAAAACTGTATTTTATTCCAGGGAGGCTCCCAATTAGGAAGACAAAAATGCATAAGCTTTGGTCTTACACATGAGTGAAGAAAAGGCAGCATTTGTGCAACATATACACATCAAGGTCTATTTCACCATGTAATCTATCTTCAGACTCACTCTTATTTTCATAGCTACAAGCCAACCATGTAATGGAATAGAACAATCAATACCTTTGAGCTTCTCGAAAATCCTCTGTCTTCAACCCAATTGCAGTATAGCCCAACTGTAAAGGCATCAGATGGCATGATTTGCAAAAGTTGAACGATGAAAGACTATTTTCCAAAGAAGATACTTCTGGTCATCAACAATACTATATCTTTTATCAGCAACAAACTAAACTGAAGAAAACCAAAGGCTGCAACAAGGTAAAAGTAAACATAACTGCTGGTATAGATTGTACATAAAAATGTCAAACACCAATTATTCTTTTGAAGTAAAACAGAAGTCACGGATATCACAATCAACAAAAGAAGGGTAAAATGTATGAATTACAATTACACAGCTCACGGTGGTGTCCTAAGTTCCATGTGGAAGCCCCGATATAGTCAGAACTCACCTTGACAAAAATCAAGGGTGACAAGCTAAGTATTCAATTCTGCTTGCTTCGCATTTCACGCAAATTATGCTAGCTTTGCAGTTCACAACATTTCAGCTCCTTCACCAAAACTGATTACACCATCTTGAATCCTCAAAAGGATGTGGGTTGGTCAAGACCCGATTCGATGGCACCAATGAAAATTGCAAGGACTTGTCAATGATATGAACATCCTAAACATACAAATGATCGAGGTGATAGGCTTGTTCATAATGCTCATAGAGATCTCTAAGTACAACATGACAAGCAACAATGCAACTTTACAAACTTGCTAATAATCCATCTAACAAGGACAGATCCATCGCACCATATACCTTAAGCCATGCATGGTTCTTAATTAACATGATGTTCTGCAGGGATTGTACATGGTTCAACAAAATTATGTGGCCTTCCTGTAGTAAGTTGTTTGGAATAAATGGCTTATATGCAGTACATATCACTCGTTCAAATATGCAATTGTTTAAGACCCTTTTTGGATTTGGGAGAAATTTAGGACAAGCATACGATAACATAAATCAAAGTTGCAGATTAAGATGCATAACAAACTATGATTAGATGAGACATCAAAATCTGTCACTCGGGTCAGAACAAACACTAAATTACTTAAGAGTTTATCATGAACATTGCCTGACAAACTACAAAACTACTGAAATAATGCATATTGCTCTGTGCTTTTATGGTAGCAAGGTAATATGGGGATACAATCTCTGTGAAGTGTAAACATCTCAATAGTTGGGTTTTTTAATAGCTGTAGGTTTGTAGCATTATACCATCCCAAATGCTAAATGAAGCAAGGAACCATTACGATCTTGCAAATTTAATCACCAAATTAATAAAAACATCTTGGTGCAAAGCCTTCTATTAATCTATATGACCTATATATGGAAGCATGATCAAGAAGTTAGCACTCACCTTGACCATCAAACATGACAGATTGATCAAGCATTTAGTGTCTCCTTCAAAGAAATCGAGACACAGTTCTCCAAATCCTCAGGGTTGCACTTTATATACTTTGCTGAACTCCTTCCCCCGTCTAGCTGGCCTCAGAACCTTCCAACAAATGAACGGTATGCTGGATTATCTTTGGGACTGTAATTGGCAAAGAAAATCAATCTATATAGGTAAAGTACTTTTCGTTTCACAAGAACATTACAAGTTTGATTAAACACACTAAAACAAAAAAATGTCATGTAACAAAAAAATAATCTTAACCCACCATAATTATCATATTTCTTTGTTTCCTTCCTTGCCAACATCGCAATTTTAATAATGTCTAGTGCAACTTACCTTACATAGCATTCTTTTTTTTGCATAAAGGCTTAACAACTAATGCTTGCAAGTGATCAAATATGATAGATGACTGAATATAGTAGCATTCTCATGTTAGATCACTAACACAATTACCTCTGGATGCATCTCCCAACCTCTCGAAGTACCCAACACCATGTTGGCGAAGCATCTCCGATACCCGCATTTCTCCGATACCCGCATTATCTCTGGTAGCATGTGTGCAAAAGCAAACATTAGCACACACCATTAACATAAGAACATGGAAAAACTGTCAAGACCTCTTATTTCTCAATAACCAAGCAACATCCTTTCAAGATCTATTGACACAAAAGGATTGCCTTGCCCTAAATGAGACACATAGTTCTGAGCAAAGTTTGCATAAACCAAAGACAAGTAAGAGGAGGAATTAAGGCATAGTGAATAAGCAAAAACAAATTCTGATCTAATACAATAATGCTATCCACTCAAGAAACAGAACAATGGAGGCTAAGAATCAGATCAAACCTCTCATCTTGACACAACAGCTTGCTGCAGATTGGGAGCACCTTCATGAACGACCCGACTTACGGTGCTCCAAAACAACTCCACCAAATCTTGGTGCGCCACCACAAATCAACCGCGCGTCATCAATCGACCGGACACACAAGAAAAGGCAAAGGCGCAATTCAGACAGCCGGCCATCCAAGAACACACGAAAGAACCAACCTTTTCACTTCCCAAGAAACAAAACCCAATCTCGGCGTTCTCATCTTACTGACCTACGTTCGGTGGCCCAGCAGAGAGCCTCACCTGCGGCAACATGGCCCTCTCGGCCCCCACTCGTGGGCGGCAATGGTGGCGGATGCCGGATCTGGATAGGCTTGACCAGATCTGGCCGATGGAGCAAGGCCAGTGCGCTTGGGTGGCGGACTGTTAAATGAAGTTGTCATTTTAGTCCGTCAATGACCTGTTAAATGAAGTTGTCATCTTTAGAGGAAACTTGATGATAGGATATTATTGGGAGTAAAAATTGCTGGACAATAAAGCATATTGTGCATTAAGATACATCTGCCTAAAACTATTACAAAACATGTAACTTTCAAAGTGAAATACTGAAATTACATAGAGCAGGATGATAAATACAAGTGAATTGATATGGTTCATCATCAAGATGACTCCAATTACCATATTTACTCACCAGCATTGATGCACTCGATATGTCAATTGCCTTTAATGAAATGAGTTCAAGAAGCCTCTCTGGGGTAGATATAAGAAACTCTGGCTCACAACTCTTTAACCTGATAAGTCGACACAAGATGAATTAACACACAGCGCATTTGGTATCTCTCAATCTATAAGCATTACACTCACAGAAAACACGTTCACATTTGAGCATGAAATGGAGTGAGTTCTTGGTAATAGCGATTGTTAGCCGTGATCTGCACTAGGAATCTACGTGTCGACTTGAGGACATGACGGCAAATACCTTAACATTAATTTTAAGTGAGACATTTGCCAAGTATTGCTCTGATCTTAAAAACATGCTTCGTTAAGCGACCTTTGTGATATTAATCCCAATTCGGTTTCACAAATCGTTTTATGTCACCGGAAATAAAAATATCTCTCATTATACATGTGAAAAAAGCAAAAGGACATTATTTACAAAATAATTAGAACAAAGAAATAACAGATATGTGACATAAGTGGCGAGAATGACAAAGAGCGAAGCTATGACCTCACCATATAAGGGCCATTGTTGTCGGGGAGGATGGCCAAAAGAAGCTCAAGCTCTTGGCTCATGAGTTCGTTTAGTGCAGCGTTATGCACATGCTTAAGTGCTTTTACTACTTGATCTGGTCTAGCTGAATATATTGGTATAACGGGTTCCTTTGTTGAACTCACGCAAAAGCAGGGTGGGCATAAGTTAACATCTATCAAAATAAAAAGGTGCCGTAAGGTTTGCACTCCACAATTTTAAAAGGAGTGTCCTTCCATAAATATTAGCACAAATGAGAGGTATGCCATGCCCTAACATTTACACATTTGGGCCAACTCGAGCAAAATCCACGGCGGTGCTTTCTTGAACACTTCTTGAGAAGTTAATGCAAGCCCAATGATTCATTGTGCACCCATTGATCACTTTACGCCAAAAAAAGGAGAAGCATTTTTGGCGATTAATACACTTTACTACAAATGAGAACTAACAACTTCAAAGACTTTCGGAGATTTGGATGCTCGCCTTGTTCATCATGTTCCATTGACCGACATGTGGTAAGCACTCCTTTTGTTTTCCGTATCATGATATTTTAGCTTCAATTCGAGTGAAAAATTATGGAAACACAAGTTCGAAATAAGCGAGTAGTATTTAATACTTAATATTGAAGCCTAATATACCAATGATCTTACCGAGTCTTTGGCGAGCAGCGTGCTTCAACAGAGGTGAGCTTGTCACTTATATTTATCCCAAATTCCTTTGCATAGGGATCTTGCACATATTCATTTTGATGGAGTGTCTGAAAACAGTACTTTTAATCTTGAGGTCATTTTGGAAGGGAGTATGGGGCCCAAATGCAGACTTTCAGTATCCACATCTGAAAATAGATGGATGGTCAAATGGCTCTCTGCCATCAAACAGACCATAAACAGACCAAAATGTATATCACCAAAATGTAACCTAGGATGTTTATATACAAGCACGTCTCCAGAAAGCTGTCCATTATCATTTGTTTAATAGAAGACAAAGTAAGTAAAAAACAATAAAAGGGCCTCCTTTGAAACATCGATTGCCCGGATGTAATAGCGATGCCGAAACTACTAAATCTGGCTACTAAATTTTGGATCATTGAGACATACAAAAAAAGCATTCCAAGTGCATGCAGATTCAAAAGAGTATCTTTGTCACTTACAATATCACACAAACTTCATTAGGTAGGAGAGTTCTGTGGGGTCTATTGTACCCATCAAATAAAAGCGATCATCAATTGGTAGCCTTCCTTGCTTAATTCCTTTTCTTTCTTTGTTGAGCCATGAAAACTAGCCTAGATTGCAAGTATGCCTCTTCTAGTGGAATCCTGAAAGAATCATTACGTGCCTACATCGAATCCTCCATGTGAGCATAGCAAAATGCAAGCTGTAATGACCAGATGAAAAAGAGAGGTGTCGATCAAGCATAGCGGTTGAATGAAAAAATAAATTAAAATGGCGGGCTATTCAACTTGTAACACAAGAGTACAAGTTCTAGAGTATAAAAAGCAAATATATATGCCAAATTGTATGCGATTGCATGAAGAATGCAACCACGATATTTCAAGCTAACATTTTAGGGCATCTTCGTAATCACAATGAGCGTTCAGAGAGCGAAGCATAAGACTATCCCCACAAGTCGATACAAAATATTTGGAATACCTAACTTTTCACAAACCTCTATTTGGTGCTTCCCATTTAGAGCTTCAATAGCTGCCACAACTTGCTCTTTTGTTTCATACTTGAGAAAAGCACGGTAATTTGCAACATCCACAGTTGTTAAGCAAAATGTGCAGAAGGTCTAAAACAAAAATGATCTTCCTTTCAATCAATAGGAAAAGCAACTCTTTCCACAAGAAAATTTTACCTTTGCTAGTCTGTTGTGAACCTCTCAAAATTTGCAAGTCCTTGATATTCCCATATTTTGTATTAGTACAATAAGCAACCGAGGAAAGGAACACACAGTACAGAAGTATAAAACAATCTTGAACTCAAACATCTTTGGAAAGAAGAACTGGAGATGGCATCAGAGGAATAAACCTAACTTTGTTATTAATCTTGTGGAGCTCGACAATATTTTCAATAAAGCTTCTGCACAACATAAATTAGTTAATGTGGTATACGCAAATAGAACAACATATATAAAGAACAGATCTGTAGCAACAAAATAGGTAGATGCTAGATACTTACTTTCCTCCGGAGCGTTCATATTTTCCTCACTCAATTTGACCACAAATTCCACACTTGCGTCATCTCAGTGGATTGGCAACCAAAATACAAGACATGCCACATAACACTCAAAATACAAAATTCCATACTCATACTAAGTCACCGAAATGTACAAAATTTCGGCATGACCTCTCTAGTAAATAGGACATCCACTCAGCAGACAAAAAACATTTGCAGTTATAATACATATATCAATCTCACAAGAAACCAGAAGGAGACATTCTAGCAGATCCATCACAACAAGTCATCACAACAAGTCATACACCACAACAAGTCGTACATCACAACAAAATTTCGGTCCATCACAATAAGTCGTTCACAAGGTATCCATCACAAGAAGTCATAAAGTCCAACAGTCATACACCAATCGAGCTCACAATGGAATTCATGCCTCGGGGTTGTTGGAGTTGTGGGTGCTACCACCACCGCCGGCGCTGTTCAAGATGTCTTCTACGATGTCGTCGTTAGTACGTGCTGGAGGGCGTGACCCAGAAACCTGCAAGTTGAAGATTAATCTTTTAAGCATTCAATAGAAGCAGTGGCAACAATCTATATGAAGGAAAATGATGCACTAGTATTCAATGGTAGGTTCTATAATCTGATAGCAATTAAGGACACAACCTATCTAAATTAACAAACCAATCTAATCTATATATATAAGCAATTTTAACCACTGGCTTCATTCATAGATTGATGATTCTCCTTGGCGAGAAAGTGCATTTTGCAGTTGTGGTCCACTATTAGCAATGTTGGGTGCTGGAGGCTCTCTTGTTTCTTGATGTCATTGATAACATTTAAAGTTTAAGATACAAGGAGGATGGAATTCCTACTCTCAGTTATCACTTTTCAAAATCAATATCAGAAAATGTGATTTTGTTCAGTGGTGCATAAAATTGTCGTTTATCTATCAGTCATGGTTTTTTCTCCATATATTGTATGTGTTCTGAAGCATTTCTCATTGTATGTGCAGGTCCTGGCTATCAAGAAGATCAACATGGTAGATTTGTCATTATCGGAAGAAGATGAGTTATTGGATGTTCTGAAGCATTTCTCATTGTATGAACTCATCTTAGCCTGGTGTCGGGGAATGCACTACTAGTTAGTAAATAAAAAGGTAAAGGTAAATTAAGTAGGGCGGTCCACAACAAGGCTACTGCTACATACAAAACAAGAGTCTACCCATATAACACTGTCTTTGACCGGCTGGCCTAGTAGGTAAAAGAGGAGTAAGAATAGCAATGCCTCCAAATAATGTGAGTTCGGTTTGGCACGGCGAGAGCTTTTCTTGGTTGGCCGGACGAGAGTTGATGCAGGGGACGTATCAAGCCTTTGTTTGGACCCATACACTAGATTGGTTATATATTGATATATCCAACCGTACAAATGAAGTATACTGTTAAAGAAAGTAATGATGTGGATGTTTGATATTCATACCATCATAAGCACCTAAGCATCGCTGAATAGACAAATACATGTGGTGTAAATGCGAGGTGTCATCTGAGGTGGCTGCAGGGGCCACGGGTTGAAGTACATAGGCATTCCTTGGCTTGGCATAGGTGGTGGGTACATGTAGAAGCGGGTTTGGAGGCCGAGAGCCTGTAAGACATAGACAGTACATTATCGACATATAAATCATTAGTTCAAATTTTGAATAACGAATTGAACCGATCCGTCTTTACTGTGGTGCCTCTCCTCTGAAGGTGGTCAGCATCTGTGGAGTGAACATGTAGAAAGGACGAGGAGGTGGGAGCTCTGTGGATCATAGTTTGTGATATAAAGTATCTGAGAATAGAGTTTTTAAAAATAAAGAATGCATGTGACAATTTCATATAACTTTGAGGTGCATCTCCTAGGGTGGTGTCTGCATCCCAGTAGGTGATGCTTCTCCTTGTGGTGGTGGCTGCAAATGTGCGGAACGTGATTTTACGAGCTAAGTAAATTAGAGAGTAATGAACTCAAGTGCATTGCTGAACGAATCTCCGACAACCTTTTGTGCCGCCCTATTGAAGACGCTTTTGGCCTTCTTCACAGTGTTGTAATCGTCTTCGTCCTCAAGCCGGAACCTCTCCTGCATAGATTACACATTGTCAAATTGTATTTGCATTTAAAGCAATACTCAAATAGAGTAAATACGTAACGCAAACTCACCCAGAAGCCAGCCCAGACTGCGCCCTGACATGTCTGGTTGTCTTCGTTACCTTCCACGTTATTCTTCAACGCCCAGTGCTTCCAGTTGTGGGCCGCGAATCTATCCCTGCCTGACTCAACCATGCCAGGGTAGTAGTAGCGGCCAAGGGCTCCCAGCACGGCGTTAACCTTTGTAATGTGGCCCCTCCCAGTCCAACCCGGCTCTTTCCAGTGCCTACAACAAAATACAAGACAAAGATGCATGAAAACAATAAGTTGTCACTTAGCTCATGCTAAAAGAAAAGACATGAAAGATATAACTGTTACCTGCTCCCGTGTAGCTCTATCAACCTCCTATCGGCCGGGTTGCATCTCGAATTTAACCGAGACGCTTTTACGAAACCTGAAATGCAAATCATTAGCTCATAGACATTACAATGTAAATATGGATATTAAATGCTAATCAATACTACGATATACTGATGGTACCAAGAAGTCCGCCCTCTTCAAGCGGCTCTAAGGTCGCCGCCAACTCAAGATCTGCTGCTTTGCCTCGGCCTCGGTTCTGCATCTGCTGTCCCACCGCCACCACCCCAACGTCCTCCTCGTCGTCGCCTCGCCCAAGTCCTCGTCCTCACATCCCACTCCCCTCCCTCCCACCTACCCCCTGAACCCCCACCCCTCGTCCTGCTGTGGCTGCTCCCCCAGCTGTTCTCGTGCCTGCTCATCGAAGCACCTCTGGAGCTGCTCCTGCCGCTGTCTAATATGCGCAGCCCCAGCAAACATGGCGCTGCCGGCCGTCGAGTCCTGAGCATCGGAACCCCTGCTCCTCGACCTTCTGGAGGATGACCCGCTGAACTTGCCTTTAAGCTTGTCAACCTGATGCCTGAACATACTCATCTGTTCAAATTTGACAAGAGTTAGTACACAGGTCTACAAATAATTTTCAAGGAAATAGAACTCAAATATGACATTCTTCTCAGCATGGCATTGAAACAAATAAAGGAGAAATTAGTGCAAAGGTACAAATTGAAACAAATAAAGGAGAAATTACCATAAGAAAGCGAATAAACTAGTGGCACTCTTAAGAGAAAAGAGAAGCTTCTTGTGACCGTGACCAAAATTGCGCTTCCGCATGTACCATTAATTGTAATAGAACATCTGATATCAAACAGGTCATTCCACTTCCACTCATCAAGCACATCTTACAAAATATACATATCAAAAGTCGCGGGCGTCGAGAATGCCTTGCGACTCGCATTTCATTGAGGCGTGCTTGAAGGCGTGCAATCCTTCTTGACTTTTTACGGCGTATCCGTGAAGGGCCCGGTTCATCTGTTATTACGTCTCGTGGCATCGGTAGGTAATTGATCGAGTCCCGCCCGTCGGAGACAAGGAAAGAATCCCCATAGCTTCTTCTTGATATACATCACCCACATCATCTTCTCGTTGCTTTGCACGTCTGAAACATCGAGGAGGATATACTTGAGGTTAACTTTAAATACAACCCACCAAGCCTTCAAGCTACGGTGAGGATAGCTCGGAGTAGTACACTGCTCAACTTTGATGTGCAAGCACAATGTTATTGATGTGGCCTGAAGCATGACGTGCTTCACCTCCACCATCCCAAAGTCATCGACACGTGTGCCGTTGTGTGGATCAAACCAATGGCAATCAAAAACACAACCTTCAGTTCTTTGGCACCCCAAAGGTATACTCAATTATGTTTTGTACAACACCGTAGTAGTCTAATATATCACCGCTGGAATCGAGCGACGTTGTGACTACTCCATTGTTTGAAGTGGCCGCAAGTGGACGGCTAGCTTCTAATTTCATTGTTCAAAACGGAACCCGTTCACATCATAGCGACTATAGCTCCTTGCCGTGACATCACCATGTGAGAGTGTCGGACATCCTCGGGGGCGGAGGCATCACGCATACACTATATAGCAATATGCATCTTTGTTAGTCTAATATTAAGTTACTACAACAATTCATTTTAAAAAATTGAATAAATAGTCAAATTACATCTTGTGGAACCATTGCACTAAGCTTGGGCGCCTTTCAACCCATCACGGCGTAGGTTATCCAATTGCTTACTTGTGGGTTGTCGAGTTGACTTCAATTTTCTTTGTCAAACACTCTGCGTCATTTATTCCCGGTTAAAAGGACACTACATTGAAATGTTGAAAACATAATTAGGAAAGTCACTCAAAATATTTTTCAACTTCTACCATATTCTTGAACATGTAAAGCAAGGCCAGTTCCACTCCTCATACTCAACATGGTGTGCGATTATGCGACCAACAGAGTTGACCCTTGCATTGAAAAAGCTTAAGTTCGCTGCGGTTCTTCTTCCGCTGACGCAGTACCGACTTCGTAGGGGCACTCACGTTGTGCTTGATGCGAAATACTTTGTTGAGAAGTTTGTGATCTCTTTACTTGCATAAGCCTCTGCGATACACCCTCTACCCTTGCCTTGTTGCGCCTTTGTAGCTCTAAGCTTTTTCAACTCCCTTTCGACTATACATCCATCTGAATCTGCAGGACCTCCAACCATCGCTTCCCAAGGCGGATGCACCAAGCAGATGTTGCATCACATTCATAAAACCAGGTGGAAAGTTTTTCCATCTTGCATACAAGCAAAGGAATTCCTTCTCTAACTTCGCATCAACGTCTTGAGATTTCCTTAGCGCATATCTGCCTATAAAAGTAACTGAGCTCGGCTAACATCCTCCACAACTCATTATCAAAATAGCCACGAAACATTACCGGAACAAGTCTTTCCATGATAATATGGTAATCATGACTCTTTAGCCCGTTTAGCTTACGGTCTTGACATTCACTGACCGTTTTATGTTAGATGCATAGCGATCGAGAAATTTTAGAGTTTTCATCCACCTCAAAATCTGTTTACGGTCTTACGGCTTCACACATATGGAGCTCGTGGCGGCTCTCATTTCCATTTAAACCAACTTTAACCTCGAGCCACGGCCTAGCACAATGATCACCCATGTCTTTCCTAGCACTCACGTTATCCTTTGTTTTGTCCGTTACATCAAACACCATGCTTATGATGCTTTACGCCACATTGCGCTCTTGGTGCATCAAATCTATGTTATCTTGGCAGAATCAAAGCTTTCGCGTAAGGCAGCTCCCAAAGAAAAGAAATATGAGTCGGTTGTGCTCCTTTCCATAGCCGATGAAACCCACTTAGTAGATCGTTCAAGCCGACTATGCCATTCAGCTATCTCCTCTCTGTGAGTCGCCCGTGACCCTTTTAACTTTCTTTCCTTTTGAAATGCTTTGGCATCGTTCTGAAAGGGTGCATCGGAAGCCACCGTCTATGGCAATCGAAGAATGTGATCTTTTTACCGTCGTGAGCTGAATGCATCGAGTCGACCATACAAACCGGACAACACAGAGTGACCATGAACACACCAAACGCCCAAATGCCATATGCCAATAAATCATGGACCGACCACGGTATGCGGCTCGTAAGGTAAATTCTCTACCGACCAACGCTGTCGTATGCCTTTTCCTCGCCACAACTTTTTCATTTCGTCAATTAAGGGCCGCATGAACACATTGAGATCCTTCCTGGATGCTTAGGACCTGGAATGACAAGAGCAAGGAATATGAACCCTCTTTCAAGCAAATCTCGGTGGAAGATTGTATGGCATGATGAAGACCGGCCAACAAGAGTAGGGGCTAGCGCTTGTCTTTGAAAGGTGTGAAACCGTCGTGGACAAACCAAGACGGACACTCCTAGGGTCGCTTGCAAATGCAGGATCGAATCGGTCCAATGCTCGCCATGCCTCGCCATCGACGGATGCACCATCATATCCGGGTCTCGGTCCTCACGTTTACCTTCTTTGTGCCACCGCATATGTTTATTTATTACTTGACATGTACGGCCGTTTAAGCCTATCCGTGATCGGCATGTCGAAATTGTTTAGTCGCGACCTTTGTAGTCACTGATACCCCTTCCTCATCTACCACCTCAACGAATCTACACATACCGCAATGCATACAATGAGTATCCTTGTCATGATCCTTCCAGAACAGCATGCAATTATTCTCGCACACATCAATCTTCTGGTAATTCATCCCGAGGCCGGCCATCAACTTTTTCGATTGGTACAAATCCTTTGGCATCTTGTGGTTAGGCGGAAGGACATCATTCATAAGTTCAAGCAAAGCATTGAAGCATTTGTTCGAAAAGTTGAACTTCGACTTCATCGACATAAGCCGTGTAACCGCCTGCAGGACGGTCACATTGGTCAAGTCATGCAGCTTCGCATCCGAGGCGTCAAGTAGCCTATAGAATTCCTTAACCTCCTCCGGCTGTGACCCCTCCCCCGAGTTAAATTCAATCCCCCTGCCAAGATCATGCAGCATCTCTTCCATCCGGTCGTCATCCTCCCCATGGTCCGACTCAATGGCCTGCCCTGCGGCCTCTCCATGACGGTGCCACACCAAATAGTTAGGCATGAACCCGTTTTTGCAAATGTGATACTGCACTATATCCTTGTTGTAGTAGCTGTTATTCTCGCAGAGGGTACACGGGCAATACACATATTCAGCTCCTCCAGCGAATGCTTGCTTCAAGAAAGCATCCGTGATCTGCCCCCATTCCCTTGTGTGCCCCCCATCACTCCTCCATCCGTCATACATCGCCCTTCGATCGTCACCCATTCTCAAAGCTAAACAAATGAAACGATGTCAACGTACGACCGTGGCTTAGGTGACAAAGACAACCCTGTTAGGAAAGATGTGTTCTAAACCCACCCAAGAATGGAGGCCGTTGCATGCGACTGTGACGCGTCTTCTGAACCGAGCGAAATTCGGCGACATAACCCCGCCGTTCTCCAAGCGCACGCCTCGTCTTTGGTGCGTCGAGAACAACAGGTTATCGCGGCGAAATCACGTTCGGATCGCTCGCACGTCACAGGCCCCATGCAACGACCAACATTCTCGGGCTGTCCAAAATACGCTGGACAATTCCGGAACCGCGCACCTCACAAGCAAATGTGAGATGCGCCGTTCCCGAATGGGTGACGCCTAGGCTCTCTACTGTTCGACGCAAACCCTAAACTCTAACGTTATATACAACGACAGCAAGAGAATTAAAATATATATACCATATGCAGCGAATATAAAATGACATGAAATAACTTCAAACGAATTAATCATTTCACATTGAGACTAAATGAATTTTATGCCCATATTTGAATTGTAAAATAAATGGAGATTGTTATGCATTCACCTGCACATGTAACCTCAGAATGCATCCAAAGAATTATACAAGTTTAAAAGTTCTGGAATGATTAACTGGAAAACACTTTGGCAAAAAATCTAAACTAACTAAACAAAAAAGCAATCAGAGTCTAAGAGGATTCCACTATTCTCAATTTACGGTCCTAAGGGATGCTCATTGATTGGCCTTTGTGTGTCGATTGACAATTTGGGCCACTAGTAACTTCGATTATATACGTAATAGTTTAGGCATTAAACTCGGTATCAACGTTTGCTCACGATAATGAAAAATGTTAATGAATGGGAGATAATACACACAATGTGACACACACAAGTAATCAATTCATAGATGATAGAACCGCTATACTTATTCTTGACCTTGCAATGGTTTAGTTTGATTCTTGAAGTAAGATGGTTTAGTTTGATTCTTTGAAGTAAAATAGGTCGTGAGAATGAAAAATATGTAAGATGGTTTCTCTTATTAAGACATGCTAATAGGATAATCTACTAGTAAATCTTTGGTAGAGATGAACAAGTTTCTAGGCAGCTACAAGAAATGAAAAAAAACCTTCAAGTTGCGAGGCATCGACAAGTAGGCGGTATCTAAATATTTAATGTTGCGGATCAACAATATTTTGCTGCTTTGGCCAACAAATGCATGTGAAAGAAGGTTGTTTGTCTGTTTGATCCTTTGCCTCCATTAGTTACATGCTAAACACACACGATCATGTTTACGTGCACACAACAAATTCTGCTTTGTCATATAACACCAAACACCATTTCATGCCACGAAAGTTAATCGCAAGTAGCATCGATCTATCGAGCGATAGTGCTACCAAAATCGCCAACTATCTCTTCATAACAAATAAACCTTTACACGCCAAAAACCACGAGTGTTCACCTAATAAGCGATAATATGTTATATCGATTTACAAACAATTGAATATGGACTAACTTGATGCACACAAACAAGAAAGGAAGCCTTGTCAAAAAGCAAAAGCGCATGCATTGCTTAGAAGCGCATCAACCCTTGAAATCGACAAGTAAACTCACTGTGCCACAAGTTAAAATAAACTTGTCGATCTTGATGGTCTGACTAATGGATGTGAGTTCACGAAAACTTTCTACTATGAGTTGTTGGATACCAAATTTACTACGTAACTTGGGTCTTCATGTTCTCTCGATGTTGAATACATGAATGGATTAGAAAAACCATTTCACACTTCTGGAACATGTCTCTGAGAATAATAGCATGATCACACCCGTGGAGTAATGTAGAAACAATAGTATAATCTTGAAAAACAATAGCTATAACTACTGAGTTACACACCATGATGTTAGTACTCAAATTAGTAAGGTTCATGAACCCCAGCCTGATGGAAAACCAACAAAATACAGCTTTGAATTGTTCTAACTGGCAGTGATCCTGCAGTCACACCATCTAGCATTTGTATTTCCTCAGGGCATAATTTCGATAGTTTACAAATTTAGACTAAAACACGCTGAATTGCTGGTATATAGTTTGAGAAAGTATGTATATTTATTGATAAGCAATGAACTAATATATTGGAAATATTTTCCTTGCAGACTGGTGCTTAAAACGACATTATAGAGTTTTAAAGGTTGCTTATTGCTGTCTACTGTTTAATTCAGATGGTAGAACTAACAGTTCATACCAAGGAAAGTTCTCCTTTTAACTTTGGCATCAATTATATGAACAATTTTACACGATTTTGACTACATTAGATTTAGGATTTATCACCATCATCAAAAGATTTAGCACTCTCGAGCATTTCAAGGCATTATATTACGCTTCCTTGGTTATGCACGACATGACAATTTATGCGGATCAATGGAAACGAAACCTTAGCAAATTACTATGCATATTTGTAAAAGGGCACTTAACAAAACTAGCAATCAAACAAAAGGTTTGATTAAAAGCATGAATCCTGATGCTCGCAATCAACAATTCCCAAGCTAAAGGGTGAGTGTGACTGCTTGAGAGGTACTCACCGTGAGGTTCCTGCGCCGGTGAAGACCCGTCGTCATGGCGGGTCGAGGATGGGGCGGCGGCGCGTGGGCGAGGTGTCGCGGCGGGTTGGGAGGGCGGGTGGCGCCGGCGGCAATGGCGGCGGCGGAGGGGGGGTCCGGGAGAGGCGGCGGCGGCGGGCGCGGGCGTGGCAGCGATGGCGGCGCGATTCGTGGGCTACGTGCGATGGCGATCGGGCGATGGCGGCGATGGCGGCCGGCGATGGCGGCGCGGCCGAGGTAAGGCGGCATGGTGGTGGCGGGCGGCTTCTGGCGAAGACAGATCGAGAGAGGAGACGCGCTAGGTCAGGGAGACGCGAAGAGAGAGAGGGAGGCGCGGGCCGGGTTAGTGGGTTACACAGCAGTTAAATTCGTGGGCTACGTGGCCCACGAATTTACTTAAATTCGTGGGTATTATCTAAAACCGACGAATTTAAATTATAAATTCGTGGGTATTTTTTTGGCCCACGAATTTAATTAAATTCGTGGGTTTTATATAAACCCACGAATTTAAATCAATAAATTCGTGGGTTTCTTTTTGACCCACGAATTTAAAAAAACCCACGAATTTTCCACTGTTTCTTGTAGTGTGTCTTTATATGCTTAGGTGGTTGTTTTTTGGTTGTCTATTGCTGGTTGTCACAATCTAGTCTATTACTTGTCTATTGTGGTGAGGAGGACCTTTTAAGGCAACCCGACATTTGAGAACATTCAAACAATCAATATGAGCTTTATGCTAATTGCTTTATTCGTAATACTGTACATGTTCATATGTGAGATCTGAGCTTCGTTCTATTATTACATTAGCTGTCAAATGGTTGAATCCATATGTATTCTTTTGCTTGTGCATTGTGTGGATGTCCTAGTTTTAGGGAGGTGCTTTTAGAAATTTTTATTAAGTTCGCAACATCCTAGTTCGCTTCTTTTGCTAAAAGGCTAATAACAAGCCATTTAGGCTAGTTCTTTTAAAAGGCTAATAACAAGCCATGGTATCCACAAACTCATTCACTCTAATGTGATTTTATTTGTTCTTCACTTTTAGTTACTTTGAAACTATTTTAACTTGTAAAGAAGATGTCGTCCTCTAATCCATCGTCGAAGGACATGATGTGCCCTCAAAAGAAGAATCGACCACGCTGCAAGAGGACCAAACAAAAGGCCAACAGGCCGATATACCATTACGAGATCGATCCAAATGATGGGGCCCTAGAAAGCCAAAAAAGGCGGCGAATGCATTTGGAGTATGTGTGGGATAGTAGCAGGAGCGGGTTCGATCACGCTATCTTCTGGAGGTTGGTGACTATTGAGGCTCGCAATGCCTTGCTAACGGAAATTCTTTCATCGTTCAACATTCGGAAGAATCCGCTCCCTAGTGCGACGGTATGCCTTTGCTAGCGGCGAGAAAGGCATGGAAGACCTTCAAGCATCGCTTTTAGTAGACTACGTCCAAGAAGGATCTGGTTCCATACTCGAAGTATGGGTTCATTGATGAGGACACGTGGGGCGTTTTGTTGGGATGAAGACCACAGGCGAATTAATTGCGTCCACGTTGAAGCAAACAAGGCCTTGCAAGCAAGAACACTCACCCCCACAGACTTCGACGCTGCTGCGCTCTGCGAGGAAGAAGGCGCAATGGGGCAGGGAGGACGAGGAGGGTATCGCGCCATTTCCATCGATCCGCAGATCAACGTGCGAGGCGGCTAAGAGCGAGAGCGAGGTCGGATGCCACGTCCTCTAACCGTCTCCTTTGTAAACCCAGCATGACGAGGAAGTGCCATAGCGCTCGTAATATATAAATCGAACTACCAATTTCGTAATTAGTCCATGACTTCATAAGTGAAATAACTTGTCCGGATCTTGCGGTAGCGTTGAGTACACAATCGTGCGATGGCTCTTTTTCCCGACGAGAGAAAAGATGCACCGTCCATAGCCTTGGGAAACAAGAACACCACAGTCGTACAAGAGGCAAAGGGTTTTTGTTCCATGGAAAACTGGATTCCCAGCACGACTTCCACATATACCGAAGTAAGAAGAGAACTAAAGCCGGCGCGAGTCAAATCTTATAAAGAATTTGGAGGACAAGTTGAGAGGAGAGTTGAGAGAAGAGTTGAGGGAGAACTGAGAGAAGAATTTTATGAAAGGATCTGAATCCTCGAGGAAAGGCTCACCAATCAAGAAAGAAATCTCGCACAAGCCCGAGTATGTCCGCAAGTCAGCCCCATTGCCGTGGAGAGCAGGTGTGCATCCGTTCCTCCAAGTGACATAGATGAACATAGCGGGACTTATCCTGTATGTGACATTAAGGTGGCCACGCGGTGCAATCTCTAAGTGAGAATTAGCAATGGCACCGTTCCTCTGACGGCTGCTTGGGGCATGGCGTATCCATCCCCAAAGGGGACCATGGTGCACGGTACCATCATAGCGCCGGTTTCACCAAGGTCAATGTGGACGGGTATTTGATAGTTTCAAAATTATCGATCTCTGAAGCCGTAAGCAGCGAGATCGTGAAACTAGGGGATGCCATTGGCACATTCATCCAATGGCCTAGCAGCGACATCTCCTGCTCGTCCCATACGTCATGCAACAACCGCGACGATCGATTAGCCTATTGTATCGCCGTCTGATCAGTTGGCTACCAAATCGATGATCGTAGAGCAGACTCCACTTGATGTACATAACGTTGACCTCTTTCCTGCCCATTCCTCTCCCGTGAAAGGGTTCATACAAAACAAAGAAAGGCAAGGGCAAACAGAAGAAAGAAAGGCAAGAACAAGTCGACTATCCATCTGTTGAGTTGGCTAAACAATACAAGCTAGGAGAGCCGTTACTAACGAAAGGCAGCGTAACTTCACTTAGTATATCTTGCCAACAATTGCATAAGTGGTACACCCAAGAAGCTGGAAAGCGAGGCGTGAGCGCACAACAAGTATCGGCGTTATGTTCAAGTATGAACATCTATTCAACGACTTCGGCGGGGGCTTCTTCACGGTCGATTTTACGGACTTGTTCCATCTCTACAACCTCGGCGTCATCGACGACGCACTCATAAGATCTTGGACCTTGTAAGTGTGTGCTATCACGGTCTACATTCGTCTAATAGTGATAAATGTCCTCCAATATATATATAATTAGCCTTTGTATATATAGATACATGCAACTTGAAGCGACACGGAAGAAACTATCGTCGGTTTCCTCGACCCACATATAGTCTCAAAGCAAACAATGGATGATAATATAAACATGGTCGAGAAATCGTCACGAGGCATTGCTAGCACAAAAAGATAAAGAACTCATACTTATACCCCATAACCCAGGGTAAGTGCTACCACATGCTATACTTTGGGCTGTACTGTGCACACAACTCTGTTTCATTCATTGTCCATTGTGATATACCTGTGTAGGTTTCACTGGGTTCTAATTGTAATTGAACCAGCCACAAACCGGGTTAAGTACCTTGATTCCGCACGTGGCGGAAACCACGACTTGGTACCTATCGCAAAATTACTCAGCAGGTAATCACGTTTCCTCCGTACATGGTCGTGTAAGTTGTTCCAGGTTTATATTGCTATTGGAATGGCTTAGGCTAACCTTTTGCAATCTTGTAGAGCGTTCAAACACGTGAAAGATTGGACTAAACTACAGCATGATTTGAACTTTCCGGTATCCGCTATACACAACAATTCTATTTCAAACCCCCTAATAGTGACTCTAGAACTAACCGTAGGTTTTATTTGCAGTGCCACCAGCAAGGTCAGGGAAATAACCTATGTGGATTTTATGTTTGCCACAACATGCAAACCATCGTTGCTAAAAAAATAGCAATATGGTTAAAACTGCGTTGAGTCAGGTCGATTTGAGCAACATTAGAGGGAAAGTTTGTTTCTTCCTGCTCACGGAAGTAATAAATAAAGACGGCGCGTTCCACGCAGCCTGATAACTTCTGGAGTTGTACAATTGTCAAATGGTATTCATTAATTCGAAAAATATGTCCAAAACTTGCGGTTATTCTTGTTTATGCGATTCATTGTATTGTCACATGATATTATCCTTAATACATATTTGCTCATCTTGAATGCAACAACTTAACAATGTCTTGCTTGTTGGACCTAGATGTTTTTCCCCACCCTCGTGAGAACCTCTATTATTTATGGTTTGTTGTTGAAATTTCCATCTACTTAGGTATTCTGCATCAATATTTACGAGACACGATCGATAATAGATGTTGCAATTGAATATCTGCACTTCCTATATGCATTGAGGCAGCAGTTTGTCCGATCGGGATAGACTTAAAATATAAACATTTGTAGCGCTTTTCTCCTTCTTATGATAATGTTGATGGAACTCGACTAATAAATCAACCCAAGACCCATACGTGGCATGGCGAGGTGGCGGCAACCATAGAGTGCTTGATCGAACTGACACCTTTGGGTGTGTGATTTGCTTCATGCCATACGAAGTGGCCTTGCGCAAAGTCACCGTCGTGCCACGGTGCAGAGTACCCGGAACGGCATGCTCTTGTGTAGCGTCACCGTCGTGCCACGGTGGGAGAACATGGTACTTTGAAAAATTTGTAGATTTAGTTCATAGATTACTCTAGTTAGGCTAATTAAAGATTGAACAAATGTGATTGCAAGTCGGGTCTTCCACATGGAAGACCCGACTTGTCATCAACTTGTTCAATCTATTATAATCCATCAAGCTATCTAAAATTTTATCAAAAATTTTGTCGATTACTTAATAAATTTGTGTAGAAATGACATCTTTGGGTGAGAGGCGGTTCTTATTTGTAACCGTGCATGATAAGTTTATCACAGACGGTTATTATTTGAAACCGTGCAGTGATATGTTAATATCCTGAGCGGTTATGATTTGAAGCTATGCGTGATATTTATATCACGAGCGGTTTTAAATACAAACCGTCACGTGATATAACTAATCCTGAGCGGTTTCAAATAATAACCGTGTGATGATAAAACCTACCGAGCGGGTGGAAAACCGTCTCGATGATCTCCTTCATCACAGACCTATTATTCTTGACGGTTCACAAAACCGTCTCGATAACGTTCTGAACCGTCTATGATGATGATTTCTGTAGTAGTGTATCTTCTACTGTGATGAATGCAAATGTTGCTTCTACGTTAAAGCTAAACATCATGTTAAGTACAATTGCACTCATTGTGGTAGAGATGGACATTTAATAGATTTTTGCTTCAGGCTAGCCAAACAGCAAAAGAAAGAAAAGGCTAAGGCTAGGTCTAATTTCAGGAAGGCACATTTTACTCCTTATTTTGTGCCTAGGATGATGCAAACACCTTTTCTTGCAAGAAACACGGGAAAAGGCAAAATTGATTCTGTACACAAGCATTTTCGTATTGTGTCTACTCGTCGTGTGTCTCAGTACTGGATTCATAAACATCTTATTTCTAACCCCAGTACTAAGGCCTCGACATTCTCTGTTGTTATGTAGGCTTCTCGCGCGAGGAAGGAGAACATTTGGCTAGTTGATTCCGGATGTTCACACCACATGTCCGGTGATAAAAATTGGTTCTCCTCCCTCACTCGTGCATCTCGTGATGAAAGTGTTACTTTTGGAGATGCGACTTCCACTTCTGTTGTGGCAAATGGTACAGTGAAGGTAAGTGACAAGTTTATGTTCAAGGATGTAGCTCTGGTTGAAAACTTGAAATACAACTTGCTTTCTGACTCACAAATGATTGATGAAGATCTCGAAATATGTTTCAAGAAAAATGAATGTAAAGTCTTAGATGCATCAGGAGATCTTGTGTTCAGGATTTCTCGATTTGGAAGAGTATTTATAGTTGATTTTGATGTATCACCTTCTTCTAAGTATAGGTGTCTAGTTGCCAATATTTCTAAAGATTTATTCTTTTGGCACCGTAGACTTGGTCACGTTGGTTTTGATCATCTTACTCGAGTAAGTGGTTTAGATCTCATTAAGTAGCTTGCCTAAGCTTAAGGGTGATAGCGATTTAGTATGCTCTTCTTGTAGACATGGTAAGATGACTGCAGGTTCACATCAACCTCTTACCATGGTGATGACAAACGCTCCAGGATAGCTATTACATCTTGACACGGTTGGACCTTCCGTGTTCAATCTTTTGGAGGCAAATGGTATGTACTGGTGATTGTTGATGATTATTCTAGATACTCTTAGGTTTATTTTATGGTATCTAAAGATGAGGCTTTTAGTCATTTTAGAAGTCTTGTTACTAGATTATCTATTGATCACCGAGGGCGCATAGAGCTATCGAAGTGATAATGGGCCGAGTTTAAAAATTCTTCTTTTGATCACTTTTGTGTTGAGAAAGAATTGATCATCAATTTTCTTCACCAAGAGTGCCTCAACAAAATGGTGTAGTTGAAAAAAAGAACAGAACCTTGGTTGAGATGGCTAGAACTATGTTGGATGAACATCACACTCCTAGGAAGTTTTGGGTTGAAGCAATCTCAACTGCATGCTATGTTTCTAATAGAGTGTTTTTGAGATCGAAGCTAGACAAAACTTCTTATGAGCTTCGTTTTGGTCATAGGCCTAGTGTATCTCATTTTAGAGTTTTTGGATGCAAATGTTTTGTCTTGAAATCTGGAAATCTTGATAAATTTGAAGCTAGATCAACTGATGGCATTTTTCTTGGATATCCTACTCATACACGTGGCTATCGTGTACTTGTTTTGGAGACTAACAAAATTGTAGAAACCAGTGAAGTTACCTTTGATGAGGCTAGTCCGACACTAGTCCAATTGATCAGTCTGAGGCATATGTTAGGGGAGAGTATCTTTCTTGATGATGATGATGATGTTGAGGATGAAGTGTTGATTCTGTTGCACAACCAATTGTAGCACCTTTGGCACCTACCACTACATCACCTACAGCTGAGCATCCTCAAGCCACAACATCATCTGTACATGCTGAAAATGAAGAAGGAGAAGGAGAAGTTTACGAAGTTTCAGCTCCATTGCACATTCAAAGGAAACATCCACTTGAGCAGATGATTGTAGATTTAAATGAGAGAATCACATGATCGGGTTTATTGCTTCGATTCTCATGCTCACTCTACTTTTGTTGCTTCTTTTGAACCCAAAGATATATCTCATGCATTAGCGATGAATATTGGATCAATGCCATGGACAAGGAATTAGAAATTTTGAGCATAATAAAATCTGGAAACTTGTTCCACCACCTCCTGATTTCAACATAATTGGCACTAGATGGGTTTTCAAAAATAAACAAAGTGAGGATGGTGTTGTTGTCAGGAATAAGGCTAGATTGGTTGCTCAACGTTTTACTCAAGTTGAAGGTTTAGATTTTGATGAAACCTTTGCTCTGTTGCTAGAATTGAAGCCATTAGGATTCTTTTAGCATTTCTGCATCTAAAGGTTTTAGATTGTATCAAATGGATGTGAAAAGTGCTTTTCTAAATGGCTATATTGATGAGGAGGTATATGTTAAGCAACCACATAGTTTTGAAAATCTCAAGTATCCAGATCACGTGTTCAAATTGTCAAAAGCCTTGTATGGATTAAAATAAGCCCTAGAGCATGATATGATAGGCTAAAACCTTTTTACTTGAAAAGGGGTTTACAATGAGAAAAGTTGACAAAACTCTCTTTTTACTCAAGTAAGGCGATCAACTATTCATTGATTTATGTTGATGATATTATCTTTGGTGGTTTCTCTCATGTTTTAGTGTCTAAGTTTTGAGAAACCATGAGGAAGGAATTTGAGATGAGTATGATGGGTGAGTTAACTTACTTTTTGGGACTACAAATCAAACAAGCGAAGGAAGGTACTTTTGTTCATCAAAGTAAGTACACAAAAGATTTGCTTCCGCTTTGGGATGGAAAAGCGCAAGCCAATTATGACACCCATGGGAGGCACTTGCACACTTGATCCGGATGAAGATGGTGAGATGGTTGATCAAAGGAATATAGAAGCATGATAGGTTCACTTTTATATCTCTTTTGCATCAAGACCGGATATTCAATTGTTGTATGCTTGTATGCTCGCTTTTAAGCTTCCCCATGTGTTTCACGTCGACAAAATTGTCAAGTGGATTTTCGAATATCTCCATGGTACTCAAGATTTTGGCATATGGCTTTTGCTTCCTCATGCATTAGTTTAAGAGTATTCTCGATGCTGATTTTGGAGGTTGTAGAATTGATAGGAAAAGTACATCTGGTTCATGTCACTTCTTGGGTAATTCTCTTATTACAAGGTCATCTAGAAAACAATCTTACATTGCACAATCAAGCTGCTGAATCTGAATATGTGGGCTGCGCTAGTTGTTGTTCTTAAATACTTTGGATAGTAGCTACACTTAAAGATTATGGGGTTAATTTAGATAGTGTTCCTCTTTTGTGTAATAACACTAGTGCAATATGCATTGCTAAGAACCTGTGCAACATTCTAGAACAAAACATATTGAAATCAAATTTCACTTTCTTAAAGATCATGTAGAAAAGAAAAATATTGTGCTTCATCATGTGGATACTGAACATCAATTGGTAGACATCTTTACAAAACCTTTGTCTTCTTCTCGTTTTGCTTTTATTCGGGGAGAACTTGGGTTGGTTCATCCGATGGGATATTTTTAAGGGGGATTTTTTGAAATTTTTGTTATATTTTGTAACATGCTTTTTATTTTGTATGTTTCTTAAATAAAAAACAAAACAATGAAAAAATCTTGAGTATTGTATTTCATACACATATGTCATTTGAAGCCATGTTTATGTTTCAAGAGCTTTGCAACTTCATGTTCATGCATATATTGTGTAGTTTATGACATGACTATTTAAATAGAATGACAACTTGAATTAAATCTTGTCATGGTTGAATTTTCTTGGCTATCTTGATCCTGCTCAAAAAGTGCTAAATATGAAAGTTAAGTGCTAAAGCTAAGAGAGTAATTGTTGATAAATGCAAGAACAAGGTTATGTACTATCGCACTTCTTCTTTCTGAGGCGCTTATTATTGCACTTTGATATGAACTTGGAAGAGGTTGTGTATGATCAAAACTATGAAACCTTAAGCTTGTGACTACTTGGCATGGTTGAAAAGTAAGGCTGATGGTTCATGTAATTCCTTACAATTGTTATTGTTGCAATCAATTAATGAATCAATTTTTCAAGCACAAATAAAGTGCACAAAAAAATTCAATGTTTTCAAGTTTTAAGATTGTTGAGAAAGGAGATTATGCCATGCAAAAAAATCGTTAATAGTACTTGATTTCTAGTTATGCTTACTCTACATTGCTTATGTGTAGATTTGAGGTGCAAGTACTTTTGATAAACTAACTTGGTGATAAAATTGTTACATTTGTGCATGACTTATAATACTCAGTACATAAAAAAAACTAAAAATAAACAAAAAGATTTTGTTCTCTCTTTTGTATTCTTGATGAATCCATTGTCAAAGGGGGAGAATTTTGGACACATATTGAACATTCACACACATCTTTCATTTCTCTTCATTTTAGCGAGAGATTATTTCTTCTTTTTAGGGAGATATTTTCACTTTGCTTTTTGTTTTAAAATAAATTTTTTAAAAATTTTCTTGTGAGTGAATGTCAATGTTCAGTTGTAAATGGTATTGCCAATGTTTTCATCAAGGGAGAGTGTGAAATCATGTGTTGAAAAATTGGCTTAGTAAAAAATTGGCATTGCAAAGTGGTTGTGATTATGGCATGTGTGGTGCTTGTGCATATCTTTGTTTGAGATGTTGATTTGATATCTTTGGTGATAGCATGATGATTGTTTTCCTTGATGCAATGCGCTCGTGTGAGTGGTTGCATGGATTATTGTGAGTCAAGTCGTGGACTTGTGCTCGAGATCTATTTCTTGTTTTTTCGTGTATGCGAGTGTTGCTCGAGGCGAGCGTGGTCGATGATGGGGTGAAACTAGGTTCATGGAGGCGAGGTTCGGGACTAGATTTAGGGAGGAATCGAGGTCTTGGTGGTCGAGGATGTCATGCGACATTCGGGCTAGAGAACATGCACATGAAGGTGGTTAGTCCGCGAAATTACGTATGTGGGGCGTACATCGTGTAAGAGTTGTTTTTGGCCATGTTGGGCGAGGTTGAGATGTATCTGAACTCTTTCCATATGGGAAGTGGAGTTGTATTCTTTCTCTTTATGTTTGCTCCATATAAATAGGGAGGTGTCTCTTGTTTATGTAGAGAGCTAGGTTTTAGGGTTCGTACTCTTTTGTTTGAGTACTGTAACCTGATCAAAAATAAAAATCATTCTTGCATCTCTAGCGTCTAGCGATTTTCGGTTTGTTCTTGGCTGCTTTGTGCATTGCGGGGTTTTGTTTACTCCTAGTGCGGCAAGCTGGAAGGCGTAAAGTAACAAATCAAGATCTGGCAACTACAAGTCTTGCCATGCATGTATGCTTGAAATCGAGATCCGTCGAGGTATTTCTCGTTTTCGCCATTATTTGATTTATCCATCTTGCAAAGGTAATATCTCTTGATCCGTAGATCCGATCGATTTGATTCTTATTGAGTTAGATTTATAGTTGAATATAATTTCTACAGTTAAAATTTCACATCAATCCAACGGTAGGATCGTCATTTAATCTCGATTGAGTTTGGTCAAAATCCTTTGTTAGATCGCTAATTGTTTCAGTCATCTTGCGAAGGATATAACTTTATATCCGAAGATCTGATTGACCTGATTCATTTTTGTTATCTTTGGAATTGAGTCTAGTTTCTTGAGTTAAAATTTTGTGTCAATCCAAAAGTGGGATCTCCAGAAATTTTTATTTTTGTGAATTGGTCTTCATTACCTTGCTGGTAAGCCCAAGTGCCCAAGTGCTCTCTTGGTCGCCCAAGTGCCCTAATGGTTGCCCAAGTAGTCTACCGGTCGCCCAAGTGGTCTACTGGTCGCCCAGATACTGCTCTCTTGGTCGTCATTGCTCTCTTGATGCCCAGATGTTCTCTTGATGCATGATGGTCTCTTGGTCTCCCAACCTGCATAATGGTCTCTCAAGCTGTGTGAACTGGTCTCTGTTGTTTGCCATCTGTGTGAACTGGTCTCCAAGCAATTTGAGTTTAAATTATGCTATGTTAGAAAAACAAAGTTCAAAAATTTGATTTTAGCTTCAGCGCAATCATTCACCCCCTCGATTGCTACATTAGTATATTTGATCCTCTGACGATACATGGAACAACGTTTTAGGTGAGATGAAAAATATGGGGATCTGTTTTCAACTCATGGTTTGAACAGTTCCTTATCTCCCTCATGATGTTTATGAGCAATTATTACGTGCAGACAAAATTAGCATCTATTATAAAGCGAAATGAATCAGCATGGAAATGAAAGTAGTTTCGATCAGAACATCAATTCGGGCACACAATCAATGGCATGTCATTCATTATATGAATTATGTCTGCTACCTTAAAGAGAGGAAAATGATTATTGTGCTCTAAGACATAGGGTTCGGATGAAGATAAGGATCTTCACCACAATCATAAAAGGGCTAAAATTATTCCATGAATAGGGCCTTGAACCCTTACCACCTTAACATACACAATGAAGAATTACCTAAATCAAGTTCCTTTGTTTCAAGTTCAATGACGAGAATATATTCATATTAGATTAAAGATAACTTATTTAAGCGAATCGGAATATCAAAGTTCAAACAAGCGACCTACCAAAATGCTAACCGAACCAACAAGTGCTCTTTGGGCGATTACTAAAAATAACCTCTACCAACCGAATCAGCAGATGTATTACGATCGGCAAAAGATTAAATGTCATTTGAGTTCACTACTATGTTATGAATAACAGATAAGTATCAAGACAAGCTGAAGAAACAATACTTTTTAGCATGAGATTATATCAGTTCAAGGCCCAGTTCATAAAATAATTGTTCTAATCATCATTGAACCCATTGTCATCACTGAGTAGGTAAAATATCTAGAAGAGCATCGCGAAAGTCATCAAGGCTCAACAGACACACACATGTAAACAAAATTTCTATTTCTCATTCGTCCTAAGATATGAGCTACAGTAACATTGCAGTAGTATCTCCAATTCTACATGGCGCAAGGAAGCATGCATCAATGAAAGTGTAGAAAATAGCAACGTTGCATCAAATTCATCCTTTATAGGACTGAAGTCAATTGCTTTATGAATCATGTCCACAAAACCAATATGGTTTTATGAGTTGTGCTCTTAGATTTTGGGTAAGATTGAAGATTAGACCTTCAACCCAATCACAAACTGGCTAGACAATTAATTTGCATGTTAGGCCTCAAACCCTTACCTTCCTAAGCAT